>CM076584.1:1380332089-1380934785 GCA_034641835.2 Pinus albicaulis
CATAATCAGAAGAATAAATCAGACCATTCATTTTCAACAAACCAGAGAGGAAGTGTACAACAGAGCATTAAAGAAGCAAGACAATATTAAGAAGACATTTGACAGAAGAACAAAGGCCAGCAATTTCAAGATTGGGGACAAATTTTTAAAGTGGGACTCAAAGAGGGAAGACAAGGGAAAGCATGGTAAATTTGACAATCTATGGCTTGGCCCTTACTCTATTCATTCAGTTGCTGGAAACAATGCATTCTTCTTACAAGAACTGAATGGAACAGAATTGTTTGGGGGTCCTGTCAATGGCAGGATGCTTAAGCATTACCTGTCTTAAATTATTTCATGTTTGAAGCCTTTTTACCTTTTTCCGCTGTAAATATTTCATCCACCATTGCATTTAAAGTTGTGAAAAATCAAAAAATACAAAAACAAAGAAAGAAAGAAAAGAGGGCAGAAATGAAAAACAAGAAAGGCAAGGCCCCATGCCAAAAAAGAGAAATGAATCTGAGAGTGTGCAAGCTTAAATGCCACTCCTTGAAACACACTTCTAATTGGTCAAACTGTTTAATCTTGACTAATTAGCTTTCAATTTTCTGCTGATAGGGTAGCAAATTTGATTTTCCAAACTACTTAATCTTGGCTTATCAGTAGATAGATTAGGGTAGAAATTAAGGTTCAAACCAGCTCAAAATCTGAACCAAAGTTTCCAAAAGATGACTCAAAACTACTCCAATTTCTGAGTCAAAGAAAAAAGACCTGGTTCTAATTCGCTCAAAACTTGGACCAGAAGAGAAGCAAAGATAGCTCACCAAAAGAAAAAGACAGAGCTGTGAATATAAGAGAAGGCCATAATGAGAAATTTTCAGATCTTAAGCCTTCTGTTTTGATTTAAAAATTTCTGCAAATAATAATCTATGTGCAACTTGTCTTTATGCCATAGATCATAGCAAGTCAAACAGTTTAATCTTGACTTGACTATTTTTAAATTTCTGTTGTAGAATTTAGAGAATGAAAGTTTGTTGGACTATTTAATCCCAACAGACAGTAGAATAGATAGAGAAACATCTGAGCTCAACTGTCTAATCTGAGTTCAGGGAGAAATAAGGAGTAGAAATAGACTAGATTTCCTGTTTTCAAAAGAATAAAATGTTGTGAATAGAGTTTGCCAATCCAAGTGCACTCTGATGAAGAAAAAATGTTAGATCAGTAGGATTGGGGTAGGTAGAAGTTGTATTGATGAAATCTATCTTTCTTTCATAAACTGATATTATTTCGTCAAAGGAAAAACAAGAGCAAGCAATAGGTCAAGCACCAGTCAGCATCCCAGAGAAATCAAGTCTGAATTCTTGATGCCTTCAAGAAGGCACCATCCCCAAGTGGAGCCACTGTTAGCCACCCATATTTTTCAATTATATCAGCTGGTGGCTAAATATTCCTTGCAGCCTTCAAGAAACAAATTCAGTCCTAAAATTGTTGGTACTTGAAGTCTGTTGGTAAGATCCTAAACTACTGGTTGGTTCTACATACTTTTCCCCCTCTCTGCCTCTGATATTCCATGAAAATCCTAGTCAAGTATTGCTGCATCCTCCTCCTTTTTTCCTCTCCCCTTCTTCCATCTTTCCTTCATTTCTTCAGTCTCCTTTCATCCATAAAAACCCCACCAAACCCTGTTATATTCCTTACCCCTTCAATAAATCTCATTTCCTAAGGTGAAAAACCTAGTTTAGCCTATCAGAACCCTTTCCCTCTTTTCAAAAATCATTGAAAATCATATAAAAACGCCTATTTTCCGCACGCTGGTTTAAGCCCCTCAGGCTAAGCTCCTGCCTTCTCTCCATCCATATGCCCCGACGCCAGAATCTTGTGCTAAGTCCGCTGGGCGCTTAACACTTGGAATTGATTTATTACCCGAAAACATTGAAAAACCTTCATGAAAACACGAAAATCGGGTTTTATTTTATTTTTCCGCCAAAAAGATTACGTCAAAACTCAACCGTCGATCTGTCCCGCAGATCAACGGTGCGGAGTGAGTCTCCACCTGGTGGACCCCCCCCCCCCCTTTTTTCCCCGCGTCCATTTCTAAAAACCATGGTATGTATCCCGCACCGCTTTCCGCGATAAATGGTTTTATCTCGTCGGCCAGCGATTCCACATGCTGGCCGACGCGTGTTCTCCACCCAGTGCCAAAACCGCCATGCAAATTCCATTGCCCACACGATAATCATCGTGCCATGGTCCCGCAGCGGGATTCACCTCCACCGTCGGATCTGGGATCACCCATCCGACGGTCATTGATCGCCTCTCCTGCCCGCCCGTTAAATCTTCCCCGGCGCGTTCAAAGGCCAATCCCCGCCGTCGATCTCTGTAGATCGACAACTTGCATTCACTCTCCCAATTCCATTGTACAGTCCACCTTTTTCCCCGTTGACTATTCAAAATGCTCCCAACCGTTGATCGCAATACGATCAACGGCTCTGATCGCTCCATTTTCCCGCACGTCCTCCGATGCAGTATATCCATATAACGCAGGATTTCCTCATTTTTCTTGTATTTTGCAGGTTTTTAAGGTTTTTTCTTCGTGTTCTATGAAAATCTAAAGGGTGAGGGTGACAACTCTAGTCCTTCCGATTAATCCAGGGAATCGATCATACGGTGAAAAACAATGATATCAACAAGGTTTCATGAGCCTTGGTTGCCGCACATCCCTGTAAAGCTTGAAGAATGCCGTCGATATCAGAGCAGAGAAAGAGTATCAGATTTTGAAGACGGAGTGAACCAGAGCAGCAGTTTTATGACTAAATTGACGGGGATTACGGCTAAGAACGGTTATCAGAAGCCTAATCCCCGGCTTCGCTCACGGATTAAAGCAAAACCTAAAAGTGTTCATCAGAAAATTGCCTCCACCGCCATACTTTGAGGTAAATTGATTCCTCAACCACCACAGTGCCACCTATTGCCTCAGAATGCTCAATCAGAGGATGAATTTATTGAACAAGATCAGATATTATGCCTCGGAACAACCAAAGAAGTTATTACTGCACCAGATTTAATGACAGAATGTTTGCAGAGTAACCCTAACAGTATGTAGAGCCTCAAAGGTCAACAAAAGCTCCCTTCGAGCCTACTTCATCAGTGTAAACGCATAAATGCAGTGGAACACCTGTAGAATTTCTTCATCGAGCCTCACGAGGTCAGGAAGACATTAATTCTGCATTAATTGTATTTGAGATCTTTTTATCAGATCTCACCTCCTCATCCTTCTATAAATACTTCAGAAGAAGATGAGTGAGGGGTTGGATTAGTTGGTTGTCAATGTAATTGCTGAAGTATTGTAGTTGTTTCTGAGTGGAAAACTCTTGACTGTAAATAGTGGTTTCATGGGCCCTTGGAGCTCTGCTTGTAACAGATAGGTTAGGTTGTGAGGAGAGGTGAATTAAAACATTGGATTTGAAGATTGTAACCGGTGTGAAGCAATCAATACAAGTCACTAGAGATCCTTAATATGCTTATAAAGATGTTATTCTTAACGAATTCCAGATTTTTTGGTTTCGTTTGTCTGTCACTTTCCATTAAAGACAATGGCTTTAAAATAGTTGTTAGAGTTTGATGTATGTCATAGTCAAGAATCTTCCCTGTCATCAGTAAAAATCTTTATCCCAATGTTTTCTTCCAATTGTGTTATTTAGAAATGATTTAATTCAGTCTAAGCACAGAGATGCTGGCGTTCCCTCATCTTTTCGTCACTGCTGAATGTTATTTTTAAATGTTACTTTCATGTATGTTGTGTAAGGAATGAATTGAGGAAATCAAAGGTTAGCCCTGAGTCCCTTTCTTGTTTGCTCAACTATTTGACTGTTTCCTTTAGGATGTGTCAAAAGTCACTAGTTTCAAAGTACTTATCGATCTTGGGCCATTCCCTGTGTTATTCCCTGGTGATTGTCTTGAAGTAAATTCATGAAAGAAGAACTAACATGAGAGAAAGGTATCGCCGCTAGTTTCGCCTCCAAAGGTTGCCCCTCAAGTTTCCCTTTGCTTGACCTGGTTCATTAGGGATGTATCAAAGGTCGTGGATAGTTTCAAAGTACTTTACTTATCCTGTTTGAAGCAGGTTTTTCTAAGGCCTGTCACATCGGCTGGTCAAAGTACTTACTGTATCTTGGGTCGTCTTCTGTCTCCGTATCCATAATTCCCTTTCTTTTTGTATTCACCCCATTCCATAAATCAAAATTCAAAGAGATCCTTAGGCCTAGATGACTTGCCCCATAGATTACTCTTGAACCTGAATGTTTCAATTAAATTCCCTTATGACTCCATAGCCCAATGGATTGAAAACTTGCCATCATCTTTCCTCAGAATCAAAGCTTATTTTGTTTACTTGCAACTTCTCACCTTTGAACCTATTTGCATATAGATCTTTCCGTCTCGGACAGCAACTATGTTTAACCATCCAAGAAAACCAAACAAAACCCTTGGCCTTCATAACTAGCCTAACATCATCACCCTAAACTTCAAAGACAATACCCATCTTTGTACATATTGGAGAGATCCCTCTCCGGATTCAGGAGGGCTAGATCCTAGAATCCCAAAGTTGGTTGAAATGATGTTAACTCTGTGATCGGACTTTGCCAATCTTGCTTGTTACAGAGACCTAACAGTATTTACACAAACCTATTTATGAGAATAAGATGTTGGAATTACTACATGCCCTAAAGAAATGGTGGCCTTACCTAATGGGAAGACACTTCAAGGCAAAAATAGATCATGACTGTCTTAAATAGTTTTTGAAACAAATATTGTCTTTAGAAGAGTAGAAAAAATGGGTCGCGAAGATGTTAGGTTATGACTTTGAAATCATCTACAATTATGACTTTGAAATAATCTACAATTATGACATTGAAATAATCTACAAAAAATGGAAGCAAATGATGTCGCAAATGCACTCTCAAGAAGGGATGTGGATGTTGAAGAATTGCTTTGTGTCATTTTTTATATCCAACCTGATTGTATAACTAAAGTAAGGGACAAATGAAAAAATGTTGAAGAGATGTGGAAACTCATTCAAAATTTGCAACAAAATACCAATACATATGATACATTTATCTGGAAAAATGGTTCATTATAGTAAAAATATCACTTATATCTATGTAAGAATTCCCAACTGAAACAAAATATTATTTTAGAATTTCACACCTTTCCTTTAGGAGGGAACTCGTGATTTTTAAAAAATTACCATAGGGTCAAGAAGGAATTCTTTTGGGATGGCCTTAAATCTGATATTCAGAATTTTGTGGCAAAATGTTTGGTTTTCCATCAAAATAAAGTTGAGGCAATTAAGACATCGGGTCTATTACAACCTTTATTCATTCCAAGTCAACATTGGGAGGATGTCTTAATCGATTTTATCACAAGTTTACCCAAGTCCATAGGAAATATTTTCAGCATGGTGGTAGTTGATAGACTTACTAAGTATGCATATTCCTATGAACTATCTCATCCTTTAAAATCTAGTATAGTTGCTATTTAATTTATGGAAACCATTCAAAAGCTACATGGAAACCCAAATATTATTTTAAGTGATAAAGATCCCATTTTCACTGGAATTTTTTGAACATAATTATTTTCTTTTCTTGGTACTCATTTAGCTTATAGGTTATCTTATCATCGTCAATCTGACGGGAAAAATGGGATAGTGAACAAATTTTTGGAAGCATATCTTCGTTGCTTTGTATTTGATAAAAAAACACAATGGGTAAAATGGTTACCTGTGGTAGAATGGTGATATAACACTTCCTTCCATACTACAACAAAAATGACATTTATGGCACTTTATGGATATCTTCCACTATCCATCGCATTGCCTTTAAGAGAAAATTATAAGGTTCAAGCACTGGAATATCACATCGAGCATCAATAAAAAGCTCTACAACTCCTAAAGGGTAACCTTATTCTAGCACAGAATCGAATGAGACAGCAGGAAGATCAACATCACATTGAAATAATTTTTGACATGGGTGATTGGGTATTTTTATGGATACAACCATAAAAATAAATTTCCCTTAAGAAAGCTAAGAAGCATAATAAATTATCACCCAAGTACTATGGTCCTTAAAAGTGTTTCAAAATATTGGTACTATGGCATACAAATTGAATTTGCCTACATCTTCCTAAGTACACCTAGTTTTCCATGTTTCTTGCTTAAAGAAGGTTATTGGTGAGAAGCTCCTAGTTCAAACAATATTGCTAAAACTTGACGAGGAAGGAAAAAATATATTGGAGCCTAAAGCAATCATGGAAGTAAGAACCTCATAGATAAAAAACAATCAATTTTAGAGTGTCTCATTAAGTAGAAGAACTTACCCACTAAAGATTCCACATGGGTGGATAATAATTTTATACAGAAGCATCCAAAACTACTCAATTGTTGAGGAAAACATTATTTTTAAGGAGAGGGTCATGTTAGGTCCATCTAATATATTGTTATTGTTTTTCCCATGTAGCCCCCATATTTTTATTGTTTTTCCCCATAGAAGCCCACTATTTTTATTGTTGTGCCCTTACATTATTATTGTTATGTAGGCCATGATTATATTGTGACCCTTTAGACTCCTATATATACCAAGGAGGTATTATCATTTGAATCATCCAATAATTATTCATTTATCTAATGTAAAAGTAGGTTTCCCCCTTAAAGATACTTGTTTTCACGTTGTTGATCTATCTTTTCTTTTGTTCTTGTGATATGGTTACATAACATGGAATGACCAATGGAAAGCTTAGTGGATGGCAGATCATTTTGGTGCTTATTGTATAGTTGTTAAACCACTTGGACATGGAAATATGAACTAGTATGGTGCTTTATAAAGAGATATTAAACCACCTAGACATTGGATTGAATACCCTATATTGCTTTCTATGAAAAGGCAGATGTTAAACCACCAAAACATTAGATAAAATCTCTCATAACTAAGCATAATCCCGTCTAGGACTTCAGTGAAGCCACATGATTAAACTCAAAGAGTAAGTGGGTATGCTTACTATATAGTTGTTAAACCACTTGGACATGGAAATCCAAACCATTATGGTGCTTGCTAAATTTAATATTTAAACGACCTAGAAAGTGGATTGTAACTCCATGTAGTGATTTTTATGAAAATAAAATCGTTAAACCACCTAGAGGGTGGAATAAATCTCTTGAGTGTTTTAGAAAGCCTTGATGTGAATTCCCTTGCGCAAGAATTGCGTCAGAATCTGGATCTAATTCATGGGTGGTTAACTTTAACAGATATTGTAGTGTAGTTGGCCTGTGGTTGGGTGGAGAGTTGAATTCCCTCCTTCAATTTTCAGCCATTTCAATTTATTCAAATAAGTATAATGCTTTATGAATATTTGGATTATGAATCATGAAATTCTTTGATATGTTAATTATCAATGTGTGGTTCTACATTACTCGTGTGAGAATGATTGAAATCATTATTATATTCATGGTTTACAATATATCTTTTGTATGTATGGCAGTAATGAATACCTAAACTATGTGGTTATTACTATCTTCATGAATTATAAGATATATATTATATATATGACAAATTGTTTGAATTTTACTCAATATTAACCATCTAACTTATAAGTTTTTAGTTATAATAAAATGTTTGAATTGGGAAAATCATTTCCCTACTAATGGTTTTGTTGGTAACTTCTTACCTTGTGAAATTTATTGTAATTATGAAAGTATGCAAGTTTCATTTTTTATTATTATTTGTTCATGACTCATAATTCACTATGTTAATGAATGCATGTTAAACTTCTCAAGAATCAGTTGTAGTCATATGTGAGAAGAATGAAAACTAATGTTATTAATTTGAGGTCAAGGATTAGCCTTAGTCAACACTTTTCAAGAAATTGGTGTTTGGGATGTTTCCCTTTCCCTAATTATTTTCTCAAATTCCCCTTACCATCCTTCCTTCTTAGCACGTATGTATAATTTGATGGTCTAGGGTCAGGTGAGACCAATATATATGTGAGGGACAAATGTGATATGGAATATATTACATTCAAGCATGAGTTAGATCCGAGATCTAGAAATATGAGGGTGTTGAGGGTTGTCATGAACGTGAAAGGCCCAAATGGACATTGATTAGATACAATAGCATCAAACTACATAGAGGGGGGAAGGGCTAGTGGATTCTTCTTTATTTCGACGTGGCAATGTCACGAGGGCCAACATGTGGATTCCATGCAATACATGGTGGGCCTTATGTTGGATTAAACTTACAATCACATGGACCCATAGATCTATATATTCAATGGTGGAGAGGTCTGACAATACAATGAAAGGATCAGAATGGATCTAATCTAATAATATTCATAGCTCACTTGCATCTGAGGATCTAACCATCCATGAGTGTTGAGCAAAAACACAAGGTTCAAGGGTCAAATAATCTACAAGCTTGTAATATCCCAAAATAGGGAAAATCACCAATACTGGTGTTATCACCCTAAATTTTTTTCTAAACTTTGGAAAGTTTTCCTTGTTTCTAGTCATGGTCTTATAATAGGTTTTGAGTCATCTCATCTCAATAGTGTCATTCTCATTTTCAAATAAAATTTGACTACCTCATTCCATGGTTTAAAGTCTCATATTCTGTTTAGAAGCCATATTTTAAAACCCTTGTTCTAATCATGCTTAAAGGGTTAGGTCATAGGGTTAGAAGTCTTTAAGGTCATATTTCGTTTCCAAACAAGGTTTATCGACCTTATTCCATGTCCTAGAAGTCTCACCTTGTGTTTAGAGGTCATATCTCACATCATTTTGAAAAAAATTCGAAAATAGCTACGAATCCACATTTTCGTAGCGCAGACAGTGTAAAAAAGCTATTTTGCGCTACGAAATGGTTGAAGCAACCTTTTTCATCAGAAAAAAACTCTGTTTTCTGCTTTAAGTAGTATTTTTCAAAGGAGGTTTCTGGGAAACTGTAAGCATATTTTCGAAACCTAAAAGAGGTTTTTCTTCCTAACATATTTAACTACAAAAACCTCTTTCAGTTTCTTCAAATTAATTATGAGGTGGGAGAAATTTATGGTTGAACTTGTGTTACGAAACTGCTCAAAGTCATTCAGAGAAAAACTATGTTTTCTGGTTTTAGCAGTCTTTTTCAAGATCCGTTTTTGGCCACATGAAAACGTATTTTGGAATTATGAAGGAGGTTTATCTTCAAACAATCCTCAGCTACAATAACCTATCTCACTTTTTTCGTAAGTGTTACTAGTTGGGAGATACAAGGCCTTCTTTGAAGCCATATTTTCAGAAATCATAATTTGCCAATTTACACCTGATGTTCAAAGATAGTTTCTGAGCAGTAGGGGAGGTATTGAAAAAAAAAAGAGAGATTTTTTTCCCGCATAGAGTGGTATCCAAAAGCCTCCTTCATTTTTTAAAAATACATTTTTTATGAGGAGATAAAAGCTCTCTCCCAACATCCATTTTTCAGCTAGAATAGAATAGTAAGTTACAATTTCTTGATGCAGTTTCATTGTGGAGAACGATTTTATTTCTTGAAAGTATTTCAAAGATGATCTATGTTGATTATTAAAGCCTGTATATACCATGGAAAAAGTGAAACAAGTTTTTAACACTGAAATTTTCGAAAAAAAGGCTGCGTAAAATACATGCACAACAGTTTCGTAGCGGCCTACGAAACTGCTGTAGGTGTATTTTTGACTTTTTGCAAGGGTTTCAAAGGGTGAGAATAGTTGGTTTATGAAGGTTAATTCTGTTGGAGGATGTAAAGAGCTCAGAAATGAAGTTTTAAAGTGTCAAGAATAGAAAACTGAAGGTTTAAAGTGATGTTTACAAAGACAAAGCTTTGTGCTACGAAAACAACAGACAATTTCATAGCGCAGCCAGATCAACAATTTTTGTACTCCTTCAAAGGTTTTATTTTCATACAGGTGGAAGAGAATTAGTTCTATGGAAGTGATAACACAAGTCACTTGTCTCAAAAGGTCAATTTTTCCAGCAAAAGGGTTCAAGAGCATCAATGAAGGTTAAAGCTTAAATGCAGGAAATAGCTCCCTAATTTATAGGGCAATTTTATCATCAATAGTAGGGTGAATTTAAGTCAATGGAGGCATCATCAAATTTGAATTCATGGGATAGAAGGTGTCAAAGGAAGAATTTAAAGTCTTAGATAAGGTTGTTGAAACATGTTTTAGGAGTTTTACTCCTATTTGTATTAGGACTCCTAGAAGAGACAATTAGCTGTCAGTTTGCATTTAAGGGTCTGTTTTATGGTTAGAATAGGTGTCAATCATAGAAATTCGAATTATCTTGATGAAGGATCATGGAATTCATATTTTAAAAGCTATATATGAAGCAAAAGGTCGAATTAGTAGAGGGTTGAAGACTTTTTTGGAAAACTGCTACTTTATGTTGTGAAGGAACTGTGATATATAAAGAAGCAGATTAACTTTTCTGAAGCTAATATTCTTAGTGTACTTCAGTGAGATTTATCTTCTATCATGTGTTTTACTTCCATATTTTTTATGCTTATTACTCAAAATTCATGGGAACATGCTCTGACTTCCTTTAAGTGTTAATTTATGGTGAATTGAGTTCTTAGGTCCTATATGTGGATGCTTTATTCAATGTTTGATACTTATTACTCAGAATTCATGGTCATCCATGCTCTAACTTCCTTTAAGTGCTAAGCTTGGGTAAATCTCTGTTAAAGACTTTCCTTTCACTATATTAAGGTATCATGACTCAGAATTCATGCACACATGCTCTGATTTCCTTTGAACCTCGAGATAGTGAGACTTTCTTGAATGTGTCATCCTTTCATTGAAGTATATACAAGCCTTAGTTTTGTAAGAAGAGATATTTGGTTATCTTATCCCTATCACTGACTCCATAGCCCAATGGTAGCTTGTCTTCATCTTTCAACCTGCAAACATACAAAACCACAAACCATAGAGTTAGCCATCTATCTTTATACAAAATCATTAACCCTTGAGAGAGCCCTCTCAGGCTGAGGAGGCTAAGCCTAGCTAAAAGGTTGGTTTGAAATAGTTACACTGAGGTAATCTGATCAACAGCCTATCAGGGTCCTATTTTGGTGATAACAACTAGGAATATCTTATAATATCCCAAAATTGGAGATACAGCAATACATGAACACAATAATGAGAGAGCAGTGATACATCAACACATGAAATGTAAGAACAATCAAATAGCCATCATATTGGTATTATTGTGGCAAATGTATACAAGATCTTGAGGAAATGATCTCTCAAGTTAGGCAACATAAGCCTCAAGAAAACATGTACATGAAAAATGAAGTACACTGCTACACAAATATTTCCCAAGGCTATGACAGTGCGGTTTTATTAGAGGTACTACTGCTGGAAAGTGTAAAAACACAAATATACAAATATAGGGCCCAAAAAATGTTGGGAGTGAGGCTTTAGACTCCCAAATGGAATTTCAAGACAATCCGAAAAGGATTTCCTCAAATATGCAAAATGGAAAAATTGTCGGAGTTGTAGTCTCAAGAATGAGTAGTAGCTGAAACTCAAGAACTAGATGGAGATGGCTGTAGATGATGCAAAAGCTGAAAAAGCCTCTTCAAATGGATCTTCCAAGTGAAAGGTTGATCCTAACACTGAATATCTCACCCTTCAAACAATCACTAGAATCCTCACTGCAGATGCTCACTGAAAATAACACAGTCAAGGAGAGGGATTGCGTTGTAGATGATGGAAAATGGTTGGCCTGATGCCAAATATGGTGAAATCATCTTAAATTCTTCCTCACCGATCCTCCAAATGAAATAAGGTTTCCTCCTCCTAAAAATAACCTCCGGAAGTGGTGTTGTAGAACCTCCACTGCAACACCATGCAACACAATGTTATACTTCAACAGAAATAATGTTGTAGCTGAAGGAGGTGGCTTGGCCTTGAGCCTGAATGTGGAGAAATGAAGAGAAATATCCCTCAAGAGGCCTCTACTTAAAGGATAAGGAATTCCTAAATAGTAATGCCTTGTGTTGAGTAGCACAACAACTCTGCTAAATAGCAAGAGAAGGCACAAGAGTCTGACTAGACCATAAAATCAATAATCCATAACATGTCTTACTATGGCTGCCTTTCCCTCCTTTTAAACAAATGGAAGCCCTCTCACCAAGGGTCCCACTCATTAGGGTTTACTCCACCAAGGAATCTTCCTCCCACTATCTCTGCACTTTCTCAATAGATGATCTCCACCTCCTATCCCAGCACTGTTGACTTGGTCAAACTTGACCTTGTCCACATGCAAATGCCCCTTTTCACACATGAGGGTGTGAAATACAACTTCTATGATGATCCCTTTTCACACCATGAGGGATTTTATTTATATTTTTGTTATGCATGGGCCTCCTTACCCATTTATTAAACTTCTAGGTGTAAAATACAAAAATCAATATTCCAATTAGCTGCATGCTAAATTTGAAATATTACAGTCCTCCCCTCCCAAATGTTTCTTGTCCTCATGCAACTATAAGGATAGAACTGAAGAGCCTCCTCTTCTTCCCCTGTAGCATCCTCATATGATAAAATCCTCCAAGGATCAAGATGTTGTCTCATCAATATATCTCCAAGTTGTCCCTCCCAAGTATGCAAGCTAGCTTTTGGTGTGCATCCAAAATAACTATCATCATGTAAAAAAACCATAGAGGCAACAGAGGGCTATCTAAAGGCCTTCTTGTGGCATGAGGTCTGATATAAATTGGGATCTACCATCCCCATATAAATCTCCCATCCCCAGGCTATCATCCATACAAAATGGGTCACCCTCCAAAATGGTAACTCATACAAAATATCCTCCACCTTGAGCTCCTACAATTTAGGTGGGATAAAAAGATGATCGTGGTAGGAAAAATAGCCTACCCCATGCTGTCCTCCTCTCCATTTATGATAAGTGTAGATTATCTACTGCTCTTGGGCTATAATTGTGTTGCCTCCAAGTGGTAAGAAGAAAACTAGATCTCCAAAGATCTTCCCTCCAACGTTGTGAGTCATGCTTGCCCAAACCATCCCATATATGTTGAATGGAAAATCATCATCATATGGCATCCAAGTGAGTGGAATACTGAAGGTTTCCTGTAGAGTTGAAAGGTACCAACAGTCCTCCAAGTGGTTACAGCACCATTTTCCTAACTGCTGTTGCACAACATGACATGAAAACTCATAGAAAAGTTCCTCCCAATGATTTATGAGAGTCATAGCCCAAGTTCTCCAATCAATCTTATGGCCCACCTCATAAAGAGACAAGTGTTTTTCTATGGTGGCCATATCATCTCCCATGTTCCCCTTAGAATATGTGATGTAGAAAATGTGGGAATCCTCTTCCCCAAAGGACACATCCATCCAATCTGTCTCTCCCCCAATCATGCTCCCAATAAAAATGAGAATAGAAGCAACATAGGGAACCATAATGAGAATCATACTTGCTGCCATATGTAGAAATGGAGAAGGACACTGGTCCCTCATATGCAACCAATGTAGTTTGACCCTCAACTGCAACATAGGATGGCATAAGGTGTGGCTTCTCAACCACTTTCTTGCTGCCCCAATCTCCTCACAAGTTTGGAGAAAGTGTATGATGTATGGTGTCAAGTAAGCATGTTCTCCAATAGATATCTCCTCCCCAAGTCCTTCTAGGGATTCGCCATCAAAACTGCTCATGGCATCAAGTAGACCATGAAGTCTAGAAGGAATAATGCTCCTTCCTTGAGCAATATCCTACACATACATTAAGGGTTGCACATATACATTATACAAAGAATTATGCAAAAAAATAGTACCCTTACCATATGTTTTTTCCATGAAAATGGAGTGGCTCATAGATGTGTCTTCTCTCATTCTCAAAGAGAAAAGAGGTGGTTGTGCTAACTCTTCGAAAGATTTATGTATCTCATCCATCTCCACGTGATCCATGCATCTCCTCAAATGTTGATATATCTCCTCCTCAAAGCCTTCCCAAAAATACCCCTCCATGATGGTGTGGTATGCCCTCATAGAATAAGTGTGGCTGAAAAGGAAATCTTCATGAGCTGCTTGTAGCAACTTCTCCTTGAGCTTGGAAGCTCTAGATAATAATATCCTACTATGATAGTAGATGACCCCATCTCTGACTGAATATCCCTCCTCATGCAACTGGTCATCCAATATCATACAAGCAAAAATATCCTTAGAATATTCCACCAATAGCTACGAATTCCAATATGGATCTACCCTCCATAGTGACAGCGCTAATGAACCATCATGAAGAAAATTTTTCATATGGTTGTCCTATTATTTGACATCTCCCATGCCAAAGATGCAAGTTGGAAGGATGCTATCCTTCCCATGCTGCTCCTGCCATAACGCAGAATCTGAAATGAGAGTGGGTAATGATGATGTTGAGAGTATGCCTCTCTCCTCCTTGAGTCTACCCAAGATTCCCAGCGTTGTACCAAGATCTCCCAAGGTCTCCACTCCTATGAAATCAATGATTAATGCCTCCAAATGTGAAGCATCCCTCATCATCTGCTGATCTAGTGGTCTCCCCGGTGAAATGCCTCCATGGAATGAAACATCATCATCAAGAGTAGACTGCATATATGGATGGATAGACTTGTCCTTGCCCTCATTGTGCAATCCAGTCTCCCTCTTAGGTGCAACAACCTCCTGAAATAGATAGGGGTGTGTGATCCTCATCACATGATGCTGGTCATCCTCCCTATCTGCTCCTTTCATCTCCATAGTTTCACACCCTATCATCAATGGAAGATGTAGATTATGTGTTGTGTCTTGATCTCCACATATGATATTCCGGGGAATTCCTTGCAATGATGCAAGAATCCATCTTGTTGGAGCAAGAGCTCCCTCTTCCTCTCCATGAGGTGCTAGATAAACTCTAGACATGACAGCATTGTTGCCCTCATCCTCATTAATATGTATGGGCAGCCTCCCAAGAATTAGATCCTCTTTTGAAAAAGGGATCTCCATACCCTCTTGCTCAAGAATATGAGATAGAGGTCTTGCCTCTAGCAAGGTATGTTGCAATATATCAACCTCCTCAATGGTTTTCTGAAGTGGAGTTGAGTTTATGGTTTCCTCCATCACATGCAGGGTTTTTGTTTGCTTAGGTTTGTATAGCTCCACCACATGTGTTTCAGAAATCTTTCCATCAAATATTTCCACTAACGTCTTAGTGAACCTAGCATAAGAAGAAGTATTTGCATTCTTTAAAGAAAAAGACTCAAATATCCACCATGCATAGGCCTTACCCCCAAAATGTAGTGCTACAACTTTGATGGCCTCATCTTCAAAAATGTGATGTTGTTGCAAATAGGAGTCTAACTCCTCCACCCAAGCTCTACCTGAATATGTAGGTGAACCATAAAAAGTAAATAGAAGGAATCTACACCTATCATGCTGCTTTTTTCTCTTCACCTTGATCTTTCAAACCTCTAGAAAAGTGATATGATCTTTAAACTTCTGATTTTGAGACTCATACTCTTCCAGAAAATCAGTAAGAGTTTCCCTCCTAGTCATTAATTCTTCTTCCATCTCTCTCATGGAAAATTTGGGCATATGATTGCGTTGTACATCATAGTGTGTGGCTACATGCTCACACTCATCATGTGGAAATCTAGAGTTTGTTTTAGATTCAAACCCTCTTGGAGATTCTCTACACATCTCCTTCCTCATCTTCTTAAGATCTTCATGAATGCTCTGCAAAGTTTGAGACAGAAACTTTGGAAGTTTCTCCTCCTTTCTTCCTCCAAAGAATGGAGTCTTCTTTCTGTTCATATTTTCTTCTTCTTGTCTTATAGATATCATATTGGCTGAGATCCACAGGCTGAGCTAAGATTATGCTCTGATACCACTGTAATATCCGAAATAGGGAAAATCAGCAATACTGGGAATATCTTATAATATCCCAAAATTGGAGATACAGCAATACATGAACACAATAATGAAAGATAAGCGATACATCAACACATGAAATTTAATAAGAACCAAATAGCCATCATATTGGTATTATTTCAGCAAATGTATACAAGATCTTGAGGAAATGATCTCTCAAGTTAGGCAACACAAGCCTCAAGAAAACATGTACATGAAAAATGAAGTACACTGCTACACAAATATTGCCCAAGGCTATGACAGCACAGTTTTATTAGAGGTACTACTGCTGGAAAGTTTCAATACACAAATATACAAATATAAGGCCCAAAAAATGTTGGGAGTGAGGATCTAGACTCCCAAACAGAATTTCAAGACAATCCGGAAAGGATTTCCTGAAATATGCAAAATGGAAAAAATGTCGGAGTTGCAGTCTAAAGACTAAGTAGCAGCTGCAACTCAAGAACGGGATGGAGATGGTTGTATATGATGCACAAGTTGAAAAAACCTCCTCCAATGGATCTTCCAAGTGAAAGGTTGATCCTAACACTGAAGATCTCACCCTCCAAATAATCACTACAACCCTCACTGCAGATGCTCACTAAAAATAACGCAGTCAAGGAGAGGAACTGTGTTGTAGATGATGGAAAATGGTTGGCCTGATTGCAAAGATGGTGAAATCAGCTCAAATTCTTCTTCACTGACCCTCCAAAGGAAAGAAGGCTTCCTCCTCTGAAAAATAAGCTTCGGAAGTGGTGTTGTAGAACCTCCACTGCAACACAATGTTATACTTCAACAGAAATAACGTTGTAGCTAAAGGAGGTGGCTTGGCCTTGAGCCTGAATGTGGAGAAATGAAGAGTAATATCCCTCAGGAGGCCTCTCTTGAAAGGATAAGGAATTCCTAAACAGGAATTCCTTGTGCTAAGCAGCATAGCAACTCTGCTAAACAGCAAGAGAATTCACAATAGTCTAACAAGACAATAAAATAAATAGTCCATAACATGTCTTAATATTGTTGCCCTGCCCTAATTTTAAACAAATGGAAGCCCTCTCACCATGGGTCCCACTCATTAGGGTTTCCTCCACCAAGAAATCTTCCTCCCACTATCTCAGCATTGTCTCAAAAGATGATCTCCACCTCCTATCCCAACGATGTTGACTTGGTCAAACTTAACCTTGTCCACATGAAAATGCCACTTTTCACACATGAGGGTGTGAAATCCAGCTCCTATGATGATTCATTTTCACACCATGAGGGATTTTATTCATATTTTTTTAATGCATGGGCCTCCTTACCCATTTATTAAAATTCTAGGTGTAAAAGACAAAAATCAATATTCCAATTCACTGCATGCTAAATTTGGAATATTACAATCACATGGACCCATAAATCTATATATTAAAATGTTGTGAAACCAGCTCCAAAAATAGAAGAAAAGAGATATCAACACCTTAGAAATAAGCCACTTCGTGGGGGAAGCCTCCAATACATTACATGAATGAACAATTCTTGGATGATAAAAATGACAAAACCTCCTTTCTATATATAGGAGTCCATGGGACCACAATGTAATC
Organism: Pinus albicaulis; assembly: GCA_034641835.2. Classification (NCBI taxonomy): domain Eukaryota; kingdom Viridiplantae; phylum Streptophyta; class Pinopsida; order Pinales; family Pinaceae; genus Pinus; species Pinus albicaulis. Next base: position 1,380,349,591 of record CM076584.1, read on the forward strand.
CTAGTGGGGCCACAATGTAACCCTAGCCGACCTAACAATGATAATGAAGGGCACAATAATAACAATATGGGGTTACAGGGGTACAAGAATAACAATAAGGGGGATACACTAACATAATAAGGGACTACACTATTAATATAGGGACTTAACATGCCCCTTTACTTCAAAGAAGTGTTGTCCTCAATGCTTAATTATTTATTGATTCTTCTGTATAAAATTCTCATCCTCCCATGTGGAATATTCTACAGGAAAGTTCTCCCACTTGCTGAGATACTCTAAAATTGACCATACTTGTTGAGTTCTTGTTTCCGTGACTGCTTCAGAACTTCTTTCAATGTGATGTTGATCTTCCTGTTGTTTCATTAGATTCTGCACCAAAGTTAGGTTATCCTTTGAGAGTTGGAGAACTTGTTGTTGACGCTCAATGTGATCTTCCACTAATTTATCATCCATATTAGATATTATTTGATCCTTCAAACCATCCAACTTAGCCTCCATTTCTACTTTTAAACCATCTATGTAATTTTCGGTTTCTCTTCATAAGATAGAAATTTGTTGCACTTGGTACCGTAATTTTGATATCTCATACTGCAATTATTCCTCTTCATGCGTCATAGTATAGCTTTTTGAGGGCTTAATGGGTATGGATTTATTTTTTGCAAGAATTATAGAACCCAATACTGATAAAAATTCTAAAATATTCCTTTGGAATAACTTCAAACTTCTTTTTCAAACAAATGTTATGCAATTTTAAAAACCAAAAACACACCTTTTTCTTGCTTTGGAGGAGCTCGATATTGAAACTGAATTATCTACATGATTTTGGATATTCAATATCTGAAATTTGGAATTGTGGTAGCCCTTTGAATTCTCTTTCGAATGCCACATTTCTAACCTAATTTGGATTCTTGAAGATAAAGTTATGCCAAATCTCCTACAATGACCTAATTATGGACTGGTTCAGTAGAGCGAACTTGTATTACATTCCACATGTCCTTGTTTGCTCCTTTGGCTCTGAAATTGATAGAAAAGAAACTATAGTTCGTTTTCTTCTAGCCACTTTTCACATAATTCGAATTTGATGTTGAGAGAGAGAGTTATGAATATTTTCCCACGATCACCTCTTTGAGATGAAATTCGGGAGCCTGAAAAAAGCCTAACTTCCACAGATCATATCTCCACAAATCTTGCAAACCAAGCTCTGAAAGTTTGCAAAGATGTTCCTCAGTTTTTTGGCTTCATACTCTAACAATTTCAGCTTCTGAACCTTCGTAGAAAAAAAATTATAGCGAAAATTCCACGATGACCTGTTTGGAGCAGCGAAAACCCTAGAATCCAAAGCTCTAATACCAAATGTTGTGAAACCAGCTCCAAAAATAGAAGAAAATAGATATCAATGCCTTAGAAATAAGCCACTTTGAGGGGGCAGAGAGAAAACTTTGACTAGGTTGAATTATACCCGCCTCCAACATTTCTGCAAACATACGTTCAATTTCGCTCTTTTGGACATAAGGATATCTATAAGGCCTGATGTTTGGAGGAAAACTTCCTGGAATCAAATGAATAGCATGATCATGATCACAAATAGGTGGGATTCCTTTGGTAGTTTCAAACACCTTCGAATGATTTTCCAAGACCTTTTGGAGATCTGCAGAAATAGATGATTTTGATGTTGGAACTTCTAGTGATCATAATTGTGCAATTACGCCTCGTTGTTCTTTGTTTATAAGCTTTTTCATGAAATTAGAGCTTATTATATTTCCCAGCTTCCCTGAAATACCCCGTATTTCAAATTCCTTTCCTTCTAAAAGAAAATTCAAGAAAATTTCTTGAAAATTAAAAGCTATCATCCCCAAAGATTGTAACCATTGTACTCCTAGTACAACATCAGCACCTCCCATAGGAATGGAAAGAATTGGACTATTCAATACATATTCCCCCATGGTTAGCTTTATATTATGGAATTTTCTAGAGCAATTTATAGTTCCTCCACTTGCAACCATCACTTGACATTTTGGTGCTGGGTATAGGAAACAATTCAATTCCTTGGCTACCTTACAATGAATAAAATTATGGGTGCTACTTGAATCAATCAACACAATTACCTTTTTCTTCTTGATATCTCCTTCTATCTTGAGAGTTTTAGGAGTGGTAATTCCTTCCAATGCATTACACGATATGGTCGGACTCATTTCTTCCTCTTCTAGGGCTGGTTCCCGGTGTATATCCTCTTCTTTTGAAGATTCTTGTTCATTTTATTTTTCCTCTTCACAATCTATGTAAAATACTTTCTTCTTAGCACACTTATGACCTTTACTATATTGACTATCACAACTATAGGAAAGCCCTTTTTCTCTTTTTTCTTCCAATTGTTGTGGTGTCAACCTTGTAGGTTATGGAAATCTAGGAGTAGCAACACTTCCATCTTTATAGAAGTGAGTGGTAGGCTTCCTTGTCGCCATAATTTTACATTCAATTTTTCTTTCCAACCTGAATGCCTTCTCCAATGAATCAAGTTCCAAAACACGAAATTCATGTTGGATGTTATCCTTTAAAGTACCTATGAAGAGATCAATCCCGTGTTCCTCTGGAATATCAGTTACCCTTATATTCAATTTTTGGAAGTCCTCAATGTGCTCCCCCACTAAACCCTTTTGTTTGAGATTTATCAATTGGCTAAAGAAGGTGTTGCTCTTTGTATCCTCATAATGTGCTATCATTTCCTCCGTAAAAATTGACCAAGTGACAATTTTTTTACGGGAGCAAAGCCATCGACACCATACAAATGTATTTTGTTCTAAATGTAAAGTTGCAATGCGTACCTTTTGTGTGTTTTTCACGTTATGGATATCAAAATATTGCTCCATCTGTAGTATCCATGTTACAGGATCCTTTCCATCAAACTTCCTCATATCCATCTTTGGAATATGGTGGTTCTTCCCGCCAACATTAGAGTTTATGAAATCAAAATTAACATTTATTTTGTTCTCATCATGAGGTTCTTCTACTATCTTTTCACCATTAGGAAACCTTTCTTGTATAAACTTTGTCAAACCTTCCATGTCCGCTTTTAGAAAATTCTTCATGTTTTCCATCTTAGCTTCCATGTCATCCATATTAGATTCCATGCCATATTCCATACCATCTATCTTAGCTCTCCATGACATTCTTCAAACCATCCATCTTATATTCCATGTCTTTCTTCAAAACTTCCATGTCACTTTTTGTTGCTTTAAGTAGAGAAAAAATTTGTTGCACTTGCTCTTGTAATTTTGATATGTCATGTTGCCATTCTTCATCTTCATGAGTCATAGTAGATCCTTCTAAAGGTTTAATAGGTGTTGAATTATTTTTAGGGGCCATTTTAGAATCCAATACTGATATCTATTCTACAATATGCTCTTGGAATCAATTCAACTTGATTCTTGAAACAAGACTTATGCAATTTGGAAAAAAAATATACAACTTTTGCTTGCTTTTGAGGAGCTCGATATTGAAATTGACTTATCTCTATACTTGCAGATCGTCAATATCTGACATTTGGCCCTGTAGTAGTCCTCTGAAGCTTCTTTAAAATGCCACAAGTCTAACTTGATTTCGATTCTTCAAGGCAAAGTTATGTCCAATCTCCCATAATGACCTAATTATGTTGGTTTAGGTAGAGAAGCGAGGTATACGACTTGCCACGTGTCACTGTTTGCTCCATGCTCCTTTGTCTAAAATTTATAGAAATGAAACTACGGTTTGTTTTACTTCATCTGGGCACAAATTCTATTGATGCTCAAAGAGAGAGTTATGAATATTTTCCCACGATCACCTCTTTGAGATGAAATTTGGGAGCCTGAAAAATACCTAACTTCCACAGATCATATCTCCAAAAATGTTGCTGATAAAGCTCTGAAATTTTGCGACGGTGTTCCTCTAGAGTTTAGATTCGTGCTCTAAAAATTTCAGCTTTTGAACCTTCGTAGAAAAATAGTTATAGAAAAAATTCTGCAATGACCTTTTTAAGTGAAATTCAGAAGCCTGCAAAAAGACCTAACTTCCACAGATCATATCTCTAAAAATATTGCGAACCAAGCTCTGAAATTTTGTGAAGATGTTCCTCAGGATTTCTACTTCGCACACTAATAATTTCAGCTTCTGAACCTTTGTAGAAAAAACATTATAGCGAAAATTCTACGATGACTTGTTTGGAGCAGCGAAACCCTAGAATCCAAAGCTCTGATACCAAATGTTGTGTAACCAGCTCCAAAAATAGAAGAAAAGAGATATCAACGCCTTAGAAATAAGCCACTTCGAGGGGGAAACCTCCAATACATTACATAAATGAACAAATCTTGGATGATACAAATGAAAAAAACCTCCTTCTATATATAGGAGTCCATGGGGCCACAATATAATCCTAGTGGGGCCACAATGTAATCCTAGCCGACCTAACAATAATAATGTAAGGGCACAATAATAACAATATGGGGGTTACAGGGGTACAATAATAACAATAAGGGGGTTATACTGACAATAATAAGGGACTATACTAGTAATATAGGGACCTAACAAGAGAGTTCCGACAATACAATGAAAGGAGCAGAATGGATCTATTCTAATAATATCCATAGCTCACTTGCATCTGAGAATCTAACCATCCATGGGTGTTGAGAAATAACACAAGGTTCAAGGGTCAAATAATCTACAAGTTGGATCTAATGATGAGATAAAAAAGTCCACCATGGTGGAAATACCTAGTGGGCCTCATGCTCAGTTGCCGTGATAATACCACAGGGGCCTGACAAGGACCAGATGGATGCTAAGTGGACATCCATTGATGGCATGACCTAACATAATTGACCAGAATTTTGATGGTCGTAAATTTCAATCTAAGAATCAAATTGAGATCAAATTTATATTGTCAAAAATCTCTCGACATGTTGAACATGATGGTGTAATTTTTTTTATATTTGAAGACATTATGAAAATATATTTTTGTAACCCCATATTCATAATAGACTTTGGGTAAAGTTAAATAAAACAAGTAACACCTCATATGGCATGATATTGGAAAAGGGGTTGGGAGAGAGTTTTACATTTCCTTATTTTCTATTGAAATCTCTAAATTACATGAGTGATAAGGTTAATGGAGAAAACCAAGAAGCTTTGGCACACCAACGGCTTATCAAACTGATAATTTGGATGCACTAGATAGACTAAAGCACCTTGTGCCATGGAAATATTTCATTGATATGGAAAATAAGTCCTTCATAGAATACCAAATATATTTTAAACACTTGAGGCCTTTATTAGTGAATAAAAGAAAAGAGAAAACTATTTCTATCCCTAGGCCTTCTAAGAAAAATAATAAGAAGCCCAAACTTGAGATTACAAAAAAAGAGCTTTCATTTACCTTGGTAAAAATGGGGACACATCCTAAACCAAATAAATTACCTAAGAATAAGACACCAATGATCAGATGGGATCATCAAAATTTTAGAAGACATTAGCCCAAAAAAATACCTCCACTCAATAGAAATAAATCCTGCAGGCTATGACCTAGGTGGAAGAAATATCTAGCCCAAAAGAGTAGCCTAGAGAAAACATGTAGAACAGGTAGAACTACAAGAAGAAGAAGTGACATCTCAAGAAGAATTAAAAGATGAGTAATAGATACCTCAGGTAGAAATACAGGAAGAAGAAAAGGCACCACATACACATCATGAGAAAGTGCAAGAAAAGGCCCCTCATATATAGTAGAAGCAAAATAAAGAAGAAGAAACTCCTAATGAGAAGCAAGTTGGGTCTTTAAGGATTGTTGGAGCCTCTACAAGAAAAGGGTTTCAACCTAAGTCTCTAAGGCCTACTAGGACCCTTTCAAAGGAAGATTTTTTTCTTCCCATCTTATACCCCATATGATGTTGGAAGTAGAAAAAAGATAAAATTGAGTCCCAACGATGGAAAGGAATCATGGCAGAGAAACGAATTGGAGATGTGGCTAAGTTAGAATATAACGTTGAAAAACTCATAGAAAAACTAGTGATCTTGAGACTTTTGAGGCTAACATCAAAGAATATTTACAAAATTAAAATAAAAAACTCAAACAAAAATTGAAGTAGGTTGATACAATAAATGAAATTAGTAATGATAAGGTTGTAAGGATGGATATTAGCTTGGGAATGATGGCCTGCATTTCCTTGGAAATGGCCACTTGTAGGAAGCTAGCAAGGACATACAACCTACTCCTAAAAGAAAAATGGCATAAATTTTAGATATCTTGTGTGAAACCATAATGGGGACTCCACATTCATACTCTTAAATATTTCATTAGAATATTCCAAATCTATAATATAGAGGAAAATTCTAGATTGTGTGAGTTTTATTAAGACAATCTCGTATTCTTTCACTCATCATCCTAGGACCCAAACCCTTATGTAGGGGATGTCTAAATTCTATCCTTAGCATCCTGGATGAGGCATGAATAAATTAGAGCTAATATGGTAAGGAAAACATTGGAGAAATAAATTACCACCCCATTGTGGATCAAATGAGAGGACCCTAATATTCAAACCATCATTGGAACCCACAACACCCTCATGGAGGATAATCTTGTAACACATATTTATAAATAAATATAGGAAGAATTTATCGTCCATTTTGAGGATATGTTTATATTGTTTGGGGAAGAGCCCACATAGCCTTTCCAAAGCAGATGGAAAGCCTTGCCTTATAGGTTACAACTAATATAGGTCCATTCCTCCACTAGGTTACATAATTTCTTATCAAGGACACCCCCAAACAATAGGCTCTTACAGAGGTTAGGTGTATAATGGTTTGCCCTAAGGTTTAATCCTCCATTACTATTAAGACTAACAAAACATTCCATCTAGAAACAAGAATAGGAATTATGGAAGAAGATATATGATCAACCAAAAGAGCTACCAAGGTAAATTGCATGGGATGCTAGAAAACCGGCCAAAGAAATGCAAGATTGGTATAACTAGAAAGAGCAACCTAAGGATCAGGAAGACTAGAAATGTGACACTTGCCCCAAAATGGGAAAACATCTAAGCAGAGGGGGTATTATGGTCCCTTGTAATGTATGCTAAAATAACCATCTACAGCCACTACCACTTTGAAATAACATGCATTACTGACCTTTTTCATTATACATTTTGATGATTTATTTGTTATGCCTTGTGCTGAGTGAATGCATAAGTGATTTAAGCATACTAGTAATTTTCATGACCTTTGACATCCTTAGTACATTAATTTGGAAATGTTTTTTAGAGCAATGATTCCTCCTCCAAGAACCTACCCGTAGCTTAAATTAAATATAGGGATCTTGTCCCCTTAGTTGCCAATGTAAACCCCAAATATTGCTCAAATCCATGGTTTAATAGCAGTGAGAATGAGATGTGGTTGCACAACAAATACTGGGAGAAAAATGACCCATAAGTTAGGAAATTTTGTAGGGAAATCAACCCTCCTATTGAGTTTGTTCCCTAATAATTTTTCTATAAGAATGGGACTCAAGGCTATGCCTAGGGAGGATAAAATAACATTTTCTTTATTACATTGCAGGTCTTAAACTCTTTTTATTCATACCTATCTATCGTTGACTTAAATTAATGGGAAAATGGCATTTATTTGCAAGTAGCTAGGGTTGGATTTTTATTGGGTCTTTAAGAACCTTAGGGAGGGACCACTTATAGGACCTCTAGAGACCCATGTGTACTCTTTTGTTTCACATTATTTATGTTTATCCCTTATACTATTCATGTCTTTCATTTCTACTCCAGTAACTTCAGTGAATGATGCACTTTATAATTTCCTATAGAAACTTAGGAATTTAATCTTTTTCATTTTTTGAGTTGGCTTCATGAGTTATATTTGTTATAAATAGATTATTTTACAATTTTTAGGATTCCATTCATTAATTTTTTGTATTAAGTTCAAATATGGAAGTTCGTCGAGGACTACAACACTTTCTTGTAGAATTATAAAGATTATTGTGGGAACAAACCCAATAGCTTCTATTCAACATTCTTTCTCATTTTTTTTCATCTTTAATATAAATAACATATTAAACATCCCTTTTTGACATGTGAACAGGGGAGGTTGAAATGAGGACAATCATCTCTACAGGATTACATTCTTGTTTACAACACTTTAGATTTATGTATTATTCTTTTCTATTTTGATTGTATTTACTTTCATGCAATATTAAAATGGATTATTCATTATTTTATTTACTTGAAGTACACTTTATTTTCCTCTCCCTGCAAAGTGGAATAGCCTTTACTTGAATCTACAACTTCATTTTCTGCAATTAATTTTATTTCTGCAACTTCATTTTCTACAGTCAAATTTATTTCTGCATCTTCATTTTCTACAATCAATTTTATTCCGACAAGAGTAAATTAGCTTAGTTACTTTTTCTCTGCATTATTACCCGCTTTCACTTGATCAAGAGGATATTCTCTTTCATTAATTATTGTGCACTGAGGAATAGAAGGGAATGAGTAATCATGCCCTCTTTCAAAGGATCAATAACTAAATATGAATATAGGGTTTTCCTCCTTGAATATAGTCATTGCACATCAAGCACATTTGTGGGGGATGAAGAGAATTTTCAAATTTGAAACTTATAATCTTGATATAAATTGATTCCTTCAATGAATTATAACCTCCTAACTTCTATGTTCGAGTTAGTTGTCATGGACCATTCTTAGGGTGTGGCATGAGAATGGGGGATTCCCTCGTTAACCAATACCATGACACTTTAGTTAATATTAGTGTTTTTCTTAATAGATAAAAGGTGATTGAATATATTATGGTATTAAGAGGATGAGGGGTTTTTTAAATTAAACTAATGGTGTACATATCGAGGTGGGTCAATCAACCAAAATTTCAGGGAGGATAGGGGTTGTCAAGTCACCAAAATTTTGATATGTAGGGTCAAGTGTAATGGGGAAATCCCAAAATTTGATTAGAGGAAGTTCATTTCAATGTATTTTAAATATTTAAATGTTTTCTTGAGTAGAACAACTATCATTTTAACATTTTGATTAGAATATATTTTAGTCAAAGGATATTGGCTTTAAATGCATCTCATATTGTTTGGATGTGGCTTTTTTTTTCATTGAAGACATTTTCATATAGTTTGAGATTATTTCCATGTTAATTGATTCTATACTTGGGAGGAATTCATGACATTACATAAAAAGTACCTTCTATTATCATCCCAAATATCCATGGGCCTTCAATAACCTATAATTTCCTTTTTTATCTAAATCATTGGGAGAAAGAAACACGAGGTGTTGTTGGAAGATTTTTATTGGAAACATCAAGATGTTTGAAATAGGTGATAACCATTGAGTTAGAAATGAAAGGAGCTCTATCTTTATGTCTTTTTCATGGAAATGTGACATCTCACAAATAAGTTGGATGATACATTGTTAGGTCCTTATATTACTACTATAGTCCCTTATTGTTGTTAGTATAACCCCCTTATTGTTATTGTTGTACCCCTGTATCCCCAATATTGTTATTATTGTGCCCTTACATTAATATTGTTAGGTCGGCTAGGATTACATTGTGGCCCCATGGAATCCTATATATAGAGAGGAGGTTTTGTGATTTGTAGCATCCAAGAATTTTTCATTTATGTAATGTATTGGAGGTTTCCCCCTCAAAGTGGCTATTTATAAGGCGTTGATCTCTCTTTTATTCTATTTTTGGAGCTGGTTTCACAACATTTGGTATCAGAGCTTTGGATTCTAGGGTTTCGCTGCTCCAAACAGGTCATTGTGGCCTTTTCGCTATAAATTTTTTTATATGAAGGTTTAGAAGATGAAATTTTTATAGGGTGAAGCCGAATTCCTAAGGAACATCTTCGTAAAATTTTAGATCTTGGTTCGCAATATTTTCGATGATATGATCTGTGCAAGTTCGAGATTTTTGCAGGCTCCTAAATTTAGCCTAAATAGGTCATTGTGGCATTTTCGCTATAACTTTGTTTATATGAGGGTTCAGAAGCTGAAATTTTCACATAATCCTAAGTAACATTGTGGAAAACGTTTAGAGCTAGATTCACAATATTTTCAGAGATATGGTCTGTGGAAGTTAGGGATTGTTTAGGCTCTCGAATTTCATCTCAAAGATGTGATTGTTGGAAAACTGTGATAAATCTCTCTCTCTCTGAGCATTGGATTGGAATTCTGTAAAATTTTCCACAGGTACACACACTTTAGCTTCTTCTATATCAATTTCAGACCCAAAAGAGGAAACAGTGACACGTGAAAAGTTGTACAAGTTAACTCTACTGAACCAGTCCATAATTAGGTCATCGTAGGAGATTGGGCATAACTTTTCCTTCAAGAATCCAAATCAGGTCAGACCTAGGGAATTCAAAATAAGATTCAGAGGGATAATTCAGGGCTGAATTTCAGATATTGAAGATCCTAAATCACAGAGATAATTCAGTTTCAATATTGAGCTCCTCAAAATCAAGAAAAAGGTGTGTATTTTTTTCAAATTGCATAAGTCTTGTTTGAAAAATCAATTTTAAGTGATTCCAAAGGCTTATTGAGCATATATATCAGTGGTGGGTTCTAAAATTCCTCCTAAAAATAATTCAACACCCATTAAACCCTCAGAGTACTCTACTATGACTCATGAATATGAAGAATTGCAGCATGATCTTTCAAAATTATAAGAGCAAGTGCACCAAAATTCGCTCTCACAAAGAGCAACAAAAAATGAAATGGATGTTTTGAAGAAAAGCGTGGAAGCTAAGATGGATGGTTTGAAGAAAGGCATGGAAGCTATGATGGATGGTTTGAAGAATGGTATGGAATAAAAAATGGATGGTTTGGAAGAAAAGATGAAAGGTTTGAAGGAATACATGGAAGGTTTGAAGGAAGGTTTGTCAATGTTGATACAAGAAATGATTCCTAATGGCGAAAATATAGTAGAGGAAACTCATGATGAGAACAAAATAAATTTTAATCGTCATTTCATAAACTCTAATGCTGGATTAAAGAACCACCATATTCTAAAGATTGATATGAGGAAGTTCGATGGCAAGGATCCCATAACATGGATACTACAGATGGAGAAATATTTTGATCTCAATAATGTGCAAAACATACAAAAGGTATGTATTGCAACTTTACATTTAGAATAAAATACATTTGTATGGTATCGATGGCTTTGCTCCCATAAAAAAAATGTCACTTGGTCAATTTTTATGGAGGAAATGATAGCACATTATGAGGATACAAAGAGCAACACCTTCTTTAGAAAATTGATAAATCTCAAACAAAAGGGTTTAGTGGTGGAGCACATTGAGGACTTCCAAAAATTGAATATAAGCATAAATGATATTCCATAGGAACACGGGATTGATGTCTTCATAGGGACTTTAAAGGATAACATCCAACATGAAGTTCGCGTTTCGGAACCGGATTCATTAGAGAAGGCATTCAGGTTGGCAAGAAAAATTGAATGTAAAATTATGGCGGCAAGGAAGCCTACCACTCACATCTATAAAGATGGAAGTTTTGCCACTCCTAGACTTCCACAACCTACAAGGTTGACACCACAACAATTGGAAGAAAAAAGAGCAAAAGGGCTTTGCTACAGTTGTGATAGCAAATACACTAAAGGTCATAAGTGTGCTAAGAAGAAATCATTTTTCATATATTTTGAAGAGGAGGAAGAAAATGAATAAGAAACTTCAAAAGAAGAGGATATACACCAGGAAGAAACCCTAGAAGAAGAAGAAATGTGTCTGACCATATCATGTAATGCATTGGCAAGAATTACCACTCCTTAAACTCTCAAGATAGAAGGACATATCAAGAAGAAAAAGGTAATAGTGTTGATTGATTCGAGTAGTACCCATAATTTTATTCATTGTAAGGTAACCAAGGAATTGAATTGTTTCTTATACCCAGCACCAGAATGTCAAGTGATAGTTGCAAATGGAGGAACTATAAATTTCTCTAGAAAATGCCATAATATCAATATATCCATGGGGGAATATGTATTGAATATTCCAATGCTTTCCATCCAAATGGGAGGTGCTAATGTTGTACTAGGAGGACAATGGTTACAATCTTTGTGGATGGTAGCTTTTAATTTTCAAGAAAATTTCTTGAAAAAAAATTCAGAAGGAAAGGAAATCGAATTAAGGGGTATCACAGGGAAGCCAGGAAATATAATAAGCTCTAATGTCATGAAAAATCTTTTGAAGAAAGAACAACGAGGAATAATTGCACAATTATGCTCACTAGAAGTTCCAACATAAAAAACATCTATTTCTCCAGATCTCCAAAAAGTCTTGGACAATCATTCCAAGGTGTTTGATACTCCCAAAGGACTCCCACCTATTCGTGATCATGATCATGCTATTCATTTGATTCTGGGAACTGTCCTCCAAACATCCAGCCTTACAGATATCCTTATGTCCAAAAGAGTGAAATTGAACGTATGATTGCAGAAATGTTAGAGGCTAGTATAATTCAACCTAGTCAAAGTTCTTTCTCTACTCCAGTAGTATTGGTGCACAAGAAGGATGGATCATGATGGATGTGTTCGGATTACAGGGAGCTCAATAAGCTCACTATTAAAGATAAATTTCCCATTCCTATGATTGATAAATTATTGGATGAATTACATGGAGCAATTTATTTTACCAAGTTGGATCTTCGTTAAGGATATCATCAAATTAGAATGAAGATATTCTGAAAACAACATTTCGAACTCATGAGGGTCATTATGGATTTTTGGACATGCCTTTTGGCCTTACCAATGCACCTTCTACATTTCAAGGGTTGATGAATTCCATTTTCAAACCCTTCCTTAGAAAATTTTTTCTAGTATTTTTTGATGATATACTAATCTACAGTAGGTCTTGGAAGGATCATGTTCAACATGTTGACAAGGTGCTCAAACTATTGGAGGAGAAACAGTTATATGCAAAAACATCCAAATTTTTATTTGGAGTACAAGAGATGGAATATCTGGGTCATATTGTATCTCACGACGGTGTTAAGGTAGACCCTAACAAAATTAAATCCATTAAGGAATGGAAAGTCCCCACAACCATAAAGCAATTGCGCAGATTTCTTGGGTTAACAGGGTATTATCACAAGTTTGTTAAGAATTATGGGAGAATAGTAGCACCTCTAACAAAATTATTGAAGAAAGATGCATTTTCATGGACTCTTGAAGCAACTAAGGCCTTTGAACATCTTAAAGAGGCAATGTGCCTAACACCACTCTTAGCTACTCTAGACTTCACAAAAACCTTTATTGTGGAATGTGATGCCTCAGGAAATGGAATTGGTGTTGTTTTAATGCAAGAAGGAAGACCCATTGCTTTTTAAAGTCATTCAATCAAAGGAAAGTATTTACAAAAGGATATTTATGAGAAGGAAATGTTTGCAATACTACATGCACTAAAGAAACAGAGACCTTACCTAATGGGAAGACACTTCAAGGTAAAAAATTATCATGATAGTCTTAAACACTTTTTTTGGAAAAAATACTATCTTCATAAGAGCAGCAAAAATGGGTCACAAAGATGTTGGGTTATGACTTTGAAATCATCTACAAGAAAGCACTCTCAAGAAAGGATGAAGAGGTGGAAGCATTGCTTTGTGTCATTTCTATTATCCAACCAGATTGGATAACTGAAGCAAGGGATGAATGGAAGAAGTATGAAGAAGTGTGGACACTCATTCAAAAGTTGCAGAAAGATCCTAGTACATCTGATACATTTAGTTGGAAAAATGATTCCTTGTGGTACAAATATCACTTATATATTTCCAATAATTCCCTACTAAAACAAAATATTCTTTTGGAATTGCACACTTCTCCTTTAGGAGGACACTCGGGATTTTTAAAAACTTACCACAGGGTGAAGAAAGAATTTTTTTGGGATGGCCCTAAATTTGATATTCAAAAGTTTGTGGCAGAATGTTTGGTTTGCTAGCAAAATAAAGTTGAGACAATTAAGACCCCAGGTCTTCTACAACCTTTATCCATTCCAAGTCAACGTTGGGAGGAGATTTAAATGGATTTTATCATAAATTTACCTAAGTCCGAAGGAAGGAGTGTCATTATGGTGGTAGTTGATAGACTTATTAAGTATGCACACTTTTGTGCATTATCTCATCCATTTAAAGCAAGTATAGTTGATATTGCATTTATGGAGACAATTCAAAAGCTATATGGAAACCCGAAGATTATTGTAAGTGACAGAGATCCCATTTTTACAGGAAATTTTTGGACTGAATTATTTTCTTGTTTGGGTACCCAACTAGCTCATAGCTCATCTTATCATCCTCAATCTAGTGGTCAAACATAGATAGTGAGTAAATGTTTGGAAGGATATCTTCATTGTTCTATATCTGATAAGTAAGCAGAATGGCTCAAGTGGTTACCTCTCACTGAATGGTGGTATAACACTTCCTTCCATACTGCAGCAAAAATGACCCCATTTATGGCACTTTATGGATATCATCCACCGTCCATCACATCTTCTTTAAGGAAAAATTCTAGGGTTCAAGCAGTGGAGGATCACATCGAGCATCAACAAGAAGTTCTCCAACCCTTAAAGGATAACCTAAATTTGGCACAAAATCGAATGAAACAACAGGCAAATCAACATCACAGTGAGAGAAGTTTTGACGTGGGAGACTGGGTAATTTTACAGCTACAACCATACAAACAAATTTCCCTCAAGCAAGCTAAGAAGGATAATAAATTATCGCCAAAGTACTATGGTTCTTACAAGGTGTTGCAAAATATTGGTACTATGGCATACAAATTGGAGCTTCCTGCTTCTTCGCAAGTGCATCCAAGTTTCCATGTTTCATGCTTAAAAAAGGCTATAGGGGACAAACTTCCAGTTCAAACAATATTGCCAGAATTTGATGAGGAAGGAAAAACCATATTGGAACCTGAAGCAGTCACAGAAACAAGAACTTGACAGCTACGAAATTGATCAATTTCAGAGTATCTCATCAAATGGAAGAACTTACCCACTAAAGATTATACATGGGAGGATGATAATTTTATACAAAAGCACCCAGAGCTACTCAAGCATTGAGGACAACACTTTTTTGAAGGAGAGGAGCATGTTAGGTCCTTATATTACTAGTATAGTCCCTTATTTTTCTTAGTGTAACCCCCTTATTGTAATTGTTGTACCCTTGTAACCCCCATATTATTATTATTGTGCCCTTACATTATTATTGTTAGGTCGGCTAGGATTACATTGTGGCCCCACTAGGATTACATTACGGCCCCATGGAATCCTATATATAGAGAGGAGGTTTTTTCATTTGTAGCATCCAAGAATTGTTCATTTATGTAATGTATTGGAGGTTGCCCCCTCGAAGTGGCTATTTCTAAGGCGTTGATCTCTCTTTTCTTCTATTTTTGGAGCTGGTTTCACAACATACATCTCTAGTCCTTGTATATTATAGAGGTTCTTAATGAACTACGAAAGTCTTTAAACACACAATGAAAATTACCATAGTTTCATATAAGGATCTAAATATGAAATGATATTATAATTAATAAAAAGCATGCTTGATGATTATGACTCAAAGTTCAAGAAACATATGATAAGCCACAATTTCTAAAATAGATGTTAAATGTTGTAGAAATTTATAAACACAATAATTTATTTCAGGATTCTCCTGATATAACAAATTAATCTTATGTTAAATACATAATCCTTTCACTTAATTCTTTGCGGAAATTAAATTTCCAATTGCAAAACACATGTGAAGTAAATCAATTTCACATAACAATAATGTTTTACTAGGAAAGCTTAAAGCTAAAAACCCCAACAATCATATATTATGTATATCAATGGATCATGAAAAAATCTCATATATCGGGTACAAATATCAGCTCATAGAGCTCTCAGTACAATATACAATCGTCACACACTGTCTTGCAGAAATTTACACCTCCATGCACAATTTCTTACCTTCTAATAGCCTGCCTCCACTGCGCAATCACTGCTGAAGAAGAACCTTGAATGAATTCGACTTTTCTTTGCTTGTACTGCACAATCCTCATAAGCATCTCCAATGTGTGTGTAGAATCATTGAATGCATCACTATAGTCACAACTGATAGTCCATCTCTCCCTTTCACCTATCTCTCCACTGGGACTCCACTGGATCTGACATGCAAGTAGTTAACTGTTGTATTTGTTCAGTTGCAAGTAAGACACTACTTGTGAATTAATTAATTCATTAATTCACTCATCTATCGCTAGTGTATGTTCAGTTACAACTAACACAACTGAGTTTAACTCACTAAACTGAGTTAAACTAAATAACAACTCACATAACTACTCTTCCAACTCTATTACAACTTGCCACTATCAGTTATAACTAAGTCCTCCATGCAAGAGTCACCAACCACCCTAGGAATTCGAAATTCTTTAGCCCACTGATGTGCCACATTTGTTCACTGAAATAAAGTGCTCTAAGAGAATAAGTTACTATTTATTGTCTGATTATTATTAAGTGCTAATAATAATCAACATGCATTCTAATTTTAGATAAGCGATCTATAAATAGACTTCGCTCTTTCATCTAAACATAGAAACTCAGCTAAAAATATATTTTTCTCAACCATCTAGAATCAGACTCCTGCTAATTTTAGATTTTTCTCAACATGTCTAAAAATAGACATAAACCTAAAAATAGCCTGTGTGGGCCCCACCTAGTTTAGGTGATTATTTTTCACTAGGAAAAGGATGATGTTTTTGAATGCCTCTTTCACTATTTCTTGTTGCAATATTCAACACTCCCTCTCAACAAGAAAGGACTGTCTTTTCATGCGACATGCAACTCCATGCATCCGCCCTACAATACTTGCATGCAACACTTCCGAAATTGAATAGCCTCCAAACAACTGAATTAGTATAATGCATATGTCATCAAAGTCTTCTGACCTATTCTTAGCTACTGCACATGTCTTAAGGAACCACTACGTTGTTGAACTATGCACCCATGCACTTTTCACTTGTTGTCAACTCCAATCCGCACTCCAGTATCCGAAACTGTCACTTTGATCTGACTGCATCAATCCAACTGATCATGCTACTATTGCTCTGTGGAACTCATAGCCAGGTTCAATTCATGAGATCCACACCATCTCAATGAATGTTGCCCAAAAATTCCTCCTTGGGATTACTAATGCATGTTGCCCCACCTCTCACCTAGTGGTATAGCTACATGCACTCCCTCTACCCATCTGGCATGAAATTTCTCTTCATGAGTGGTTTCTCCCACTCCATGATCCTCATCTTATGGCTGCTCCACATCCTAAGGTTCACTCTTACCTGCATGCAAATCCTGCTCCCTCTAAAGCTTCGTTTGCATGGCTTTCTCGCACTTCCCAACAGTAGGAAGCTTCGTAGAAATCCCATCTACATCAAGTCTATAGAGATTCCTAACTCAAATCCCAACCATCTTGGCTTACCATGTTGCTTTGTGTCGCAGGAAAATTTTTCCTTCACTAAAGACAACATCATAGCCTCTATCCTCTAACATTGCGACTGAGGTTAAATTCTTCCTTAAACCTGGAACATGCACAACATCTTTTAAATGAAAGAGTTTATCTGATGCACTGTAAAATATAATGGTACCAATGTTGGTCACACTGTATCGTCCATCGTCGCCCAACTCAACATGCACGTAGAGATATTTCTCCACCAAGTCACTGAACAATTTCTCATCTCCTGCCATGTGAAAGGAAGCACCACTATAAAAGTACCACCTTGGTCCCAATGCACTAGACACCATGCATGCGATCAATGAGAATTCAAGCTCAAATTGCGAGGCAAGTGCCTCACCAGTTGCAGCTCCAGCATCCATCTTGTTCTTCTTCTTATGTGGACAATTTGTGGCAATATTTCCAAACTCGTGACAGTGAAAACACTTTACTTTGGACATGTTGTGCTCCTTGCCATCTTCTCCGGCCTCAGATCTAGAATGGAATTTCATCCCCTTATTATTCTTTGCCTTGGAAGCCAAAGCACAATCCTCTTCATCATCATGCTTTGATGAAGATCCATCCCTTGTGGTCCGCCTTATCTCCTCCTGCATTAGATCCGACCACATTCGCTCCCAATCCAGCAGTTTCTCCCGTCCATTGACAGAGTCTTGATAACTGTGCCAACTCTTAGGAAGCCCAAGGAGAGCCAAGCTCACCAAATCATCACCACAACACTAACTCCTACACTCCCAAGCTCATCCCTGCATTGGACAAACTTTTTCAATTATACCGGAATAGTGTCGTTCTTCTCCATCTTGATTTTTCTGAGTTTATCCTTCAGCGCCAATTTCCTATGGTCGTTTCTTCTTTGGAAACGATATGAAAAAGCCTTCCACATTTCAAATGGAGTGGCTTTCCCGTGAAGGCTTGACATAATATGGTCTTTCATACCTTCCAACAGAATCCTCCTCGCCCTTGCTACTTTCTTTTACCATGCGTCAAGTATTGTAGCATCTGCCGAAGTGGGCTTAGGAACATCGCTATTGATGAACTCCTTTAGACAATTATCTTCAAGCACCACCTCCATCCTATCCTTCCAGGCTATGTAGTTTGAGCTGCCCTCGAGTGCATACTCCAACCGCAACCCATTGAAAGCCATTTCAATGTTTGCTCTACTGTCACACCAAGAAATTCTTGCAGCAAATTCAAATTTTCCACCAACACAAAACTTAGCACCGCTTCAATATTGCAATCTCTAGTGATCAATACTGCTCTGATACCATGTAGAAATTTATAAACACAATAATGTATTTCCGGATTCTCCTGGTCTAACAAATTAATCTGTGTTAAATACATAATCCTTCTACATAATTCTTTGCGAAAATTAAATCACCAATTGAAAAACACATATGAATCAAATCAATCGCACATAACAAAAAATTTTTACTCGGAAAGATTAAAGCTAGAAACCCCAACTATCATATATTATGTATATCAATGGATCATGAAACAATCCCATATATCTCATACAAAGATCAACTCATAGAGCTCTCGGTACAATATAAAATCGTCACACACTGTCTTGTAGAAATTTTCACGTCCATGCACCAATTTCTTGCCTCCTCACAGCTTGCCTCCACTGCGCAATCCCTGCTGAAGAAGATCCCTAAATGAATTCGAATTTTCCTTACTTGCACTGCAAAATTCTCATAAGCATCTCCAATTTCTGTGTAGATGCTTTGAATGCATCACTATAGTCACAGCTAATAGTCCATCTCACCCTTTCACCTATCTCTCCAATGGGTCTCCACTGGATCTGACATGCAAGTAGTTAGCTGTTGAATTTGTTCAATTGCAAGAAAGACACTACTTGTGAACTAATTAACTAATTCATTCACTCATCTATCACTAGTGTATGTTCAATTACAACTAGCACAATTGAGTTTAACTCACTGAACTAAGTTAAACTAAATAATAACTCACATAACTACTCTTCCAACTATGTTACAACTTGCCACTATCAGTTATAACTAATTCCTCCATTCATGAGTCACCAACCACCCTAGGAATTCGAAATTCCTTTAGCCCACTGATGTGCCACATCTGTTCACTGAAATAAAGTGCTCCAAGAGAATAAGTTACTATTTATTGGCTGATTATTATTAAGGGCTAATAATAATCGACATGCATTCTAATTTTAGACAAGCGATCTATAAATAGACTTCTCCCATTCATATAAAAATAGAAACTCATCTACAAATAGATTTTGTTCAACCATCTAGAATCAGCCTCCTGCTAATTTTAGATTTTTCTCAACATGTCTAAAATATTACAAATTGAAAGAGAGTAGGGATGAACAAGAATAACGCACACAAAAAAGAAATATTTATTATTCTATATATGATCAAATGAATACATCACAATATTTATAGTTCTGTTGAGATCCAACCACTTCTAAATATGAATAGGGAGGTTGAGATATTCTCTCAACATCCACCTAAAAATCTGCAACTAATTCTAATATGAGTATGGAAGAATTATCTTCCAATACTCCCCCTTAATTCTTACATACATAACAATTAAAAATTATCTTCGTCTCACTGGTCTTCATTAGCAACTCTACTCACTCTACAGTCCTCTGGATTCCGCTCTTTCTTTCTTCACATCTTCGAGCTTACCTTTCAACCCATTTAAAGTACACCTGCTTATGACCATCAATGCTGAATTTGTAAGATTAAAAATTCTTGACACCCCTGAAGAAGAGTCTCGACACTGAACTACCCTATGGAAATATTTCCATCTGTGAAATAACCCCAAAGAATAAATTTCAACAGTCTATAGGAAAATATTCTAGGTACAGAATATGATCAGCGATCAATCCTACAAAGTGACCTTTACACACAAGGATCTCATTGTATAACCTGTAGTTGACGCTCTTGAAGCCCGAAGCACAACAAGACTCATCAACGTATAACAAATTCACACAATCAAATTAGCCAATTGTTCTCTCGTCACCGAAGAACGTCGAGAGCGACTAATTTAAATGATGCTACATTGTTCAATAATTGGTTATGTACTACACAAATTTCACAACAACAAATTTGACATAAAACTCTGACAGATGAAACCAAGAAAGCAACCAACCCATGCACTAAGTTTTTAAATATATATCTGAATCAGTAGCACTAGAATTCCACGGCAAATAATTTTGCATGGCTTCAAATTCATGGAGTTGTATCTGGAAATGACGAGTATGAATGAGGCTGAGGAAAGAAGATCAATTTCAATATTCACAGCAAATCTGTTAAATTTAACCATTGGTCCCATTTCCATCGCGAGTCAATAGGCCAAGCTTTTAAAAATTCGGTTGTCATTTCCAAACCTTAAAAGTGTGGATGACACCGAATGCCAGCTAAAGTAGGTATACACTATCCAAAGTGTGATCTCTGTGCAATTGTGCTACCAGTTGCACCAATTCCACCTGAAAATCATGTAAAGTCGTGTCTTCCTTCGCCTATGTTGGTCTTACCTTCCTTGAGGAGTTTCTGGAACAGAGGATGGTTTATATGCAGTGTCGGTATTACAAATCACTGTCGTTGTTCTCCTTTACTGCCCACGTACATGACAACATAACTGTCGCTTTTACATCCGAATACATCACTGTCGTTGTTCTCCTTTAAACCCTATTCACATCGATTTATTGACTTCCAACCAGATGGGAATCTGACATGTAGACCTCAAAGCAGTGATATGACTACAGAATTAAGAATACTAATATAGCCCCCACACAGGCCATAGCAAGCACAGTTCAACAAAAACAATCAGCGAAGAAAAATGTTGA
Source organism: Pinus albicaulis (assembly GCA_034641835.2). Lineage (NCBI taxonomy): Eukaryota > Viridiplantae > Streptophyta > Pinopsida > Pinales > Pinaceae > Pinus > Pinus albicaulis. The sequence continues at coordinate 1,380,370,957 of CM076584.1, forward strand.
AATTTACAAGGTAAGAGTGCAATTTTATATGTGATAATCCTTGTTGTCAATGATTGCTTCATTCAACGTGAGTTCCACGGAAGGATTGAACTCACTATCCTATTAAATATGAAACTCCCCCCTCTGCTCTGCGCTTGAAAAAGGCACTTTCCAGCGAGCATATTTGACCACTATTCCCAACAAATCACGTGCACTATTTCACATTGATCACACAATCTGGAATTTCCAGATCCGATTCGAGCTCTTCAGCCTCTCTGTGGAGTACAGGCTTAATATATGGATGATCATTGAGGCAAAGCAAGCGATGCACTGTGATTCTATATCTTTTTAATCTAGCCAACGGATACTAATCACACACAAAAACTTTCACCCAGAAAATAAATTCACTGAACTATCTACTCTCCTACAGCAGCGGTTTGTCAATCATTGCTCTCACATTTTCCTGGCCATCCCGTAAGGGATTTAAGCTAGTAGAAGCTCTGATACTATATTACAAATTGAAAGAGAGCAGGGATGCACAAGAATAACACACACAAAAAAAAAAAAAATTTATTATTCTATATATGATCAAATGAATACATCACAATATTTATAGTGCTGTTGAGATCCAACCACTTCTAAATATGAATAGGGAGGTTGAGATATTCTCTCAACATCCACCTACAAATCTGCAACTAATTCTAATATGAGTATGGAAGAATTATCTTCCAATAATAGACATACACCTAAAAAAAGCCTGTGTAGACCCCACCTAGTTTAGGTGATTATTTTTCATTAGGAAAAAGATGATGTTTATGGATGCCTCTTTCACTGTTTCTTGTTACAATATTCAACAAATGCTTATGTCAAATATTAAAACCATATTATGAATTGAAACAATAAAAATATATAAATGTGACAAGAAAATGGTATTTACCATTTTTAATGAAGAAATGAGTTTTTTTTTTAATATATATAAAAATGAGATATTAACAATGACCTTTATGAAAAGTACCAAATAATATTCAGACTACTATTCATTGATATATCAAGACCACATGTTATGTCATAGATTTATTAAGTTAATGAAGAGATTATAGAGAAAAAAAACAAATAATTATTTTAAAAAGATGATAAATAAAATATACATTGCTTATGTAATATAATTCTTGTATGTGCAATATGCAACCGAAAAAAATATAATTTCCATTTAATATTTAAACGGAGATAATTTCCATTTTAATCCATCTAATGAAAATTAATTTTCATATAAAATACCCCACTCACATAGATAAACTATAATTTTCATATAAAATACCCCATTCACATAGATGAACTTTGTATAAAGGTGGAAATTTTCCTTTTAATTATGTCTTTCAATCTATTTATATTATTTAATGTATAGGTAGGGAATTACTTATTCTTTTCATATTTTTTTATATTAATTATTTTTAATCTATTTTGAATTACAAATATGGACAATATACAAGTAATTAGTGTCGATTTTTAATACTAATATTACTTTCTATACTTTTCATATTGATAACAAAGTAATAGCAATATTATTTTTATTTATTTAACTATAATAATAATAATTTTTTATTCAAATTTATTTAATTTTTTAAATTGTTTTATTCAATTTTTTTTATAATAAGTGTATTTTTCATTAAGGAATGTCAAAACATTTCTAAAGTGGAACAAACTCTATTTCAATATATATATATATATATAGTCTAATTTTAAGGTTATTGTCAAGCCAAAATTGATGTATGAGACCCTCTTGTTTGTGGGACAAGAGACTCACTTCCTCCACACAACTATTTAACTACTAAGTCTATGAAAGTATACATACTCTATCCCCTTCCCCTTTAGTTTTGAATTTGTGATTTTTTAAGAGAAAACACGTGCTCTTAACCATTAAACCTATTTAAATTATATATATATATATATATATATATATATATATATATATATATATATATATATATATAATTTCTCATATATGCATATTATTATAATAATAATAATTAACCTAATTATAACTATTATTATAGTTTGAAGTCAGATAAAGTTTTAGTAGGTTTAAATGTATTTTAGTCTTGTTTTAATGTATTAACTAATATTAATTTAAATATATATATATATATATATATATATATAATATAATTTTTTTTATAATAATTTTTTTTTACAATAAAATTATGAAATTATAATTTTTTTTTAAGAAAAGCTATAATTATTAATATTATTTTTAAAAATATTTAATTTTTAATCTACACCTCTTTAAATACATTATCATAATATTTTTTTTTTTAAAACTGTTAAATCTTCTTTAAAATTTTCAATTTCAAATATTGCCCCCTTATTACACCTCCTTGCAAACTTTAACACCTAATTTTAGAATAAGACAAACTATTTTTAAATGGATATGAGAAATACCTAAAACTTTGTGAGAATGCCTTAATTGACTTCCAAAGTTATATGGATACATGATAGTCAAGTCCATTTCACTCATGAGCGGTGTGGATTCAATCAAATTGTTATCTGTGGTGCTTATTCAATCAAATCGATATAGCAAAGAAGGCTGGATATGAATTATATATTTCTTTGTTCTCACAAAGGCTTCTAACCTTCCCACCCACCGAAACCTTGGGATTCTGGCTTTTTTAGGTACGTTTTTCGCATTGTAGTCTGTGTCTGTAAGGTCCTATGGATTGGTGAAGCTCCACTAGCGAGATGGGTCGCTCTCCTTGCTGTGAAAAAGCCCATACCAACAAAGGCGCCTGGAGTAAGGAAGAAGACCAGGTACTTATTGCATATATCAGAGCCCACGGAGAAGGCTGCTGGCGTTCCCTTCCGAAGGCTGCAGGTTCCATTCTTCTCCATTTCATATCTCTGAGCTCTGGTTTTCCAGTGTTCATTCACTTTATTCTATGTGCTCATCTGTGTTTTGATCTGTCTGCTCACTGTATTGTATGCCAAGTTATGTGATCTTGTTTTTGGTCCTCATCAGGGCTGCAGCGGTGTGGTAAAAGTTGCAGGCTTCGATGGATAAATTATCTGCGTCCCGATCTCAAACGGGGCAATTTTGGCCCAGAAGAGGATGATCTAATTATTAAGCTTCATTCTATGCTCGGTAACAAGTAAGATAATTATATTTTTATTTTGATTGCAGATTCTAAGAATATTTCGAAATATTTTTCATATTAACAAAATAAATTGTTTAAATAAATCTTGAAATCTGCAATCAAGATAAGTTCAAGAAGTTCTTGAAATCTATGATCAAGATAATATTAAAAATAAGAAAATAGGTGAAATTGTTGTCCATCATATTTAGACCAAGTCTCTAGGCAAAAATATTGATACACTGATGTATGTTTCTTGAAATCTGCAATAAAGATAAGTTCAAAGTTCTTGAAATCTACAATCAAGATAAATTCAACAATAAAAAAAATAAAAAATAGATTAAACTGTTGTCCTTCATATTTGGACTACCCCTCTAGGCAAGAATATTGATACATTTATTATATTTCTTGAAATCTGCAAGGAAAATAAATTTAAAGTTTTTGAAATCTATAATCAAGATAAGTTTAACAATAAGAAAAAAAGAATAGATTAAACTGTTTTCCGTTATATTTAGAGCAAGCCTCTAGACAAGAATATTGATACATTTATGTATGTTGCAGGTGGTCTCTGATAGCAAGCAGATTACCAGGGAGAACCGATAACGAGATAAAGAATTACTGGAACACTCACATTAAGAGAAAATTGCTAGAAAGGGGCGTTGATCCTTACACCCATTTCCCTATACTACCAGATCACGGCTCTTTTGGGTCCTCCAGCGAGAATAATGTTTTTTCCAAGCGATCACGTTGTAAGCCCAGTGAGGTGTTGACTGATTTTTTCCAACAGCAGACAGCTCCAGGAGGAACTTCCTCAGTGCTGAAGTTTATTTCTCAAAATCAAGATCATGGAGATGACAAGGATGTGAATCTTGACTTGTCAATTACTTTGCCATCCCTCTGCTCATCTCAAGGGGCTTCCAGTAGCTCTAGGGAACTCTCCAGTGGAATCAGGTCGTCTAATGATTGCATTCAGCAAGATCACAAAGGAAAGATCTGCTGTCACATTGGCCTGCGAACCGTTGGCGAAAGTTGTTGCTCTGGTTGTTGGGATTAGAGAACATCAATAAACTGGATATCAAAATTGAGAATGTGTGGAATGTGAAATTAATGGAGACTTTTATTATAATGCTAGTGCCTTGCCATTATTATTATTGTTAAAACAGGTAATTTATAGTTTTATAGATTATTTTTAGTGTAGCGGATGTTAAAATTTCATTTCATTTATGCATCTCTAAATATATGAGATTCAGCTCATGAATTCTCAGAAATATAATGTAAATTAAAATATGGTTTGAAATACATAATTTGGTATACTAAAGAATTCTGTTTTTACTGCCAATTTGAACTTTTATCCAGGTAGTACAAGTTGGTTTATTACCCACTCACTACACTCTGTGTGTCTCTGTTTGAAATTAGCAATCTGACCACAACTTCATTTGAGATTGGCATTGCTTAGAACTCCATTCATATGGCTTTACTCTGATTTATATCAATTTAATTTTAAATAAGTCATGTTTAGAAATCTATTTATTTGGTTATATTTTCATATTTTTATCATATATTTTTATCAGACAGATAGATTATTAGGTATTTTGATATTTTGATATTATGATAAACTAATAATTTAGATAAATGTCTTTCAAATTAATCACATCATAATAATTAATCAAAAATGTATTTATCTAAATTATTAATCACAAAAATTTTAGATTTCATATTAAATTATGATGTTAATACTAAAAATATTTTAATAATATACCAGAAAACTTTATATTTTAATTTATATAAACGATAAAAAAAAATCTTAAAAATTTAAAATATAAAAACTAACCAATTGTAAACATAATATTATAGATAAATGAAAAAGATAAACTTACCCAAAATTATTACCATATTAAATCATAAAGATAAAATTGCCTAAATCTACTCTTGGAAATGATAGCTTCATAGTGTAAAACAAGGCCCTATGTACACTCATTTGAATCTGTACATGTATAACGCTGAGGGCTTAAACATAGACCCTAAACATAATATGTTCAAACCTTTCACGGTTCAGAATAGCTGAGCAGATCTATCTTGGGTGTTTTTGTGGCTGGTTTTGTTGGTGTTTTTTTTAAATGAACAGAGGATGCTAACGTTCTTGATGAATGCCAATGTTACTAATCCATGTATTATATGTTAATAAGTATCAAATATTTTGAAAATTAAATGTGTTTAAAACATTATTAGATTTTTATAAATTTTTCAAAAGAAAATTTTAAATATTATTCTTACAAAAATAAAATTATTTTTTAAATATTAATTAAATTTCTCTGTTAATAAAAGGTAAGAAATGTCCTAAATTCAAAAAACCACATAATTGTTATTTTAAAATATTATATTTAAATTAAAATATTATCTATATATATAATATTGATAGAAATGAATTTTATTTATATTTAAATATAATATGATTTAAAGTTATGTAATGTATATTAATGTACTTTTTGTATGAGATTTAGTTTTGCACGTTCAAATTTGATGGAAAAAGTTAATTGATGAAAAAAGTTAATTATATGGTTTTATAGAGAATTTACATTTAATTAAATGTAACATGATTATATTACTTTATTAAAAATTCACACTTAAGTAAATGTCACACACTTTTGCTGACATAAGAAAATAGTTTTTACTTCAATATTAAACAAACAGAAACCTAAATTAAATTTAGATTAATTTCATATATATTGTTGATGTTTAAATTCTATAAAAATAAATAAATACTTCATTTTTTCATACTACAAACCTATATAAACATATAATATGTTTTAATAAATAAATAAAAAGTTAGAATTGACCAAAAAAATAATATATCTAAAAGAAAATTAACACTACCTAAGAATTATTATTTCTTGTTTCTCAACCTAACTACTACAGACTTATATAAAAATATAACATATAAAAAAAAATTAGCACTGACTAAGAATTATTATTTCTTGTTTCTCAACATAACTACTACTAACTTATATAAAAATATAAAATATCTGAATTAAAAAAGAAAAATAGAACTAACTAAGAAATAATATATAAACATATAATATAGGTAAAAAAAAATGCTAGCGCTGACTAAGAATTATTTTTCTTGTTTCTCAACATAACTACTGCTAGATAGAAACAAATACCAAATACCAACTATGATAGATTAAAAATTACAAGGACAACAGCGAATTTCACGTTCTTAAACCATGGAGTAGATTTTATTGATATTAATGCACGTGAATGGTACTGTGCAGCTCGTATTAAATCAATACATAAACACATGGGTAATGAAAATAGTGTAACTCTACATCTTCCAATAGATCCCGGCTGAGTATTATAATGAAATTCAACTAACCTGGGGCTGATCTTAGACAAAATTATAATTTTCTACAAGTTCCAGAGAATTGGTGGTTGCCATTTTAACCGTTTCAGAAACTTTTCAACTAAAACAAATCAGATTATTTTTATATATGGATTAAATTAAACAAAATAAATTTGCCTAATATTTCTATCGAACACCAATAATTTTATCTAACATCAAATATCTTGTTAACAATTTTTTTTATCAGATTTGAAACTTTTAGATATGTCAAATACCTCTATTGTATCTTTTTATCCTGAACCTTTCAGATATGTCAAATATCTCTACTGTATCATTTTATCTTGAACCGAAACAACATTGACCAGAAAACATATAAATGGGCATTTGGAAAGATAGGAAATTGGTGAATGGGATGTTGGAATTATGTAAAGTGGGCAAATATTGAGAAGGAAAATCCTGAAGAGGTTAGAGCAACATATTATTATTTAGATTTTGAAAATATTTTGAAAATTAAGAAATTAATTTAACTTTTATTTTAAAATAATTTAGAAATATTTAATAAAATAAAGTTCAGCTAAGCTTTATAAAGTTTTGATTTTAGATTTGAAAATATTTAGATTATAAAAATATTTTAAAATTTAAAGAGCTAATTTAACTTCTAACTTATCTTTAAATATGTGCAATGCAATAAATTAAGTTAAATCATTAAAGTGAGCATAAATCAAATAGTAAATTATTACAATTTGTTTAATAATATATAGAATAATTAAGTCTGTAAGGTGTAGTTGATTTTATAACATGTTTTCCAAAATTTTCATTCTTATTTTTGAAAAATAAAAAATTATAAATTATCCAGATTTAATAAACTGAGAATATTTTGAATAGAATGTACAATTCAATAGATAAAATTAAGGGTTTTTAAACAATTTTCCTAATTCAAACCTTCACTGTTATTCAACATTACAAATGGTAAATAAAAAGTAACTTGATGACTATTTACATTTATAATCTATATGGTTGTCTTAGTTATATAATATTTAAGTATTGTTTTTTTCTTAAGCCAATAGGCCTGGATTATTTAGGAATAGACTTTCTAGAATTTCCATTCTTTAAAAGTAAAAATTGGTTATTCAAAAATAGATTTTCTAGAATTTCCATTCTTTAACAAATAAAAAATTACAATTATTTTAGATTTAATAAGTTGAGAATATTCTTAGTGGTATATATGAAATGAAGAGCTTCCAAAAGATTAGTTGAAATATTCTCATTCAAATATTTAAGTATTGTTTTTTTCTTTAGAATAAATTGCCTATAGTTAATTTTGAAATAAATTTTCCATTTTTTATTTATTTAAAAATAAAAAATTATAAATAATCTAAGTTTATTGAAAATATAATTGTATATTAAATAAAAAAAATTTCTAACTGAAAAATTTCCAAATACTATCCTAAACTACAAATTTGTAAAATTTTAAATTTATCAATCAATTACTTTACTTTATATAACTGTGCCAGTCATATAAGAGACTCTGTTTTTTTAGTTTTTCAAGTTTATCAGCCAATTCCTTTACTTTATATAGCTGTGCTAGTCATTTAGGAGAACTCAGATTCAAGATCATAGAATTCAAACCCATACTAAAAATAAATCAGCGACAAAATACTATGTGAACACGCATGACTATAGTCATCCATAGATCAGGGGAAGATTGTCGCAGTTGATTTGGACTGCTGAGGAAACAAACAAATGCTGTCTCCTGCGTTTCCGCCTTTCATTTCTCCATCTGCTCGATTATTGCGTTTCATTTAAGTTTGCACTTTTAGAGTTGCATAGCAACTTACTAAAATAACTTATTATATGGTTCTTTTAGTATGCATAAGACATTGGTTAGTATGCATAAGTCTCTTATAGGCTATTTTTAGTTTTTAAATAATATTTTAAACAAATTTGATATATTTATATTGATTTTCGCTAAGAGCTGTGGTGGTTTTCAACTAAAAGTATTTTTAACGTTTATGAAGCAAAAAATAGCTTATAGGATAGATTGTTTCTCTATCTGCTCTTGTATTCGGCCTTTTTCCTATGGAGTTTTACAATAAATGCTTCAAGCTTCTAGGCAAACTCTTTGTTGAATAGAGTATCCCAAAAGCTAGCTGCGTGCATAATTTTCCGTATTGTCTTTGAAGGCCTCGCATTCTAAAATGAAATGCTTTTCTGTTTCCACCTTTCTAGAAGAGCAAAAAATACATGCTCTTTCCTCCCACATTTCTTTTGGCCTTTTCTAGCGCTCTGCTTCACACGGAGTTGATGAGAACTAGTTGATAAGAATTATTCCTTAATTGAGCAATAAGAATTTTAGATCTCCAAGAAATATTGCTGATGATTATGAGTGGGGTTAAACTCTTCAATGTAGTACTTCTTCTTTCTCCCTAGCTCATTCTCCCAAGTACATTCGTGGAATTTATCCATAACAAAAGTTTTCATCACTTTACCCCATTTACTAAACCATTTGTTATTTGCCCTATCCAAGTCTTTTTTCTTTTGCACAATCTGTCATTAAACACAACCTTAGGCCATCTACCCTCTTCCATTTACTCAATTTTTTTCAAATAATTGTTTCAATAGAAGCATAGCATAAGGAACTGCACTTTTAATTTTGAATTTGTTTGTAATCAAAAGCTTCTAAATTTTCTCAATTTGTTTCCACTGCATCTCAATTATGGTGCTAGCCCACAGTTCACAATTTTGTGATTTAAATATGTACAAAATGCAAATTTATATAAAGAAATATGTTTATTTTTTCAAAAATTAAATTAATTTATATATTTAAAAATATTTTTTAAATGTATGTTATATATAAAAACATATTTTAAATGTATCTTATTTTGATGTCAGCTAGTAGTTGATATGATAGAATGTTAACTCCTTTACCTAGTTTCAAAATTGCCTCTGGAACAAATAATTAATATGATACAATGTTATCTCCTCTACCTGTTCAAAAGTTCCTATCAATCCAAAAAACAACTCAAATATATATCGCAATATTATAAAATACAATATAAAATCATAAAATTCAAAGTTCAAATCCCTATATATCACCTAACCACACTTAAAACCCTTAACCTGCACCATTTCGCACCACCAAATTACCTACCTGTCATTTTCAGTACTTCCAATCAATCAGACTGTTCAATTTATTTAATAATTTTGCTGTACATATCGTTTAGATTGATGCACAAGAATCAAGGCGGTACAACGGGTACCTTCTTGGGCAGACTGACGTGTAGTTAACGAGTGGCTAACGACACATACAAAAGCTGCGCTCCAGCCTGCACAGCACTCTCACTGTTAGATTAGGTGACCATAACTTGTTCGTTTTGTTTTTTTAGGAACGGGTTTTGTTGGGAGTACGAGAAGATAGCAACTGGTCGCCAAGAAGGTCAACATTGCATATGGGATTTCGAGGTATGATTGATCAGCAAAATATTTATTGGATATGTGAAGGAACAATAAAATATAGCCTTCACAGAAACGAACGGTGGCTAGAGACGAAACAGCAGAGCCATACTGATTCTTAGGAGTGGAACATGAGATAAGTGTGGAACCATTTGGCTTTGACTCATTAATTAATTAACAGAGAGGTAGTTGGCTATTTTTCAGCTTTTCAAGTCTGAAGAATGCAATGCATTGATCTATTATTTTGAAAGTAGTAGATGGAAAGTAGGTGTGGCGATTACATCAAGAATGTAGACCCAAAAGTTTACACTGCTGACTGTATGGATTTTTGTTATTCCACATATATATATATATATATATATATATATATATATATATATATATATATCCGGCCTTCACACACACGGGCAAGTTTATGGGTCAACAAGTATAACTACTGAATGAATGCACTTTGAAACTAAGATAAGTTACTGCTCAGCTCTGAAAGGTTTGGTGGTGTTTTTAAAGACTATGGCCAAACACACGGAGAATATTTATGTATTCCATGTAACTAATTAATATATAAACATCCATGAAATGTGAATCACCACAACTCACTCATTTCTTCATGGAACTGATTCCCAATATTTCTTCTCATGTACTATATTGGTTCTTAATATTTAATATTGGTATCCAATAGTTTGGGTCTTTAAGGTATAATTATTTGAAAAATAGATTTTAAACTAGTGTAATTATACAAATTAAATAGTTATTAAATATCAATAAATATCAATTCATCATAAATATCAAAATACTTATTTCATTATATATTTAAAGGTGTTAAAATTATATTTTTTTAAATTATAAAATTAACTAAATTAAAATTTTATTATTATTATTATTATTATTATAATAAAAAAAAAGAATTGATATAAGTTAAACATATATATGGTAAGCTTGGTAGGTTTTTCTTCATTTATTCATTAAATATAAAAGCAGGTTACGTTCATAAAAGACATTCGGTGGTCTCAACCTGTTCAGTGGGAAATGAGTTTTGTTGACCACCGAAACACACTGTAAGGCATCCAAAATCTGAAAATTTTAAGTTTGTCAAGCAAGGCCTTATAGACCTTAATGTCTATCCACCAGTTTCTATCTAGATAACTACATAAGTCAGTACTAACCAACATATATAACAGTAAAGTAAACAAAAAAAACAACCATAGCTAAATTGAAAAACATCTAACCATCTGAGGACTCCACAGGAGCTGGGTCATTTCCACTAGAACTAGGAAGTTCTGACTAGAGGAGACATGGTATGTGTTCCTGAATGCAGCCAAGGTGATTTTTTTGTTGTTGAATCTGAACTTGGATCAGCTGGAACTCCATTTGAATTTCGTGGAAACTTGGATCAGGTTTCCCCGCATTTGGCTGAGGGGTTATAATAGCTTTGGCCACCATACTTTTCATTATCCAATATAGGTGAACCGTTTGTTTATACTGGGTGGTACGCCCATGAGTATGCCCCGGATCCAAAACAAGATCACGCCAATCTTCCAATTGCACTTCTGTTGCTACTCGTTGATTGAGCTCTTCCTCCCACGACAAAATCATTTTCTTTACATCTGCTGGTGTCCAACATTATAGGTCTGAATCGCATCTTGGAGGATCTGGGAATTTATTCGACGACCACTCCTCTTTGGGGGTCGAGCAGAGGACGATGCTCTGCTGGAATTTTTTCCTGTCGATGACCATTACCCCGACCAACAAAACTGGATGAGCTAGCACCCCGAGCCATTAATTTTTTTTTTTTCCTTCAGACATACCACTAATGGACTAGCGGAGATAATGAATCACAAACCAGTTCCCAGTTTTGCTCGCGCAGTCACAACAGAAACACAAATTAGGAAGACTTGTTACATTTACAGTAAGAAAGAGCACAAGACAGACAGAGTCAGGCTTGAGCCAAAGAACCAAAAACACTTTCAAGCCACGCAGTCCACACCACCATTCATATTCATTTTGAAGCACCCTTTGTAAAGAAGGGCCACATCACCACAAATTCTTGAGACTATATAGACCCGTAATAGTAATTACACTAAAAGCACCTCTCCTGGCTGAGGCCTCATGCAAACCATGCCATATATATCATAAAACAAGAACAAAGAGTTGACATAAAAATCCTTGAGAAGAAATAGCAACAAAGAAAACAGACTACCCTTATCGAGCTTCCACACTTTATTCCTACCCCATTCCCATGCAGGAAAGGAAGATGCCATAGACAATAAAATCTAGAATAGAAACAACACACATAATGTATAATTTAACCTTCGAAAAAATTACATATGGTTGTCCTCTAGAGCTATCCATTCCTTTCCAACCCACTTCCCAACTACTAACCAATCTATAACAGGCATGTCGCAAACAAGGAGGTGGTTTAAGGAAAGATACATATTCATTTACACTTTCCATGAACCAGGACAACACAAATGTAACTTGCGAGCAACGTCTCCTCCTTGAGCTCAATAGCCTCGTTGAGATATTCCAATGGCACTGATGATCAAGTGCTTGGTTTTATGCTAAAAAATAAAATTTCTCACAATTGTTTGAAACCTGAATGATCGCATAGCTCTCGTCGTTCTGAATCCAGTGCACTTCATTTCGTGCGAAATGGACTCTATATGCTCCTAGAAATGAATTTTGTTCGCTTTCCTAAACATGAAATTTTTTGAAAAAAAATGTAATATTCCAAAATTTTCCTACAATAATTTGGAATATTATTTTTTGTTGATTTCACTTAGGAGGAGAATAAGTGGGTAAGGAGGCCCATGCATGATGGTAATCTCAATAAAATCCCTCATAGTATGAAAGGGGATCATCATTGGAGCTGGTTTTCACACCCTCATGTGTGACCAGGGTTATTTGCAAGTGGACAAGGTCAAGTTTGACCAAGTCAATAGTGTTGGGATATGAGGTGGAGAACACTTAGAGAAATAGCACAGCATGAATGGGAAGAGGGTTATTTGGTGGAGGAAACCCTAAGAGAAGTGGGACCCATGGAGAGGGGTTTTCACTTGTTTAAAAGGAAGGCAAGGCAGCCATTATTGGCCATGCTTGTATTATTCATCTCATTGTCTCTTCAGACATTGTGCATTCTCTGTTGTTTAGCAAGAGTTGCCGGGGGAATTCCTGTTTAGGATTCCTTCTCCTTCTTGAGAGGCCTCTTGAGGGATTGTTCTTCATTCTCCACATTTCTTGGCTCAAGGCCAAAGCATCCTCCTCCAAGACTGCGTTATTGCTGCAGTAGCATAATTTTGTGCTGTAGGGTGTTGCAGTGGAGGACCTCAACACCACTTCCGAGGTTGATTTTCAGAGGAGGGAGTCTCCATTCCTTTTGGAAGCTAGTGAGGAAGGTTTCAGCACCTATTGCACATCTTGGCAGCAAGCCAACCCATTCCCTTGCCCCTACAATGCAGTTTTCTTCAGGGACTTCGTTATTTCTAGTGACCAATAGCTGTGGGGCTTTGCAGATATGTTTGGAGGGTAAGATCTTTGGTGAAGGGATCATCCTTTCACTTTGGAGATCTATTGGAGGAGGCATATTCATTTTGGGCATCATCTACAGCCATCTCCATCCAGTTCTATTTCTGAGCTGCAACTGCTACCCAACAACTCTGGCATTTTGCAGATTTTGTATTTTATAGCCAATCCTTCCAGGATTGACATGAGGTAGCCTTTGGGAGCTGAGATCCTCACTCCCAATGTTTTATTGGGCCATATATTTGTATACCCATGTATTTTAAATATGTAGCATGCGGTTGCTCTATAAAAATGCGCTATCATAGCTTGGGCAGATTTGTGTAGCAGTATTTTATCCTGTTTCTTGCACTTGTTTCTTGAGGCTGAGCATTGCCTATCTCGAGTAACCCTTTTCCTCGAGATCTTGTATGCATTTATTGCTGTTATTATTTAATGATATGGCTATGGATTTCTCTCACATTTCTATGAGTTGAGTGTTACTGCTGCTCCATTGTTGTGTTTGCATATTGCTGGGTCTCCAAGTTTAGAATATCTTGATATATTCTCATTTTTGTAGCATTTTCCCAATTTGGAATATTACAGTGGTATCAAAGCATGATCTCTGGCTCAGCCTGTGGATCTTATCCATCATGCTATCAAGGAGAGAGAAGATGAAGACTCCACTATGTCGAGAGAAAAGGGAAGATAAGCTTATAAAGCTTCTTCCAAGATCTGTACAAAACATTCATGAAGAATTTGAGAAGATAAGTAGGGAGATATGTACAGGATCTCCAAGAGGGTTTGAAACTGATTCAAACTCCAGATTTTCTTATAGGAAGTGTGAGCATGCAACCATACCCTATGAGGTACAGCGCAGTCACATGGCCATCTTTGCCATAAGTGGAGAAGAAGGAGGAGGAATGCCAAAGAAAGGAACTCTTAGTGGTTTCTTACATGAGAATGAATCTCAAACTCAGAAGTTTAGAGATCATATTACTTTTCTGGAGTTTTGCAAGATAAGGGTGAGGAGGAGCAAGCAACATGATATGGATAGATTTCTTCTGTCTATCTTTGATGGTTCCCCTACATGTTCAGCTAAGGCTTGGGTGGAAGAGCTAGACACCTTTTTGCAGCATCATCAGATTTCCGAAGATGAAGCCATCAGAGTAGCAGCGCTACACTTTGGAGGTAAGGTCTATGCATGGTGGTTATTTGAGTCCTTTACTATAAAGAATGAAAATACTTATTCCTATGAAATGTTCATTAAAAATTTTATGGAAAGATTTGATAGGAAGAATCCTGAAACACACGTGGAGGAAACAAACACATTCAAACAAACAAAACCCTTGCATGTGATGGAATAAATCATAGACTCAAAATCACTTCAGAGAACCATAAAGGAGGGCTGATATCTTGCATGATACTTCATTGGAGGCAAGACCTTCATCTTGAATTTTGGCACTAGGAGAAAGAGAGATCCATTTTCCAAAAGAGGATCCAATCATTGGAGGGTTTCCCACTCATGTTGAGGAGGCTAAGGGAAACAACGCTGTCATTTCTAGAGTTGATCTAGCACCTCATGCAGAGGAAGGAGGAGCTCTTGCTCCAAATAGAGGGATTATTGCATCCTTGCAAGGAAGTCCCCATGATCTCATACATGGAGTTCCAAGCACAATCAGTGATTATCATGGTTGTGCAGCATTGTAGCTGGAAAGAGGAGGAAGGGAGGAAGAGAAACATCAGGTGATGGGAGGCACACACCCTTCTCTGTTCCAGAGAGCTAGTGAAAAGAGGAGGCAGACTGCATTGCGCTGTGAGAGAAAGGGCAAGGCTGCCCAACCATATATACAGTCCACTCTTGACATTGATGTCTCACTGCATAGAGGCATTCCACCAGGGAGGCCACTAGATCTATCATTGATGAGAGACATATTGTCTTTG
Organism: Pinus albicaulis; assembly: GCA_034641835.2. NCBI lineage: Eukaryota > Viridiplantae > Streptophyta > Pinopsida > Pinales > Pinaceae > Pinus > Pinus albicaulis. The sequence continues at coordinate 1,380,386,293 of CM076584.1, forward strand.
GATTCACCGCTCTTGGATTTTGGAGAGGTGAAGAGTTTGGAGGAGAACTTTGGCATAGGCAATGTCAAAGTAGCAGGCAACAACATGAAGAGAGCTTCACATGCTAGATCATTAGCGTTGTCTCTTAGGAGGATCGATCCTTATGGGTCAACAAGTATAACTTATGGGTCAACAAGTATAACTACTGAATGAATGCACTTTGAAACTGAGATAAGTTACTGCTCAGCTCTGAAAGGTTTGGTGGTGTTTTTAAAGACGATGGCCAAACACACGGAGAATATTCATGTATTCCATGTAACTAATTAATATATAAACATCCTTGACATGTGAATCACCACAACTCACTCATTTCTTCATGGAACTGGTTCCCAATATTTCTTCTCATGTACTATATTGGTTCTTAATAGGTATCCAATAGTTTGGGTCTTTAAACTATAATTATTTGAAAAATAGATTTTAAACTAGTGTAATTATACAAATTAAATAGTTAGTAAATATCAATAAATATCAATTTATCAAAATTATATTTAAAGTTGTTAAAATTATATTTTTTTAAATTATAAAATTAACTAAATTGAAATTTTATTATTATTATTATTTTTATAAAAAAAAGAAGAATTGATATAAGTTAAACACACACATATATATGGTAAGTTTGGCAGGTTTTTCTTCATTCATTCAATATAAAAGCATGTTACATTCATAAAAGACATTCAGTGGTCTCAACCTGTTAAGTGGAAAATGAGTTTTGTTGGCCACCAAAACACACTGTAAAGCATCCAAAATCTGAAAATTTTAAGTTTGTCAAGCAAGGCCTTATAGACCCGAATGTCTATCCACCAGTTTCTATCTAGATAACTAGATAATTCAGTACTAACCAACATATATAACAGTAAAGTAAACAAAAAAAACAACCATAGCTAAATTGAAAAACATCTAACCATCTGAGGACTCCACAGGAGCTGGGTCATTTCCACTAGAACTCGGAAGTTCTGACTAGGGGAGACATGGTATGTGTTCCTGAATGCAGCCAAGGTGATTTTTTTGTTGTTGAATCTGAACTTGGATCAGTTGGAACTCCATTTTAATTTCGTGGAAACCTAGATCAGGTTTCCCCGCATTTGGCTGAGGGGTTATAATAGCTTTGGCCACCATACTTTTCATTATCCAATATAGGTGAACCGTTTGTTTATACTGGGTGGTACGCCCATGAGTATGCCCCGGATCCAGAACAAGATCACACCAATCTTCCAATTGCACTTCTGTTGCTACTCGTTGATTGAGCTCTTCCTCCCACGACAAAATCATTTTCTTTACATCTGCTGGTGTCCAACCTTATAGGTTTGAATCGCATCTTGGAGGATCTGGGAATTTATTCGACGACCACTCCTCTTTGGGGGTCGAGTAGAGGACGACGCTCTGCTGGAATTTTTTCCTGTCGATGACCATTACCCCGACCACCAAAACTGGATGAGCTAGCACCCCAAGCCATTACAATTTTGTTTTTCCTTCAGACATACCACTAATGGACCAGCGGAGATAATGAATCACAAACCAGTACCCAGTTTTTCTCGCGCAGTCACAACAGAAACAAAAATTAGGAAGACTTGTTACATTTACAGTAAGAAAGAGCACAAGACAGACAGAGTCAGGCTTGAGCCAAAGAACCAAAAACACTTTCAAGCCAGGCAGTCCACACCACCATTCATATTCATTCTGAAGCACCATTTGTAAAGAAGGGCCACATCACCACAAATTCTTGAGACTATATAGACCCGTAACAGTAATTACACTAAAAGCACCTCTCCTGGCTGAGGCCTCATGCAAACCATGCCATAGATATCATAAAACAAGAACAAAGAGTTGACATACAAATCCTTGAGAAGAAATAGCAACAAAGAAAACAGACTACCCTTATCGGGCTTCCACACTTTATTCCTACCCCATCGACCCTGAACATGGACAATCATTCCCATGCAGGAAAAGAAAATTCCATAGACAATAAAATCTAGAATAGAAACAACACACATAATGTATAATTTAACCTTCGAAAAAATTACATATGGTTGTCCTCTAGAGCTATCCATTCCTTTCCAACCCACTTCCCAACGACTAACCAATCTATAACAGGCATGTCACAAACAAGGAGGTGGTTTAAGGAAAGATACATATTCATTTACACTTTCCATGAACCAGGACAACACAAATGTAACTTGTGAGCAACGTCTCCTCCTTGAGCTCAACAGCCTCGTTGAGATATTCCAATGGCACTGGTGATCAAGTGCTTGGTTTTATGCTAAAAAATAAAATTTCTCACAATTGTTTGAAACTTGAATGATCGCATAGCTCTCGTCGTTCTGAATCCAGTGCACTTCATTTCTTGCGAAATGGACTCTGTATGCTCCTAGAAATGAATTTTGTTCACTTTCCTAAACATGAAATTTTTTGAAAAAAATATAATATTCCAAAATTTTCCTACAATAATTTGGAATATTATTTTTTGTTGATTTCACTTAGGAGGAGAATAAGTGGGTAAGGAGGCCCATGCATGATGGTAATCTCAATAAAATCCCTCATAGTATGAAAGGGGATCATCATTGGAGCTGGTTTTCACACCCTCATGTGTGAACAAGGTTATTTGCAAGTGGACAAGGTCAAGTTTGACCAAGTCAACAGTGTTGGGATATGAGGTGGAGAGCACTTAGAGAAATAGAACAGTATGAATGGGAAGAGGGTTATTTGGTGGAGGAAACCCTAAGAGAAGTGGGACCCATGGAGAGGGGTTTTCACTTGTTTAAAAGGAAGGCAAGGCAGCCATTATTGGTCATGCTTGTATTATTCATCTCATTGTCTCTTCAAACATTGTGCATTCTCTGTTGTTTACCAAGAGTTGCCGGGGGAATTCCTGTTTAGGATTCCTTCTCCTTCTTGAGAGGTCTCTTGAGGGATTTTTCTTCATTCTCCACATTTCTTGGCTCAAGGCCAAAGCATCCTCCTCCAATACTGCGTTATTGTTGCAGTAGCATAATTTTATGTTGTAGGGTGTTGCAGTGGAGGACCTCAACACCACTTCCGAGGTTGATTTTCAGAGGAGGGAGTCTCCATTCCTTTTGGAAGCTAGTGAGGAAGGTTTCAACACCTATTTCACATCTTGGCAGCAAGCCAACCCATTCCCTTGCCCCTACAATGCAGTTTGCTTCAGGGACTTCGTTATTTCTAGTGAGCAATAGCTGTGGGGCTTTGCAGATATGTTTGGAGGGTAAGATCTTTGGTGAAGGGATCATCCTTTCACTTTGGAGATCTATTGGAGGAGGCATATTCAGTTTGGGCATCATCTACAGCCATCTCCATCCAGTTCTATTTCTGAGCTGCAGCTGCTACCCAACAACTCTGACATTTTGCAGATTTTGTATTTTATAGCCAATCCTTCCAGGATGGACATGAGGTAGCCTTTGGGAGCTGAGATCCTCACTCCCAATGTTTTATTGGACCATATATTTGTATACCCATGTATTTTACATATGTAGCATGCGGTTGCTCTATAAAAATGCGCTATCATAGCTTGGGCAGATTTGTGTAGCAGTATTTTATCCTGTTTCTTGCACTTGTTTCTTGAGGCTGAGCATTGCCTATCTCGAGTAACCCTTTTCCTCGAGATCTTATATTCATTTATTTCTGCTATTATTTAATGAGATGGCTATGGATTTATCTCACATTTGTATGAGTTGAGTGTTACTGCTGCTCCATTGTTGTGTTTGCATATTGCTAGGTCTCCAAGTTTAGAATATCTTGATATATTCTCATTGTTGTAGCATTTTCCCAATTTGGAATATTACAGTGGTATCAAAGCATAATCTCTGGCTCAGCCTGTGGATCTTAGCCATCATGCTATCAAGGAGAGAGAAGATGAAGACTCCACTATGTCGAGAGAAAAGGGAAGATAAGCTTACAAAGCTTCTTCCAAGATCTGTACAAAACATTCATGAAGAATTTGAGAAGATAAGTAGGGAGATATGTACAAGATCTCCAAGAGGGTTTGAAACTGATTCAAACTCCAGATTTTCTTATAGGGAGTGTGAGCATGCAACCATACCCTATGAGGTACAGCGCAGTCACATGGCCAACTTTGCCATAAGTGGAGAAGAAGGAGGAGGAATGCCAAAGAAAGGAACTCTTAGTGGTTTCTTACATGAGTATGAATCTCAAACTCAGAAGTTTAGAGATCATATTACTTTTCCGGAGTTTTACAAGATCAGGGTGAGGAGGAGCAAGCAACATGATATGGATAGATTTCTTCTGTCTATCTTTTATGGTTCCCCTACATGTTCAGCCAAGGCTTGGGTGGAAGAGCTAGACACCTTTTTGCAGCAGCATCAGATTTCCGAAGATGAAGCCATCAGAGTAGCAGCGCTGCACTTTGGAGGTAAGGTCTATGCATGGTGGTTATTTGATTCCTTTACTTTAAAGAATGAAAATACTTATTCCTATGAAATTTTCATTAAAAATTTTATGGAAAGATTTGATAGGAAGAATCCTGAAACACATGTGGAGGAAACAAACACATTCAAACAAGCGAAACCCTTGCATGTGATGGAAGAAATCATAGACTCAAAATCACTTCAGAGAACCATAAAGGAGGCTAATATATTGCATGATACTTCATTGGAGGCAAGACCTTCATCTTGAATTTTGGCACAAGGAGAAAGAGAGATCCCTTTTCCAAAAGAGGATCCAATCATTGGAGGGTTGCCCACTCATGTTGAGGAGGCTAAGGGAAACAACGTTGTCATTTCTAGAGTTGATCTGGCACCTCATGCAGAGGAAGGAGGAGCTCTTGCTCCAAATAGAGGGATTCTTGCATCCTTGCAAGGAAGTCCCCATGATCTCATACATGGAGTTCCAAGCACAATCAGTGAGCATCATGGTTGTGCAGCATTGTAGCTGGAAAGAGGAGGAAGGGAGGAAGAGCAGCATTAGGTGATGGGAGGCACACACCCTTCTCTATTCCAGAGAGCTAGTGAAAAGAGGAGGCAGACTGCATTGCGCTGTGAGAAAAAGGGCAAGGCTACCCAACCATATATACAGTCCACTCTTGACATTGATGTCTCATTGTATAGAGGCATTCCACCAGGGAGGCCACTAGATCTATCATTGATGAAAGACATATTGTCTTTGGATTCACCGCTCTTGGATTTTGGAGAGGTGAAGAGTTTGGAGGAGAAATTTGGCATGGGCGATGTCAAAGTAGCAGGCAACAACATGAAGAGAGCTTCACATGCTAGATCATTAGTGTTGTATCTTTGGAGGATTGATCCTTACTAGAGATCTCATCTCTTGGTAGATTACTCCAAGGATCTTGGTGAATGCATGATACTCGATGACCCGGATAGAGATGATGAGTGTATGGTGAATGATATGGTCATCTATTCACATGATAGAGTCTTCTTGACTAAAGGTTCTAGTCTCAAGGAGAAGCTGCTGTATGCAGCACATGGGGACTTATTTTCCATGCCTTTTGATGCATATCCTGCCTTGGCAGAGGAGTTCATTTGGGAGGGCATTCAACAAGACATATTTTAGCATATGGAGAGATGCAGAGCCCAGATGATGATGGAGAGGATGTCATAGCCACCTTCCTACTCATTGGGAGTAAGGGAGCATTTTCAGTTGAGCCATTTCAGCTCAAATCTTTGAGTACATGATGGAGAATGTACAATTTCACCTTATGTTTTGTACTTATTCTCTTTTTATGAGCAGCATATTGTACTGAGGAGGATTATTCCTTCTTTAATATTATATAATGATGTACTTGAAGCCATTTGTTGCATTGATATTGGCTATCTCATTGGTGGTTTGTGGGGAAAGCCACATGACTTTTGGTGTGCACCATTGACACCCTTTTGTACTTCCATGTCTATATCTTGTAAAATGATTGTGGCAGCAAACAAGTGGCTGGAAAAGCACTTGTTTTTGTTTGATTTGATGCAGGCAAGGAATGCACTGTGTTGGTTCCTTGTGTGGGACCTTGATCCACTTTCCGGTTGTCATGTGACAACTTGTTTCTATTGGTTTTTGCTTCCATGTATTGCTAGTATCACTATGTCCATGGGGAGCTTTGATTAGAGAGTGGGCTTGAGACTGAAGATGCCCATTGGGAGCATGATTCTCCCTACTATACATGTTGTACATTTAAGGAAGAACCATGGGCCAACCATGAATGCCACATTACATTTATTTTCTTCTTGTGGGAGGAACCACTTGAATAACTTGAGGAGGCACTCCATGGATCATGAGAAGATGGAGTAGTTTGCACATTCACCTCTTTTACCTTTGAGGATGAGGGGAGACTCATCTATGAGCCACTCCATTTATATGAGCAAAACATGTGGTAAGAATATTGTTGACTTGCATAGTGATTTGTTTATATATATGCATCTCTTAACTATATATGTGCAGGGATTTTCTCAAAGAAGGAATATCCTTCCTTCTAGATTTTATGGTCTACATAAGGCCATTATGGATGATCACTCCCTAAGAGGATATGGGGAGGGGATTTCTTATGGAGAAAATAATCGCGTTACACATGACATCATTCACATTCTCCAGGAGATTGGGGCAACAAGCAAATGGTGGGGAGACCACCCATCATTTCATTTTCTATGGCAGTTGAGAGTCAAACTTTGCTAGCTACATTTGAGGGACCATTGTCCTCCTCCCTTACTTCACATGGCAGCTAGCATGATTCTCCTTATGGTTCCCTTGGTTGATATTGCTAAATCTCTTCTTGGGAGCATGATTGGAGGAGAGACACATTGGGTGAATGTGTCCTTGGAGGGAGAGAACTCCCACACACTTTGCACTACATGTTCTAGAGGAGAGCATGGGAGATGGTATGGCCACTATAGTAGCTCATTTGTTTCCTTATGAGGTGAGCTATATGAGGAATGTGATACCATATGATGATGACTTCCAACTCATCACATATGACATGATTTGGGCCAACATGTTTCATAACGTTGGAGGAGAGATCTTTAGAGCTCTACTCTCTATCTTGCCATTTGAGGGCAATGTCATTGTAGCCGAGGATCAACATACAATTTACACTTATCCTAAGTGGAGAGGAGGATAGCGTGGGGTAGGCTATTTTTTCTAGTAGGACCAGATTTTCAGCCCACCTACATTGCCGAAGCCAGAGGTGGAAGATGACTTTCAGGAGTTGCCATGTTGGGAGGTAACTCATTTCTTGGTTGATTGCTTGGGGGATGGAAGATCCACATGAGGAAGATATTCCTCAACACATTATAGACTCCATGCCTTGAGAGGACGCTTTCCAGTTCTATCCTTGTAGTTTCTTGAGCACAAAAAACATTTGGGAGGGGAGGACTGTAATATTCCAAAATTTTCCTACAATAATTTGGAATGTTATTTTTTGCTGACTTCACGTAGGAGGAGAATAAGTGCGTAAGGAGGCCCATGAATGATGGTAATCTCAATAAAATCCCTCATAGTATGAAAGGGGATCATCATTGGAGTTGGTTTTCACACCCTCATGTGTGAACAAGATTATTTGCAAGTGGACAAGGTCAAGTTTGACCAAGTCAACAGTGTTGGGCTATGAGGTGGAGAGCACTTAGAGAAACATCACAGTATGAATGGGAATAGGATTATTTGGTGGAGGAAACCCTAAGAGGAGTGGGATCCATGGAGAGGGTCTTTCACTTGTTTGAAAGGAAGGCAAGGCAGCCATTATTGGTCATGCTTGTATTATTCATCTCAATGTCTATTCAGACATTGTGCATTCTCTGTTGTTTAGCAAGAGTTTCCGGGGGAATTCCTGTTTATGATTCCTTCTCCTTCTTAAGAGGCCTCTTGAGGGATTGTTCTTCATTCTCCACATTTCTTGGCTCAAGGCCAAAGCATCCTCCTCCAGGACAACGTTATTGCTACAACAACATAATTCTATGTTGTAGGGTGTTGCAATGGAGGACCTCAACACCACTTCCGAGGCTGATTTTCAGAGGAGGGAGTCTCCATTCCTTTGGGAAGATAGTGAGGAAGGTTTCAGCACCTATTGCACATCTTGGTAGCAATCCAACCCATTCCCTTGCCCCTATAGTGCAGTTTTCTTCAGGGACTACGTTATTTATAGTGATCAATAGTTGCGGGCCTTTGCACATATGTTTGGAGGGGAAGATATTTGGTGAAGGGATCAACCTTTCACTTTGGAGATCTATTGGAGGAGGTGTTGGGGATCTGTAATTTATTAGCAAGATTGGCAGAGTCCAATTACAGAAACAACATCGTTTCAACCAACTTTGGGATTCTAGGATCTAGCCCTCCTGAATCCGGAGAGGGATCTCTCCAATAAGTGCAAAGATGGATATGTCTTTGAAGTTTGGGATAATGATATTAGGCTAGTTATGAATTCCAAGGGTTTTGTTTTGTTTCAGATGGTTGAGAATGATTACTGTTTGAGGTGAAAAGTCCTGAATGCAAAGAGTTTCAAAGGTGAGAAGTTGCAAGAGGGAAGAACAGCTATGGTTAAAAGACATATATAACGCTGGCTTTTAATCCATTGGGCTATGGAGTCATAACAGGGCTTTAATTGAAAAACAACATCAAGAGTGATCCAAGGGGCAAGTCATCTATACCACAAGATTATTGAGATTAGAGTGATGGGATGGAAAGAATAAAGTGTTGGAGGGGTGGAAACTGATAATAATTTCTCAGAGGATTTATAGTCAGTCCAAACAAGAAAAGCCTCTTAAGTAACTATTTAAAACCAACCAAGGACAGGGCTAACCATAAACTTCTTGGGCAAGTTCTATTAAAGCAGCTTAATTGACAAACAATCCAATAATCCACATAATTACCTTTAGAAAGTATGAAAACATATAAGAGAAACAAAGTGTAACTTAAGATCAGATAAAGTACTTTTAAACCTAGTTTGCTTTCAGTCAACACCAAGGGAAATTTTCAGAATCTGCCTTTGGAGAAAAGGATCTAGGAATCAGGGCAAACCATATCTTCTCTAGTCTAACTTTAATAACAAATAATGGAAATCACATTCAAGAACAATGTTTAAGCAAGCAGAAGGACGAGGGAACACCAACATTCCTAACTGTTTAAACTGTATTAAATCATTCTTGAATAAACAAACTTGAGGAAAACATTAAGATAAATATTTCTCAGCCAGAGAAAGTTACTGATATACAGTAGATCCTAACCCTATTTAAACTGTTCTTTATAGAGGAATATGAACAATATGGCATACATAGAAGGAAAACAATAACAAAGAGAGGTGCACTTCATCGATGACATAGACTAGGATCCCAAGAAACAACTTTTATATTGATGTCAAACCGGTTACAGTCTTCAAGTCCAATGTTTCAGTTCAACAATCATCTTCACTATTCAGCCTAACTAATCTATCACAAGCAGAGCTCCAAGGGCCAGTGAACACTATTTACAATCAGAAGTTCAGGCTCAAATGTATTTCAAAGCTCTGTAAGCAACTCAACCAACAATTTATCATCTTCTCCAGAAGTATTTATAGGAAGATGAGGAGGTAAGATCTAACAAAAGATATCCCAAGACAATTAATACAGATTCGAGACTTCTAGGCCTTTTGAGGGGCTCGATGTAGAATTTTACAGGTGGATCGCTGCATTAACTATTTTACATTTATGAATAAAACTCGGTGGGAGATTTTATTGACTTTGAGGCTTGGTGTAATGTGTGGAGCAACTCTGCAGATATTTCTACATTGATTTCCTTGCATAAGTAACTCCCTGGCTGTGTTGGAGGCGAATATCAGATTTTCTTCAATAACTTCGACCTCTGTTTGAAAGGTTTGAGGCAACAGGTGGCTTTTATGGTAGCTGAGGAATTTATTCGCCTCATTTGAAGCGGTGGAAGCCTTCTATATGATAAAACATTTTTAGATTTTCTTTAAACTATGTTTTAAGTCTGGGATTAGGATTTTGATAACTGTCTTAGCCGTAATCCCCGTAATACTATCTTCAATCTTCATCTGTTGCGCTTTCTTCAAAAACCGATACTCTTTAACTGTGTTCTGAATAGAACAGTGTCTTGTCAATGTGCAGGTCACGCGGGCCTTTTTAAGGCATCAATGCCCATGGAACACTGATAAAACATTGAATCCGACCCATAAAGGATTCTTTTTAATAGTCCAAAGGCGCAGGAAACGTCTCTCCCGGCCTTCGGCCTTTCTCTTCAATACAGCGAAAAAAACCATTATAAAAACCTGCAAAACACAAAAAACAATTAAGAAATCCTACGGAATTAGGTTTAAACTACTTCAGAAGGTGGGAAAAGAGTGTAGCCGTTGGATCTGGATATGTGGACGGTCCATATCTAATCGAGAGATCGCAATCGACGGGGAGAAAAAAAGGGTGCGATGGAAAATGCCGATGCGATTGCGCGATCGGGGAGGTTAGTGCGATCAAGCGATGACCGTTGATCTAAGGATCATATCAACATCGGGGAAAGAATCGGAGGGATCGGCAATTGGGGGTGAAACAAAACGCATGTGATTAAACCTTTGCGATGCGATTGAGCATAGGCTGTCGATCTAAGAACGAGATCAACGGTGGAGAATGGATCGGGGAATGGCCGATCGCGGGAACAAAACAAATGCACCGAAAGAAAAACTCTGATGCGATTTTGCACGGACCGTTGGATTTGGCTTACGATTAATGGTGGAGATGAGCCGGGGGAAAACCCTTGTATATTTTTATGAAACAAAAACTTTAGAATAATCAAAGGTTTTTATGGATCGAGCGGAAGAATATATAAGGAAGGAAGGCACCCGAATGCGGGGCCTGCGGTTTTTATAAAATATGATATGCCCAGGGTGTAAAACAAAAAAGGGCCAATTGCAATCGGGACTATGGGCCTGGTCTTTCCGATCAAACCATTTGAAAAATTGCGATGCGATTCAATGCCGGGGGTATTTAACACTTGGTCTTGGACATAAGTCATATGAAACGGAGGCGGGGGAATTTTTAACACTCAAGACCTAATCGCATCGGAAGATTTCGATGCGGTCTTTTTGATCAACCCATTTAAATATTTAACACGTGATTTTGGTTTTTAGACTGAAACTTTGGAAAAGGGGCTTTTTGGGTTTACAAAGGAAAAATGGATTGGGCATGAGATATTTTACAAGGTTTAAGCGCCGAGGTGGGCCCACGTTTAATATGAAAATAACAATGCAATCGGGGGTTTCAAAATAGTCAAAAAATGAGTTTTTAACTATGGAAAAGTGATTTTCATAAATGGAAGAAGAGGATTTATGAAAACAAGGGAGTTTCTATGGAGAAAAAAGGGGAGAAAATGAAGGTTTGAGAAGGGGGAAAATGAAGGTCTTTCGACAGTATTTCACTTGGACTCAGCAGAATTTCTGAGTATAAAATGGAAAGAGTAATGAAGATTTTTTGGACAAAGGCATGAGGCCTTCAAGGAGTCTTCAAGAGCCAACAATTTTTAGTAATAAAATTTGTTCCTTGGAGGCTCAAAAAGATCTTAGCCACCTTTTGGTATAACAAAATATTATAGGTGGCTAATAGGAGGCATATTCATTTCGGGCATCATCTACAACCATCTCCATCCAGTTCTATTTCTAAGTTGCAGCTGCTACCCAACAACTTTGACATTTTGTAGATTTTGTATTTTATAGCCAATCCTTCTAGGATTGAAATGAGGTAGCCTTTGGGAGCTGAGATCCTCACTCCCAATGTTGTATTGGTCCATATATTTGTATACCCATGTATTTTACATATGTAGCATGCCGTTTCTCTATAGAACTATGCTGTCATAGCTTGGGTAGATTTGTGTAGCAGCATTTTATCTTGTTTCTTGCACTTGTTTCTTGAGGCTGAGCATTGCCTATCTCGAGTAACCCTTTTCCTCAAGATGTTGTATTCATTTATTGCTGCTATTATTTAATGAGATGGCTATGGATTTCTCTCACATTTCTATGAGTTGAGTGTTACTGCTGCTCCATTGTTGTGTTTGCATATTGCTAGGTCTCCAACTTTGGAATATCTTGAGATATTCTCATTTTTGTAGCATTTTCCTAATTTGGAATACTACAAAAAAGGAAAACAGATAGCCCAGTCAGCAGTATGTACTGCTGACGTGGTATCCTGGCTAGGCTAGGTCGAAATTTTTCATTTTCCTCTGGCTAGTGTGAGACTGCCAAGTGGCCACATCGGATTGGTTGAGATTGTCGATGATTTGGCACGTTTTAAATGGTTGAGATTTGGGCTAATGGGGAGAGGAAACATGGTATGAATGGATCTGTTGTGTGGAAGTTTAAATTAAATTCATTTATTTCCTGCAATTTATTTCTTGGTTTGCTTCTGCTTGGATCATGCAGGAAGGCTCTTCCTGCCACTTGCCCCCCCAATGGTGGAGCAAAATTTTGTTACAAGTCCGGGTGAAGGCACTAGGGTTTGAGCCTACAACCTCCCATGCAACATGCACACCAACTACCAATACACCATACGATGGTTCTTAATATACATACGTTGCCACATTGTTTTATGGTTTGTAATGTTTGTCAATGGGGGGAGAGAGGGGAAACCCCCGATACACGTGACTAGACCTCAAAACCACCAGTAAAGGCCTATCCACTAAGCGCATCATTAAACCTTAATCCTCAATTAATTAGCACTAAATCTTATTTACTTAGTGCTATTCTGATTTAACTCCATAAGCATGGTTTAAGCACTAACAATGCTTAATTATCAGTAATGCGCTTAATTGAGTTAATGAGGCTTAGTTTGGCACTCTGCCAAATCTGGTAGAACTTCTAGTTTTAGCACCAAGTAATCGGATTTAGCTCCAGTTAGCTAAATTTAGGCCAGAAATTGTGGAAAAACTGGAGATGGTCATAACTTTTGGAATTTTCGACCAAATCAAGTGCAGAAAGAGGCTAAATGATCATTTTTGGGCACTCTTGACTCATTGGTGTAGGTTTCAGGAGCATAAAAGCATTATAAACACATCATTTTTCAAATTTGAGCATAATATAGAGGCCCAAGCCATGGAAGCTAGACCAAGGAGATGTAGCCCAGGAGGGGTGAACTCCTTCATCAAATTCTTGTGTTGATGTGCTGTATGGTGATGTATTGTACTTTTATTTTTTGTTGTTAAACCTTTCTTTTATGTTAAATTTTTCATAAATTTAACACGAAAACCACTCATGCAACTCAATAACTTGCAAGAGAACTTGAACCATTAAGCACACATAAGACATTGTTTTCAAAATTGAAAGAGGAATTAGCACATCAACACTAACATACTTCATTCAAATATTTGTTGGTATCATAGCTTTAGGTTTTTTTGTGAAAGAAGGGATATAAGTGTTTGGAAGTTTGTGTCATGCTTACAAGGTTAAAACTCAAAAGAGGAGAAGGGAAGTTGGTTGAAAGCCATGCAGTTGGGTCAAGAGGATGAAGGGCAGGGTTTCCAAAGTCTTCAACATCAGCACATCCTCAAGTTAAAGTTTAGTCTTTAGTGAGCATGTATCATGAAGCAAAACCTATCATGATAAAATATCAGAGAGCATTCAGGATAGCATTCTTTGATATGACTGAGATGATTAAGGTCCTCTATGAGGAGAGGAATTTAAGGATGCAATGAGAAAGTTATAGGCCTCCAAGAGGAGAGGGTTTTCCAGGAGGAGGAGGCCATGTACATGGTAATAAACCACCATCATCCTCACCATCATCTTCACCTTCCTCTCCATCATATTCTACTACCACAACCCTTCCATCTATTCATACACACTTCAAAAGGAGTTGGTAAATCACCATTACTTAAACTTGATGTTAAATTTGAGCTTCCTATGTATAATGGTGAAGTGAATATAGAGACAAAAGATAATTGGATTCGTCAATTGGAGGTTTATTTCAGAATTCAAAACCTTCAAGAATATGACATAAATATTCAATTGGATTCCTTGAGAATGGAGGGTGCAGCACTTGTATGGTGGGAAGCAAAGAAACGAGATGAGATTAAGAAAAATGGTAAGATCTCAATCTCTTGGTCAAATTTTATTTCTTCCATTAAAAGGAAATTATATCCTCTAGATTACATGCAAAAAGATATTATGAGTAGGAAAAACTTTAGACAATTGAAAGTTCAAAGTGTGCAAGATTACGCTCATGAATTTAGGAGAATATTTCTTATGTTAGGTTTTGATTTTAATTCTCAAGAAACTTTTTTGAAGTACATAGGGGGTTTGCATAGTTACCTTAAACATACCATCCTCATGTTTAATCCCACTAGTCTAGATGAGGTCTGTGTGCAAGCTACACACCTTGAGGCAAGAGGGAAAAATGTACAAGAAGAGGGTAAAAAGAAACCATTTAAGGGTGGTGGAAAAAGAAACGGTTTCAAGGGTAAACAAAAGAAAAATGCATCTATTAAAAAATAAGAGGATAAAAACACATGTAATCTATGTTCCAAATAGGGTCATGATGAAGCCCACTGTTAGAAGCTTCATCTAGAATTGAGACCTAAGAAATCCAACAACAAGGGGAAACAAAAGACAACTGCTACCACACAAAAGGATCTTGGATCCGACTCAAGAGATGAGACTAAAATTTCAGCCATGGTCACAAAGGGAAAAGAAGCCATAGCAAGTACTAGTTCATGAAATTTTCACAGTAACACTCCAAGTGACGAAACAAGAATAGAGTTGTTTCATGTGAGAGTGATCTCAAAACATACAAAAATTGACACACTCTTTGATAGTGGGTCTTAAGTGAAATTAATATCTGAAGACTTAGTCAATAAGATTAATCTTGAAACCTTACCCCATCACAAGTCATACCCTATGGGTTGGATAAGCAAGGATACAAATTTACAGGTTACATGAAAATTTATCATTTGATTTGAAATTACGACAAACATTATTGATGAAGTTGAGTAAGATGATGTGCCGCTTGACATATCAGGAATTGTTTTGGGTAGTCCCTATCTTTATGACAGGAAAGACATATTCTATTGCCATGAGAATAAGTACCACTTGTTCAAAGATGGAGTGGAATATATTGTGAGAGCTCATCGCAAAAAGCTAAACCCCTCTTTAGTTAATGCTGGAAAAATGAAGAGGCTAGTAAATTCAAGTGAACAATTTGTGCTTCTTATGATTAGGAAAAAAAAGAATGATAACGATTATGAATATTTTCAAGGTTCTGATGATAAATGAAAATCTGATTTGTTTGATGTTGTAAGTCAGTTGATCCGGATTTTATGCAAGAATGCAACAGAATACAGATATAGCCATAAACACAGCTATGTAGCAGAAATAATGCTTCATTTTATTAATAAAATAATGAATGAAATAAGCTTACAAACATAATGGAAACAAGCTAGGGCACTGGTATCGAATCTCTGAGAAGAGATGTGGTGTACACATGCCTCTGAACTCTATTACATTTAGGCTCACAGGCCTATTACAGACATAATGGAAATAGATGAGATAGGGTACTGGCAACGCTTATCTCTGAGAAGAGATGTGTCGTCTACCAACCCCTGAACTTTGTTACAATGAGGCTCGAAGGCCTATTTATTTTTGAGAAATAATGTAAAATCTGAAACTTCGCAAAACCTAACCCTAGGAGATGAAGCGCCAAAACTGTGGGCCCCGTTTCAGTAAATTGGTGTTTCAACTTCCTGGGGACGTAACTTTGGCATCAGATCTTCGTTTGACTCGCTCAATAGCTCGTTAGAAATATCTGTCTGAGGAATAAAACTTTTGGTGCGAGAAACATCAATCCATGGACCCATGTTGCTCCTCATTTTCCCAAAAAGTGTCGTTTAGGGTGTTAGAGTCGGTATCTTCATCCCTCCGTCAGAGATCAAATTTCTCTTGTTGCATTTCATTTTAGGTGTCTCACTTAGTTCAGTCAGCTACATTCCATTAGGAGCATGGATCATCTGACGGTAGGGGCTGGTCACTCATATCCCTCATGTCATATACCTACTGGCCTATTTCTGTTCATTAAAATCATTTACAGTCATTTTTGGTCTCATAAATTGGCAAAGAGTCATTTTAGGTTTTTTTGTCTCATTAGGTCTAGGGTTTAGTTAATCCGGTCATCAGAATGCCTAATCATGGTCAGCAGGCACATGAGGAAGTTCGAAATAAGGTTTCAGTGCAAAAAATTGTCATTATTATATGTTTAATAATCATTTTTCTTCAAAACTCTGTTTTGAAGAAAATTTGTCTATTTCATTATCATGTAAATAAATGTATGTGATTTTCAAGTTTTTTAGTTGTAATAATACTCCACTTGCAACCCTGATCACCTTTTCCAAAGCTCCATGCCATCCATTCCCTGCAAGATAGACAGAAAGCTCAGTATTCATTCCAAAAGCCAAAAGCAAGCAAAACAGATTTCTTTTGAAAAAATGTCAAGTTTTCAACATTACAAAGTGGGTTTTCAAATAGAAAAAATCAAAATCCTTGGCATAAAAGATATTTTCAAGTTTAAAACTTCATTTGTGTGCCAAGAGACAGCAGTGAGCCAAGGAGAACCCGTGAGGAGTGAAGGAAGAAGCTTGAAGGACAGACTGGTTGAAGTTGCAGAGTGCGACGCGTTGGGCAGGTGTCACGACGCATCGGGTGTGCGCGACACATTGAGTCAACTGCCTGTGTGTGAAATTGAACCAGCGCGGCGCATTGGAAGGGCACGTCTCACTGGGTTGCTTGCGCGGCGCATTGGGCCGGAACACAAATTTTTTGGCCATTTCTTCAAAAACTCCAAATCGACTCGGTCTCCCTTGCTCCAAGTAAGTCCATGCGACCTTGTAATTTCCATGAACAAGTATTTGGTGTTGATTATGAGAATGATTATGAAGATTTGAATACAAAAACTCAAAACCCTATTCTCTTGTTTTAAGATTGCTCCTAGGGTTTTAAAATTGGTTTTTTTGTCAAACACTTCCATTCCCCACCTTGTTTTTTCCACCCCCTCCCTGTTATCTTATCACAGAAACTCATCCCATATCCCCTTACATCCCTAAAGTCACTCATTTCTCTCCCATTCTCATTATCCCCATCCCACTTGTAAACTTTTCCAAACCCCAAGTTTATCCCAAGAAGTTAAGTGGCTGTCCCTTGTCCCTAAACTTATCAAACCACAATTTTCAAAAGGAAAATTTCACTTGATAAAAGTCCATTATTCCCATTATCCTATTCCTCCATATTCCCTCCCATATTACATCATATTTGGCAATCAAATCAAAACACCAAAATTCTCATTTTCATCCAAGATAACATAGACCTTGCACAAACCTTGGACATCATGGAGACAGACACCAATACATCTTATGACCAAGACAGTGATTCCACCATTGAACTTAATGCGCCTAGAAGGCCTCATAAGAGTGGCAGACATGTGAGGGAGGAGCCCACCTTATTGGCTGAATTGCAGGCTTGTCCACTTGCTATGGCATGTTTTCGAGAGCAGTCTTGTTATCAATTTTTTAAAATGGTTGCTAGGGTCCATCATCATCAGGAGCTAGCTCATTTGTTTGTTTTTCATTTACATGATGGTCAGGTCACCCTTGCCGGTGTGAAATTCACTTTAACACCAGAAACTATCTCTCAAGCAACCGGAAAACCGAATGTTGGAGAACAATGGAAAAAAAGAAATAAAGTTGCCAAAGTGCACTATGAACCATATATCAGGCCTAGCTTTGTGAAACAACTCAGCAGGGTGTTTCCTTTCTAGTTCCTAAAGGATTCCTATGCTCCTATGATGAAAATTATTATCAGATATTTCAGTTTTGAGGGCCGGTTTTCACGTCTCTCTGCCTATCATATCAGGTTATTAATGAATTTTACCAGGGTGAGGATGACGAACCTCCCTTATTTCATGTGCTGGAATATTGAGAGGATGACAACTCTCATGCAAAGGAAAACTCTTGAGCAGCAGTACAACAATATCTATCACTTTGCACTCATCAAGATTGTGGTTTTGCATCAGCTCGACTTGCAGGGTATTTCATGGGAGGATTTCATTTCTAATAATTTCTTCACAGCTCTTCAGGTTCCTTCGGAGGTTGTTCATGATGCAGGTGAACCTTCATATCAGCATGAGGGTCAGGAGATAGAGACTACTAGTGTGCCTATGTATGTCACTTATCAGAGAGGCACCAGAGGATTATTTGCAGCAGCCCGACGAGTATTATCTCCACCTGGGGTGGAAGGGATCTCACGTCCATCATAAACATCACAGGTACAGGTACAGGATAGAGGTAAGAGGCCCATGAAGGATGAGGGGCCTTCAAGAGGCCAAGATACAGGTTTCATACTCATTGATGAGGATTTGAGCTCACCAAGCTCAAAGTTGAGAGAGACTATTCAGGAGCAGAAGGCAGAGATAGACACTTTGTCCATCAAGTTGAAAAGAACCCAATGGATTATAAACTACCTTGAACAGCAAAAAAAACAATTGGAAGATCAGAAAACTATCATAAAGTTGCAAAATATCCGTGAGAACCGGCAAGCTGCCCAAAGAAGCCAAACCAAGATGACATCCATTGAGCAAGAGATTGAGGCTGATCGAAAGACTTGGATTGAGAGGGTCAATATTCATTTGGAGAAGCTGTTGGAGAAGGCCAAAAAGGAAAATAACATGCTAAGGCACATGAAAAATCATTATTGGGCGAGAAATCACGTTTGCAAGGCACAAATCAAGATCCTGAAGGCAAAGCTAAAGAGGGCATTAAAGCGTCGCAAAAGGCATGATAGACTCCAAATTTTGGAAGAAGCTTCTTTGGCCCAGCATAGCGAACGATGGTGGACATTGAACCCAAATTTCAAGAAATTTTGGACACTTTTTGTCAATTTTGAATTTTTTGGCCTTAACACAGATTTTCATGTCCGACGCGTCGCGCCACTTGGTGCGCACTTATAATTGGCAGCTCCTCTTGGGAAAAAATTTAAATTTCTAGATTTTTCATCAAAATTTATGCATGCCTACCCATTACCTAGATATTTTGACAATTTTTGGGTTGCCGGAATGGTAAAAAACACCCTAAAATTGACCTTTCTGCCCCTTTTTGGACACACAGGAAGCATTGTTGGGAAAACTCATTTTTGGAGTGGAAAATGAAAACCAAATTTAGAAATTCCACTTGGGTTATAAAATAGATAAGTAGATCTTTCAAATGAGCTATCTTGCGCTCAATTTTGACTACAGGAAGGACCTAAAAATCAGCTCCAAAGTGGCGCGATGCATAGAGATTTCAAGCGCAGCGCATTGGGGATTTTGGCTAAATTTTCACTCAGTTACTCAGTTTTTTGCCTATTTTTGGCCAGTTTGACTTTTTTATCTCCAAATTTAAAGATCCTGATGTAACTTGATTTAATTCCATGGTTTTTTATGTAATTTTGATAAATTTTCACTCATGTAAGTAGATTCATTCACCAAAAAGTGAATTGTAATTGAATGAATAAGTTTCCTATCTTATAGAGGCAAGATGTTCCACTGCCTATTTTCTAGTTCTTAGTTTAGATCTTGTTGAAACAGCTCCTAAACTAGTGAGCTCAACCCCTAGAGGCATGGGAATGAGTTAGGCTTGTCTATATCTTGTATTTTCTCTGTCATTTTCAGGGTTGGACACTTGGGATTGCTTTGAGCTTCATTGTACATTTCATCTCTGCATTTTGGAAAAGGAATAGACCAGGGTTTGCAGAAATTTTTGGGATCCATGTGGCTCTACGTTTTTATGGCGTGTTTCTCTCAGTGATTGTAAGTTTACTGATGTTTCATGTGTATCATCTCCCTTCTCATTTCTTCTTAAGTTAAACAAACAAGTAATAAGGGTGGAATTCATTAGATTTTCAGTGCTATGCCTTGAGTTTTGTTTAATTTTCCATGTTTTCAACTATCTGAAGAGGATTCTTGAAAGCCTATTTCCCTCTTCAACTTCTCACCGGTCTGAACTATCAATTTCATTTATTTCGAAACATCAAAACAATTGCCTTTCTTGCCCCATTCAGCTCTCTGCAAAACTGATCATTTCCCGGACCCAAAATCTGCCCTTCCCTTTGATTCCAACAAAAACCCTCAAAATCAAATCAAACTCTTTTACATATATACCTAGCCTAAAATTAGCCTTTATTTCAAGTCATCTCAAGCCTCACTAATTATTTTTGCTGAGATCGACAAGGAGAGAGCCCTCTTTCAATCGGGTAGGGCTAGCTACCAGATTAAGCGTGGTTTGATGTTACCCTAGACTCTGCCTTCTTTAGCCTAAGTTAGATTTAGGCCATAACATAGTGGCGACCATACTGGGGCAAACAAAATGGTTTGCTTGTTAGTTTTATTCATTTTATAAGCTACAAACGGAGCCTGAAGTTATGCCAGGTAGCCTTCGAAACGCTCTTGCTTTGCATTAGCGAAAGTAGATAAACGTTGCTTCAGTCAATCTCTGGTCTAGTTTGTAAACATAATATCTAACTTGTAAATTGCCCCAGTACATCAGATTATTCTAGACTTTTGGATGATGAGTTTAGAATTTGATAGGCTGAACAAGTTGGTTTTGTCCATTTGATTTTTGAGAATAATTCAACACACTGGCTTCCAGACGACATACCAGAGAAAATATGGATCCCAATCCACCTCCTGTGTATGAAAATCCCAATCTTGTTTCGAGAATCCTTTGTTGAGAAATTCCTGTGATTCCTGTGTTCAAATCTCATTCATGTCCCTCTATTTTTGAGTATCCTTAAGATCTTGAGTTTGACGAACAATTTGAGTTTTCGTTGTTTGAGACTAAGTCTGAAAGTGCTATTGATTCTACTATCCAAAATCCAGAGTTTATCAAATATCTTGAAATTGAACAGGCTAATAGATCCATTGATAGTTACATTTTGAATATTCAGAATTCCATTTTGGAAACAAAAATTCCTAAATTCATAGAGTCTGCATCTGCAACTCTTGGGTCATCAGCAATTACATCTGGTTCACAAATCCATACCGAGCCTCCTTTCATTCCTACCATTCTCGTGCAACCTTATATCTCTGATCAACAATCTGCAGTAGTATCACCTCCATCCACACCACATACACCTCATACATAAACTGCTCTGACTCCTCCTATATCCCCAAATCCGGTTGTAAATCCACCCAGAGCAATGGCTGCCCGATTTGCACCCCTCGTATTGCCTCAAAACTTGGATGACATGCCCGCTGATTATCAAAGCAAAATTCCATTGTTTGATGGCACTCCTCAAAGTGTTACTACTCAGCAACATGTGGATAGGATGGCAGATTTCTTTGACCTTAATGAGATTGATACCGAAAATGTGACCATGAGATTGTTTGTACAAAATTTTGGAGGAGAAGTGAGAAAGTGGTTAAGAGCTTTGCCGGCTAGAAGTATTGCTACACTGCCTAATCTTCAGAGACAATTCTTGGATCAATGGGAAGTGAAGAAGTACCCTCTTTCAATCCTTTTCGAATATGAAAATATCAAGTGGAATGTTGGTGAGTCTATCCAAGATTATTGTATTAGATTCAATACTGTTTACAATGCAATTCCTGATGATATAAAGCCACCTAGGGGGTCAGCTTTGATTAAGTTTCCAAATGGCTTCGATCCTGGCATGGCTTATCAATTGAGAGAAAGAGATCTAGGCACTTTAGAGGATATTTAGAAGATTGCAGTCAACGTTGAAGCTAATTTGAATGCTAGGAGAGCTAGAATGAAAGCTGAACAGAAAGTAGCAATAAAGGAAGAGGTTTCCACTTCAGATCAGGTACTTCGCAAGATGGAAAAGATGTTTGAAAGATTAGCACTTGATAAGCCTGAACCACAGATCAGAAATCCTAACTTCTGTGGCCAGCAGCAACTGCAATTCAGAATCAAGAAAAGAGAGCAGTGAGCACAAGAACAGGCAATACAACAGCAGGTGAAGACACCTTTATAGCAGAATTTTTTTGGTCCGGAATCAGATGATGAAGAGAATGTAATAGGAGAAGAGAATCATTTCTTTACACCTGATGATATGCTAATTTTTATCACTGAAGATGAGGAGTATTCCAAAAGCTCAGCTGTACAAAAGGACGAGGATTTCATCTTAGCAAATGAGGCAGCTCTTGAAGGAGAGTCCGATGAGTATCAGAGGGGATACATGAATGCCTTGACCGCCCAACAGTGACAATATTCACTCAGAAACAGATATGTGCCCATTAATCCAATCCAAAAGAGGAAGGAAGTTTCAGCACCAAAGAATGATTCATCTGTTGTGCAAAATAATGGAAAAGAGACAGTTGATCCCACTACTAGCAAATCATCATCAGCCAATGAAAGATCCAATCAGCCAAATGTATCGAAGGAGAAAACTGAAAAGAAGGATATTCCAGCTAAAGAGGTAGAGAAAACTTCAATTTTTAACTTAGAAAATGAAATTTCTAAGTTAAAAGTATCCATTCCTTTGACTGAATTGATGAAGAATAGTAGCTATAAGGGTCAGGTGTCTAAGATTTTGAATTTAGATCCATTGTCTGATATGGTAAATGTGGAAGATGATCAACCTAAGTTGATTTTTGGTCCAACATTGGATGGTGAGTCTCCAGATAGTGATGTGCCTCCTTTTTATATCAGCCTTAGATTGCATGATTATGTGTTACACAATGCTATGTTTGATTTCGAAGCCTCTCATAATCTCATGCCTAGGGCAATCATGGAGAAATTGGGATTGGATATCACTAGAAAGTATCATGATATTTTTTCTTTCGATTCTAGTAGAGTAAGATGCATTGGGCTTATCAAAGATTTGGTGGTTAGTTTGGATCATATTCCAACTAAAAATGTTTTGATGGATGTGGTGGTGGTGGATATTCCTCCTAGATTTGGCATGCTTCTTTCCAGATCTTGGGGAGCGAAACTTAAAGGGACATTGTAGCTTGATTTCTCCTATGCTACTATTCCTGTGTTCGGTCAGATGAGGAAATTATATCGGGAGCAAAAGATGAAGTATATGATCACCAGAAAGGAGAAACCGGTAAATCATCCAATCAATTATGTACATACTGATTTAGAATCGTTTGTTTTATACTCAGATAGTTTCAAAGATGTAAATAGCCAATTAGTTGAAGTAGAAGACATTCCAGAAATCACTGAGAATTTCAGAGAGGTCTTAAATAAAGAGAGACAAAAACTTGAAAGTACCGCTAAGCAATCAACCTTCCGACATCAGCAAAAATTTGATGGACAACAAGGAGAAATAACAGAGAAAGCAGAATTTCAGCACTTGGAAGAGGATGAATATGGTTTGTGGGCCATGGATTTTGATGGTGTAGTAGGAAATGATGGTGCTAGAATTTTCATTTGGGTACACAGCCCTTTTTCCGCCCCAAACAAAGTGCCGAGTAATGTAAGGGTCTGTTCTTATAAATTGGCTTTTGATTGTTCAAATAATGAGGCTGAATACAAAGCTTTAATTGCTGGTCTGAAAATTCTTAAAAAGTTGAATGCTAAGAGGATTGCAGTGTATGGTGAATCCGAGTTAGTTATAAAGCAAGTGAAAGGTGAATACCAAGCTAAGCATCCTTGAATGCGTGCTTACCAAAATGCGGTTCTAGATATCTTGAGATTGTTTTCAGATTATACTTTGACTTGTGTTCCTCGTATTCAGAATGGTATTGCAGATGCACTTGCAAAGGCAGCAAGTAATTTGAAAATTCCGATGAACTCAAGTAACAAATTTGAAATTCATGTGAAGCATCTTCCAACTGTTCCGGACAATCAAAGGTATTGGAAAGTGTTTCAAGATGACGAAGAAATTGATGAATTTCTGCAAAATGAAGGAAAATTCAAAGACACTTCAATTGATGTGGAGCATGATGATGGTGAGGCTGATGTGCAAGTAAATAAGATGGAAGTTTTGCAACTAAAGGATAATGTCATTCCTAAAGGTCTAATACCTTTAGAGGAGCTTTTTGACCAAGATGATGTAGCCCGAAAACCAACCTTGCGGCCAAACGAGAAAGGAGTTGAGGATGTGAACATTGGATCAGTAGAAAATCCAAAAATGGTGAAATTGTCTAAAGAGTTGCCCCCACAGGTAAAATAAAAGTATATCAGTGTGTTATCTTCCTTTTCTGATGTATTTGCTTGGGACTATTCAGATTTGAAGACATATGACACAAACATAATTCAGCATACCATTCCGATCAAGCCAAATCAAAAGCCCTTTCGGCAGAAGTTGAGAAGAATAAATCCAAAGTTGCTGCCCTCAATAGAGAAGGAAGTGAATCGGTTGTACAAGGCTCGTATCATCGTTCCCATAAGATTTTCAGATTGGATTTCTAATTTAGTGCTTGTGCGCAAGAAAACAGGTGAGATCCTCTTATGCATTGATTTTAGGAATCTGAATAAGGTTTATTTGAAGGATAATTATCCATTGCCCAAAATGGATCACATACTTCAGTGAGTAGTTGGAGCATCTCGTATGTCACTACTCGATGGTTATTCTGGATATAACCAAATTCTGGTCCATGAGGATGATAGAGACAAAACAGCGTTCACCACTCTGTGGGGAACTTTTCATTATGCTAAAATGCCTTTCGGTTTGAAGAATGCTGGTGCGAAGTTTCAGCGAGCAATGGATATGGCATTTGCAAATGAGAAGGATGTTTTTCTAGTTGTGTATCTTGATGATTTGACAATATTTTCTAATTCAGATGAAGAGAACCTTTACCATTTGAAGATTGTTTTTCAGCGGTGTAGAAAATATGGTGTGTCACTCAATCCAAAGAAAAGTTTGTTTGCCATGGATGAGGGCAAGCTTCTTGGACATATTATATCAAAGGATGGCATCCGAATTGATCTAGCTCGAGTAGAAGCTATTCAGAAAATTGATCTTCCTCGAAACAAAAAGGAGATCCAATCATTCAATGGTAAGATGAATTTCTTACGCCGCTTTGTGCCCAATCTTGCAGAACATTTAAAGGAAATTACAAATATGCTCAAGAAAGATAATGTAGTGAAGTGGACTGAGGAGGCATCAAAGTCTTTCAATTTAGTGAAATTGGCTCTTTCTTCAGCTCCGGTTTTGATCAGCCCGGACTATACTCAGGATTTTATTTTGTTTTCATTTGCTTCGGATCATACTATGGCAGCAGTATTGATGTAGAAAAGGGATCAACATGAAAAACCAATTTCTTTTTTCAGCCAAACCATAAGAGATGCAGCCTTAAAGTATAACATTATTGAAAAACAAGCTCTTTCCTTAGTGAAAGTGTTGAAATATTTTCGAGTATATATTCTGCATTCTCACATTCTTGCTTATGTTCCTAATGCTGCTATTAAGGATGTCTTAGTGCAAACAGATCCAGAAGGGAGACGAGGCAAATGGATTGCTGCCTTGTTGGAGTATGATGTGGAGATAAAGCCTACAAAGCTTATCAAAGGACAAGGGTTGGCTAAGCTAATGGCTGAGTCAAATTTGCATGCCTTGGACATTAATCTCATTGCTGCTATGTCCGAGGAAAATGAAGAAAATCTGCTAATTCAGGTATCAAGCATCTTTGTTCTTTCTCCTTGGTATTCGGATATTGTATATGTGCTCCAAAATTTGTCACCACTGCCAGGGATGGATAAAAACAAAAGTAGGACTCTTAAATTAAAGGCTGCCAAGTTTTGTATCATGAATAATGCACTCTATTGGAAAGATCCTGGTGGTGTTTTGCTGAATTTTTTGGTTGAATAAGAAGCAAAGCAGGTTATGGAGGATTTTCACAAGGGAGATTGCGGAGGTCACCTTTTCTAGAAAGAAACAACCAACAAAACTTTGAGAGCAGGATATTATTGGCCGACACTCTTTGCTTGATGTGTACAAAACTGTTAAAAGCTGTCATGAATGTCAGATTTTTGAAGGGAGAAGAAAATTGCAGCCTTTGCCGCTCAAGCCCATTGAAGTAAGTGCTCCTTTTCAGCAGTGGGGTTTGGATTTCATTGGCAAGATCCATCCTGCTTCTTCAGTTCGGCATAGGTGGATCCTTACAACGACGGATTATTTTACTAAATGGATTGAAGCGATTCCCACCAGGCAAGCCACAGATTTGGTAACAATTTCGTTTCTTGAGAACAATATTTTGTCTCATTTTGGCTGTCCAAATAAGTTAATTACTAATAATGCAGCAGCTTTCAAGTCTAAACGAATGATTGAGTTTTGTGATAAGTATCAAATCACTTTGGGGCACTCAACCGCTTATCATCCATAAGGCAATGGATTGGCTGAGTCCTCGAATAAATCTTTGGTCAATATTAGCGAAAAGATGCTAGAAATAAACAAGAAAAGTTGGCATAAGAAATTGGTTAATGCACTTTGGGAAAATAGAGTGAGTAAGAATAAATCTATACGTATGTCCCCTTTTGAGCTCGTATATGGTGTTAACATGGTATTTCCTACCTCTCTCGCAGTTCCAGTGGTCAAAATTCTGCAGGAAGCTGGCAGCGACGATGATCATATGCAATGGAGAATAAATCAAATGATCCATTTACAATAGACTAGAGAGGAGGTTTTTCAAAACACTTTGAAGCTGCAAGAGAGAATCAAGAAGATATATGATCGAAAGGCAAAGGCAGACAAGTTTCAATTGGAAGAAGTGGTGCTGAAATGGGATGTAAGAAACGAAGATAAAGGTAAGAATTGCAAGTTCGAGAATCTCTGGAAAGGACCCTTTAGAATTGCTGCATATTGGGGCCAAAATGCTTTCCTTTTGAAGGAAATGAATGGAGAAGATTGTCCAAGAGGGCCGGTCAATGGTCGGTTGCTCAAGCGGTATCATTTTTGAAATGTTTTCTACTATTTTACATTGTACATACCGGTTTGTTTAAGTTTCATTGCAAGTGTGTGTTGTCATCATTCTTTCAGTTTGGGGCTCGAGGTGAAGGCTATAACTCTGAAGGTTGATTTCAACTTTGGTTTGATTTCAACTTTGGTTTGATTTATTGAGTCAGGTCTTTCAGTCATTTTGGTTTCAAAATTGAGTCGGTTTGAGTCAATTTTCAGTCATGAAAATGAGTCAAGAGTCTTGTTTTGGTTTGTCGAAGTTATTGAATCCATAGCCCAATGGACGAAGGCACTGCCTACTTTCCCAGAGATATGTAGTTCTTGACACCTCCAAGGAGCTACCATCCCCATTGGAGACAATGTTAGAGTCGATATCTTCATCCCTATGTCAGAGATCAAATTTCTCTTGTTTCATTTCATTTTAGGCGTCTCACTCAGTTCAGTCAGCTGCATTCCATTAGGAGCATGGATCATCTGATGGTAGGGGCTAGTCACTCATATCCCTCAAGTCATATACCTGCTGGCCTATTTTTGTTCATTAAAATAATTTACAGTCATTTTTGGCCTCATAAATTGGGAAAGAGTCATTTTAGGGTTTTTTGTCTCATTAGGTCTAGGGTTTAGTTAATCTGGTCATCAGAATGCCTAATAATGGTCAGCAGGCACATGAGAAATTTCTAAATAAGGTTTCAGTGCAAAAAATTGTCATTATTATATGTTTAATAATCATTTTTCTTCAAAACTCTGTTTTGAAGAAAAATTGTCTATTTCATTATCATGTAAATAAATGTATGTGATTTTCAAGTTTTTCAGTTGTAATAATAATCCACTCGCAACCCTGGTCGCCTTCGCTAAAGCTCCATGCCATCCATTCCCTGCAAGATAGACAGAAAGCTCATTATTTAGTCCAAAAGCCAAAAGCAGGCAAAACAAAGTTCTTTTGAAAAAATGTCAAGTTTTCAACATTACAAAGTGGGTTTTCAAATAGAAAAAATCAAAATCCTTGGCATAAAATATATTTTCAAGTTTAAAACTTCATTTGTGTGCCAACAGACAGCAGGGAGCCAAGGAGAACCCGTGAGGAGTGAAGGAAGAAGCTTGAAGTGCATACTGGTTGAAGTTGCAGAGCGCGACGTGTTGGTCAGGTGTCGTGATGCATCGAGTGTGTGTGGCGCATTGAGTGGACTGCCTGTGTGTGAAATTGAACTAGCGCGACGCATTGGAAGGGCACGACGCACTAGGTTTCTTACGCGGCGCATCGGGTTGGAACACAAATTTTTTGGCCATTTCTTCAAAAACTCCAAATCGACTCGGTCTCCCTTGCTCCAAGTAAGTCCATGCGACCTTGCAATTGCCATGAAAAATTATTTGGTGTTGATTATGAGAATGATTATGAATATTTGAATACAAAAAACTCAAAACCCTATTCTCTTGTTTTAAGATTACTCCTAGGGTTTTAAAATTGGTTTTTGTGTCAAACACTTCCATTCCCCACCTTGTTTTTTCCACCCCCTCACTGTTATCTTATCATAGCAACTCATCCCATATCCCCTTACATCCCTAAAGTCACTCATTTCTCTCCCATTCTCATTATCCCCATCCCACTTGTAAACTTTTCCAAACCCCAAGTTTATCCCAAGAAGTTAAGTGGCTGTCCCTTGTCCCTAAACTTATCAAATCACAGTTTTCAAAAGGAAAATTTCACTTGATAAAATTCCATTATTCCCGTTATCCTATTCCTCCATATTCCCTCCCATATTACCTCATATTTGGCAATCAAATCAAAACACAAAAATTCTCATTTTCATCCAAGATAACATAGACCTTGCAAAAACCTTGGACATCATGGAGATAGAAACCGATACATCTTATGACCGAGACAGTGATTCCACCACTGAACTACATGCACCTAGAAGGCCTCATAAGAGTGGCAGGCATGTGAGGGAGGAGCCCACCTCATTGGCTGAATTGAAGGCTTGTCCAATTTCTATGGCATGTTTTTGAGAGCATTCTTGTTATCAATTTTGTGAAATGGTTGCTAGGGTCCATCATCATCAGGAGCTGGCTCATTTTTTTGTGTTGCATTTACATGATGGTCAGGTCACCCTTGCCGGTGTGACATTCACTTTAACATCGGAAACTATCTCTCAAGCAACCAGAATACCGAATGTTGGAGAAAAATGGAACAAAATACAGTAGGTTGATAGAGTGCACTATGAACCATATATCAGGCCTAGCTTTGTGAAACAACTCAGCAAGGTGTTTCCTTTCCGGTTCCTAAAGGATTCCTATGCTCCTCTGATGAAAATTATTATCAGATATTTCAGTTGTGAGGTCCGGTTTTCACGTCTCTATGCCTATCATATCAGGTTATTGATGCATTTTACCAGGGTGAGGATGATGAACCTCCCTTATTTCATGTGCCAGAATATTGAGAGGATGACCACTCTCGTGCAAAGGAAAACTCCTGAGCAGTAGTACAACAGTATCTATCACTTTTCACTCATTAAGATTGTGGTTTTGCATCAGCTCAGCTTACAGGGTATTTCATGGGAGGATTTCATTTATAATGATTTCTTCACAGCTCCTTAGGTTCCTTCGAAGGTTTTTCATGATGTAGTTGAACCTTCATATCAGCATGAGGGTTAGGAGACAGAGACTACTAGTGTGCCGATGTATGTCACTTATCAGAGAGGCACCAGAGGATTATTTGTAGCAGCCCGGTGAGTATTATCTCCACCTGGGGTGGAAGGGGTCTTGCTTCCATCATCAACAGCATAGGTACATGTACAGGATAGATTTAAGAGGCTCATGTAGGAAGAGGGGCCTTCAGGAGGCCAAGATACAGGTTTCATACTCATTGATGAGGATTTGAGCTCACCAAGCTCAAAGTTGAGAGAGACTATTCAGGAGAAGAAGGCGGAGATAAACACTTTGTCCGTCAATTTGCAAAGATCCCAATGGATTATAAACTACCTGGATCAGCGAAACAAACAATTGGAAGATCGGCAAACTATCATAGAGTTGCAAAATATCCATGAGAACCGGCAAGCTGCCCAAAGAAGCCAAACCGAGATGACATCCATTGAGCAAGAGATTGAGGCTGATCGAGAGACTTAGCTTGAAAGGGTAAATATTCATTTGGAGAAGCTTTTGGAGAAGGCCAAAAAGGAAAATAATATGCTAAGGCACATGAAAAATCATTGTTGGGCGAGAAATCACGTTTGCAAGGCACGAATCAAGATCCTGAAGGCAAAGCTAAAGAGGGCATTAAAGCATCGCGAAAGGCATGATAGACTCCAAATTTTGGTCGAAGCTTCATTGACCCAGCATAGCACATGATGGTGGACATTCAACCCAAATTTCAAGAAATTTTGAACACTTTTTGTCAAATTTGAATATTTCGGCCTTAACACAAATTATCCTGCCGACGCGTCGCGCCACTTGGCGCACGCTTATCATTGGCAGCTCCTCTTGGGGAAAACTTGATATTTATGGATTTTTAATCAAAATTTATGCATGCCTACCCATTACCTAGAGATTTTGACAATTTTTTGGTTGCCGGAATGGTCAAAAACACCCTAAAATTGACCTTTCGGCCCCTTTTTGGACACACAGGAAGCAGTGTTGGGAAAACTCATTTTTGGAGGGGAAAATGGCAACCAAATTCAGACATTCTACTTGGGTTGGAAATTAGACAGGTGGATATTTCCAACAAGCTATCCTGTGCTCAATTTGGACTCCAGGAAGGACCTCAAAATCAGCTCCAAAGTAGCGCGACGCATAGAGATTTCAGGCGCGGCGCATTGGGAATTTTGGCTAAATTTTCACTCAATAACTCAGTTTTTCGCCTATTTTTGCCCAGTTTGACTTTTTTATCTCCAAATGTAAAGCTATTGATGTAACTTGATGTAATTCCATGGTTTTTGATGTAATTTTGACAAATTTTCACTCATGTAAGTAGATTCATTCACCAAAAAGTGAATTGTAACTGAATGAATCAGTTTCCTATCTTATAGAGGCAAGCTGTTCCACTGCCTATTTTCCAGTTCTTAGTTTAGATCTTTTTGAAGCATCTCCTAAAATATTGAGCTCGACCCCTAGAGGCATGGGACTGAGTTAGGGTTGTCTACATCTTGTATTTTCTCAATCATTTTCAGGGTTGGACACTTGGGATTGCTTTGAGCTTCATTGTACATTTCATCTCTGCATTTTGGAAAAGGAATATACCAGGGTTTGAAACACTCTTTGGGATACATGTGGCTCTATGTTTTTATGGTGTGTTTCTCTCAGTGATTGTAAGTTTAATGATGTTTCATGTGTACCATCTCCCTTCTCATTTCTTCTTAAGTTAAACAAAGAAGTAATAAAGGTGGAATTCATTAGATTTGCAGTGCTCTGCCCTGAGTTTTGTTTAATTTTCCATGTTTTCAACTATCTGAAGAGGATTCTTGAAAGCCTCTTTCCCTCTTCAAATTCTCACCGGTCTGAGCTATCCATTTCATTTATTTCTAAACATCAAAACAATTGCCTTTCTTGCCCCATTCAGCTCTTTGCAAAACAGATCATTTCCCAGACCCAAAATCTTCCCTTCCCTTTGATTCCAGCAAAAACCCTCAAAATAAAATCAAACTCTTTTACATATATACCTAGCCTAAAATCAGCCTTTATTTCAAGTCATCTCAAGCCTCACTGATTATTTTTTGCTGAGATCGACAAGGAGAGAGCCCTCTTCCGATCTGGTAGGGCTAGCTATCAGATTAAGTGTGGTTTGATGTTACCCTAGACTCTGCCTTCTTCAACCTGAGGTAGATTTAGGCCATAAAATAGGGCCTCAAAATGGCTCCGAAAGTTCAAGACCCGAAAAGCTACTAAAAATAGTAAGTTGTGCTGAAATTTAAAAATGAAAAGAACTGATGGCAGGGGTTCAAATGGAATAGGTGGGTGGCCACCAATATCTACCTGGATCATTAATGCCCCAAAATGGCTCTAGGCGTGCAGGACCCGAAAACCTGCTAAAAATAGTAAGTTGTGCTGAAACTGAAAAACTGAAAGAATTGATGTTGCGGGTCCAAATGTAATAGGTGGGAGGCCACCGATATCCAGCTGGATCATCAGCATGGCAAGATGTTCATCGATTGTGTTGGTACCCAAGAAGGATGGAACATGGTGCATGCGTGTGGATTTCTATGCACTCAACAAAATCATGATAAAGAATCGTTATCCACTGCCAATGATTGATGATTTGCTTGATCAATTGATGTATGCAAAGAATTTCACTAAATTAGACTTAAGAAGTAGTTATCATCAAGTTATAATAACTGAAGAGGACATATGGAAGATTGCATTTAAAACTAAACAAGGATTGTTTGAGTGGCTTCTTATGCCTTTTGGTATTTGCAACACTCTAGCTACTTTCATGAGAGTTATGAATGATGTATTGAGACCATTTCTTGATGAGTTTTTCATTGTCTACCTAGATGATATTTTTATATTCAGTGAATCACGAGATGGACATGTCATGCATGTATGAAAGGTGCTTGATGTCTTGAGAAAAGAACAATTGTTTTTGAAGATTTCAAAATGTGAATTTGGTAAAACTTCTTTAGTGTATTTGGGACATATTGTTGGAGGAGGTGAGCTGAAGATAGACCCCTCTATGGTTGAGGTCATTATGAATTGGCCTACACCTAAGACAGTCACCGAGGTAAGAAGTTTTATAGTAGCACAATATTGGAGGAATTTCATTGCTATTTTTTCTTCTATTGCAGCTTTGTTACATGCATTAACTAGTTTTAAGAAGGTCTTCCAGTGGGGAGGCAATCAGAAAAAATAATTTGATGCTTTTAAAAATAAGGTCATTTCATCCCCAATACTAGCACTACCAAACTTGAGACAACCCTTTGAGATTCAAAGCGATGCAAGTGACTATGCCATGGGCGTAGTCCTCTTACAACATGGTAAGCCCATTTCATTCCATTTATAAATGTTCAATGGTGCGGTGATAAATTATCCTACATATGAAAAGGAGATATATGCATTGGTTCAAAGTGTGAAGAAGTGGAAACACTATTTTATGGGAAAGGAAATGATTATTCACACCGATCACCAACCATTGCAATACTTGCAATCGCAAACTAAATTGTAGCAGTCAAGGCACTTTCAATGGATGGGTTTCTTGTAACAATTCCACTTTTTCATCAGGTATAAGAAAGGTATATACAACAAGGTTGTTGATATGCTTTCTAGGCATATTATTAGTGTAGTTACTTTACCCAAGAATAATTTTGTTTTACATGAAAGTTACATTCAAAAATATGCATTTGACAATGAATTTCAAGATGTTTATGCAAACTTGATTCAAGGTCGCCAAGTTTAGGAATTGGATTACCATATACATAATAGCTTGTTGTATCATTTGGGCAAGCTTTGCATTCCACAGGGTGAGAGAGTGAATCTCATAAGGGAAGCACACACTTCTCTTATTGCTGGACATTTTGGTGTAAGCAAAACAATGGCAAATCTTCAAAGGTATTTTTATTGGCCTCGTATGCTTGAAAGTGTGTCATTTTTTATTAAAGGTTTTTCATCATGTGTATTTAGTAAGCCTAGTAATAGGAATTTAGGATTGTACACACCACTTCTGGTTGCTTCACATCCATGGGAGAGTATTTCTATGGATTTTGTAGGAGGTCTTCCTTTGTCAAAAATAGTTCATGATTATTTCTATGTAGTTGCGGATAGGTTCAGCAAAATGCGTATATTGATGCCATGTAAAAAGCAAGTTACAACTAAACAAACAACTCATATTTTCTTTCAAAATGTTTGGGTTTCCTACATCTATTGTAAGTGATCGAGATTCTCAATTTGTTGGGAATTTTTGGTCAAGCTTGTGGGAATTGATGGACACTACGTTGAAGCAGAGTACAACCTTTCATCCACAAATATATGGTCGAACCAAGGTGGTCAACAGAAAATTCATTCATATTCTTCAAGGATATTGCAGTGAACATCCTAAGTTGTGGGATGAACAGTTGCATTACATTCAACATGCTTACAACTATGCAAAACACTCCTCTACTCAAACATCACCATTTGAGGCATGTCTTGGATACTTGCCAAAATCACCATTGGATTTCATTTTTTGGAAATATGTAGCTATCAATGGGCATAGTGACATAGATAAAGAAAAGTAACTCATAGAGAAAATTCAATGTTATCCATCAAATAGTTCAAGATCAAATAGAAAAAAGTCAAGGAAAGTACAAAGAGAGGCATGAAAAACATCGTGTGGATCATAAGTTTCAATTCAGTGACGAAGTTTGGCTTCACATAAGAAATGAAAGGCTTCAAGGAGAAGGTAAACAATTGAAACCAATCCATTATAGTCCTTTCAAAATTCTGGAAAAGATTGGTAATAATGCCTTCAAGCTTGATTTTCTTTCATACATGAAAATTTACTCATTTGTTAATGTTGAAAATTTGAGATTGTATGAGCCTCCTTTGATTGAAGATCAAGGAGAGAATGTTCAGCTTCCATCTATTGAAAATTTTTCTCTAGATTTATTTTTTGAGCTTCAACAAGACACAATAATTGACAGAAGGACAAGGAAATTGACAAGAGGAAGAATGGTTCGAAACCTAAATGATCACACAATTCTTTTCATTTTGAATCTAGTGCACTCTATTTCACGCAAAATGGACTTCATATGATCCCAGACATGAGTTTTGTTTGCTTTTCTAGATAAGAAAAATTTTTAAAAAAAGGAAAAAAGATATGCCACTCAGCAGTCCATACTATTGACGTGGCATGTTGACTGGATTGAATCAAAATTTGTCATTTTCCTCTGGTTACTGTGGGACTACCAAGTGGCAGTATTGGATTGGTTGAAACTGTGGGTTATTTGGCATGTTTCGAATGGTTGAGATTCATGCTAATGGGGAGAGGAAACGTAGTGCAGCCTAGGGACATCACGTGTCCCCCCAATGGTGGAAAAAAAAAATGTTACAAGTCCAAGCAAAGGCGTTGGTGTTCGACCCCACAACCTCCCACCCAACACGCACGCCTACTACCAATACACCATACGATGGTTCTTAATAAACATACGTTGCCACATTGTTTTATGGTTTGTAATTTCCATCGACGGGGTGAGACGGGAAAATCCCCCAATAAATGTGACCAGACCTCAAAACCACCGGTGGAGGCCTATCCACTAAGCGCATCATTAAACCTTAATCCTCAATTAATTAGCGCTAAACCTCATTTACTTAGTGGTATCCAGTTTAACTCCATAAGTGTGGTTTAAGCACTAACCATGCTTGATTAGTGTTAATGCCCTTAATTAAGTTAATGAGGATTAGTTTAGCGGTCTACCAAATCTAACAGAACTACCAGTTTTAGCACCAACTAACGAGATTTAGCTCCATTTAGCTAAATTTAGGCCAAAAATTACGGCAAAACTAGTGATGGTCATAAATTTTGGAGTTTTCAACAAAATCAAGCGCAGAAAGAGGCTAGAAGACCATTTTTTGGCATTATGGACTCATTGGTGTAGTATTTTTTGGCATTATGGACTCATTGGTGTAGGTTTCACGAGAATAAAATCATTGTAAACACATCATTTTGCAAATTTTATCATAATATAGAGGCTCAAGCCATGGAAGCTGGACCAAGGATATGTAGCCCAAGAGGAGTGAACTCCTTCATCAAATTCTTGTGTTGATGTAAAGTACTTTTTTTTTTTGTTTAGCCTTTATTTTATGTTAAATTGTTCATAAAATTAACATGAAAAACAATCATGAGACTCAATAACTTGCAAGAGAACTTGAACCCTTAAGCACACATAAGACATTTTTTTCAAAATCTAAAAGAAGAATTAGCACAAAACACTAACATACTTCATTCAGATCAACTGGCTTGTCCAGATAACCAAACATAGAACCAAAATTCATGCAAATAGAATGCGCTCCCACCAAAATGCCTAGTTGAAATGCCCCTTTCTTCATGCACCATCACCCTAAATCTCCCACATGCCCTAAGCCTTAACTTCTCTTTGTTCCCACACACTCTGAGTGATTGGTGGTCACCTCAAGACCTTTATAGCTATCTCCACTTTCATCAGTAAAATCCCAAGGAGGATTACTTGTCAAGTTCTCAGCCTGATCGGGGGAAACATATATATATATTTGAAAATATGTGGAATATTATTTTTATTTATGGAGAAAAACCCCAGTTTACCTTGGAGATTCTTAATTTGTAAATAGAATTTGTTACAATACCATGGTTTATCAATAATAAGTGCCTAAAAAATAATAAAACATTTCATATGATATTTGTGTTAATTTTTCATAGGCCCTACATTCGGTTTATGACTAGATCTTAGCACATAAACATGACACTAGGAATCCAAACACAATGTCACTTTGCACGGTGGAAATATAATAGCATTGAAATCAATTAAGTACACAACCTTTATTATTCCATTCAATAAAGAATAAGTAGGGCTATCATAGGAGGGATCATGGCCCCTTATAAACCCTAATACAAATAGTATACATAATATACAAAATATAGGGTTTGAGGTATGGTTCTATAGATTCTCAATCTACTGAATACAACAAAATATAGAGACAAATATTAGCATACTTCTTGGTCTTTTTCCTCATCCATTTTAGTCCTATTTTCCCCTATTCTTATAGTTTCCCTTTACCTTTGAAATCACATAGAGACAACTCCTTTTTTCCTTTGCCTATCAGTTTCTCTTAGGTTGACTTCTCCCTCAGTTCAGTTGCATTTAATAACATCAAATTTCCTTGTTGTTAGCTCTCTCCAATGACATAATAGTCTCCCTTTTCATAGGCCACACTAAAACTTAGCTTCTACCAGTTTCATTTAAGCCTCAATTGACCTTCTTGGATGTGCTATATCCCTTCAGACTTTTAGCTCTTCAAATTAAACCCTGGATCACTTGAAAAAAAACTCCTAAATCCCCTTGGCCAACCTTCATTTTGTTATGAAACCAAATAACAAAATAGAATAAGATATAGATCAACGAATTAGAAATAAGTCTCTTCGAGGGGGAAAAATATCTTACATTGCATAAATGAAAACATCTTGGATGATACAAATGACAAAATCTACCTTCTATATATAAGAGTCTAAGGGGTCACAATATAATAATATGGGGACTACATGGGTACAACAATAACAATAATCGGACTACACTAACAATAACAATAAGGGACTACACTAGTATTATAGGGACCTAACATGGCCCTCTTCTTCAAAAAAGTGTTTTCCTCAATGCTTGATTACTTCCAGATGCTTCTGTATAAAATTATCATCCTCCCATGTGGAATCCTCAACGGGTAAGTTCTTCCACTTTATGAGATAATCTAAAATTGATCAATTTCGTAGTCATCAAGTTCTCATTTCCATGGTTGCTTGAGGTTCCAAAATGATTTCTCATTCCTCATAAAGTTCTGGAAATATTGTTTGCGATGGGAGCTTGTCACCTATAACCTTCTTTAAGCATGAAAAATGGAAAATTGGGTGCACTCGAGAAGATGCAGGAAGCTCCAATTTGTATTCCATAGTACCAATATTTTTCAACACCTTTTAAGGACCATAGTAATTTGGCGATAATTTATTATCCTTCTTAGCTTGCTTGAGGAGCATTATTTTGTATGGTTGTAGTCGTAAAAATACCTAGTCGCCTACATCGAAACTTCTTTCATTGCAATGTTGATTTGCCTATTTTTTCATTAAATTATGTGCCAAAGTGAGGTTATCCTTTAAGAGTTGGAGAACTTGTTGTTGATTCTCGATGTGATCTTCCACTACTTGAACCTGTAGTGAACATAATTGTTCAATTACACCTCATTGTTCTTTCTTCAAAAGCTTTGTCATGACATTATAACTGATTACCTTTCCTAGTTTCCGCAAAGATTGTAAACTTTGAACTCCTAATGCAACATCGGAACCACCCATTGGAATGGAAATCATTGGGATATTCAATACATATTCCCCCATGGCTATCTTGACATTATGGCACTTTCTAGAGAAATTTATAGTTCCTCCATTTGCAACCATCACTTGACACTCTAGTGTTGGATATAGAAAGCAATTCAATTCCTCTTCATGCATCATAGTATATTTTTATGAGGGCTTAATGGGTATGGAATTATTTTTGAAAGGCATTATAGAACCCAATAATGATAACAATGCTTCAATATTCCCTTGGAATCACTTCAAACTGATTTAAAAAAAAAAGGTTATGCAATGTTTTTTATTTATAAATAAAACACACATTTTTTTTGCTTTTTAGGAGCTCGATATTGAACTTGATGTATCTCTATGATTTCAGATCCCCGAGATTTCAACTTCGGTACTTTAGTAGCCCTCTAAAGCTTATTTCCAATTCCACATGTCATACCTGATTTGGATTATTCAAGGAAAATTTATGTCCAATCTCCCATAATGACCTAATTATGGACTATTTCAGTAGAGCGAACTTTTACGACGTGTTACATCTCATTGTTTCATACTTTCGCTCTGAAATCTACACACAAGAAACTATCGCCCATGGAATTTCAGCTACTATTTACATAATTCCAATCCAATGTTTGAAATAAAATTTATGATGGTTTTCCCTCAACCCTTTGTTTGAGATGAAATTATAGAGCCTACAAAAACCCTAACTTCCTTAGATCATATCTCCGAAAATATAGCGAACCAAGATCTAAAATTTTTCCATAAATTTCTTCAAGATTTCAACTCAAATGGTTTTTTTTTAAGATTTTGAACATTTGTAGCGAAAATTCCAAGACGAGCTGTTTGTAACAACGAAACCCTAGAATCCAAAGCTCAGATACCAAATTTTATGAAACCAACTCACAAAATAGAAGAAAAGATAGATCAAAAACTTAGAAATCAGCCTCTTTGAGGGGGGAACTTCCTTTTACGTTACATAAATGAACAATTCTTAGATGATACAAATGAAAAAACCTACCTTCTATATAAAAGAGTCTAAGGCATCACAATATAACAATATGGGGACTACATGGGCACAAAAATAACAATAATGGGGCTACGCTAACAATAAAAATAAGGGGATACACTAGTATTATAGTGACCTAACACATTTCTTTAATAGACCTTGCTACAAAAACCCTAACTCACCTCAGCTTATTCTTTTAGGCTTGTGATCCACTTCAGGTCCCTTCTTGCAACTCCTCCAACAACTTCTTGAGTTTGGAAAACACACAAAATCCTTGTTGCCTTCTACTATTATACCTTCAAGGCCTCAATAAGCTTTTTACAACCACTTCCTTCCTATGGCCTAGCCCTAACTATTGTGGCCTACTGTAGAGATATAGGGATTTCTATTTTGACTATAGATTAGGTTCAAGGGTCACTTTTCTTACATGGATATATGTCTCCAATCTAACCAAGCCCATGGCCTTGTCTGTTGGGCCTCTTTCTAGAACTTGGATTGTTATAACATCCCTAATAGACTTTTGCAGGCTTATCCTCACCGCAGCCTAGACTAGGGTTGTTCCACTTGTAGATACAGTTCCACATACCTTCCTTATCATAATTATCATGTGTCATATTCCAATAATCTAACACAACATCCAAAAAAAGGCTCTTCTTCCTAACTCATCTCCCTTAGAAACATATATCTACATAAAATAATTTTTCTCAGCCTTTTCTAGATCATTTTTGGATTTCTTAGGCTCTATGGCTCCTTTAGTAAAAATCATCTCCTCGAGTGAAGTTCATCTCACTCATGATGCAACGAGATTCTCCTTTGGCTCTTTATTTATACTTTTTGTGTCAGTGACATGGGGGTTTTCCTTGTCCAACAAGAAAACCTCACTTAACAACTCAAAACACAAAATTTTATATTAAATAATTAACTAAATTGGGTTTCAAGGCCACAAATTTGGGCCAAAATCCCAACCACTGATGTAACTTTCCCAACCAACTCTTGGTGGGTTTCCTCCACTCAGAAATACTTGTTAGCTCCCCGTAATTTTAGCATATTGGTGAGACCGAGGTTGTAGGGAGAACACTTGAACCGATTTGGGATTCTAGGATCTAGCCCTCCTGAATCTAGTGAGGGCTCTTTCTATAAGTGAAAATATTGATTTATCTTTAAGGCTTTGGGGTATGATATTTAGGCTAGTTATTAAGAACAGGGGTTTTTGTTTGGTTTTGGATGGTTGAGCATGATTTTTAGTTGAGTGGAAAGTCCTAAAATGGAAGAGTATTAAAGGGGTGAAGGTATAAGCAATCAAAACAAGCTTTGGCTGATACGATAGATATGACGTTAGTTTTTATTCCATTGGGCTATGGAGTCATAAAGGTTTTAATTGTGCAAAAATTTCAAGAGTGGTCCAAGGGGAAAATCATCTATATCACAAGATCTCTTAGATAAAATGATGGAATGGAACAATAAAAGTGTTGAAGGGGTGGAAAAAGACAATAATTTCAACTAGTATTTATCAGTCTTTCCAAACAAGAAAAGCCTTTTAAGTAACTGTTTAAAACCAACCAAAGGATAGGGCTAATCATAGACTTCTTTGGAAAATCTTGTATTAAAGCTAACTTATCAAACAAACAATCCAGTAATCCACATAATTACTTTCAGAAGGGATGAAAACAAATAAGAAAACAAAGTGAAACCTAAGATCAGATAAGATACTTTTAAATCTAAACTACTTTCAACATACTCTTAGGGAAACTTTCAATACTACCTTTGGAGAAAGAAACTAGAAGACAGGGAAAACCATAAACTTTTCTAGTCTAACTTTACTGAGTATATAATGAAAATATCATTCAAGAACTTATTTTCAAGCTTTGAAAATCAAGACAAGGGCAAACCAACATTCCTTGATAATGTTTACACTTAACTTAAGACCTTCTTAAACACACAATTTTGAGGAAAACATTGAGATAAAGCTTATCAGTCAGAGAAGGGTACTGTAAACAGTAAATCCTAACTCTATGCTTGCTTTTCTTTATCATAGAATAAGTGGAAAAAATGGAATACATGAAAGGAAAACAATAACACAGAAAGAAACACTTCACCAGTGATATAGACCAAGATCCCACGAATCAGCTTGTATATTGATGTCAATCCAGTTACATTCTTCAAGTCTAACGTTTCAGTTCAGCAATCATCTTTTATTCTCAGCCTAACTTATTTGATCACAAACAGAGCTTCAAGAGCCTTTGAGGACTATTTACATGTAGAAAGTTTCAAGCCCAAGTATATATCAAAGTTTAGCAACCAACCCTTTACAATGTGCTCCTCAAGAAGATTTTATAGGAAAATGAGGAGGTGGATGAGAGAAAAGATCTATAGGTTCAATTAATATTGTTTAATGCTTCCCGGCCTTTGAGGGGCTCAATGGAGAAGATTATAGATATATCCTCTGTATTAATGGGTTTGTATTAAGTGTTCGATCTTCTTAGCAGAGTTTGTTGAATTTAGAACTCTTTCTCATCTTTGTAATAAATCTGTTGACAGTTTACAATAGGTTCTTTTGGCTGAATTAACTATTCAGCTATATTAAGGCAAATATCACTGACTGAGGCAATAACTCTACCTGCTTTGAATTCTCTGAGGCTGCAGGTGTCTTTTGGCAGCTGAGAGGACTCAATTAGCCTCTGATGTGGCAGTGAAGGCTTTCTCAGACTGATAGATATTATTGTTTTTCTTTAAACACTGTTAATTTTCTTTAGCTCTTTGTGTTAGGATTAATTAGGCCTAATTTCTGTCTCTGTTCTTCAAACTATGTTTAATTGAATGGATTAGGCTTTTAAATAATCGATTTAGGCCGTAATCCCTCAAAACTGTATAAACAACCTTCAATTCTTCATCTCTGCTGTGACTGGATCTTTTAACACTGATACTCTTTGATTGATTTAGTTTTGTTGTGTCTTGTTGATGTGCAGGCACACAGAGGGTTTTTAAAATGGAATCAGTGCTCATAAGGCACTGATAAAACGTAATTTGGAACCCTACAGAATGATCTCTTTTATGAACAAAGGCTCGGGGGATCGTCATCCCTGGCCTTTAATTTTATTTAAAAACAATGTAGAAACCGTTAAAACCTGCAAAAACAAATGAAATTATGGAAAATCCTATGGGGAAGGTTAAAAATACTTCAGAGGTTTAGGTTTAGAGTGCAGCTGTTGGATGAAAGCATTCAACATTAGGGATTTCCTGCAGAGGTTTAAAGGAGAGGCAGTTAGAGGGGTCAATAAAAGATTAAGCTCGAGCCATCAATGTATGTTGATCAACGGTCGAGATCAACCGAAGATATATAATGTAGAGGGGCTATGTTATAATGAAATAGATGAAAATGCAAAGGAAAATGGATAAAAAACCTTTGGCGGAGGAAAAATCATTAAAACGAAAATTGGGGATTCCGAACGATCCTGGGCCGTTGGATTAGATTAGTCCACGAAGATCAATGACGCAGATTGATTATGAAATCCCTTGGAGGATGGGTGGAGGGCGATGAACCAAGAGTGAGATCAAACTAGGACCATTGATCTGCAGAGATCAACGGTGGAGATTAAAAATGATGGAATGCAGTGTAAATGGGAAGGGTGGTTTCGAAAAATAAAATTGTCGGTTTCACACGATGAAAAGGGAGAAAGCCGATTCTACCTTTTTGAACACAATATGCGTTACTAGCCGACACGTGGCCTTTTAAAACCACCCTCATCGGGTAATTTTAAATCATTAACCTTCGGGCATAAAATTGCGTCAAACCGCATGCTGGCGGTCAGATTTGGGGCCTTAGATCGGACGGTCATGGGGAGAGCACGATGGAGAATAGATGCACGGGCAATAATATGTGGGGTAGGGTCAAGGTGGTTTTAACCTAGACTGTCAGACTAGGGAATGGATGGTGGAGATTTTATCTAGAGAAAGGTAGGACCCAAAGGAGTTGGGCCTATCAGGTTTATTCTAGACCATTGGATGAAATAAATGAATGGTCTAGATTGAACCTCGGGGTTAATGTAGTAAAATATGAGGTGAGGGTCGGGCAGAGTTGGGAGCAACGTGGGCCATTGATCTGTAGAGATGAATGGTGGATCTCCACCGAAAATATTAGACAACGGGGTTTGAGAAATAACAAAGGGATATGAGGATTTATCTGGATCATCGGATTTAGAAGAATGGACGGCCCAGATCCAATCGGGGTTTTCCAATAGGCGGGGAAGAGAGGAAAGGCACAAATGATTTTTTGTGATGTGATTGAGTGAGGGCCATTGATCTGAGGATCAGATCGACGATGGAGATTTACTTATGAATGCCGAAGGCGGAAGGATGGGCTTATGAACAAAGCGATGTGGGTCATCGGATTTGGGCTTGGCAGGGGAGATCAACGGCTGAGAAGCCATCGGAAGATGGCCAATCAAAGGGGCCAAGAACTATTAAAATATGCCTAAATGAAAAAACTCCGATGCGATTAGCACTCAGGACTTAATTGCTTGCTCCTGGGCACAGGTTATATGGTGGGGAAGTGGTTGAGGTTTAGCACAAAAGGGCTCATCGGAATCGGAACAAAGGAGGGGCCTTTCAAATGCGCCCGATGAAAATTTGCGATGCGAGATTTCATTGATCGTTGATTGGTTTTTAGGTCAATGGTTGGCCTTCGTTTAAAACAATGAACTAGTGGGTTTTCTTTTAACATAGGAAAAAATGGGTTTTTATGAAATAAAAAGGAAAGTTTTCTTTCGGGAAGGGTTTTTATATGTTTTAGTGCTCGATTGTGGGCTACGGGTTATGTGAAGAGATTAAGGGATCGGGGGATATAAAGAAGAGGGGCCAATTGCAATCGAAAATTTCTAAAAGCGAGAGGCATCATAACGTAAAGGAATGCTCGATTGCGATTGCACGATCGGGCCTTAGCGCTTGGTCTTAACGCTGGTTGTATGGTGGGGAAGTGGTTTAGGGCTTAGCCAAAAGGGGCTTAGGCCTATAATGATAAAATGGGTTTTTTATGATTTTTCAAGGATTTTCAAAGGATTTTGGGGGTTTTGGTAAGGTTTAAAAAAGGAGTTTAAACCTAATCAAAGGGGTTTTTATGAAGGGAAGAAGGGAAATGAGG
The DNA here is from genome assembly GCA_034641835.2 of Pinus albicaulis. Classification (NCBI taxonomy): domain Eukaryota; kingdom Viridiplantae; phylum Streptophyta; class Pinopsida; order Pinales; family Pinaceae; genus Pinus; species Pinus albicaulis. The sequence goes on from CM076584.1 coordinate 1,380,430,283, forward strand.
GAAAATAGAGGAATTTCATGGGGAAAAAGGGGTTAAAAAATTAAGGTTGATAATGAGTGAAAGGAGGGGTAAAATGAGGAAAAATGGAGTTTTTGCAGCAGTCTTTTCTTTAGGAAAACAACAGATTTTCAGAATTGAGAGGGAAACAGTAGTGAAGATTAATTCAAGGATAATTCATCTTCATAAGACTTCAAGAACTAACAATTTGGCAATAAAATTGTTTCTTGAAGGCTTTTAAAAAATGATTTATCCACCATTTGATATGACAAATTTTATAGGTGGCTAACAGTGGCTCCATATGGGGATGGCACCTTCTTGAAGGTGTCAAGAACTTCAGAATTTTATTCTCTGGGAGGCAGATCAATGCCTCGTCGATTGGGCTACAAATTTCTTTACTTGGATGATCTTCTTCTTTTCTGATAATGTTAGCAGCCATGAAAAACAATGGAACTCTATCAAACAAGCTTTCTACCTACCCAATCCTACTGATCTAACATCTTTTCTTATTTTAGAGTGCATTTGGATTGGAAAAATATTTTTACAAACATTTTAGTCTTTTGAAAACTCAAAACTAATCCAATTCTACTTCTTATTTCTCCATGATCTCAGATTAAACAGTTGAGTTCATAAGCTTCTCTACCTAACTACTATCTGTTAGGATTAGACTGTCTAACATATGTTATTCTCTAATTTCTGAAACAAGAAATTTTAAAAGCATACAAGTTAGGATTGAACAGTCTAACTTGCTGCTGATCTATGGCATAAAAACAAGCTGCACATAGATTATTATTTGTGGAAAATTAAATCAAAATGGTGAAGGCTTAAGATCTGAAAATTTTAAGCATATCCTTCTCTTTTCTTCAGCTCTGTTTTTGAGTTTGTTTGAGCTATTTTTTCCTTGTTATCTGGTTCAAGTTTGAGTTCATTAGAACTAGTTTACTTCTGTCTTTGACTCAAAAATTAAACAGTTTAGAGTCAACTCATAGGTTCAGATTTTGAGCTTGTTTGAACCTTTACCTTTCTATCCTAATCTACCTAACTGATAAGCCAAGATTAAGCTGTTTGGAAAATCTATTTTCACTAACCTATCAGCAGTAAATTTAAAAATAATTAGTCATGATTAGGCTGTATAACTAACTAGGGGTGTGTTTCTTAGGAGTGGCATTTGAGCTTGCACACTTTCAGATTTTGTTTCTCTTTTTTGGTATGGGGCTGTACCTTTATTGTTTTTACAATCTGCCCTCTTTTCTTTTGTATTGTTTTTGTATTTTTTATTTTTCTAAATTTTGAATGCAATGATGGATGAAATATTTATAATGAGAAATAGAATAAAAGGCTTCCAATCATGATAGGATCAAGAGAAATAATGTTTTAGCATCCTGCCATTGACAAGACCCCCAAACAGTTCAACTCCATTCAATTACTGCAAGAAATAAGCATTGTTACCAGCAGAAGAATGAATGAGATAAGGGCCAAGACATAAGTTATCAAATTTCCCATGCTTGCCCTTACATTCCCTTCTAGAGTCCCACTTTAACACTTTTTCATCAATGTTAAAATTACTGGCTTTTGTCCTTCTGTCAAAAATATTTTTGATGCTCTCTTTCTTTTGTAATGCTCTTTTGTAAACCTCCTCTCTAGTTTGCTGAAGATGTATAGTCTGATTTATTCTTTTGATCATGTCATTGTCTTTAGACTGCACTTCTTGAATCAACTTCATAACTGCTACACCAAGGCTGGTTGGAAAAATTGCATCTATTCCATACACAAGCTGGTAGGGTGACATTCCAATAGATTTCTTAAGTGTTAATCTGTCAGCCCATAGTGCATGTACTACCTTTGTGTGCCAAGACTTCTTGTTGTCCTCCAACAACTTCTTGATTATGTTCACCAAAATCTTGTTTGGGGATTCTGCCAGCCCATTACCTTGAGGGTAATAAGCAGTAGAATGACCCAATGTTATCTGATATTTGTGGCAGAATTCAACCATATTCTTGGACCCAAATGCAGCTGCATTATCAGTGATGATCTTCCTAGTACAGCCAAATCTAGAGAGGATATGAGTCTCAATGAATTTTATGATGACAAAGTCATTGGCTTGCCTAGAAGGGATGGCTTCTATCCATTTGGTAAAGTAGTCTGTTGCAGTGAGGATCCATTTATGCTAGGCAGATGAGGGTGGATGGATTTATCCTATGAAGTCTAAACCCCACTATTGAAAAGGAGCTTCAACAGTGATTGGATGCAGAGGTAAGGGAAAAAATTTTCTTTTTCCTTCAAAAAGTTGGCATTTATGACAGGAAATTATCATCTTGTGTACATCTAGAAAGAGGGTGGGCCAATAGTAACCAGCTCTAAGGATTTTGTTGGCTGTAGTCTTCTAGTAGAGGTGGTCTCCACATTCTCCTTCATGGAACTCGTTACATCATTCTCAGGCAAACATTTAAGCAATAACCCACTTGCATTTTTCCAATAAAGACATTTATCTAGAATGCAGTAGTTTACAACTTTTAACTTTAAAAACCTTGCCTTTGTTTTTGATAAACCAGGAGGTGTATTCAAATTAAGCAAAACGTATAGAATATCAGCATAACAAGAGGAATTCATAAAATGGTCTTCAATAATGGGAGTGGACAGTTCCTCTTGTCCATCTAAAGAATTTATCATATTTATATCAAGAACTTCAAAATTTGATTCAACCATTAATCTAGCTAGTCCTTGGCCTTTAATGAGTTTAGTGGGCTTGATTTCTAAATCATATTCAAGTATCACAACTATCCACTTACCTCTCTTTCCATCTGGGTCCTGTGTTAGAATGTCTTTCAGAACTGAATTTGGGACAAAGGAAATGATGTGGGAGTGCAAAATATAAACTCTGAAGTCTTTTAAAGCTTTAACTAAAGCAAAGGCTTGTTTTTCCATAATGTTATACTTCAGAGGTGCATCTCTCAATGATTTGCTAAAGAATGCAATGGGCTGCTCTTGTCCCTATGGATTTTTCTGTAATAGGACAATAGCTATTGTATGTTCTGATGCAAATGAAAAAATGTAAAAATATTTTGAAAAATCAAGACTTATTAGAACTGGTGTTTTGGTTAATTCTTGTTTCACCAGCTCAAAATATTTCTTTGCTTCCAAGGTCCATTTAACTCCTTGTTCCCTTTTCAGCATGTTTGTAATGTTTCTAAGGAGCTCAACTAAGTTGGGTATGGACCTTCTCAAGAAATTAATATTTCCAATGAAATATTGAAGTTCCTTGATGTTTATTGGATGAGTGATTTGCAATATAGCCTCAATCCTTTTAGGGTATATCTTTATCCCCTATTCTGATATGATGTGCCCAAGAAGTTTACCTTCTTGGAGACCAAATAGTGTTTCTTTCGATTCAAAGATATCCCAAACTTTCTGCATTTCTCGAATACTTTTCTCAAGTGTTCTAAGTGCTCTTCATCTGTCTTGGAAAAAAAAATGACATCATTAAAGTAAATAATGATGAAGTAGCCTATTTCTTCCGAGAATGAAATGTCCATGGCTCTCTGAAAAGTAGCACCAACATTCATTAAACCAAAGGGCATTTTCACATACATGAAAGTGCCCCAAGGTGTAGTAAAAGCTGTCTTGAGTTGATCATCAGGATGTACTAAAATCTGATTGTATCCTGAGTAGCCATCTAGCAAAGAAATTCTTTTAGAACCAACTACCCTTTGTAAAATATGGTCCATTTTGGGTAAAGGGTAATTGTCTTTTAATGAGGATTTGTTTAAGTCTCTAAAGTCAATACAAAGCCTAATCTCTCCTATTTTATTCCTAACTGACACTAAATTAGACACCCATTTTGAATATCTAATAGGAACAATAATACCAGCTTCATACATTTTCTTGATTTCCTTCTCAACCAAAGATAACTGAACAGGGTTTATTCTACACAGTTTTTGTTTAAATGGATTTTTATTTTCCTTGAGAGGTATCTTGTGCTGAATTATTTCAGTGTTATAAGACTTTAAATCCTCATAACTCCACGCAAAAACATCAGAAAATTCTTTAAACAGTTCTATGTATTTTAGTTTGATGTGAGATGGTAAAGTCTTAGACAGTTAGATCATCTTTGGTTCTAATTGACTGCCTATATTACACTCTTCAAATTTAGATTCCATAGGCTCCAGTTTCGGTTTCTTGGCCACATCGTTTGAATCAAACAACTCTTCTAAAGGGACCAGTCCCTTTGGCAGACTTTGATTGTTAGACTACAGAGTTTCTAAGTCTTATTTTTCTAACTCCACAACAATTTCTGTTATGTTTTCAAGTTTGTTAGACAACAGATTTACATCAGCCATCTCTGGAGACTCTTCTTCTTTATCAAGTAGATTTTCTTCACTAGGAGAGTTTGTTTCATAGTCTGAATCTGAACTTGGTAGTTCAAATTCATTTCTGGACTGCAGGAACTTCTATTTGTTTGTCTCCATCAAATACTTGCCAATATTTCTCGTTATCAGGGATAGTTGGTCTGAATTTAATTTTAGTTATGCATTGTTTGGTTTCAAATGGTGTTAAACATGTTCTAGCAGTGAAAGCTAAACTATGGGTGAAGATATTCTTTTCTCTTGGGACAAAAATAAGTTGGGATTCCTCGAATGTTTTCAATAAATCCATGACGTCTTTTCTGTAGGCTCTAACTCTGGGGTTTTTGGCGCTATATTCCCCATTTACTTGCCTAACAATTAACTCTGAATCCCCATGTACTTTAATTCTCTTGGCTCCTAATTTATTCAACAGGTGTAAGCCTAAAAGAAGGGACTCGTATTCCGCTATGTTATTAGAACACTGAAAAATTAATCTGTAGGAATGGCCTTCCATGTGGTTTTTCTTAGTGTTATGTATCTAGATGCCTGCACCTACGTTGGTCTTGGTGCAAGACCCATTGAAGTTCATACTCCAAAGAGGACTAGTTTCAAGTTCAGCAGTTTGGTTACTATCATCTTCAACTAACGTGCTTTCAGATTGTTCTTGAAGATCAGAACTTCGTTGAATTTGTTTTAATTCCTCAGGTTTTTCATTGATTTGAGGACTTCTTTCTTGACTCTCAAGGTTTAAAAGCAATGGATGAATGATTTGTAGCTCTAGACCTATGTTTTGTTTGTTTTAGTTTACGAGTTTAGCAAACAATTTTGAAACTTTTGTGTTGTCTTTCTCCTCCTTTCTATCCACCATTAATTTAGTTAAAGTCACTTGTTCACTGAATGTTTCATCATTGAAAAGGATAAACAAGTCATGGCCTGTATTCACAGAATAAAGGGGAGAATTTTGCGGTCTTTCTTGGCTAGTAACCATGTATTGCATATGAGACTCCCTGTAAAGTCTTATTGTTTGATTAAAAATAGGGATGGTCGCATATGTCATGTCCATCTGCATAGTTCCTTGTAACTTAGCTCCCCAAGATATTGATAACAACATACCATATTTTGGGGGTACATCAACCACTACAATATCCATTACTAAAAATTTGGCTGGAATTTGTGCTAAGTTTACACAGAGGTCTTTGATTAAGCCTAAACATTTCACTTTGCTTGAGTCAAAGGAGTAAAGATATTTGTAAGGTCTAGTGATTTCGAGGCCTAGGCTCTCCATTACAGCTTTGGGCATTAAATTATGAGAGGCCCCTGAATCATGCATAACGTTGTGTAAAATTTTGTCATGAATCTTTAAACTAACATAAAAAGGAGGAACCGATCCTTCTTGACATCTACCCTCAATCTTAGGACCAAATATGAGCTCTGGTTGGTCATCATTAAGATTGACAGTGTCATTATTCTCTTCTATGTTAAAAGCCTTCAAAATTTGGGATCTATATACATTTTGGGTGTCTAATTCAGTAAGGGGAACAAAGATCTTTATCTTGGCAATTTCCTACTCCAAACTGAAAGGTAGCTGACTTATTACAAGGTTTGTTTCAGCTTTGTTAACCACAATTTTATCAGCAAGATTAGCTTGCTGATTTTCTCTATTTACATTGGTTAGAATTGTTTTAATAGGAGCCCTAGCTGAGGTACTAGCGCTGCTAAAATCTGCACTTTGTTTTTCATTGTTTTGAGTGCTTTTCTCTTTACCTTTATTGGAATTTCCAGCCATTGTTTTTTCCTTCTATTTTACAATTTTGGGTTTATTTACAGGGCTGTTTTGTGTAGATTTTTCAGAGGTTTTGTTGTTGGGAGTCTCCATATTCATTTTACTTATAATATCATACTCTTTTGGAGTTTCTATGATGACATTTTCTATTTCTTGATAGTAATATTCATCTTCTGCTCTTTTGTCATCATAGGGTGTGTATAGACCTTGTTTCCTATTGTAATGAACTTCAAAAACATCATTATCCACTCCCAACATGTTTATGTCATCTTCCTCTATTTGATATATTGTTTCTTCAACCTCACTCACATAGTTTTGATGGAAAGGAGGGGTAATATGTTGATCATCCTCCCTTGGTCTATTCTGAGGTTGGTTTCTCCTAAAGTTATGATTTTGGTTTTGATTTTTGTTTTGAGGAGCTGTTTGGTTTTGAGTAGCTTGTGCTCTCTCAAGTATGCTCATCTTTTTCATCTTCTCCTCCATCATTCTTTCCATCTTTGAGCTATATGTGGAAGGTGTATATTCCTCTCTAAAGGACACTTTCTTCTCATTCCTCATTCTTGCTCTTTTCTCCATTAAATTAACTTCAACAGCAAGAGCTCCTTTTTGCATATCTTCAAGAGTCAAAGGATCTCTCTCTCTCATCTGATAGGCCATCTCAGAATCAAATCCTTCAGGAAACTTGTTTAAAGCTGAGCCTTTTGGAGGTTTGAAGTCTGGGGGAAGGGCATTATAAACACTGTTGAACCTAGTGCAATAAGATTGTACACTCTCCCCAGTGTTTCTTTGGAGGTTTTTGTAATCAGAAATTATTTGGAGAGGGCTCTTCCTGAATTCCCATTTGATTAAGAATAATTTATGGAAGGCTTGGAGATCATTAATACTATGATGGGTTAAGCCTTTGAACCATTTTCTTACTTCTCCCCCTAAACTATAAGCAAATAATCTAAGTTTGATAGTTTCATCATCAATCTCATTTCTGTCAAAGTAGTCATTCATTTTATCCACATGTTGTGAAGCAGTAGTAGTGTTACTGGCATCATACAATGGTATCTTGGACTGATAGTCCTGTGGAAGATTGACTAAAGGTAAAGGAAGGACAAGGGGAGCATACCATGTTGCCATGATAGGAGGTTGTGGAAACATTGGGGGGTTTACGAGTGGTGGGTTGACAAGAGGGAAAATGGACTGGAATGGAGTGGTTTGGATAGTGGATGTGTAGGTGGTAGAAGTGGATGGACCAACAAGAGATTGTTGAGCAGATCTAGGATGAGAGACACCTAAATTGTGAAGGAAATGTAAATCAGGTGGTGTAGTTTCTCTACTACCAGGATGTTCACTTGTTTATGGGGATGAAAGTGAAGGTTGTGAATATAACTTATCTAAATCCTCAAGTGACCTAGTTCTAAATGGATTTCTTAAGTCAACTAGTGGATTTTGTAGAGCTGCAAGGTTTTTAGGAACAAAATTAGCTCTAAGGGGTAATCTGAAAATAGTTGAAGATTTAACTTCAGGAGACTTCCTAAGGATTCTTTCAGGGTTATCAACTATCTCAGGAGGGTTTGGGTTAGGATAGGCTCTAGTATAAATCTTTATAGGAGCCACTATGCTGTGTTTTTCAGACCCAACTAAACAAGAAAAGTTTAACCAAATGTGACAGTCTTTAAGAGGCTAACTGATATTTAAACAAGAAAACATTAATCCTAAAGTCCTCTAACTGAGTTTAAATGATGTTATGATGATAGTGGGTCTTCGTAGTGGAGTCTTAAGTTCTATTCAAGATTTTTGGCATCACTAGATGGAAATTTTTAGCTCTTTTTGGAGGTAAAAGGTTTTATGGTCCACCACCATGTTTATTTGAATACCAATCTGAAATATTTTTGGGTTTTCTGAGGTTTTTTCAGTCCTATAGGTTCTAAGAGTGTCCTAAATCTGTTTCAACACTTAGCTACGGTGATGAGACAAAGAAAGTTTACTCTTATGGCTAAGCTAGCTGATCCTTCAAGGTTTGATAAGTTCTTATGAGAATCCTAAGGTTTCCTTAGTTTGTCACTGATTCAAACAAGTTTTATCATGATTACCATTTGCTTGGTAGTGCTTGAAGAGGCTATTGGTACTCACTAAACACTGAGTGTCTTGTTTTAAGGATTTCAAATTAAAATCCCTAGCAGAGTCACCAAAAATGTTAGCTCCCTGTAATTTCAGTGTAATTTCAGTAGATTGGTGAGACTAAGGCTGCAGGGAGAACACTTGAACAGCTTTGGGATTCTAGGATCTACCCCTCCTGAATCCAGAGAGGGATCTCTCTATAAGTGAAAATATTGATTTATCTTTAAGGCTTTGGGGTATGATATTTACGCTAGTTATTAAGAACAAGAGTTTTTGTTTGGTTTTGGATGGTTGAGCATGATTTTTAGTTGAGTGGAAAGTCCTAAAATGGAAGAGTATCAAAGGGGTGAAGGTATAAGAAATCAAAACAAGATTTGGCTGATAGGATAGACATGACGCTGGTTTTTAGTCCATTGGGCTATGGAGTCATAAAGGTTTTAATTGTGCAACAATTTCAAGAGTGGTCCAAGGGGAAAGTCATCTATATCACAAGACATCTTAGATAAAATGATGGAATGGAACAATAAAAGTGTTGAAGGGGTGGAAAAAGACAATAATTTCAACTAGGATTTATCAGTCTTTCCAAACAAGAAAAGCCTTTTAAGTAACTATTTAAAACCAACCAAAGGATAGGGCTAACCATAGAATTCTTTGGACAAGATTGTATTAAAGCTAACTTATTAAACAAACAATCCATTAATCCACATAATTACTTTCAGAAGGGAAACTTTCAGTACTACCTTTGGAGAAAGAAACTAGAAGACAGGGAAAACCATAAACTTTTCTAGTCTAACTTTATTGAGTATATAATGAAAATATCATTCAAGAACTTCTTTTCAATATTTTCACATCAAGAAAAGGGAAAACCAACATTCCTTGATAATTTTTACACTTAACTTAAGACCCTCTTAAACACACAATTTGGAGGAAAAAAATTGAGATAAAGCTTATTAGTCAGAGAAGGGTACTGTAAACAGTAAATCCTAACTCTACACTCTCTATTTTTTATCAAAGAATAAGTGGAAAAAATGGCATACATGAAAGGAAAATAGTAACACAGAAAGAAGCACTTCACCAGTGATATAGACTAGGATCCCAAGAATCAGCTTGTATATTGATGTCAATCCAGTTACATTCTTCAAGTACAATGTTTCAGTTCAGCAATCATCTTTTCTTCTCAGCCTAACTTACTCGATCACAAACAGAGCTTCAAGAGCCTTTGAGGACTATTTACATGTAGAAATTTTCGAGCCCAAGTATATATCAAAGTTCAGCAACCAACCCTTTACAATGTGCTCCTCAAGAATATTTTATAGGAAAATGAGGAGGTGGATGAGAGAAAAGATCTATAGGTTTAATTAATATGGTTTAATGCTTCTCGGCCTTTGAGGGGCTCAATGGAGAAGATTACAGATATTTCCTCTCTATTAATGGGTTTGTATTAAGTGTTCGATCTTCTTAGTAGATTTTGTTGACTTTAGAACTCTTTCTCATCTTTGTAATAACTCTGCTAACAGTTTACAATAAGTTATTTTGGTTGAATTAACTGTTCAGCTATATTGAGGCAAATATCACTGACTGAGGTAATAACTCTGCCTCCTTTGAATTCTTTGAGGCTGCAGGTGTCTTTTGGCAGCTGAGAGGACTCAATTAGCCTCTGATGTGGCAGTGAAGGCTTTCTCAGACTGATAGATATTATTGTTTTTATTTAAACACTTAAATTTTCTTTAGCTCTATGTGTTAGGCGTAATTAGGCCTAATTTCCGTCTCTGTTCTTCAAACCGTGTTTAATTGAATGGATTAGGCTTTTAAATAATCTATTGAGGCCGTAATCCCTCAAAACTGTATAAACAACCTTCAATTCTTCATCTCTGCTGTGATTGGATCTTTTAACACTGATACTTTTTGATTGATTTAGTTTTTCTGTGTCTTGTTGATGTGCAGGTATGCAGAGGGTTTTTAAAATGGCATCAGTGCTCATGAGGCACTGATAACACATAATTTGGAACCCTACAGAATGGTCTCTTTTATGAACAAAGGCCTGGGGAATCGTCATCCCTGGCCTTCAATTTTATTTAAAAATAATGTAGAAATTATTAAAACCTGCACAAACAAATGAAATTATGGAAAATCCTGCAGGAAAGGTTAAAACTGCTTCAAAGGTTTAGGTTTAGAGCATAGCCGTTGGATGAAAGCATTCAACGACAGGGATTGCCTGCAGAGGTTTAAAGGAGAGACGGTTGGAGGGGTCAATGAAAGATTAAGACCGAGCCGTCGATGTATGTTAATCAACGATCGAGATCAACCAAAGATATATAATGCGAAGGGGCTATGTTATAATGAAATAGATGAAAATGCGAAGGAAAATGGATAAAAAAACCTTTGGCGGAGGAAAAAGCGTTAAAACGAAAATTGGGGATTCCGAACGATCCTGGGTCATTGGATTAGATTAGTCCACAGAGACCAATGGTGGAGATTGATTATGAAATCCCTTCGAGGATGGGTGGAGGGCAATGAACTAAGAGTGGGATTAAACTGGGACCATTGATCTGTAGAGATCAACGCCAAAGATTAAAAATGATGGAATGCAGTGTAAATGGGAAGGGTGGTTTCGGAAAAGAAAACTGCCGGTGTCGCACGACAAAAAGTGAGAAAGGTAGTTTTACCTTTTTGAACATGATATGCGTTACTGGCCGACATGTGGCCTTTTAAAACTACCCTCATTGTGTAATTTTAAATCTTTAACCTTCGGGCATAAAATTGTGCAAAACCGCGCACTAGCCATCAGATTTGGGGCCTTAGATTGGACGATCATGGGGAGAGTGCGATGGAGAATAGATGCATGGGCGATAAGATGTGGGGCAGGGTCAAGGTGGTTTTAACATGGACCATCAGATCAGGGAATGGATGGTGGAGATTTGATCTGGAGAAAGGTAGGACCCAAAGGAGTTGGGCCTATCAGGTTTATTCTAGGCTGTTGGATGAAATAAACGAACGGTCCAGATTGAAACTCAGGGTTAATGGAATAAAATATGAGGCAAGGGTTGGGTGGAGTTGGGAGCAACGTGGGCCGTTGATCTGCAGAGATCAACGGTGGATCTCCATCGAAAATATTATATAGTGGGGTTTGAGAAATAACAAAGGGATATGAGGATTTATCTGGATCGTTGGATTTAGAAGAATGGACGGCCCAGATCCAATCGGCGTTCGCCAATTGGTGGAGGAGAGAGGAAAGGCACAAATTATTTTTTGTGATGCAATTGAACGAGGGTCGTTGATCTAAGGATCAGATCGACGATGAATATTTACTTATGAATGCCGAAGGCGGAAGGATGGGCTTATGAACAAAACGATGTGGGCTGTCGGATCTAGGCCTCGTGGGGGAGATCAATGGTTGAGAAGCCATCGGAAAGTGGCCAATTAGAGGGGGCAAGAACTATTAAAATATGCCCAAATGAAAAAACTCCGATGCGATTAGCGCTCAGGACTTAATCGCTTGGTCCTGGGCATGGGTTATATGGTGGGGAAGTGGTTGAGGTTTAGCACAAAAGGGCTCATCAGAATTGGAACAAAGGAGGGGCCTTTCAAATGCACCCCATGAAAATTTGCGATGCGAGATTTCATCGATCGTTGATTGGTTTTTAGATCAATGGTTGGCCTTCATTTAAAATAGTTAACCAGCGGGTTTTCTTTCAACATAGGAAAAAATGGGTTTTTATGAAATACAAAGGAAAGTTTTCTTTCGGGAAGGGTTTTTATATGTTTTAGCGCCCGATTTCGGGCTCCGGGTTATGTGAAGAGATGAAGGGATCAGGGGATATAAAGAAGAGGGGTCAATCGCAATCGAAAATTTCTAAAAGCGAGAGGCATCATAACATAAAGGAACGCCCGATTGTGATTGCGCGATTGGGCCTTAGCCCTTGGTCTTAACGCTAGTTCTATGGTGGGGAAGTGGTTTAGGGCTTAGCCAAAAGGGCCTTAGGCCTATAATAAAAAAATGGGTTTTTTATGATTTTTCAAGCATCTTTAGAGGATTTTGGGGGTTTCGGTAAGGTTTAAAAAAGGAGTTTAAACCTAATCAAAGGGGTTTTTATGAAGGGAAGAAGGGAAATGAGGGAAAATAGAGGAATTTCACGAGGAAAAAGGGATAAAAAATTAAGGTTAATAATGAGTGAAAAGAGGGGTAAAATGAGGAAAAAATGGAGTTTTTGCAGCAGTCTTTTCTTCAGGAAAACAACATATTTTTAGAATTGAGAGGGAAACAATAGTGAAGATTAATTCAAGGATAAGTCATCTTCATAAGACTTCAAGAACTAACAATTTGGCAATAAAATTGTTTCTTGAAGGCTTTTAAAAAATTATTTAGCCACCATTTGATATGACAAATTTTATAAGTGGCTAACAATACCCTTTTAGCAATCCAAATTTAATTAAAAGAGAAAAACATGCATAACTACTTCAGAGTTAAATCTCGACCTTTGACTTGTGTATACTACTAAGGATTGACTTATGTATACTACTAAGAATATTTTAAAACATTCCATGACGTTAATCTATAGCATCCACGTAATAATTATTGATAATTGAATCAAAACTCTAGAAACTGTATTCTAAAATAGACATGTTTATCGGCATAATTATAATTATCAGTCCTCCTTTAATTAAAAATTTGAAATTCACTACTATACTCATAACAAAGCATGGCTTATAGTAATTAAAAAAAAGAGAATAATATTAAGTTCCAGGAAGATTCATAAGTTATGTCTATGTTTTCCATTTTAAAGTAGAACCAAATAAGTCAATTGGGGTTCTCCCAAGTGGTTGGGAGGAAGTAGTGGAATCCTCCCCACCCAAATTCAATTCCTGTAAATGACATGAAGGGTTATCAAATGCACATTACATAATAAATTCAACAAATAAGATTACTATTTAATTATGGAAAAGTTCAAAAAATTATTTGACTTTAAGAATAGATGAAGGGAAGTATAATAAAAAATTTTCAATATGAGATATATATAGAAAAATAAAATATGAGATATATATAGAAAAAAGAATTATTGGATATGTGTAGTCACTTTTACTTGATAACATAGTGGGTTTATTTGTGTCATGTAATATATACAAGATCATTAGCCCAATTATCCTCCCAAAAGATAGGTATGTATGTATATGTGCATGTGTATTTATGTATATGTTGATTGCATAGTCTTTGAAGGTATAAAATAAGAACATTTAAGATATTGTTGATTATATTTTTCTAGAAGAAGAGGGGAGAGAACATTATAAGTATATCATCATCATCCTAAATGGGTTGGATCCAACAATGGAAGGCAAGGAGTTTTTCATTATTGGGAAAGGTTCAATTCCTATGAGGCCCTAGCTTGGAGCCATTAGGGAACCTTCAGGTAATAGTCGAATGTGTGGTTACACTTAGAAAGATCGTATTAAATGATCTCATGACCAATGCACTCATAAGTGGATCAAATCTCACATCCATGCCCTCCTTTATTTTAGTACATTACAATTATTTTTTTTATTTTGTGTTTTTTTTATTTTTGACATTAGAATTATTGAGTTCACTTTAACATGCCTAGGACCTAAAAAGGTGTGATATTACCATGCTTTGATAAACTAGGGTTTCTAAATTCTTTAAGGTTGACATTTCATCTTCATGCAACTCTAGGAGGAGGGAGTGATGCTCCTTCCTTTTGAAATGTAGTAACAAGAAGTGGAACAATATAAAATCCAATAGTGTAGATTGGGGAAAGAAAAATGTTATAACATTGGCAAGCCAAGAAAATAATGCTTCCACTATTGAGACGCAATGGATTGACACTGAGTTGGCTTCGACACAACACAAATAAAGAAAACTAGAACATGTATCAACAATCTAGACAACATATATAGGGTGTTTTAAAATGGTCCTCTTTTTTAAATTATGTTGACCTCTCTTTCCATTTGAGGAAAATTTTCATATGGAACTATGCGTAGGATTAATATCATGTCTAAATTTTTAGGTGGACCCTCCACCCATCATCGGGGACTAGAGAATATTAAATAATAAAGATGTGAGTGTTGGTCTCCCTTAAATAGAAAAGATTTGAATTCTTAGTCGTTGGGAAAAAATAATAAAATTGAAAAGAGTCATCAAGTCAAAGGGGGGGGGGGGGGGGGGGGGGGTGGGGGTGTTATAAAAAAGGAGATTTTTTATAATAATAAAATATTTTATATTAAAAAATATGATTTGTAACTTAAATACATAAGTTCAAACTCAAAGGAAAAAACTTTTGAATTAAATAACAAATTAATAATAATAAATTTATTAATTTAGATAAATAAAAATAAACTAAACAAAAATTCAATTATTTAACTAAAGAATATAAGGGAAGGGAGAAATAAAATAAGGAAATAAATAAATGTTAAAAATAAATTAACAACAATTAATTATTAGCACAAATTTTTATTTAACTAATTAAAAATATAATTGTATTTAAATATTTATATTTAAATGATAATGTTAAATTCAAAGAAGTCAATAAGGACCAATTCAAGGGGATAAAGAAAATAAATTGAATTAGAAAGCAATCAAATAATAATGAAACCTTTTTTTATTAAAAGTAATTAACAACAAAATAAATTAAAAAATATTAAAAACAAAAAAACTAAAGAAATTTAAAATTGGTAATGAAATTAATATCAATGATTTAAATAAATGAGTTAAAAGGGAAAAAATCAATGGAATTGTCAATAATTTAAAATGAATAAAGGGGAAAAATCTAAGGAGGATTCGTCTACATTCCCTCCCCCAAGAATTTTAGGATTGAGAATACTTGGAGGAAATAGGCAACCACCTGGGACACTACATCTCCTAAAAGGAAGGATCTGCATTTATATGAATATTTCAAAGCCTTTAGAAACTATCATTTGTCTCAAGCCTCAGGACAATGACTGGCATCAATCCAAATACAATGAGCACATTCCCTTCCATTGCGAGTGTCATGATCACAGAAATATCTTTAGGGACATCCCTTTAAATGTATAATTCCCCCCTACTAAGCCATAGGTTGAAAAATATTAGAATGGTTTTGAAAAGGTCACTAGCACAATATGGTCAAGTAAAAAATCCTCAGGGCCTACCTCCAATATTGGAACCAAAATAAAAAATAGGTATGACATCTAATCCAAACCGACAATGTGTAATATCCCAAAATGGGATCAGCTACACTATTGGGAATAATTTGAGTTATTACCAATGCGGAGCTTCAGAAAATCATGAGAATGGAAATGTAGAGAAGCTAAATAGATGTAGAGTAACATCATACCAGTAGATGAAATAACCTCAACAACAAGATGATCTATATTCTCCTTCCCGGGTGGGGAAATGCAACAATATAGAGCATAAAACAAATGTATTCAGAAAATTGCGCAATAACAGTGGATATTGGGACTTGGATCCCTTATTTTAGATCATATTTAACCCACTTGAAGAATTGGAGGTGAAACAAATGAAACTAGCTACCTTAAACAGATCTCCCTGGCTCAATACTGCTTAAAAACACCCTGATCCCATGATTTCTCTACGACAGAATTTTTGAATAATGTGAAAGCATAATTCCCATGAGGGTTTCTACATAAAATTATGAAATAAGTCTGATATGTAGTCTATATTAATTAAATAGTAGAGAAATGGAGGTTTAACCTCTTTTACACAAGGAGAAAGACACCCGACAAAGGTTTCCAACAATATAAATGTACAAATAGAAGTACTGCAGAAAATAACGCAGTTTACTGCAATAATATATTAAAAATGATTGAGTATGACATAAAATAGCTGAATAATATAGGAAATTTCCAAATTCCTTCTTATTAGATCTCCCATATGGAAATAATCACCCCCTCCTCAAAGACTAGCATAAAATCAAAGGGTGCAACCCTGCTACTGCTGCCCCTACATAAAAGATGTAGTTTTCTGAAGTTAGATATGTTGTGGCTGAATGTGGATGAGTGGCCCCAAGAAAAATGCTGAAATGAAGCTCAAATCATTCCCTCTTTATCCCTTAATCAAGCCGATCCAAATACAGGATGGAGTTCCCACACGGAAATTCTTTGCACTAAGCAGTGCAACAACTCCGGCTAAACAACTGAAGCATGCAAGTAGTCACAAGACCAAAATAGCTGAATACATGAATCAATTCCTTTGATGTTGTGCCTTTCTTTTATCTTTGGTGGGCCTCCTCACCTCAGACCCCACAAAATGTTGAGGTGACTTCCTAGTGAAGCTTCCTCTTTCAAAACTGCGCTGCCCTAGCTAGCTTCCCTCCTCTTTGTAGCAGCGCTGTTGACTTGGTCAAATGGAACTAATCCACCTATAATGCCTCTTTTCAAACTAAGGGATCTTCAGTCCGTTTCTCATATGTGTGTCTAGGCTAATCATTGTTCACATGGAGCTAGTTTACTTGAGTGATTTCTTCCTCCTCAAGAATGGATGTTGACTTAGTCAAACTTGACTATGTCTCCATCTAATTTGCCCTTGTTCATACTTGGAAGTGTAAAAACAGCTCCTAAGGTGATCTCCTTCCTTACTAAGGTGGAATTTATTCATATTTTTATTTTCCATGGGCTTCCTTACCCATTTATTCCTTTCCTAGGTGAAAGTAGCAAAATCTAATATTCCAAATTGCTGTGTGCAAATTTTGGAATATTATAGTCCTCCCTTGCCAAATGTTGCTTGTCCTCAAGCAACTGCAAGGATAGGACTGAAGAGAATCCTCTCCTCCCCTGTAGCACCCTCATAAGATGAAGTCTCCCAAGGATGAAGGTGCTGCATCATCAATATATCTCCAAGTTGCTCCTCCCAAGTGTGTAAGCTATCTAAATAGCTGACATTATGTGACAGTGATGTTAGGTCTCCGTAGTTTGCAAGATTAGCAAGTACAAACACTGCAGAGCCTACATCAAAACCACTTTGGAATCTGAGGATCTAGCCATCCTAGATTTAGAGAGGGATCTCTCTCTATATGTGTATCTCAAAGATGTTTCTTTATGCTTAAGTATGATTTTAGGCTAGTTATGAAGAACAAGGTTTTGTTTGTTTTGGTTGGGATGAATATCATTAAAATGAAGGAAGTCTTTTGAAGGGTAAAGTTGTGAGTAGTTTGAAAATGGTTCAGCTGATAAGATAGGTAAGAAACAATTTCAATCCATTGGGCTATGGAGTCATAAAGGATTTTAATTGCACATCAAGTTTCAAGAGTGGTCTATGGGGCAAGTCATCTATGTCAACAGATCTCTTAAGTTGATTTATGGAATGAAACATTAAGAAATGGTGAAAGAAGAAAACATATAAGAAAACAAAGAGAATATTAAGATCAAGTAAGGACCTTTAACCTAGCTTTCTTTCAGCATACTCAAAGGAAAGACACTAAGCAACCTAAGATTAGGTAAGTACTTTTAAACTAGCCTTCTTTTGATATACTTTTTTAAAGGAAAACATTTAAAAACAAAGAATAGCTTAAGATCAAGTAAAGACTTTTAACTTAGCCTACTTTCAACATATTCAAAGGGAAACATTCAAGATTAACATAAAAAGGAGTCTAAGATCAAGTAAGGACTTTTAACCTGGCCTGCTTTTGACATACTTTTAAGGGAACTTTTCAAAGCAACTATTGGAGAAGAAACTAGAGGACAGGGCTAACCATAGACTTCCCTAGTTCATTTTTACTATGCAGACTTTTCAAGAACATTCAAAGGCAATATCTCAAGTTGTACTTAGGAAACATGGGATTACCAACACTTCACTAGTTATACTCTATTGAATTATCCTCAAAACACATTTGGAAGAAAACATAAAGGATAAAGATTTATCAGTGAGATTTAGGGTACTTAATAGTAAATCCTAATCTATATTTGTTGTTCTTTATCAGAGAAAGTGGATAGAATGAAAACACAAAGAAAATAACAATTACAATGAGCATAACATCACCATTGACATAGACCAGGATCCCATAAATCAACTATTTTATTTGATGTTCAAACCAGTTACTATCTTCAAGTCCAGTGGGTCTTTACAGCTTCAAACTTCTCATCTCAGCTTATGTATCTTCAACTCCGAATAGAGGTATAGCATGCTTCAACAACTATTTACATTCAACAAGTATCCAAAGATCAACCACAATACTAGACTCCTCATATGATATATATAGGTAAATTGAGGAGGTGGAGTGAAAGGAAGGTCTAATTGTTCAATTAATACAGAGTAAATGCTTCTCGACCTTTGGGAGGCCTTATGGAGAAGATTTCAGATGTTTAACTCTATTTTAATTAATTTTACATTGATTTTCATCAACTTTAGTTACTTTTGTTGACTTTTGAGGCTTTAGTAGGCTTGTAATTACTTTCTGAGCTATCTTTGGAAAATATCTCTGATTGTGCATTCAATTTGTATTCTTTTGAGGAAAAGGAACTTGTAGGTGGCAATTTGAGGATTAATTGCCTCACTGATGTGGCATTCAGAGGCTTTCTTGAATTATTTGTCTGCTTTGTGACTTTAAACACTGATTTAGGCCTTGATCTTGCTTTTGGGCCTTTATAATCATCTTCGGGCTTTAAACTGTGTTTTTTACCTTTAAACTCTGGATTAACTTTAAATCTTCATACTTTGCTTTAATCCTTTTATCCTTAACCTTTACTATCTTTCCCTTTGCTGTGGACAGGAAGCTTCATCGAAGCGGGAGGGTTTATTAATATAACCAATGCTCATGGAGCACTGGTCAAACTGTGAAAACAAGCCTTGTCAGCTACCTTTTGCCTTTGTTTGGACCATGAGGGCCCTCATCTTCTGGCCATATTTCATTATGAATCGGGAGAATGCCTCTGGCCTATAGAACCGCTATCGAATCCTGTAAAAACTAATAAACATGTTAATAAACCCTGTGGGGTTGGAAAACGGCATGCAAAGGCTAGCGGAGGCGGAAGAGCATATTGAGAAAATGAATGCGTAGAAGGGTTTTATGGAGAAAACTGCGAAGAAAATGGGTTTCAAACAGTCTTGACGCGAATATTTGAGCGAAAGTGGTTTTGGAAAACCACCCATGGTTTTCGCGTGACCCCTGGGCAATAAATGGTTTTTCATAAAATGAACACGATTCAATAATGGCACGACACCCGTTCCTTACGAAACCAGCAGTCTCGCGTGGGTTTGGGCGGTTAAACCTCGACTCGGAAAACTGCGTGAAATGTAATGCGAACTGTTGGATTTGGAAGAGTAAATCCAACAGTGGGGGAGGAGCGCTAAATGGAAAGGTGTATGGGCAATGTTTTAAGTGGAAGCCAGGTGGTAGCACGTGATTGGATGAGGGCTTGCGTAATGGATGGTGGGTCCAGAAGAGCTGGGTTGTCGGAATGAATGAGAGCCGTTGGATCATGTAGATCGACGGTGGAGATCGGCGTGGAGGGCAGATGGATAAACCCAAAGGTAAGGGGTGGGGGATAATAACCACCGTCAGATCATATAGATCTACGTTTTAGATCTAATCGGGGTATCGTTTATCGGAGTGGGTAAAATATAAAGAAAAGGCAGGTTTTAAATGAAAATGCCGATGCGATGGGGGCTTAGCATAGGTGCTGGGGTATGGTTATATGTTGGGATATATGACCAAGGGCCACGGAAGAAAGGGCTTATCGCATCGGTGGTGGAAACATGGTGAGGGGAGGAACAATGCGAAAATGCCAATGCGATATAACAGTTGCGATACGATGAGCTCAAGTGCCTAGTTACAGGGCTTGGTCACATGACGAAGAAGGAGCTGGGGGTTAACCCAAAAGGGGCTAAAGCATATGTTATAAAAAAAGGCGCGTTTAGGCCAACAGAGGGATTTTTAAGGGTTTTTTCAAGTTCTGATAGTTGAAAAGGGAGGTTTTCACACCATAAAAAGGATTTTTATGAGTTTAAAAGGGGTTTTGAAGGTTTTTTGAGGAATATGAGGGTAAAATGAGAAGGAAAAAAGGGGTTTTTTCAAGGAAGATGAATGATATGGGGGGGGGGAAATGGAGGAAATGAAATGATGAAAATGGGGCCTTTTAGGAAATAGTTTTGTTTGGGAACAACATATTTTCTTGGTGGGTTTTTGAAGGGAACAACACTAAGGAACAACACTGCTAAGGAATAGTAGACATCAAGAATGGATTATTTTCTATGAAAATGATCTCTTGAAGGCTGAAGGACTGTTTTAGCCATCATTTTCTTATGAAATTTTTTATTGATGGCTAACAGTGGCTCCACTTAGGGATGGCAACTCCTTGGAGGTGTCAAGAACTTCAGATTTTATTTCTGGGACACAGACCTGTGCCTTGATCCATTGATCACCCATTTTCTTCTTTAATCATGATTCTTTAGAAAAGATGATCAGTATTTCATATCAGCAAACAAATTTTCCCAATCATTCTACCTACACAGCTTACTTCCTAAATTTTTCTCTTCAGAAGGTGCACTTGGACTTTCAGACCTTAAAAATCAACATTTTATTCTTTTGAAAGTAGGAAAAACTAATCTAAATCAACCCTTATTTCTTCCATGAGTTCAGATTAGACTGTTGAACTCATAAATTCTCTACCTAAGCTACTATCTGTCAGGATTAGACTGTCTGGAAAATTTTATTCTCTATCTTCTAAAACAGAAATTTAAACATGGTCAAATCAGGATTAGACTGTTTGATTTTCCATGATGTCTATGGCTATATGTACAAGTTGCACATAGACTTTATTTGTAGAAAGTTAAAACAAAATTGTGAAGGCTTAAGATCTGAAAATTTAAAACATCTTTCAATTTTTCTTTCAGCTCTGGTTTTGATTATTTAGAGCTGTTAGTTTTCTATTCTTTCTTAGTTCAGATTTTGAACATGTTTGAACCATTCTCTTATTTTTTCTTTGGCTCATATTTTGGTCTTATTTGAGCCATTTCTTTCTATCCTATTCTAATCTACTGATAAGCCAAGATTTCATTTTTTTGCAAATCTTCTTCACTAACCTATCAACAGTAAATTTAAATCTATCTAGTCATGATTAGGCTGTATGATTAAATAGTAGTGCTCTTTTTTGGTAGTGGCATTTAAGCTTGCACACTTTCATATTTTTCCTTTCTTTTTTGGTATGGGGCTGTACCTTTCTTCTTTTATATCTTCCCTATTTTCACTTTTCTATTGTTTTTGTATTTTGTATTTTTTTCTTTTTTTTAATTCAAAAGCAGAAAACAAAAAACTAACTAAATGCTCATAGGCTGAGTTTTATTTCTTTCCTATCTACCCTAGTCTAACTCTAAAATATTTACATGTTTAGCTGAAAAATTCACTTTTCCAATACATCCAGTCAATCATATGGTTCCATGACTAGTCTTTGCTCATCTTTTTAAGCATGCTGGATAAACAAAAGGGCCACTCCCATCTCACTTTTTCCTTAGCAACAATGCTAAAAAAAATTGTTGCATTTGGTGATACACTGCTCCTAACAATTTCTATCCCTTCTTCAAATGTCTTCAAGAAATCAGCATAGGGATCTTGAAATAATACCTGGTTGTGAGTATTTGAAAGAAATTTTTCATCCAGGATTAATTTTTCCTCCACTGGATCAAGATCAAGATTCTTTTGAGAAATTAAATCTTCCTCATCTTCATTATCTGAACTGGAGGACTCATCATATTTGGCAGTGATGTCCTCTTGTATTCCTGGTATGTTTTGATTTAGTGGACTGTACTCTATGAAGAGATCATCATGTTATTTATCAGGGATCTCTTCTATTATCTCAACCCTTTCAGGAGAAGGTTCTTTATATTCATTATGCTTAAGAAATTCTTCATTTTTTTCCTCTTCAACCTTTGGGCTGAAAGATTGCTGATTCCCAATTATGTGAAAGATATTTCTGATGGATTGGATTGGCTGATTGCTACTATCAAGATGATGATAGTGAATTTCATGACACCAATCAACTGTTGGTTGCCCTGCATGATTAGTTTCTATTTGAAGCTCATCATCATCATCAGACTAATAAAAAATTGAACAATCATTAGTATAAACAATCTCACCAATCAAGCATATTGGGTTATTAGTTTGTTTTTCTTTAAGCTGATCTACAAGTTTATTTTCTGGTTCAAGACAACAAGGTTCAGTAGGTAGATGAGCAGAATTATTTGTTTTATAAAATATTTCAGAGGTTGGTTGTTTATTGATAATCTGATCAATTTCTTCTTCTATCCAAAGAGAAGCAATTTTTATTTGTCTTTGGACAGAAGTACAACGGTCCTCTTTCTCTTGTGTTAACTGGTTTTGAGGCTGGATGTCTTCTTGAGCCTCTTCTGGTGAATCTTCAGTTGTGTTTGCAGGGAGACCTTGAGGATTTTCTATTGTTTCCTGATCTTCTTCTGTTTCAAACAAATCCTCATGATTATTGTGATACTCAGTTTGAATTTAAGGTTCATGAGTTGTTTCTTCTACATTGTCAGGATGCCACTCCCCTTTTAAAATCTGAAATGAGTTATAACATAGAGGGAGAGTCCCTATATGTGCTGTTTTATCTTCTATTTCAGGTTCTATGTTTTCTAAGTGGCTATTTGTTTCCTCAAAGAATTGCTCATTATTAGTATTTGCATTTTGATCGTGAAGTTCTCTTAATAGTGCAATACAAGTCATAGGTAGGCAATAAGGAATTTCTTGACAAAATTCCTCATCATCTTCTATAAAAAATTGATCATCAGACATGTCTTACTCATTGTCTAGGTCTTGTAGTGGTTGAGTTTGTTCTTGATCTGAAAAAATCATGGGCTACTCTGGGTCATCAATATTTAACTTAGCCTCATACCTATCCATTATCTTTCCAAATATGTACAACTTTTTTTCCATCATGGCCAACTGTTTTACTCTTGGGTCTATATCTGAATCCATGTTTATAAATCAGAAAAGGGGTCACTGTATCTGGTCAACCAGTTCAGATTCTTCTACCAGTGGAGTCATTTGGTCTTTTGGGAGGTGTGGAGTCGCCAGGTGGAGGATTTCAAAATCTTTTGAGATGAGTTGCTATCCACCATCAGCAATTGAATACCAATCTAAAATGTTTTGGGATTTTCTAAGTTTTTTTATAGTCCTATGGTTGTGAGAGTGTCCTATATCTATTGCAACACTTAGCTACGGTAATGAGACAAACAAATTCTACTCTATGGCTCACTAGCTAATTTCTTCAAGGTTTGATGAGGGTCTGTATGAATCTTAAGAAGTACTTAGATTGAAACTGATTCAGAAAAGTCCTATCATGATCACCAACATGTCTGGTAGTGCTTGAAAAAAGTTGATATTTCTTAAATGAATAATGAGTCTTTTGTTTTAAGGATTTTACTCAGAAATCCCCATTATGGTCGCTACTCTATTAGGTCTCCGTAGTTTGCAAGATTGGCAAGTACAAACGTTGCAGAGCCTACATCAAAACCACTTTGGAATCTGATGATCTAGCCATCCTAGATTCAGAGAGGGATCTCTCTATATATGTGTATCTCAAATATGTTTCTTTATGCTTAAGTATTGTTTTAGGCTAGTTTTGAATAACAAGGTTTTGTTTGTTTTGGTTGGGATGAATATCATTAAAATGAAGGAAGTCTTTTGAAGGGTAAAGTTGTGAGTAGGTTGAAAATGGTTCAGCTGATAAGATAGGTAAGAAATAGTGTCAATCCATTGGGCTATGGAGTCATAAAGGATTTTAATTGCACAACAAGTTTCAAGAGTGGTCTATGGGGCAAGTCATCTATGTCAACATATCTCTTTAAGTTGATTTATGGAATGAAACATTAAGAAATGGTGAAAGAAGCAAACATATAAGAAAAAAAAGAGCAACTTAAGATCAAGTAAGGACCTTTAACCTAGCCTGCTTTCAGCATACTCAAAGGAAAGACACTAAGAAACCTAAGATCAGGTAAGTACTTTTAAACTAGGCTTCTTTTGATATAATTTTTTAAAGGAAAACATTTAAAAACAAAGAATAGCTTAAGATCAAGTAAAGACTTTTAACTTAGCCTGCTTTCAACATATTCAAAGGGAAACATTAAATATTAACATAAAAAGTAGTCTAAGATCGAGTAAGGACTTTTAACCTAGCCTGCCTTTGACATACTTTTAAGGGAACTTTTCAAAGCAACTATTGGAGAAGAAACTAGAGGACATGGCTAACCATAGACTTCCCTAGTTCAACTTTAATAAGAAGACTTTTCAAGAACATTCAAATACAATATCTCAAGTTGTACTCAGGAAACATGGGCTTACCAACACTTCACTGGTTATACTCTATTGAATTATCCTCAAAACACATTTGGAAGAAAACATAGAGGATAAAGATTTATCAATGAGATTTAGGGTACTTGATAGTAAATCCTAATCTATATTTGTTGTTCTTTATCAGAGAAAGTGGACAAAATTAAAACACAAAGAAAATAAAAATTATAGTGAGAATAACATCACCATTGACATAGACCAAGATCCCATAAATCAACTATTGTATTTTGTTCAAGCTAGTTACAATCTTCAAGTCCAGTGGGTCTTTACAGCTTCAAACTTCTCATCTCAGCTTATGTATCTTCAATTCCTAACAGAGCTACAACATGCTTCAATAACTA
The DNA here is from genome assembly GCA_034641835.2 of Pinus albicaulis. Lineage (NCBI taxonomy): Eukaryota > Viridiplantae > Streptophyta > Pinopsida > Pinales > Pinaceae > Pinus > Pinus albicaulis. Next base: position 1,380,455,160 of record CM076584.1, read on the forward strand.
TTTACATTCAACAAGTATCCAAATACCAACCATAATACTAGACTCCTCATATGATATATATAGGTAAAGTGAGGAGGTGGAGTGAAAGGAAGGTCTAATTGTTCAATTAATACTGAGTAAATGCTTCTCGACCTTTGGGAGGCCTTATGGAGAATATTTCAGATGTTTAACTCTTTTTTATAAATTTTACATTGATTTTCATCAACTTCAGTCACTTTTGTTGACTTTTGAGGCTTTGGTAGGCTTGTAATTACTTTCTGAGCAGTCTTTGGCAAATATCTCTAACTGTGCATTCAATTTGTATTCTTTTGAGGAAAATGAATTTGTAGGTGGCATATTGAGGATTAATTGCCTCACTGATGTGGCATTCAGAGGCTTTCTTGACTTATTTGTCTTCTTTGTGACTTTAAACACTGATTTAGGCATTCATACTACTTTTGGGCCTTTATGATCATCTTCGGTCTTTAAAATGTGTTTTTAGCCTTTAAACTCTGGATTAACTTTAAATATTCATACTTTGCTTTAATCCTTTTATCGTTAACCTTTACTATATTTCCCTTTTCTATGGACAGGAGGCTTCATTGAAATGGGAGGGTTTCTTAATATAACTAGCACTGAGCATTGGTCAAACTGTGAAAATAAACCCTGTCAGCTACACCTTTTTGTGATTTTTTCCTTTGTTTGGACCATGAGGGCCCTCATCTTCTGGCCATATTTCATTATGAATTGGGAGAATGCCTCTGGCTTGTAGAACTGCCACTGAATCCTATAAAAATAAATAAACATGTTAATAAACCCTGTGGGGTTGGAAAACTGGTGGAGGCGAAAGAGCATATGGAGAAAGTGAATGCGTAGAAGGGTTTTATGGAGAAAACTGTGAAGAAAATGGGTTTCAAACAGTCTTGGTGTGAATATTTGAGCAAAAGTGGTTTTGGAAAACCACCCATGGTTTTCGCGTGACCCTCGGGCAATAAATGGTTTTTCATAAAACGAATGCAATCCAATAATGGCGCGACACATGTTCCTTACGAAACCAGTGGTCTCGTGTGGGTTCAGGCGGTTAAACCTCGACTCAGAAAACTACATGAAATGTAATGCGAACCATTGGATTTGGAGGAGTAAATCCAAAAGTGGGGGAGGAGCGTGTTAGGAATCTGTAATTAGCAATATTGGCAAAGTCCAATCACAGAAACAACATTATTTCAACCACTTTGGGATTCTAGGATCTAGCCCTCCTGAATCTAGAGAGGGATCTCTCCAATAAATGAAAAGATGGATTTGTCTTTGAAGTTTTGGGTAATGATATTAGGCTAGTTATGAAGGCCAAGGGTTTTGTTTTGTTTTGGATGGTTGATCATGATTATTGTTTGAGGTGGAAAGTCCTAAATGCAAATAGTTTCGAAGGTGAGAAGCTGCAAGCAAATAGAACAAGCTTCGGCCAAAGAGATAGACAATTGCAGCTTTTATTCCATTGGGCTATGGAGTCATAATAGGGTTTAATTGAAACAACAAGAGGCAAGAGTGGTCCATGGGGCAAGTCATCTATGTCTAAGGATCTCTTTAAATTTGATTTATGGAATGAAATGATACATAAAGAAGGGGAATTAAACAGATGAAGAACAAAGAGTAGCCCAGGATCTGGTAAGTAATTTGAAACTAGCCAGCCTTTGACAAACACTTAAGAAAAAAAAAAAGAAATCCAGGATCTGGTAAGTACTTTGAAACTAGCCAGCCTTTGATATACTTTCAATAGAAAACATTTAAAAACAAAAGGAAACTTGAAGGCAACTTTTGGAGAAGAAACTAGCGAGCCGGGCTCACCACAAATCTTCTCCTAGCTCTGCTTTACTTGGTAACTTTCAAGACAAACACAAATATAACAAAGAATGGCCTAAGATCTGGTAAGTACTTTTAAACTAGACAGCTTTTAACACATTCCAAGGGAAACTTTCAGACAGTCTTTTGGGATAAAACTAGGACCAAGGCACACCATATCTTCCTTAGTTCATCTCTACTTAACATATACTGAAAATAAAATTTAAGAATAACAACTAGCTCAGACAGTAGGATGAGGGAACACCAACATTCCTATGCTTAAACTGAATTAAATAATTTCTAAATAACACAAATTGGAAGAAAACATACAGATAAATATTTTCAGTCAGAGAAAGTTACTGATATACAGTAGGTCCTAACTCTATGCATGTTGTTCTTTATAAGAGAAGATGAACAAAGTGAAAATAGAAGTAAAATAACAATTCACAATAAGAAATAACATCACCGTCGACATAAACTAGGATCCCATAAATCAACTTGTATTGATGCTCCAAACCAGTTACAGCTTTAAGTCCAATGCTTTAGTTTAGCAATCATCTACAGTTCCCAGACTAACTTATCTATCACAAGAAGAGCTCCAAGAGCCAGTGAACACTATTTACAAGTAGAAGTCTCAAGCTCAAGTGTATTTCAAAGTTCAACAACCAACATTTTCTCATCTTCTACAAAATTATTTATAGAAGGATGAGGAGGTGGGAGAGGATAAAAGATATCCTAAGATAATTAATATAGATGAATGACTTCTCGGCCTTTGAGGGGCTCGATGGAGAATTTTAGAGATGTTCTGTCTGTATTAATTGTTTTACATTTAAGATTAAGCTCAGTGGGAGCTTATGTTGACTTTTGAGGCTCTATTTTATGTTAAAGTAACTCTGCTGATATTTTCGCATTAAGTTCTTTGGCAGAATTAACTCTCTAGCTGCACTGAGGTAAATATCTAATGTTCATCAATAACTCCGACCTCTGTTTGAATGCTTGTGGCTACAGGTGGAACTGTGGTAGCTGAGAGGAATCAATTCGCCTCTATTGAGGTGGTGGAGGTCTTCCTGTCTGTTAACACTTATGATTTTCTTTAACTGTGTTTTAATTTGGAGGATTAGGATTTTGATAATCAATCTTAGCCGTAATCCCCAAAATTTTCTTCAATATTCTGCTCTGTTGTTTTTTGTCTTGGACACTGATACTCTTTGACTGTGATTTTATTCACTGTGTCTTGTTGATGTGCACTGCTACGCAGGACTCGTGAGGCATCAATGCCCATAAAGAAATGACGAGACATGGAGTAGAGCCCCGTGAATGGTCCCCTTTGATAAATCAAAGGCGTGGTAATCGTCATTCCCAGCCTTCGGGTTTCTCTTTAATATGATGAAAAACCATCAATCACCTGCAAAACACAAAAAGAATTAAGAAATCCTGCGTTTGTGGGTTTAACTGCTGTAGAGGGTGTGGGGAGAGAGCGTGGCCATTGGATGGCATCATCCAATGCTGTAGATATGTTTATGGAGGTTTAAAGGAGAGCAAAGGGAGAGAATATGTCAGATCCGTTGATCACGCAGGGATCGATGGTCGAGAGCGATCCAGGATGTATAATAAAGGAATCACGAAAATACAAAGGAATAAGGTAAAAAACCTTAATTCGGAGGAAAAATGGTTAAAAATAGAGTTGGGAGTTCGAGATGATCGTGGGCCATCGAATGAGATTGACCCATGAGATCAACGGCTGAGGAGGCATGTGAAAGCTCAAAAAAGAAAGAGGGAAAGTGGTTTTGGTGAAGAAAACAATGGTTTTTGCACGGAGGAAAGGTGGGTAAGAGGTTTTGCCTTTTGGAACGCGATATGCATCCTCGCCCAACACGTGGCACCAGAAAACCACCTATTTTGCGTGCCATTTGAGAAATTAAACTTCGCGCTGAAAGTTACAAGATATGTAATGTGGGCCGTCAGATCTGGGGCCTCAGGTCTGACAGAGGAGAATGAGCGCGATATGGATTAGATGCGTGGGCGGTAAGAAAATAGGTGGGTTCAATCTTGGTCGTTGGATCGAAGATTTGAATGGCTGAGATTAAATTTGGGGGTTCAAAGGAAATAATACAAAGCGGAGAAGGAGTTAATGAGGGTCGTTGATTTGCAGAGATCAACGGTCAGGATTGGCCGACAAACATTATGATCGGGGCTACATAAAATATAACTAAAGTTGGGAAAATAAATCTAGACTGTCTGATCTAGACACATGGATGGTCTAGACGCAATCGGAGATCAGTGATCAGCGGGGCAGAAAATTTTTTAACGCGCCGAAGTGATTGAGCACTGACTGTTGATTTGAGGATTAGATCAACGGCGGGGGGTGAATCGAAGGGTTTAGAAGTGTAGGGAAGGTTAATGATCAGAGTGAATATGGGCCATTGGATCTGGGAAGGTTGGGGAAGATCAACGGCTCTCGATTGATCGGGGGAAAAAATGAAATGTGCCCGATGAAAATTGCGATGCGATGCTGCACGGGGAAGGCCGATGCGATTGCGCGATCAGGGAAGGCTGATGCGATTGTGCGATCAGGCCATCGCAATCAGAGTTTTTTGTTTAACACAAGCAACAGTTCTTTGTGATTTTCTCTGATGCAATAAGCGCTTGGGACCTTTAGACTTGGTTCTAGCGCTGGGGCACATGTGGGGGAGTGGTTAAGGACTTAGCCCAAGGGGGCTTAGGTCCATAGTCAAAATACTTGTTTTTAATGATATTTTCAAGATTTTTTAGTGGATTTGGGGGTTTCGATATAGTTTAAAAATGAGTTTTAAACTATGTAAAAATGATATTCATGAATGGAAGAAGGGGAAACATGAAAAAAGAGGAGTTTTATGGAGAAAAAGGGGAGAAAAATGTGTTGAGATTGCAACAAGATGATGAGCTTAGTCGAAAGGAGTCGCCTTCAATAAGTGGGCCCGTGGCTATTTTTGGCACAAAGTCTATTTTTAGACTATGTCTATTTTTAGACATATGGATCATGTTCTATGAGTTGCAGGATGCTATTTGTGGATGGTTGGTCGAGTCAGAAAAAATAGATGGACTTCTTTTTTTAGACATACTGGGCGGAATCTATTTTTAGATTGCCAGTATAAAAATAGATATGTCGAATATTATTCGCTCTTAATAATATTTGGACTCTAAACATTATCTTATTCTCTTGGAGCACTTCAGTTAAGTGCAAAGATGTGGCACAGGAGCCGACAGAAGGAATTACACTATTCCTGAGGGTTATGTGGAGCTATTGCATGGATACTTCAGTTAGAACTCATGTGACAGAGTTTGGTGGAGTTGATTGAGGAAGTTAGTGGAGTTGTATTCAGTTTAACTAATCTAAACATAGTTGAGCTATTTGTATCTAGTTTAAATGATTGATACAATTAGTGAGAGTAGTGTGAATTAATTATTAATTAATTCACTAATTATAAACTCATTAATCAACTAAAGAATACATCAGTTAACTTCAGTGCATGGACAGTTTCAGTGGAGACCAGTGCAGAGATAGGTGAAAGAGGAGGTTAACTATTAGTTGTGACTATACAGCTGCTATTTGCAACACACAGATAAGTGGAGAAGCCCATGAGGATTGCACAGTACAATCCAGGTGGTTTTTATATTTAATGAAGCCATCCCATAGCATTGAAAATGCAATAGAGGCCGGCTATCAAGTGGCAAAATATTGGAGCATGTGATTTGCTAGATCTGGCTTGATAGTGTGTAGCAATTGGAGGTGGTGCTGAGAGCTTGTGAGGAGCTTTGTACTATGATTTTTACATGATATCCATGACATATAATATACATATAGTTGGGGGTTTTCATCTTTAATCTTTCCCATTAAATATTGTGTTCATATGTGTGATTGTTTGTGGTTTTAATGTGTGCATGCAATTGATTTTATTTCTACATGTAATGATCAATGGTAGAAGAGATTCTGTATTATGCATGAAGCTAAAATAGTGTGTTATCAGGAGAATATCAGTGAATAAGATATCAATTATTCAAATTTATACATGGTATTAGAGTGATATTGATCATTGGAGCAATTGCAAAACATTGAAGCAGTTGAGTTTTGTGCTGGTGGAATTCGAATTTGCAGCAGTGTTTTCTTGGTGTCGAAGTTGAGATGTCTTTCAATGGATTGCGATTGGAGTATGACCTTGAGGGAAACTTGAATTATATTGCATGGAAGGAAAGGATGGAGGCAGTGCTGGATGACAATGGGTTGAAGGAGTTCATAGATGCAGAAATTCCAAAGCCTACTTCTAGTGATGCTGCTGTACTTGACGCATGGAAAAAGAAGACAACAAAGTGTCAAAGGATTCTATTGGAAGGTGTGAAGGATCAAATAGTGTCCAACCTTCATGGTAAGGCTTATGCATTATTGTTTTGGAAAGCTTTGATAGATTTATTCCAAAGCAAGAGCGACCAGAGGAAGTTGGCACTCAAGGACAAACTCAGGAACATAAAGATGGAGAAAGGCGACAGTATGCCCAAGTACCTCACAAAGTTCATCCAATGCAAGGATGAGCTGGGAAGTGTGGGGGTTACTGTTGATGATGAGGACTTGGTGATCTTGGCTCTCCTTGGGATTCTGAAGAGTTGGCACTCCTATCAAGACTCTGTCAATGGTCGGGAGAAATTGCCAGGATGGGAGCGACTTTGGTCGGATCTTGTGCAAGAGGAGATAAGGCGGAGTAGCAGGGAAGGATCTTCATCAAAGAACTCTGATGAAGAGAATTGTGCTTTGGATGCCAAAGAAAAGAAGGGGAAGAGCAAGAAATCTTCTCATTCTGGTGTGAAAGGCAAGAAGCAGGACATGTCCAAGGTGAAGTGCTTTCACTGTCACCAACACGGACATTATGCCACTAGTTGTCCACAGAATAAGAAAAATAAGCAGGCTACTGGGACTGCAGCTGGAGAGGCCTTAGCCTCGTAGTTTGAGCTAGATTTTTCGCTAATCACATGCTTGGTTTCAAGTGTGACAGGTTCAGTGTGTTTTCCTGACAGTGGTACATCTTTTCACATGACAGGAGATCGAGATTTGTTTACTAATATGGATGAGAAAGATCTTGGAGTGCACATTGAGATGGGCAATGATGGTAGATACAGTGCGACCGGTATCGGTACCATTTCCTTTGAGAGGGATTTTGGTAAACCCTTCATATTGAAGGAAGTGATGCATGCTCCAGGATTAAAGAAGAATCTTATCTTTGTGGCGATGTTAGAAGACAAGGGATATGATGTTTTCTTTAGCGAGGGAAAGGATTTCATGCGCAGTAAGGCAACTGGTGAGACTCGGAGGATATGGGTTTGAGTTCAAAACCTTTATCAATTGTAGGTAGATGGTTGTGCAGCAATGGCAGGCAAGGTAGAAGGAGTGGTGAGCCGGGATGATGGCAAGTTGTGGCACCAGAGACTGGGCCACCTTCACCATGGAGCCTTGAAGATACTACAGCAAATTTCTACTGGGCTTCCTAAGGGTACTCTTGCACAGTTAGATCAGTGCAAGGGATGTACCTTGGGAAAATTTTTGAAAGCCACCTTTCACGAGAAGGATAGTCGCGCCACGACGATCCTTGAGAGAATTCACACAGATTTGTGTGGACCTTTCTCAGTAGCTTCGACAGCAAAGCACAGGTATTATGTGATATTTGTTGATGATTTTTCTCGTAAGTGTTGGATCTTCTTCATGCAGAAGAAGAGCGAGACATATTCAAAGTTCTGTGAGTTCAAGGCACTGGTTGAGAAGAATCGGGAGACGGTGAAAGTGGGAGGGACAATGGTGGTGAATTCATCTCGGCTGAATTCAAAGACTTTTGCAGCGCAGAAGGGATTCGGAGAGAGCTCATCGCACCCCATAACCCACAGCAGAACGGGGTGGCTGAGCGGAAGAACAGAACGATCGTGGGTGCTGCACGGGCGATGTTGCATGATCAGGACCTACCCCTTCACTTGTGGGTGGAGGCATGCAATACTGCAGTATATGTGCAGAACCGTTGTCCTCAAAAGATACTTGGCATGAGTACACCGGAGGAGGCATTTTCTGGTAAGAGACCTGATATTTCCCATTTGAGGATTTTTGGTTCACCTGTCTACTTGCATGTGACTAAGGATGCCAGGAAGAAGCTGGATCCGACCGCAGAGGTTAGGATATTTGTGGGGTACACTGATACACCCCACAACTATCGTGTGTATTTTCCAGAAAGTCGCAAGACTGTTGTGTGACGGGATATCAAATTTCAGGAGGAGAAAGCCATGAAGTGTTCGCTTGAGAGGGAGCCACACTTGCATGCAGATGAGGAGCTATTAGTTCCTAAGGATGAGCCTCAGGATGTGGATTAGCCACAAGAGGAGGTTCATGGAGTGGAAGAGACCACTCAGGCAACGCCAACCATCAGAGGGCGGAAGCACACTACGAAAGCTGAGTGATTGGCTCAAGATGCAGAGAAGGTTGTAGGAGCACCTACATCACAGCGCAGAGAGAGACAGTCACCTGACCGGTATACTAGATACATGGCTCTTATGAGAAAGTGTATTGTGACAGAGCCATCCTCTTTCGAGGAAGCTGTGGAGGACCCCGCATAGGTAGATGCCATGGTGGAAGAGTATGATTTGATTGTTAGAAACAGTGCATGGGAGAAGCAAGAGAAACCAGACGGGAAATCGAGTGGTGGAGTAATAGATGGATCCACAAAGTGAAGCGAGCAGTGACGGGAGTGTGGAGAAGTACAAGGCAAGATTTTTGCCCGAGGCTTTTCACAGATTGAGGGGATCGATTATGAGGAGACCTTTGCACTTGTCACAAGGTATTCTTCCATACGGATGATTCTTGCTCTCTCAGCATAGATGGGGTGGCACATTCATCAGATGGATGTGAAGACTGCATTCCCTAATAAAGTCATTGAGGAGGAGGTGTACATAGAACAGCCCGAAGGTTTTGAGATCTTCAATAGCGAGTCGCATGTGTGCAAGCTCAAGAGAGCACTGTATGGGTTGAAACAAGCACCTCGTGCTCGGTACACACAGATAGACAGTTATTTCACCGGACTTGGATTCTCCAAGAGTTAGGCAGATCCTAACCTATACCAGATTGTGGTGGAGGGTAAGTTGTTGATTATTGTACTTTATTTAGATGATTTTATTTTGACAGGTGATGAACTGTTTATACACTCATGCAAGGTTGATCTTGCAAAGGAGTTTGAGATGAAGGACGTGGGCCTCCTTCATTATTTCCTGGGATTGGAAATTTGGCAGCGCAATGGTGGACTGTTTGTTTCTTAGGGTAAGTATGCCCGAGAGATGCTGGAGAAGTTCAACATGCATGGCTGCAAACTTGTTGATACTCCTCTTCCTGGTGGATGGAGGAAGGAGGATGCTACTTCGTCGGAGGTAGTGGATGCCACTGTTTATCAACAGTTGGTGGGGTCGCTTATGTATCTGGTCAATACATGACCCGACATATGCTATGAAGTTAACCAGCTTTCACAAGCTATGGTTAAGCCTACCAAGCTCTTTTGGAAGGCGGGGAAGCATGTATTGAGATATCTCAGAGGCACATCGGGATATGGATCATGGTACAGACAGGAGGATGAGTTGAGGCGGCATGGCTTCACGGATCAGTATCATCATATCAGAGATTGTGTGCAGCGGAAGATCATGTTACTTTCATACATTCCCACAGAGGATTAGGATGTTGATATCTTGACGAAGGCGCTCACCAGGAGAAAATTCAAATACCACAGAGGCAGGATAGGGGTGGCAGATAATCCTTATCTTGTTGAGAGGGAGTGTTGAGATTGCAATAAGATAATGAGCTTAGTGGAAAGGAGTCGCCTTCACTAAGTGGGCCCGCAGGCTATTTTTGGCGCAAAGTCTATTTTTAGACATATGGATCATGTTCTATGAGTTGAAGGATGCTATTTGTGGATGGTTGGTCAAGTCAGAAAAAATAAATGGACTTATTTTTTTAGACATACTAGGCGGAATCTATTTTTAGATTGCCAGTCTAAAAATAGATATGTCGAATATTTTTAGCTCTTAATAATATTTGGACTCTAAACATTATCTTATTCTCTTGGAGCACTTCAGTTAAGTGCACAGATGTGGCACAAGAGCTAAAATAAGGAATTACGCTATTCCTGAGGGTTATGTGGAGCTATTGCATGGATACTTCAGTTAGAACTCATGTGACAGAGTTTGGTGGAGTTGATTGAGGAAGTTAGTGGAGTTGTATTCAGTTTAACTAATCTAAACATAGTTGAACTATTTGTATCTAGTTTAACTAATTGATACAATTAGTGAGAGTGGTGTGAATTAATTATTAATTAATTCACTAATTATAAACTCATTAATCAACTAAAGAATGCATCAGTTAACTTCAGTGCATGGACAGTTTCAGTGGAGACCAGTGCAGAAATAGGTGAAAGAGCAGGTTAACTATCAGTTGTGACTATACTGTTGCTATTTGCAACACAAAGATAGGTGGAGAAGCCCATGAGGATTGCGCAGTACAAGCCAGGTGGTTTATATATTTAATGAAGCCATCCCATAGCATTGATAACGCAATAGAGGCTGGCTATCAAGTGGCAAAATATTGGAGCATGTGTTTTGCTAGATCTAGCTTGATAGTGTGTAGCAATTGAGGGTGTGCATGAGAGCTTGTGAGGAGCTTTTGTACTATGATTGTTACATGATCTCCATGACATATAATATACATATATTTTGGGTTTTCATCTTTAAGCTTTCCCATTAAATACTGTGTTCATATGTGTGATTGTTTGTGGTTTTAATGTGTGCATGCAATTGATTTTATTTCCGCATGTAATGATCAATGGTAGAAGAGATTTTGTATTATGCATGAAGCTAAAATAGTGTGTGATCAGGAGAATCTTGGTGAATAATATATCAATTATTCAAATTTCTACAAAATGAAGGTTAGTTTTTGAGTGGAGGAAGGGAAAAAATGGGTTTTTTGCAACTTTCTTTTCTCATGTAATCAACAGAATTTCAGAGTATAGAATTGGAAAGCAGTGAAGATTTGGACAGAGGCATGAAGCCTTCAAGAGTCTTCAAGAGATAACATCTTTTATCAATAAAAATTGTTTCTTGAAGACTCCAAAAATGTTTTAGCCAGCATTTGATATAACAAATTTTATAGTTGGCTAACAGTGGCTCCACTTGGGGATGGTGCCTTCTTGAAGGCATCAAGAACTTTAGACTTACATTCTCTGGGAGGCTGATCTGTGCCTTATCCATTGGGCTGCCCTTCCTTTGCTAGGATGATCTTGCTCTAAAAACATATTAACAGCAAAAAAAAATGGATCTTTCATCAACAAGCTTTCTACCTACCCAATTCTACTGATCTAACATTTTTTCTTCATTAGAGTGCACTTGGATTGGCAAACTCTTTTACAACATTTTATTCTTTTGAAAATAGGAAATATAATCTATTTATACTCCTTATTTCTCCATGGACTTAGATTAAACAGTTGAGTCCATATGTTTCTCTACCTAAGCTACTAATCTGTCAGGATTAAACAGTCTAACAGATTTTTTATTCTCTAATTCCTAAAACAAAAATTTAAAAACAGTCAAGTCAAGATTAAGTTGTTTGACTTGCTATGATCTATGGCATAAAAACAAGCTGCACATAGACATTTATTTTGCAATAAATCAAATCAAAATGGAAGGCATAAGATCTGAAAATTCAAAGTACTTCCTTCATTTTTTTACAGCTCTATTTTTACTACTATGTGAGTTGTTTTTCTTGTTTCTCTGGTTCATATTTTAAGCTGATTAGAACCAAATTTACATCTGTTTTGACTCATAAAATAAAACATATTTGAGTCATTCTCTTTGGAAACTTAGGTTCAGATTTGAGCATGTTTGAACCTTTAATTTCTACCCTAATCTATCTACTGATAAGCCAAGATTAAACATTTTGGCAAATTGAATTCACTATCCTATCAGTAGAAAATTTAAAAGCTAATTAGTCAATATTAGGCTGTTTGACTAACTAGAAGTGTGTTTTCAGGAGTGGCATTTAAGCTTGCACACTTTCAGACTTTGTTTCTCTTTTTGGTATGGGGTTGTACCTTTCTTGTTTTTACAATCTGCCCTCTTTTCTTTCTTTCACTGTTTTTATATTTTTGATTTTTCTAACTTTGAATGCAATGGTGGATGATATATTTATAATGAGAAAAAAGATAAAAAGGCTTTCAGAACATGACATGGATCAAGAGAAGTAATGTTTAAGCATCCTACCATTGACAGGACCCCCAAACAATTCTGCTCCATTCAACTCTTGTAAGAAAAATGCATTATTACTAGCAGTTGAATGAATGAGATAAGGGCCAAGCCATAAGTTTTCAAATTTTCCATGCTTGCCCTTGTCTTATCTCCTTGAGTCCCACTTTAAAACTTTGTCCCCAACTTTTAAATTGCTAGCCTTTGTTCTTCTGTCAAAAAGCCTTTTGATGTTGTTCTGCTTTTGTAATGCTTTGTTATATACCTCCTCCCTGGTTCACTGAAGATCAATTGTTTGATTGATCCTTCTGATCATTTCATTATCTTCAGTCTGGAACTCTTGAATCAACTTAATAACTGGCACACCAAGGCTGGTTGGAAAAATTACATCAGTGCCATACACAAGTTGGTAGGGTGACATTGCAATAGATTTCTTCAATGTCAATCTGTTAGCCCAAAGTGCATGCATGAGCTTTGTGTGCCAAAAATTCTTGTTGTCCTCCAAAATTTTCTTGGTTATGTTCACTAAAATCTTGTTTGAGGATTCTGCAAGTCCATTACGTTGAGGGTAATAGGCCATGGAATGCCCCAATGTTATCTGATACTTGTGACAGAACTCAACCATCTTCTTTGATCCAAATGTTGATGCATTATCAGTGACGATCTTGGTAGGACAACCAAATCTAGAGAGAATATTATTCTCTATAAATTTTATAATAACATAATCATTTGCCTGCCTACAAGGAATGGCTTCTATCCATTTAGTGAAGTAGTCTGTGGCAGTGAGTGTTGGAACACCTAATCCTCCATGGGTAGGTGTGGAATGCGAAAAGTCACAATGGAGTCCAAGTGACCTTGGAATATGAAACCAAGAGTCACACCATTGTAGTATAAATGTACATAATGTATAATGGAAAAATAAGAAAGCCTCATGCTTATCGTTCATTGTGTGTTGAGTCTCTTGTGTGTGTGTTATTCTTCTCATACACCATGTGTGTGTTTAACATGGTGTTTAACATGGTATCAGAGCGGACGATTGCTGGCCCTGCTCTAATTTGAGTGAGCCATTTGTGTTTATGGCCTGTGCATATCTGCAAAATTATTGACATTTTTGTAGCATTTAGAGAGTTTTTGCAGCAGAAATTTTGTTGGATTTGGAAAGGTGTTTTGAAGAAGAGCAGCATTTGTTTTGAAGAAGAGCAGCATTGGTTTTGAGAAGGAGCAGCATTCAAAATCCTTGGCAGCATTCAAAAATTGGTTTGGAGAAAAGCAGCCTTGTGCATCTGAAGGTTTTATCACTGCTTATTTTTCCTGCAATTTCTACCTTTATTTTGCAATTTGGAGAGATGATGAAAATTGTTTAAATTGGATTTCTGAAGAAGTTTCTGGTTTTTAATGGAAAAGAAATCTGAGTTTTTCTGCTGTAAAATTCTTCATATCTGCATTTTCTGCTGCTGAAATTAATTCTGCTCTATATTTGGAAGAATAAAATATTCTCTGCTGCATCTCTCCTATAGCATTTGTGAAATTACTGCTCTCTACTGTTTTAAGATTCTGAGTTATTTCGAGATTTTGAGTTTACTGGTGAAATTTTCTCTACAATTTCTGAAAGTTATTCTGCTGAAAAATTACAAACTGCTGTACATTTGTAAAATTCCTGCAGGAAGAAAAAATTTCTGCTCCTGCTCTCTGTGGTTTTAAATTAAAAAAATAAAAAAAAAATTCAAGCTCTCCCCTCACACATCTGCGCCCTTGCTCATACTTTCCTACAACATTCTCCATACACCTCACACAGCATTCCATACGCTCACCCTCGAGCTCTCACTCATCTCCCACACGCATCCGCTCCTACCCCGCTTCTACTCCTTACACACTTCACTCCGCCCTTACGACCTGCTGCTCCTCCCTCAACAGTTAACTCATCTCCTATGCATTCCCAACGACTCTTCCCTACGGCCCGCTCACACACACCATAGACTCTTTGCCTACCCCCTCACCTGCATGCTCTCACACCTCTCTCAACCTCCCTACATCCCTTCCGACCCTCCTTACAGCTCTGTAAATGCTCTACCTACGCCGGCTTCAATACACAGCTCCGTCAACAATCTCCCCACACTCGCCACCCAACCCTGCTTGAGCTTCCCACTATACACTACGCTATACACTACCCACACACTCTTCCAACTCTATGCGGCCTCCCTTCTACGGCTCTCAACAATCGCCACTCCCCTCGAGCCCTCTCCACCTGCGCCTTACCACGGCTCCACCTCCCTGTGATACCTCCCTCCCTCACGGCCTTTCGGCCTTCCCTCTATGAAACTCCACCCCTTTTTTCAAAATGGCCTCTTCTATCTACATCTCACTACACCATCCCTCTTTTAAATTTGGTTTTTATTAATACCCCCTCTCCCCTCTCATATAATACCTCCGTCCCCTTTCAAAATTTTTAATTCCTCTCCTCTTTTTTAATATACGCCCCTCCCATATAATACTTCTCCCCATTAATCCTCATTTAATTAATTTCTTTTTAATTAATACCTATATTAATTAATTCCTAAATTAATTCCCCCCCTCTTATTATTTTTTACAATTAAAATCCCTCTCCCTAAATAAATTTCCCTCCCCTTTTTAAATTCCTCCATTCTTAATTAATTTATTTTTTAATTAATTTTTAATTAAAAAAAAAACAGCAGAGAGAAAGAGGAAAGAGAGAATATGAACAGCAGAAGAAGAGAAAATGACAAGTGAGCAGATGGACTGAATATTACAGATTTGATATTTAATGATTTGTGGCATAAGAGTGATTTTTTGAAGAAATTGACATTTGAAGATAAGTTTTCCATCATTGAAAACAACTCTTTGAAGGAAAATTCAGCTGCCTTAAAAGCTTCTTGCATAGTGTTTTCAGCTTCACATATTTTGCAGAGATATTCTATTATATTGACATTGTATTATGAGTGGAATTTGCATCTTCTTCATAGTTGCAATCAGTGTATTTGAGTTGAAAATTTTTGATTGCCCTCCATCATTTGAGGAGCACACTTTGTATTTTGAGATTTCCATAGCTGGAAATTATTTTGAGTCATTTGTATTTCTTGTTGCATCACATTGTAAACGGGTGCATTTTCGGTTGAAGCCAACACCCTTTCATTTTTTGAGCCTAAGTTGTTGAAAATGGCTAAAATAAATGAGGCATTAAAGTTGTTGAATAAACTCATTCATTCAAATGTTGATGATGTGATAAAAATGAGCAAGGATGCTCTTTGTAGAATTCAAAGTTGTTTGCAAGATGCACATGAAAAGATCGAGTTTTTTCAGTTGGAATCTCAGCTCCAACAAGATGAAATTCAGAAAAAGAGTCACCATTATGAACCTATTTCTGTTCAGAACATTGTGAAAGACTCCCATCAGCAGCAAGTCAGCAAAGTTTCAGTTGATTCCCATTCAGTTCCTTGCACAAGAGCAGATGTACATGCAGATGCATTAGTTCAACCTGCACTTCTCAAGCCCATCATCAGACCTTGGGAAGAGCTTGTCCACAACAAGCACCGAACTGGTCTTGGATATGACAAGGATGTGACCTTTCATATTCCAGACTATACCAAACCCATCATATTTCAGAGTGTCGGATTCTTATATGATAGTTCACCTGCAGCTGTTCCAGATCATGCTCCACTTCCACAACAAATTTTAAAATGCCAACACTGTGATTGAGTTGGCCATATGAAAGATCATTGTTTTTATCTTCATCCATGCAAGCAATATGGTTAGCACACTCATTCTTCAAACAAATGCTTCAAAAACAAGCCTCCTGCAAGAACCAAGATTCATCTTGGATGGATCGCTTCTTGGCAATGGGCATCAGCAGCCAAGAAGATGTTTACGACACATGTTAGAACATGTTCTAGAATATTGAGCAAACTTGCAGTTGAGTTTTTGCCATCATCTCACCTTGTCCCTGACAGGGGGGAAAATGGTGGTCATGTACAAGCTTCAACGTCAGATCAAGCGAGCCTGAGCCACAATCTCTCACTGCACCGTGGAGCGAGCGCAGACACAACAAGCTCAAGTGGAGCTCACCACACCCTTCATCTTATCTCAGTTGTAGCCAGAGACACGGATGCCCATGAGCATGCCTTCAGTTTGTGGACAACCTTAAACCATCATCTTTGGTTGGTGGATAACCTAAAACCATCACAGGTAGTAGACCTCCCTTCTTTTAGGTCGAAGGTCTCCCTTTCATATATGAGGAACACTTCCTCTAGCAGAAGCCTTCGGCTTCTTGCCAGCATTGGTTGAGTTCTAGGAAATGCTTCAAGCATTCCAAAGTTGTTGGTCATCCTAAAACTATCACAGGTAGTAGACCTCCCTTCTTTTAGGTTGAAGGTCCCCCTTTTTTATGAGGGAAAATTCCTCTAGAAAAATCTCTTAGCTTCTTGCCAGTTTTGGAAGAGTTCTGAGAGCTGCAACAAGTTTTGCGTTCCAGTTTTGGTGGTCATCCGTAAAACACCTCTTTTTTCCAACATTTTAGATAGTTGATTCAGCCCAAGTGCTGCCAGCATACTTTGCAGATTTGTATTACAACTCTCTTCTTGGACTCACACATACCCCTTCGGATTAAGGGGGGATGTTGGAACACCTAATCCTCCTTGGGTAGGTTTGGAATGCGAAAAGTCACAATGGAGTCCAAGTGACCTTGGAATATGAAACCAAGATTCACACCATTGTAGTATAAATGTACATCATGTATAATGGAAAAATAAGAAAGCCTCACACTTATCCTTCATTGTGTGTTAAGTCTCTTGTGTGTGTTATTCTTCTCATACACCATGTGTGTGTTTAACATGGTGTTTAACAGTGAGAATCCATCTATGCTGGGCAGAGGATGATGGATGGATTTCACCTATGAAGTCAAGTCCCCACTGTTGAAAAGGGGCTTCAACAATGATTGGATGCAGAGGCAGAGGTAGAACCTTTCTTTTGCCTTCAAAAAGTTGGCACTTATGGAAGGAAATGATCATTTTGTGTACATCATGAAAAAGAGTAGGTCAATAGTAACCAGCCCTCAAGATTTTGTTGGCTGTTGTTTTCTAGTATAGGTGGCCTCCACACTCCCCTTCATGGAACTCGTGCTTAACTTTCTCTGCATCAAACTCAGGCAAACATTTAAGCAATATACCACTTGCATTTTTCCAATAACGACATCTATCTATAATGCAATAGTTTACAGCTTTTAACTTTAGGAACCTTGCCTTTGTTTTTTTCAAACCAAGAGGTATATTCAATTTAAGCAAAACATAAAGAATATCAGCATACCAAGAGTAATTCATAAAATGGTTTTCAACAATGGAAGTTGAGATTTCCTCTTGATCATCTAAAGCATTAATCATATTAATGTCAAGAACTTCAAAATTGGATTCAGCCATTAATCTAGCTAGACCTTGGCCTTTGATGAGCTTAGTGGGCTTTATCTCCAAATCATATTCAAGAATAACAACAATCCACTTACCTCTCTTACCATCTTGGTCCTGTGTTAGAATGTCTTTCACAACTGAATTTGGGACAAAAGTAATGATGTGTGAGTGAAGGATGTATACTCTAAAGTCTTTTAAAGCCTTAACCAAAGCAAAGGCTTGCTTTTCCATAATGTTATACTTCAAAGGAGCATCTCTCAAAGCCTTGCTAAAGAATGCAATAGGCTCCTCTTGTCCTTGTAGATTTTTCTGTAAAAGGATAGCAGCTATGGTATGTTTTAATGCAAATGAAAAAATATAAAAATCTTTTGAAAAATCAGGACTTATTAGAACCGGTGTTTTGGTTAACGCTTGTTTCACCAGTTCAAAGGACTTCTTTGCTTGCGAGGTCCATTTTACCCCTTGCTCCTTCTTTAACATGTTTGTTATATTCCTAAGGAGCTCAGCTAAGTTGGGGATGAACCTTCTAAAAAATTCAATCTTACCAATGAAAGACTATAACTCTTTGATGTTTCGAGGATGAGAGATTTGCAATATGGCCTCTATCCTCTTTGGATCTATCTTAATACCCTCTTCAGAAATAATGTGCCCAAGAAGTTTACCTTCTTGGATATAGAATAGTGTCTTCTGAGGGTTCAAAGATATCCCAAACTTTCTGCATTTCTTGAAAACCTTTCTTAAATGTTCTAAGTTCTCTTCATCTATTTTTGAAAACACAGTAACATCATCGTGGTATATAATGATGAAGTAGCCTAGTTCTTCCAAGAATGCTATGTCCATGGCTCTCTGAAAAGTTGCTCCAAAATTAATTATACCAAAGGGCATTTTCACATACATGAAAGTGCCCCAAGGTGTAGCAAACGTTGTCTTTAATTGATCATCAGGGTGGACTAAAATTTGATTGTACCCTGAATAGCCATCAAGCAAAGAAATTCTTCTAGACCCTACTACCCTTTGTAAAATATGATCCATCCTAGGTAAAGGGTAGTTGTCTTCCAGTGAATCTTTGTTTAAGTCTCTAAAGTCTATACAAAGCCTGATCTCTCTAGTTTTCTTCCTAACAGACACACCAGATTAGACACCCACTCTGAATATCTAATAGGGACAATAATACTAGCTTCATACATTTTCATGATCTCCTTCTGAACCAAAGGGAGCTGAACAGGGTTTACTCTATGCAGTTTCTGTTTGAATGGTTTTTGGTATTCCTTGAGAGGGATTTTGTGCTGTATTATTTCAGTGTCATAGGATTTAAGATCTTCGTAACTTCACGAAAAAATATCATAAAATTCTTTAAACAGCTCTATGTATTTGAGTTTAATGTGAGCTGGTAAAGTCTTAGACAATTTTATCATCATCAGTTTAAGTTTACTGTCTGTATTGGACTCCTCAACTTCAGTCTCTACAGGTTCCAATTTCGGCTTCTTGGCCACATTGTTAAAATCGAGCAACTCTTCTAAAGGGGCCAGACCCTTAGGCAAACTTTCATCTTTGGACTGCAGGGTTTCTAACTCTTCTGTTTCTAATTCTGCAGTCAGTTCTATTTTTTTTTGAAGTTTGCTTGACAGTAGATTAATATTAACAAGTTCAGGAGACGGTTCTTCTTCACCAAGAAACTTTTATTCACTGCAATCTATATCATAATCTGAGTTCGAACCATGTAGTTCGAATTCATTTCTGAATTGCATGAAGTCTTCTATTTTTTTGTCCCCATCAAACACTTGCTAGTATTTTTTGTTATCAGGAACAGCTAGTCTGAATTTTATCTGAGTTGTGCAGTCTTTGGTTTCATATGGTGTTAAGCATGTTCTAGCTGGAAAGGCTAAATTGTGGGCCACGATATTTCTTTTTCTTGGGAAAAAAATTATCTGGTGCTCCTCAAAAGTTTTTAAAAGATCCACGACAACGTTTCGATAGGCCCTAAGTCTTGGGTGATTCGCGTTGTATTCCCCATTGACTTGCCTAATGATTAATTCAGAATCCCCATATGCTTTGATTCTCTTAGCTCCTAACTTTTTCAACAAACGTAAGCCTAAAAGTAGGGATTCATATTTCGCTATGTTATTAGAACACTGAAAGTTTAGTTTACAGGAAATGCATTCTGTATGGTTGTTTTCAATGTTGTAGATCCAAACACCAGTGCCAGCGTTAGTTCTGGTGCATGACCCATCAAAATACATACTCCACAGAGGACTACTTTCAGTTTCATTCGTTTGGTGTTTGTCCTTATCAACTAATGTGCTTTCATATGTTTCTTGAATATTAGCACTTAATTGAAATAATTTCAACTCCTTAGGTTATTCACTGCGTTGAGGGTTGCTTTGTTGACTATCAAGGTTTAAAAGCAGAGGACGCATGACTTGTAGCTCAAGACCTATTTTTGGTTTGCTAAAATTTTCAAATGCAGCAAACTGTTTTGACACTTCTACATTGTGTTCTTCTTCCTCTGTGTCAGCCATTAATTCTGTTAAAGTGACTTGTTCACTAAGTGTTTCATCGTTAAACAGAATAAAATAATCGAGGCTTGTGTTTACAGAATACAGAGGAGATTTTTGCGGTCTGTCTTGGCTTGTAACTGTGTATTGCATATGGGACTCCCTGTAAAGTCTTCTAGTCTAATTGAAAACCAAGATAGT
This sequence comes from Pinus albicaulis, assembly GCA_034641835.2. Taxonomy (NCBI): domain Eukaryota; kingdom Viridiplantae; phylum Streptophyta; class Pinopsida; order Pinales; family Pinaceae; genus Pinus; species Pinus albicaulis. Next base: position 1,380,475,369 of record CM076584.1, read on the forward strand.
TGCATAGGTCGTGTCCATCTGCATAGTCCCTTGTAACTTAGCCCCCCAAGATCTTGATAATAACATTCCATACTTTGGGGGCACATCAGCCACAACAATGTCCATGACCAAGCATTTGGCTGGAATCTGGGATAAGTTAACGCAGAGGTCTTTGATTAATCCTAAACATTTTACTCTGCTTGAGTCAAAGGAGTAAAGGTCCTTGTAAGGTCTGGTAATTTCTAGACCAAGGCTCTCCATTACAGCTTTTGACATTAAATTATGAGAAGCCCCAGAATCATGCATAGCATTGTGAAAATTTTTGTCATGAACATTTAAACTTACATAAAAGGGAGGAACAGGTCCCTCTTGATATTTACCTTCAATATTCAGACGAAAAATAAGCTCTGGTTGGTCATCGTTCAGATTGACTGTGTCATTATTCTCTTCAATGTTTAAAGCCTTCAAAATTTGGGTCCTATATACATTCTGGGCAACTAACTCAGTCAAGGGAACAAAGATTTTAATTTTGGAAATTTCTTGCTCTAGGCTGAAAGTAATTTGACTCTTTGAAGAACTTGTCTCAGCCTTATTAGCTACCAGTTTATCAGCAACATCAGCCTACTGATTTTTTCTATTTACATTTGACAAAATTGTTTTCAGAGGAGTACTAGCTAAAGTGTTAGTACCGCTAAGGTCCACACTCTGTTTTGTAATGTTTTGAGTTCCTTTCTCTCTACCTTTATTAGAATTTACAGCTACTGTTCTATCCTTTTGTTTGACAATTTTAGGCTCCTTTACAATGCTGTTTTGTGAAGATTTGTCAGAGGTTTTGGTTTTGGGAGTTTGTTGACTGGTTTTGCTTCTAAGGTCATATTCTCTTTAAGACTCTATGATGACATTTTCCATGTCTTTATAATAATTTTCATCATCATCTCTTTTGTCATCATAAGGTGTGTATAGACCTTGTTTTACATCATAATGAATCTCAAAGTCATCATTATCTACCCCCAGCATGTTGATATCATCTTCCTCTATTATTTCATCTGTTTCCTCAACCTCACTTATATAGTTTTGATGAAAGGGAGGAGTGATATTTTGATCATCTTCCCTATGTCTGTTTGGAGGTTGGTTCCTTCTAAAATTTTGATTCTGGTTCTGGTTTCTGTTTTGAGGAGCAGTTTGGTTTTGAATTGCTTGTGCTCTCCCAAGGAGGCTCATTTTCTTCATCATCTCCTCCATCATTCTTTCCATCTTTGAGTTGGAAGTAGAAGTTGTGGATTCCTCTCTGAAGGATAATGTCTTCTCATTTTTCATTCTTTCTCTTTTCTCCACCAAGTTAACTTCCACAGCAAGAGCCTCTTTTTGCATATCTTCAAGAGTTACGGGAGATCTCTCCCTTAGCTAATAGGCCATTTCATGGTCAAACTCTTCAGGAAACTTGTTTAACGCTGAGCCTTGTGGAGGTTTTAGATTTGGGGGAAGTGAATTGTACATAGTGCTAAATCTAGTGCAGTAAGCTTGTACACTTCCCCTATGTTCCTATGGAGGTTCTTGTAATCAGAGAGGATTTGGAGAGGATTCTTCTTAACTTCCCATTTATTTAAAAATATTTGAGGGAAGGTTTGGAGATCATTGATACTATGGGGGGTTAAGACTTTAAACAATTTTCTTACTTCTCCCCCCAGACTTTGAGCAAATAGTCTTAGTTTGAAAGAATCATCATCAATTTCATTTATGTCAAAGTAGTCATTCATTGTATCCACATGTTGTGATGCAGTTGTAGCATTGCTAGCATCATATAATGGAATTTTGGACTAATAGTCCTGTGGAAGATTGACTAATGGTGTAGGAAGGACTAAGGGAGCATACCATGTTGCCATGATATGCGGTGGAGGTGGATTTACAAGAGGTGGATTAACAAAAGGGAAAGTGGGTTGAAGTGGAGTGGTTTGGACAGTGGATGATTGGTGAGAAAATGTGGATGGAACAATAGTAGATTGCTGAGCTGATCTTGGATGAGAGACACCTAAATTGTAAAGAAAATGTAAATCAGGAGGCATTGTTTCTCTACTACTAGGATGTTCACTTGTTTTAGGAGAAGAAAGTGGAGACTCAGAATCTAGCTAAATTATATGATCAAATGACCTAGCTCTAAATGGATTTACTAAGTCAGCTTGTGATTGTTGTAGAGCTAAAATATTTTCAGGAATTGAATTAGCTCTCAAGGGTGATAATAAAATAGTTTAAAATTTTATCTTAGGAGACTTACTAAGGATACTTTCTGGGTTATCAACTATCTCAGGTGGGTTTGGGTCAGGGTAGGCTCTAGTATGAATCTTTCTAGGATCCACTATGCTGTGTTTTTATACCCAACTAAACAAGAAAAGTTCAACCAGATATGATAGTATTTTAAGAGGTTAACTAATCTGTTTTACACAAATTTCAATCCTACAGTCCTCTAACTGAGTTTGAATGATATTTTAATGATCAGGGTTCTTCCCAGTGGATTCTTCAGGTCTGTTTGGATTGTGGAGTTGCTAAGTGGAAGTTTTTAGCTCCTAAGGAGGTAAAAGGTTATATGGTCCGCCATCATGTTTATTGAATTCCAATCTGAAATATTTTTGGGTTTTCTGAGTTATTTTTTAGTTGTGTGGTTTCTAAGAGTTTCCTAGATCTGTTTCATAACTTGGCTATGGTTATGAGACAAAGACAGTCTACTCTTATGGCTAAGCCAACTGATTTTTCAAGGTTAGATAAAATCTTATGAGAATCCTATGGTTTGCCTAGTTTGTCACTAATTCAAACAAGTTTTATCATGATTACCACTGCTTGGTAGTGCTTGAAAAGGCTGCTTTTAACTCACGATGTGTGTATGAAATTCTAAGAGGAACCAGAGATTCTGGGTTCGATCCCCAACAGAGTCGCCAGAAATGTTAGGAATTTGTAATTAGCAGGATTGGAAATGTCCAATCACAGAAAAATCATTATTTCAACCACTTTGGGATTCTAGGATCTAGCCCTCCTGAATCCGGAGAGGGATCTCTCCAATAAATGCAAAGATGGATTTCTCTTTGAAGTTTTGGGTAATGATATTAGGCTAGTTATGAAGGCCGAGGGTTTTGTTTTGTTTTGGATGGTTGAGCACGATTATTGTTTGAGGTGGAAAGTCCTAAATGAAAAGAGATTCAAAGGTGAGAATTTGCAAGCAAATAGAACAAGCTTCGGCCAAAGAGATAGAAAATTGTAGGTTTTAGTCCATTGGGCTATGGAGTCATAATAGGGTTTAATTGAAACAACAAGAGGCAAGAGTGGTCCATGGGGCAAGTCATCTATGTCTAAGGATCTCTTTAAAGTTGATTTATGGAATGAAATGATACATAAAGAAGGGGAATTAAACAGATGAAGAACAAAGAGCAGCCCAGGATCTAGTAAGTACTTTGAAACTAGCCAGCCTTTGATATACTTTCGATAGAAAACATTTAAAAAAAAAGGAAAACTTGAAGGCAACTTTTGGAGAAGAAACTAGCGGGCCAGGCTCACCACAAATCCTCTCCTAGCTCTGCTTTACTTGGTAACTTTCAAGACAAACACAAAGATAGCAAAGAATGGGCTAAGATATGGTAAGTACTTTTAAACTAGACAGCTTTTAACACATTCCAAGGGAAACTTTCAGACAGTCTTTTGGGATAAAACTAGGACCAGGGCACACCATATCTTCCTTAGTTCATATCTACTTAACATATACTGAAAATAACATTTAAGAATAACAACTAGCTCAGATAGTAGGACGAGGGAACACCAACATTCCTATGCTTAAACCGAATTAAATCATTCCTAAATAACACAAATTGGAAGAAAACATACAGATACAGATTTTCAGTCAGAGAAGGGCACTGAAATACAATAGGTCCTAACTCTATGCATGATGTTCTTTATAAGAGAAGATGAACAAAGTGAAAACAAAAGTAAAATAACAATTCACAATAAGAAATAACATCACCGTCGACATAGACCAGGATCGCATAAATCAGCTTGTATTGATGCTCCAAACCAGTTACAGCTTTAAGCCCAATGCTTTAGTTTAGCAATCATCTACACTTCCCAGACTAACTTATCTATCAAAAGCAGAGCTCCAAGAGCCAATGAACACTATTTACAAGTAGAAGTCTCAAGCTCAAGTGTGTTTCAAAGTTCAACAATGAACACTTTCTCATCTTCTACAGAAGTATTTATAAAAGGATGAGGAGGTGAGAGAGGATAAAAGATCTCCAAATATAATTAATATAGATTAATGACTTCTCAGCCTTTGAGGGGCTCAATGGATAAGTTTACAGATGTTCTGTTTATATTAATTGTTTTACATTTAAGATTAAGCTCGGTGGGAGCTTATGTTGACTTTTGAAGCTATGTTTTATGTTAAAGTAACTCTGCTGATATTTTCGCATTAATTTCTTTGGAAGAATTAACTCTTTGGTTGCGCTGAGGCAAATATCTGATGTTGATCAATAAATATGGCCTCTATTTGAATGCTTGTGGCTATAGGTGGCACTGTGGTAGCTGAGAGGAATCAATTCACCTCTGTTGAGGCGGTGGAGGCCTTTTTGTCTGTTAACACTTATGATTTTCTTTAACTATGTTTTAATTTGGAGGATTAGGCTTTTGATAATCAATCTTAGCCGTAATCCCCCAAATTTTCTTCAATCTTCTGCTCTCCTATGTTTTGTCTTCGACACTTATACTCTTTTATTGTGATTTTACTCACTGTGTCTTGTTGATGTGCTGTGATGCGTGGGACTCATGAGGCATCAATGCCCATGAAGCAATGACGAGACGTGGAGTAGAGCCCCGTGAATGGTCCCCTTTGATAAATCAAAGGCATGGGTATCGTCATTCCCGACCTTTGGCTTTCTCTTTAATATGATGAAGAACCATCAATCACCTGCAAAACACAAAAAGAATTAAGAAATCTTGCGTTTGTGTTTTTAACTGCTGTAGAGGGTGTGGGGAGAGAGCGTGGCAATTGGATGGCATCATCCAATGGTGTATATTTGTTTGTGGAGGTCGAAAGGAGAGCAGAGGGAGAGAATATGTCAGATCCGTCAATTGCACAGGGATCGACGGTTGGGAGCGATCCGGGACGTATAATAGAGGAATGGCGAAAATACAAAGGAATAAGGTAAAAAACATTAGTTCGGAGGAAAAATGGTTAAAAATAGAGTTGGGAGTTGAAGATGATCGTGGGCCATCAGATGAGATTGACCCACGAGATCAACGACTGAGGAGGTGCGCGAAAGCTGAAAAAGGAAAGAGGGAAAGTGGTTTTGGTGAAGAAAACAGTGGTTTTCGCGTGGAGGAAAGGCGGGTAAGCGGTTTTTCCTTTTAGAATGTGATATGTGTCCCTGCCTGACACGTGGCACTAGAAAACCACCTATTTCGTGTGCCCTTTGAGAAATTAAACTTCGCACTGAAAGTTATGCGATATGTAATGTGGGCCGTAGGATCTAGGGCCTCAGGTCTGATGGAGGAGAATGAGCGTGATATGGATTAGATGCGCGGGCAGTAAGAAAATATGTGGGTTCAATCTGGGTCATTGGATCGAAGATTTGAACGGCTGAGATTAAATCTAGGGGTTCAAAGGAAATAATACAAAGCGGAGAAGGAGTTAATGAGGGTCGTTGATCTGCAGAGATCAACGGTCAGGATTGGCCGACAAACATTATGAGAGGGGTTGCTTAAAATATAACTAAATTTGGGAAAAGCAATCTGGACCGTCCGATCTAGACACGTGGATAGTCCAGACGCAATCGAAGATCAGCGATCGGTGGGGTGGAAAACTTTGTAACGCACCGAAGCGATTGAGTGCTGACCGTTGATCTAAGGATCAGATCAATGGTGGGGGGTGAATTGGAGGGTTTAGAAGCGTAGAAAAGGTTAATGATCGGAGTGAATATGGGCCATTAGATATGGGAAGGCGGGGGAAGATCAACGACTCTCGATTGATCGGGGAAAAAATGAAACGCGCCTGATGAAAATTGCGATGCGATGTTGCGCAGGGAAGGTCGATGCAATTGCACAATCAGGGAAGGCCGATGCGATTGCGCGATTAGGCCATTGCAATCGGAGTTTTTTGTTTAACGCAAACAACAACGCTTTGTGATTTTCTCCAATGCAATAAGTGCTTGGGACCTTTAGCACTTGGTTCCAGCGTTGGGGCACATGTGGGGAAGTGGTTAAGGACATAGCCCAAGGGGGCTTAGGTCCATAGTCAAAATACTTGTTTTTAATGATATTTTCAATATTTTTTAGTGGATTTGGGGGTTTTGGTATAGTTTAAAAATGAGTTTTAAACTATGTAAAAATGATCTTCATGAATGGAAGAAGGGGAAACATGAAAAAGAGGATTTCTATGGAGAAAAAGGGGAGCAAAATGAAGGTTAGTTTTTGAGTGGAGTTAGGGAAAAAAGTGGTTTTTTGCAGCTGTCTTTTCTCATGTAATCAGCAGAATTTCAGAGTATAGAATGGGAACAGCAGTGAAGATTTGGACAGAGGCATGAAGCCTTCAAGAGTCTTCAAGAGATAACATCTTTTATCAATAAAACTTGTTTCTTGAAGACTCCAAAAATGTTTTAGCCAGCATTTGATATAACAAATTTTATAGCTGGCTAACAGAGCGTGAAATGGAAAGGTGTATGGGAGACATTTTAAGTGGAAACTAGGTGGTAGCACGTGATTGGATGAGGGCTTGCGTAATGGATGGTGGGTCCAGAAGAGTTGGGTTGTTGGGATGAACGAGAGTCGTCGGATCGTGTAGATTGATGGAGGAGATCAGTGCGGAGGGCGGATGGATAAACCCAAAGGTAAGGGGTGGGGGATAATAACTACCATCAGATCATATAGATCTACGGCTAAAATCTAATCGGGGTATCATTTATCAGAGTGAGTAAAATATAAAGAAAAGGCAGGTTTTAAATGAAAATGCCAATGCGATGGGGGCTTAGCATAGGTGCTGGGGTATGGTTATATGGTGGGATATATGACCAGGGGCCACGAAAGAAAGGGATTATCGCATTGGTGGGGGAAACAGGGTGAGGGGAGGAACAATGTGAAAATGTTGATGCAATATAATAGTTGCGATGCGATGAGCACAAGCGCCCGGTTACGAGGCTTGGTCACATGATGGAGAAGGAGCTGGGGGCTAAGACAGAAGGGGCTAAAGCCTGTGATATAAAAAAGGGCGCGTTTAGGCCAACATAGGGGTTTTTATGGGTTTTTTCAAGTTCTGATAGTTGAAAAGGGAGGTTTTCACACCATAAAAATGATTTTTATGAGTTTAAAAGGGGTTTTGAAGGTTTTTTGAGGAATATGAGGGTAAAATGAGAAGGAAAAAAAGGGTTTCTTCAAGGAAGATGAATGATATGGGGGGGGGAAATGGAGGAAATGAAATGATGAAAATGGGGCTTTTTAGGAAACAATTTTGTTTAGGAACAACATATTTTCTTGGTGGGTTTTTGAAGGGAACAACACTAAGGAACAACACTGATAAGGAACAATAGACTTCAAGAATGGATTATTTTCTATGAAAATGATCTCTTGAAGGCTCAAGGCCTATTTTGGCCATCATTTGCTTATGACAAAATTTACTGATGGCTAACAAGTGAAACATCTATGGAAGCAACAATGGGTTGTTTGAAGGTCCTCTTGAAGCATGAGGGCTGATATAAATTGGGATTCATCATCCCCATTTGAGTCTCTCCTCCCCAAACTATCAATCAAACAAAATGAGTCACCCTCCAAAATGGTAACTCATGCAAATCATCCTCCACCTAAAGCTCTGACAAAGTAGGTGGGATGAAATTCTGGTCATGGTAGACATAGTAGCCTACCCCACGCTGCCTTCCTCTCCACTTAAGACAAGTGTAAAGGATTTGTTGATCTTGGTCTGCAATGATGTTGCCCTCCAATGGCAAGAAGGAAACTAGCCTCCAAAGGTCCCTCTCCCAGCGCTATGAATCAAGCTGGCCCAAACCATCTCATACATGATGGACAAGAAATTACCACCATATGGCATCCCATCCATCTCATGGCCCACCTCATTAAGAAAAAAATATGTTTTTGTAGAGGCCATGTCCCTTCCCATGCTCCCCTTAGAGCATGTAATGTAGAAAGTGTGGGGATACTCCTCCCCCAAGAACACACCCACTCCATGTGTTCCTCCTCCAATCATGCTCCTCATATAGGCAAGAATAATAGCAAAAAATAGGATCATGATCAGTATCATAATGAGAGAAATACTGAAGGTTTATGTGGTGTTGGAAGGTACCAATAGTCTCCCAAGTGGTCACAACACAGTCTTCCCCACCGCAGCTTTAGACAATGGCATGGAAAGTTGTCTCTTGACAAATGGGTTGCTGTAGAAGCCATCACATCCACTAGTAAATAGTAGATGGTTGAATATGTAAATTTAGAACATAAGAAGTAACCAAATACTTGCCCCAGATCATACAGTAGATGGCTATCTCCATCATGATAGTTAGCCAAAAATAGACCATGGAGCCTAAAGAAAAACTTGCCCCTTTGTAGAGAAATGCACTACAATGAAAAGTTAAGAGCATGCAAATATTGTATTGAATAATCAATAAATGCATAAAAAAATTCTTACCATGTAAGGAAAGTAAGAAGGTGACAGTATCCATAAATGAGCTCTCCATAGTGATAGGACATACTCCTATGAACAGGAATAAACCATATGCTGCCTGAAGATCCCCCTCCTCATGCTTGGAAGTCCAAGCCAAGTAGGACATACCACAACAACAGAGGATTCCATCCACTACTCTATCGGTCTCACCTCCTCCATGTTGCCCAAGTTCATCAGATGTGAAGTGATCTTAGGAACACTCCATCAACAAACTCCTGCTCCAAAGTGACGGCGGTGTTGGCCTATGCAAATAGGCTCCTGCCAACTCATAAATCCATCCTCTGAAATGTTTAATGTTAACGACTCCTTTCATAATGTTTCCATCTCCTCCCATTGCAACATCATGCAAAATGTGAGAGAAATTCTGCCCTTGCTCTCTCTCAATCCTCTAAAGCAACAAATGTCTTTTCTGCCCATCATACCTCCATCATACAATTCATGTGTTGGAAACCAAATGATCACATCATCATCATGCATCCACACTCCTTGCTGCCCCATGATGCAAGTATCCTACCAAGTTATCTCCTCCCTCATACCCTTAGAAGAAGGATATGTTCCATGATGGCCAAACTCTCTCAGGAGTAGCCAACACAGCTTTACCTCTTGCTTCCCTGTGTCATAAATTTGCAAGTGGCTCACCAACCTCTTGCTCTTCCCCCACATGCACTCAACCCCATGTGGATGTCTTCTGTCATTCTTCACCTTGGCATTCTTCCCATGTGGGCTATCACCCTCCACAATCAGTTCCTCTTCTATGCATGCCATGAAATGTTGCAATGCATTTCCTTGGAGATCTCTTAGAGAAAATCTCATGTCCATGGCCATCTTGAATCCATCAAGACCCAAATGTGATAAAGGCAAAGCCCTCTCACTGCTATTGTCTGACAACGCTGATAGCTTCTCCCATGGTATAGTTGCTGCCTCATACTCCATCTCAAGGTTCATGACTCCCTCCAAAATATCACACTTCAACCTCAAGGGTTTTGTGCAACTCAACAGGGGTCCATGAGAATGATGGTTCATATGCTCCTTGAACCATTCAACCTTGCACAACACAGTGCAATATTTCTTCTCTACCTCAGCAACAATGTTTGATCCTAGGCCATATGAAAACAAATCTCCAAAGTCTTCCATAAATTTTTCTGAAATGTTAGGACATGGAAATTTATACATACCTTTGTGAGCCTTTGGAACATATTGTATGGTAGCAAGAGTCCCTCTCTTCAATGTGTTGGTTGATCCAACTGCTGCTGTGGGTGGTTGCCCCCTCATGAACATGACAACACTGGTAGAGGTCTCCTAAAATGGAGAAGAGAACTCCTCCTTCTCTAGCCTTCCACTACCGAATATTCTGATTATCTGATGAGTGAAATCAGTAAAAGAAAATACTCTTCCATGGTTGAACCACCAAGAGCTTTCCTTGCCCTCTAAGTGCAGTGCTGAGATTTCCATAGCCTCTTTTTCCACTACCGGATCCAGTAGGAAAAATTCCTTCAGTTTCATCACCCAAGTCTCCATTGCACACTTGAGTATCCCATCAAATGTAGACAATAGGAATCTATTTCCTCTCATCATTCTTTTACTGCATGGTCTTCTCTCTTCTCTCAGTTGAATAAACTGAGGGAAATCTAGGGTCTCTTTGAAAGCCCTAGGTTGGCACTTGTATTCTGCCAAATACCCACTTAGGATTTCATGCTCTAAGTGGTCTCCTTGCTCTCCACTTCCTCTATGAGAATAGGAAGTGCATGCATCTTCTTCTGCTTCTTGAAACCTTCTATAGGTCTCACTGCAACTCTCTCCTCCTTGAAACCCTCTTGGAGTTTCAATGCATTTCTCTTCTTATTTCTTCTTATATTTGAAAATGAATGAGAGTAAGCTCATCCTCTCCATAATTTTTTATCATATTCTTCTTATCTTCCGATTGGATCTGAAATCCACAGGCTGAGCCAAGATGGTAGCTTTGATACCACTGTAATATCCCAAAATGGAATCAACTACACTATTGGGAATAATTTGAGTTATTATCAATGTGGAGATTTAGAAAATCATGAGCATGGAAATGTAGAGAAGCTCAATATATGTAGATTAACATCATACCAGCAGATGAAATAACCTCAGCAACAAGATGATCTATATTCTCCTTCCCGGGTGGGGAAATGCAGCAATATAGAGCATAAAATAATTGTATTCAGAAAATTGCACAATAACAGTGGATAATAGGACTTGGATCCCTTATTTTAGATCATATATAACCCACTTGCAGAATTGGAGGTGAAACAAATGAATCGAGCTACCTTAAATAGATCTCCCCGGCTCAATACTGTTTAAAAACACCCCGATCCCATGATTTCTCTACGACGAAATTTCTGAATAATGTGATAGTGTAATTCCCATGAGGGTTTCTACAGAAAATGATGAAAAAATTCTGATATGGATTATATATTAATTAAATATCAGAGAAATGGAGGTTTAACCTCTTTTACACAAGGAGAAAGACACCCGACAAAGGTTTTCGACAATATAAATGTACAAATAGAAATACTGCAGAAAATAACGTAGTTTACTGCAAAAATATATTAAACATGACTAAATATGACATATAATAGCTAAATAATATAGGAAATGGCCAAAGTCCTTCTTATTAGATCTCCTGGAGGGAAATAAGCACCTCCTCCTCAAAGACTAGCATAAAATCAAAGGGTGCAACCCTGCTACTGCTGCCCCTGCATAAAAAAAGTAGTTTTCTGAAGGTAACTGCATTGTGGCTTAATGTGGATGAGTGGCCCCAAGAGAAATTCTGAAATGAAGCTAAAATTCTTCCCTCTTGATCCCTTAAGCAAGCTAATATAAAGAGAGGATGGAATTCTCGCATGAGAATTCTTTGCACTAAGCAGTGCAGCAACTCTGGCTAAACAGCTGAAGCATGCAAGTAGTCACAATACCAAAATAGCTGAATACATGAATCAATACCTTTGATGCTATGCCTTCCTTTTATCTTTGGTGATCCTCCTCACCCCGGACCCCACACAATGTTGAGGTGACTTCCTAGTGAAGCTTCCTCTTTCAAAACTGCGCTGCCCTAGCTAGCTTCCCTCCTCTTTGTAGTAGTGCTGTTGACTTGGTCAACTGGAACTAATCCACCTGCAATGCCCCTTTTCACACTAAGGTATCTTCAATCCAGTTCTCATATGTGTGTCTAGGCTGATCCTTGTTCACATTGAGCTATTTTACTTGAGTGATTTCTTCCTCCTCAAGAATGGATGTTGACTTAGTCAAACTTGACTATGTCTCCATCTAATTTGCCCTTGTTCATACTTGGAAGTGTAAAACCAGCTCCTAAGGTGATCTCCTTCCTTACTAAGGTGGAATTTATTCATATTTTTATTGTCCATGGGCTTCCTTACCCATTTATTCCTTTCCTAGGTGAAAGTAGCAAAATCTAATATTCGAAATTGCTGTGTGAAAATTTTGGAATATTGCACATTGGAAACCATATGTGTTGAATATAAGACATTAGAAAACTAAGGTGAATAATCCCATAAACCTTATAAGGATGTTGAGATCAGAAAAATAATAATAATAATAAATAAATAAACTTGGTAATTAGGAAGGTTCTAGCATACCCCCTACTATCCTTGTCCCCTACTAAGTCTTGTATCTCTAAGAAAATTCAAGGCTAGGTAATTATGCGACAACATCTAAAAATTTTTGTTGTTTTTAATTTTTGGATGACTAATGTTTTAAGCTTATTTGAGTAGGTGTTATACCTTGATTGATCTTAATGTTAAGAAGGGTTGATGCTTTACCTCTTAATATTAATTTTGATTTTAAAAGGGTTACAAGGACGAAATGTAAGAAGTTATGATTCTCTAAATATTCAGACAATATAATTATTTAATCATAAGGAAAGATGAAAGCAAACTATATTCACAATCCAAAAAAATTTATATAATTTCATGAAGAAGTGACAATTTATCAATGTAGAGGAGTTATTAGGACATGCAATCCATTAAACTATTCTTTGTAATAATTTATAACTTCACAAGGGATTTAAGATAAGTTGACATTCAACGATATCTCACCCAAGTTTCTCCATAAATATTAAACATAGGTCGAAAATGACTAAGAAGAACTCACATTATGAAAATTTGCTTTGAAGCAAATCCAGAATCCTTTCATTAATAAAAAGAAACTTGAGATAGATACAATTCTGCTTTAGAAGCTCATCCCAAGGGTTCAATCCTTTGCAATTCAAGTTTGGAAATATTTATAAAATTTCTTTACAAATATCTAGATCCATTTTTAAAAATATCTATAATTTGTTTTACAAAAATAATGAAAATAATAGTAAAATAAAATTGCAGAAATTGATGGCACTATTTTCAAGGATTGTAGTGTTGATCTGGCCTGATTGTGCTGTTGTTTTTTTATTTATCCTATTGATTCATTGCTTCAATAATTTACATTATTCTTCCCATCTTTGTTCATATGGAACTGTGTACTTGGGTAGTTGTCTTAATGTTTCATCTACCTCAGTATATTTTTGGAAGGTAGGCTTAACCAAAAATAAATGTCTTATCTCATGTTTGATACGTAAATCATAACTAAGGCCTTTCATGAAAGATTTTCCTATAATTGAACTCTTTATCTTTGCAAATTTGGATTTATATTTATTATGAAACCAACTCACAAAATACAAGAAAAGATAGATCAACGCCTTAGAAATCAGCCTCTTCGAGTGGGAAACCTCCTTTACATTACATAAATTAACAATCCTTGGATGATACAAATAAAAAAAACCTCCTTTCTATATATAGGACTCCATGGGGTTACAATATAACCCTAGCCAACCTAACAATAATAATGTAAGGGAACAACAATAACAATAGTGTTCTTTTATGGGGCACAATAATAACAATATGTGGACTACAGGGGTACAACACTAATAATAAGGGGGCTACACTAACAATAATAAGGGACTACACTAGTAATATAGGGACTTAACATGCCCCTCTCCTTCAAAAAAGTGTTGTCCTCAACGCTTGAGTAGTTATGGATGCTTCTGTATAAAATTATCATCCTCCCATGTGGAATCTTCAGTGGGTAAGTTCTTCCACTTGATGAGATACTCTTAAATTGATCAATTTCGTAGCTATTGAGTTCTTTTTTCTATGACTGCTTTAGGTTCCAATATGATTTTTCCTTCCTCATCAAGTTCTGGAAATATTGTTTGAACTAGAGGTTTGTCACCTATAACCTTCTTTAAGCATGAAACATGGAAAACTGGGCACACTCGAGAAGATGCATGAAGCTCCAATTTGTATGCCATAGTACCAATATTTTGCAACACCTAGTAAGGACCATAGTACTTTGGAGATAATTTATTATCTTTCTTAGCTTACTTGTGGGAAATTTTTTTGTATGGTTGTAGCCGTAAAAATACCCAGTCGCCCACATCAAAAATTTTCTCGCTATGATGTTGATCTGCCTCTTGTTTCATTCTATTTTGTGCCAAATTTAGGTTATCCTTTAAGAGTTGGAGAACTTGTTGTTGATTCTCAATGTGATATTCCACTGCTTGAACCTTAGAATTTTGTCTTAAAGATGATCTAATGGATGGTGGATGATATCCATAAGGCGCCATAAATGGGGTCATCTTTTATGTAGTGTTGAAGGAAGTGCTATACCACCATTTAGCCAAAGGTAGCCACTTGACCCATTGTGTTTCTTTTTTAAATACAAAGCAACGAATATATCATTCCAAATATTTCTATACTATCTCAGTTTTCCCATCAGATTGACGATGATAAGATGATCTATGAGCTAGTTGAGTACCCAAACAAGAAAATAATTCCGTTCAAAAATTTCCTGTGAAAATGGGATCTTTGTCACTTACAATAATCTTTGGGTTTCCATGTAGCTTTTGAATTGTTTCCATAAATTCAGTAGCAACTATACTCACTTTAAATGGATGAGATAATGAACAAAATTGTGCATACTTGGTAAGTCTATCAACTACCACCATGATGACACTGTTTCCTTCGAAATTGGGTAACTTTTGATAAAATCCACTGAAACCTCCTCCCAAAGTTGAATTAGAATGGATAAAGGTTGTAATAGACCCAGGGTCTCAATTTACTTTTGAATATGAGATTTAAGGTCATCCTAAAAAAATTATTTCTTCACCTTGTGGTAAGTTTTTAAAAATCCCGACTGTCCTCCTAAGGGAGAGGTGTGAAATTCCAAAATAATATTTTGTTCTAGTTGGGAATTCTTACAAATATATAAGTGATATTTGTAACATAAGGAATCATTTTTTCAACTAAATGTATCATATGTAATGGGATTTTGCTGCAAATTTTGAATGAATGTCCACACTTCATCATTCTTCCATTCCTCCATGGCTTTGGTTATCCAATCTAGTTGGATAATAGAAATGAAACAAAGCAATTCTTCCACATCCTCATCCTTTCTTGAGAGTGCATCTGCAACAATGTTTAACTTTCCTTTTTCGTAGGTGATTTTAAAGTCATAGCCCAAAATATTTGTGACCCATTTCCTCTACTCTTTTGAAGATAGTCTTTGTTCCAAAAGGTATTTAAGACTATCATGATCAGTTTTTACCTTGAGTGTCTGCCCATTAGGTAAGGTCACCATTTCTTTAGTGCATGTAGTATTTCCAAAATTTACTTCTGATAAATAGCTTTCTTCAAATACTTTCCTTTGATTAGACGACTTTCAGCAACAATTGATCTTCCTTCTTGCATTAAAACAACACCAATTTCATTTCCTGAGGCATCACATTCCACAATAAAGGTTTTTGTGAAGTATGGCATAGCTAAGACCGGTGCTTGGAACATTGCCTCTTTATGATGTTCAAAGGCCTTAGTTGCTTCAGGAGTCCATGAAAATGCATCTTTCTTCAATAATGTTGTTAGAGGTGCTTCTATTCTCCCATAATTCTTAACAAACTTGCGATAATACCGTGTTAAACTAAGATATCCTCGCAAATTCTTTATGGTTGTAGGGAATTTCCATTCCTTAATGGATTTAATTTTGTTAGGGTCGACCTTAACACCCCCCAAGGATAAAATATGACCCAGATATTCCATCTCTTGTACTCCAAATAAAAATTTGAAGGTGGTTTCATATAATTGTTTCTCCTCCAATAGTTTGAGCACCCTATCAACATTTTGAACATAATCCTTCCAAAACCTGTTGTAGGTTAGTATATCATCAAAAAATACTAACAAAAATTTTCTAAGGGTTTGAAAATGGACTTCATTAACACTTTAAATGTAGAAGGTGAATTGGTAATGCCAAAAGGCATGACCATAAATTCATAATGACCCTCACGCGTTCTAAATATTATTTTCGGAATGTCTTCAGTCTTCATTCTAATCTGATGATATCCTGAATGAAGATCCGACTTGGTGAAATAAATTTCTCCATGTAATTCATCAATCACGGGAATGAGAAATTTATCTTCAATAGTGAGCTTATTGAGCTCCCTATAATCCAAACACATTCACCATGATACATCCTTCTTATGCACCAATACTAATGGAGCATAGAAAGAACTTTTACTAGGTTGAATTATACCAACCTCTAGCATTTTTGCAATCATACATTCAATTACTCTCTTCTAGACATAAGGATATTTGTAAGGCCTGATGTTTGGAGAAACACTTCCTAGAATCAAATTAACAGCATGATCATGATCACGAATTGATGGGAGTCCTTTGGGAGTTTCAAAAAGCTTGGAATGATTTTCCAAGATTTTTTGGAGATCTCGAGAAATAGATGATTTTGATGTTGGAAATTCTAGTGAGCATAATTGTGAAATTACACCTCGTTGTTCTTTCTTCAGAAGATTTTCCATGACATTAGAGCTTATTATATTTCTCAGCTTCCCTGTGATACCCTGTAATTCAACTTCCTTTCCTTCCGAAAAAAAAATTCAAGAGAAGTTCTTGAAAATTAAAAACTACCGTCCCCAAAGATTGTAACCATTGTACTCCTAGTACAACATCAGCACCACCCAGTGGAATGGAGAGAATTGGAGTATTCAATACATATTCTCCCATGGTTAGCTTGATATAATGGCACTTTCCAAAGAAATTTATAGTTCCTCCATTTTCAACCATCACTTGAAACTCTGGTGCTAGGTATAGGAAGAAATTCAATTCCTTGGCTACCTTAAAATGAATAAAATTATGGGTACTACTCGAATCAATCAACACTATTCCATTTTTCTTCTTGATATGTCCTTCTATCTTGAGATTTTGATGAGTGGTAATTTCTACCAATGCATTACAGGATATGGTTGGATTAATTTCTTCTTTTTCTATGGTTGGTTCTTGGTGTATATCATATTATTTTGAAGTTTATTGTTCATTTTCTTCCTCCTCTTCACAATATATTTAAAATAGTTTGACCTTTAGTGTAATTTCTATCACAACTGTAGAAAATCCCCTCTTCTCTTTTTTATTCCAATTTTTGTGGTGTCAACCTTGTAGTTTGTGGAAGTCTATGAGTAGCAACACTTCCATATTTATAGTTGTGGGTGGTATGCTTCCTTCTCTCCATAATTTTTCTTTCATTTTTTATTTCCAACCTGAATGCCCTCTCCAATGAATCAGGGTCCCAAAGGAAAAACTCATGTTGGATGCTATCCTTTAAAGTCCATATGAAGATATCAATATTGTGTTCCTATGGAATATTAGCTATGCTTATATTAAATTTTTTGAATTCCCCAATTTGCTCCACCATTGAATCATGTTGTTTGAGATTTATTAATTAGCTGAAGAAGGTGTTTCTCTTTGTATCGTCATAGTGTGCTATCATTTCCTCTGTAGAAATTGACCACGTGACAATTTTTTTATCAGAGCAAAGCCATTGATACCATAAAAATGTATTGTGTTCTAAATATAAAGTTGCAATACGTACCTTTTGTGTGTTTTTCACATTATGGAGATCAAAATATTGCTTCATCTGTAGTATCCATGTTACGGGATCCTTGTCATCAAACTTCCTCATATCGATATTTGGAATATGGTGGGTCTTTAATCTAATGTTAGATTTTATGAAACCATGATTAATGTTTATTTTGTTCTCATCATGAGTTTCCCTTACTACATTTTCGCCATTACGAATAATTTCTTGTCGCAACTTTGTCAAACCTTCATTCAAACCTTCCATGTCTTCTTTTAAGTTTTCTTCTATACCATCAATCTTAGCTTCCATGCCATTCCAAAAACCATTCATCTTAGCTTCCACGTCATTCATATTAGATTCCATGTCATTCATCTTAGCTTCCATGCCATTCTTCAAACCATCCATCTTAGCTTCCATTCCATTCATCTTAGTTTCCATCACATTCATCTTAGCTTCCATGCCATTCTTCAAACCATCCATTTTAGCTTCCATTTCATTTTTGGCTAATTTTTGCGAGAGCGACATTTGTTGCACTTGGTCTCATAATTTTGATACATCATGTTGCACTTCTTCCTTTTTATACATCATAGTAGAAGCTTCAGAGGACTTAATGGGTGTCAAATTATTTTTGGGAGGAATTTTAAAACCTAATACTGATATTTATGCTTAAATATTCCCTTGGAATCACTTCAAACTAATTTTTCAAATAAACATTATGCAATTTAAAAAAATGATACACACCATTTTATTGCTTTTGAGGAGCTCGTTATTGATCCTGCTATATCTCTGTGATTTTACATCCACAATATTTGAAATTCGGAACTATAGTAGCCCTCTGAGTCTTCTTTCCAATGCCATGGGTCAGACTTGATTTGAATTCTTCAAGAAACATTTATGCCCAATCTCCCACAATGACCTAATTATGGACTGGTTCAGTAGAGAAAACTTGTATGGCATGCCACGTGTCACTGCTTCATATTTCAGTTCTGAAATGAATGCCCAAGAAACTAAAGTCCGTGAAATTTTGGTCACTTTTATAATTCGAATTTGATGCTCAAAGAGAAATTTATGACGATTTTCCCAAGGTCACCTCTTTGAGATGAAATTACGGAGCCTAAAAAAACCCTAACTTCCTCAGCTCATATCTCTAAAACTGTAACGAACCAAGATCTGAAATTTTTACACAAAGTTCCTCTAGATTTCAACTCAAATGGGTGTTTTTTTCAGTGTCTGAAACTTCATAGAATAAAATTTATAACGAAACTTCCATGATGGCTTGTTTCCAACAATGAAACCCTAAAATCCAAATCTCTGATTCCAAATGTTATGAAGCTAGCTCACAAAATAGAATAAAAGATAGATCAATGCCTTAGTAATCAACCTCTTCGAGGGGGAAACCTCCTTTACATTACATAAATGAACAATTCTTAGATGATACAAATGAAAAAAACTCCTTTCTATATATAGGAGTCCATGGGGTCACAACATAACCCTAACCGACCTAACAACAATAATGTAAGGGAACAACAATAACAATAGTGGTCTTTTATGGGGCACAATAATAACAATATGGTGACTATAGGGGTACACCACTAACAATAAGGGGGCTACACTAACAATAATAAGGGACTATAATAGTAATATAGGGAATTAAAAATATTTTGCAATTGAATAAATCTTATGCTGATATTCATTCAGATTAATCAATTTATCTCCTATTCCTGTTAACCCAGGAAGCCCTTTTTGATGCAAAACAAAGAAATTTATATGAAATTTTTGGATTCTTGATTCTAAATTGTGGCACTTGTTTTCCAATTGCAGCATGAGATTTCTCTTAATAAGAATCCTTCTTACTTCCAAAATCGCTTCTTTCCTATCTTCTATATCAAATTATTCTAATTCTTATTTGGTTTTAGAATTTAGAATCCTAATAAGAGATGTCACTCTACCTTGTTTCACACCCAAATCTTTCTTTACATCCACAATTACTCCTTTAGACTTTTTGACCAGATCATCTTGTTCAAAGAAAATTTGGATTGAAGGCAAGATTTCAATGATGGCCTCATTAATTTCTATCCAGATGTTTTCTTTAGCTTGTGATATGGTATCACCAAAAAGGGTCTAATTTTCTAAGGCACCAATTCATTGAGTCAACTTGTGTGCTTTCTGTAATTCTTCCAGATATGCATTATCTATTTTCAATTTCTTCTCTTGGAGATTACTAAGATGAGCCTTCATCTTTTCAATTTTTTGTCCTTTAATGGATGAATCTTCCATTTATTTTGTCAAATTTGTTGTTGGATCATGTGTTTGTTGATGTAGATGCACCTGCTAAAGTGGTTGTAGGAATAATTGTTGATGTTGCAATGGTTGTTACTAGAACTAATATTACGACACCATTTTGTTCATGGAATACCTGCTACTTTTTTCTTTTAGGAATATTTCAAGTTATTTTTCCATTCTAGCTATTTGTACATTTTTCTCAATTATTATTTTAAACATGTCTTTTTTTACCTTTTCCAACTCTCCTACTTCTTTAGTTTTTGGATCTTTTGTTGTTGGTAGTTTGAGTTGTTTTCTCAAAGAAGCTATGTCTGGATTTTTACTTTTTATAATCTCCTCTGTTGTTTTCACATTAGTGGACCATATCCCAGTTTTATCACTAAATATTATAAGGATTTTATCTTTGTATCCTTGGCTAGAGAAAATATTTTCTCTATTTTCAACTTAGATAGGACATTGTTCACTGAAGCTTGTAGTCTAGATGCTTCCATAGTTGAGTTTGTGAGAGAAGAAAATATCATTTCACCAAACTGTTTGTGTAGATATATTTGGCCAATGGGATGAATTAAATATGCATCAAAAGATAAAACTGATTTTGTATAATCATATGTAGTTTTGGGATGAGTAAATTTTGTCTCTTGGAAAGAAATTTTCATTTTTCCCTTTTCTGTATCAAAGAGTGAAAGCAACCTATGTTGTGAAGTAGTTGTCTACTTCTGAAACTGAGTATAAGTGGAAGCTTTCAAAGCTTCATTCTTATTTTTTATTTCTTTTTAGACTGCAAATATGCTTGGCTCCTTTTGATTTTGTTGCATTTCCACTGTCTATGATGCTGATGCATCTTGAGAAGCTGAAGGAGGTCCAAAAATTATTCTTTCTTTTGTAGAGGATGAAAGTATAAATGGCTCTATAATAACAATTAGATGTTGTTGTGTAGTATCTTATTGTTGTGATTCATCTATGTTATTTGTCTTTTGCCTCTTTGTGTATATCTTGAATTCTTTCCCTGAGATCTTTGTGACAGTAGGGGAATCACTTTTCCTTTGTATTTTGTCCTAATTTTCTTTAGACAATGGAGTGCGAGATATTGTTACTGATATGTTATGTTGTTTTACTTCTTGCAAGGTATTTTCTTTCCATTCATCCTAGTTCATGTACTATTATATTTCATATCTAGGAGTGTGTCCATATGGGGTGGCTTTTTTCTCTACCCTTAACTTAGAAATTATTCCTAGTGGGTCATAAGACTAGGTGAAACTGAAATTGAAATTCATTAGTTTCAACAATACATCTCCTTCCCTCCCTATTGATCTAGAATTACAAATAAAAGGCCCTATTTGAGTTTAAATTTTGAATTGGTGCTTCTTCCTTGCACCTAAAAATTTGAGTTGATCCATGTTAATAATTTTCCTAATGTATTCCAGAGAAAATATTCGAAGAGGGAAAAAATTAGGAAATCTATACAGTGGTAACTCATAGCCATATACTCTAATTTCTATATAATTTTGGTATAAGAACCAATATCATGTTTTAGTGATATTGTTTCTTACTAATGATGTCCATTGGATTAGTAATTGTGGATTTCCTTAGATGTTCATCTTTTGCAAAGGAAATGAGAATCTATATGACTGATAAAATATGAAAAAATACACTAAAATAAAGGCATATTTTAACCTTCTATTGGTTTTAAACTTCATGAATTTCTCATGAATTGAATCTGCCAAGAATTGAATGTAGTTGAAGATAATAGGCTTTTCATTTGATGAGAAAACTGACAAGAAACCAATTATGACCTCATCAAACCATTGATCATAATGATAACCTAACAAACATGAAAAAATGAATATAATATACTTGGTCATTTCTGGAAACATAGATGATTGATAGGGTGGATTGGTTTTAGGAAATTGAGCATCTTCTTGCAAGAAATTTTTGAAAAAATTGGTTCTTTGAGGAAAATCTAGTTTTTTTTATATATCCATGAGGGATTATGGAGAAAATGGATGCAATATTTCAATTTTTTGGAATTTCAGCATGTTATTTATTGACTCAGTAGTAATGGTGAACAACACCTCTTTATTTTGAGAAATTACTGCCCTTGGAAACGGGATATACCTAAACTGACACCACATAATAAATTATGGGAAGTAAAAGGTTTGTGGAAAGATAAACTGGGGGAGAGATGAATGCCACAAGTTTAATTCACCAGTTGAGTCTAAGAAATTATACTTTAACCAATTGTGGAGTTTGAATAAATCGAACCCACAATTGGTTTCTACTACTTTAAAGTGCGAGTCCACCAAAGGTTCATGGTTTAAGTCAATAAGATGAGGAATCATGGGATTACCAGTGTTCTTGGACTTATTTTTTGAATACATAATTTTAGAGGAAAGGGGAAATATTTTATTTACTCAGATATAGCTTGATTTCCTTCTTTGTGTGTTATCACCCTAAAAAAATTTCTAAACTCTGAAAGTTTACCTTGTTTTAGTCATAGTGTCAAAAAGGTCTTGAACCATTTCATTCTTAATAAAGGTAAGTGATAGGTTTATAAGTCTTAAAAAGTTAGTTTTCATTTCAAAATAAGGTCCTTAAGTCTCATTCCATGATTGGAAAGTCCCATCATTCATTTAGAAATCATGTTTTAAACTTTTGGAAAAATCATCTGCAATTAGCCACAAAACCACAGTTTTGTAGCACGGTCAATTCAAAAACTCAGTTTTGCACTATGAAAGCACTGCTACTTTCATAGCGCATATCACCAAAATTGCACTAAGTGCACTACAAAAGCGCTGATTCTTATAAATGTCATGTCAAATGCTAGAAACTATCAGAATCCGTTAGGGTATGATATGATAACATCATAGTGAGTCAGTTAGGGGTTAATTTTGAAGTGTTCAACCATTCATATCCATCATTAATACAACAAAGGTGTCATTTGTGAAAATAGATTTCAAAATTGAAAAGTATAATATGTTTTACTCATTTCAGTTTTAATTTACTCACAACAAGCAGTGAAACATCTATGTTTTGAGTTTAAGATTATGGTCATCTTACACCAAAGCTATTCTCATCTATCATCAAGCGAGGCTGACTCTTTTATCAAGTGAGGATGACCCTTTTTGATCAATCGAGGCTGAATATTTATTGAAGCAAGGCTAATTATTGAATTCTAAAAGATGCAAACAGGAATTTTTTGAAGGCAAGTATGGCAAAAGAGAAAAAGAATCATAGGTCAGGACATTGTTTAAGGTTTGAACCTGAAAGCACAAGAGGAAATGAAAAAGTATCAAATCCTGGAGGAAAAGTTGATATCAACAAACTATGAGATTTCTAGGTGGAAGATCTGGAGATATAGTTTACAAAGTCTCGAGAAAAGTTAAAGGGACAGTGAAATAGAATGATAAACCCATAAGATAATATTTGATCAAAATGAAGGTAAAACTTGATGAAGATTATGCTTTTAGGGTCATGATGTTGTGTTCTTGAAATTATACTAATTCCATTAAAGTCTGAGTATTTCCAAATTACAAATTTTTAAGAAATTTTCAATGAAACTGCTAAAGCAACTTTTTCACCATGAACAGAAAAACTTTGTTTTTTGGTTTTAGTAGTCAACTTCCAAGGGGATTTCTGGGCAACTGAAAAAGAATTTTTGAAACCTGAAAGAGGTTTTACTTCCTACCATACCTAAATACAAATACCTCTCTCATTTTTGTCACAAGTGTTATCAGTTGGGAGATACAAATCTTTCTTTGAAACCCTATTCTCAGAAAACAGAGTTTTCCTGTTTTACACATGTTCTTCAAAGACAGTTTCTGGACAGTAGGAGAGGTATTTCAAAAAAAAAAGAGAGGTTTTTATTCAATATGGAAGTGAATACAAAAAAATACTTCTATTTCTAAAAATACATTATGGATGAGAAGATATAGGCTCTGTTCCAAGACCTAATTTTCAGGAAAGAAACATGAATAATTTGCTAAAGCAGTCTTTTCATCATTTTTCACAGCAAATTTTGAAGGAATTTTTGTGAGTTTGGTTTTTAAACTTCTTATGGGAATGTGTAAAGTGAAGATAAAGGCTATCATGAAAGAAAAATATTGAAATATGTTGAATAGAGGAGTTAAAACACTGTGCTACGAAAAGCGCTATGAAACTGTGCTACTTTCGTAGCGCAAATCTGTTTTGACTGTTTTGAGAAGTTCAAAGTGGATTTTTCATAGCTAGCATGAAGAGATGACTTGGGACTTATGCTAATTATGTTCATAACATCAATCAGCCTCGAAGTTATCAGTTAGAAGTGGTCAGAATATCTCAAGAAACGAAAAGGATCCTAAGCCAAAAAATAGGAAAACATGTTTCCTAGATTCTAGGATAACACTATCATCAACAACATGGTTACTTCAAGTGAAAATTCAGCATCCAAATTCGAATTCATGGGATTTCAGGTGTCAAAATATGTAATAAATATTATATAAGGTTGTTAGGAGGTTATTAAAGAGTTTTAGTCCTATTTGGAATAGGACTTCTCATTAGGGTTCTAGCTGTCAATTTGTAATAAATATCATGTTTCATGATTAGGAAAGGTATCAAACACTATGAATTCGATGTCTCTAGTGGAGGATAAGAAAATACTATCTTTTAAATGTTCTATAAAGAGTATAAGGTCGAAATCCACCAGGTTTGACATTTCATTAGTAAAAGACTGTGTTTTGTATGTCACTGTTTTACAACTTAATACATAGTTTCTTCTTAGACAACTCAAGATTCATGGGGAGTTCCTATGTGTTATTGTTTTGATGGCATGCTTTCAATTCTGCTATTGTAGTGGTGATTTATTATGATACTCAGAATTCATTAATGATGCTCTAACTTCCTTCGTAATTGAGCTGACTGTGTGTTTCATTGTTTTACATGTTTTATTCCATTGACTTGAACTCTAAATGACTTGACTTCCATGCTAGGTAGAATGTGTTGATTTTGCTGAAGATTACCATGAATCCACAATGCCCAATGTATACATGCTGATTTAGTTTCAACCTATAGGTTGTAAAATGTTAACTAAGCATACCACTTTGTAAAGCTTTGGATTGACTGATATATACAGTAACAATACCACTTTCCCTTCACCTGAGATTCTTAGTGTATTTCAATGTGTTTATGTCCTATCATTTGAAATTTTTTTATTCCATAGTTTAAGTGCTTATTACTCAGAATTCATGATTGTTCATGCTTTGAATTCCTTTAAGTATTTAGCTATGGTGAAATCTCTTTCAATATTTTTTCTTTCAATACCTTAATGTCTCATTATTCAGAATTCGTGTGCTACATGCTCTGACTTCCTTTGAATCTCAAGTTATTGGGATTTTCCTGAATTTTTTATTATTTCATTGAATTATATACAAGCCTCAGATTCCACAAGGAGAGCCTTTGTCATATTTATCCCTGTCACTGACTCCATAGCCCAATGGTAGCAAGCCTTCATCTTTTCAACCTACAAAGATACAAAACCAAGACATAATTCATATAGTTAGCCATCTATATTTATCATTAATAAATATCATTAACCCTTGAGAGAGCTCTCTCAGGCTGAGGAGGCTAAGCCTCAGCCAAAATATTGGTATGAAATAGTTACTCAAAGTCCACTTGATGAGCAGCCCATCAGGCCTGATTTTGTGATAAAATTTTGGTGCATCTGCCGGGAGCCTGAAGATTACTCATTCCCAAAATCAAGAAGTTGAACTTCTAAATGTAGCAGGAGCTCGGGAAGCTTTTCAAGGCTGCAGCTACCTTGGCGACTCCACACATCAAATAATAAAATTGGAAGGTGACTCCACTGCTTAAATATCAGTAGCTTGATGAAGTTTCAAGATGAGTTCCATTGCAAGAATAAATGCCAGGTATGCCCCTATGAATCGGTCTCATATCCCTGGTTTTCCAAATCCCATGCCAAAGTTTGAATTTTTAGATGATCTCCCAATATTTAAAGATGAAAAGAAAGAAAATGTTGCTCTTAATTTGGTTAGGTTCCATATGAATGTACATAGTCTTAAGGTTCAGGTCCCTAAAGATTGTCTCGTGAAGATGTTTATGGCCACTTTAGAAGGAAAATCATGGTATTGGTATGAAAGCTTGCCAAATGGTTCATTATATTCTCTTGTTGATTTCCATGATGTATTTTATGAGATGTATAAAGAGTGTCATCCCTCTTTATTGATGGTCAAAGACTTTTGTAAACACTTTGAGAGTTTTATTGAATATTTGGAGAATTGTTATGAAGATGATGAGTTCATGGATGAGGAAATTTTAGAAACCCTTCACGACAATAATTTTCATCAACAGGAACAACACCAAGAAGAAAGGATAATATCTCCCTTATATGAAAATGAAATTCAGCGGGAGTTTACTTATGAAAGTCATGTCACATCCTCTGATTTTGAGGAAAATTTGGAGCAAGTTTGTCAATCGTTTGATCATCAGGAGTATGAGAATCATTTCAAACAACAAGAGGAAATATTGAAAAATTCTTGCTGCAACCCTAAGTTGGATAGCATACAAAAGAAATCTTGTGTGGCTAAGAATCAGTTATATGAAGTTACATAAAGTTATGAGGATCATTAATTTGATCATGTCTTCTTTGACCCTATAGCTGAATACATGGAAGAGTTTTATTCTCCAGTGTTTTAGTTTCATTTTTATTATGAAGATCAGATACATTTTCAGTGGAATTGGTCATCTCAATATCATGTTTAATTTGGGTTCAAGTGCAGTCAAGAGCTTCAAATATCCGATAAGACAAATGATTGGCTTGATTGGAAATTTCATGTTGTTTGAGTTGAAATGGAGATTGCGACTACTAGGGTAGGTAGGAATGTATGAATAAGCTCAATTTTAACTGAGAATTTTTTTTTAGTAGGTGCAGTTTGGGTGCTTCTTGCAGAAATCATCAAGCTTGAGCCCGAGGTGAAGGCCATTAGAGCGCTTGAGGAGGAAGCTTTCCGATTCAAATTTTTTTTTTTTCTTTTTTCAAAAAAAATGGATAGCAGCACTGGAGCTAAAGGTTCTTAGTGTACCACAGGGGCACACTATCCCAAGTGGAGCCACTGTTATCACCCTAAAAAAATTTCTAAACTCTGAAAGTTCACCTTGTTTTAGTCATAGTTTCAAAAAGGTCTTGAGTCATTTCATTCTTAATAAAGGTAATTGATAGGTTTAGAAGTCTTAAAAATTCAGTTTTCATTTCCAAATAAGGTCCTTAAGTCTCATTCCATGATTGAAAAGTCCCATCATTCATTTAGAGATCATGTTTTAAACTTTTGGAAAAATCCTCTGCAATTAGCCACAGAACCACAATTTCGTAGCATGGTTAGTTCAAAAACTCAGTTTTATGCTACGAAAGCACTTCTACTTTCGTAGCACATATCATCAAAATTTCACTAAGTGCACTACGAAAGAAAAAATTCTTAGAAATGTCATGTCAAATGACAGAAACTGTCAGAATCCGTTAGGGTATGATATGATAACATCACAATGAGTTGATTAGGGGTCATTTTCGAAGTGTTCAACCATTCATATCCATCATTACTACAACATAGGTGTCATTTGTGAAAAGAGATTTGAAAATTGAAAAGTCTGATATGTTTTACTCATTTTAGTTTTAATTTACTCACAACAAGCAGTGAAACATCTCTGTGTCGAGTTTAATATTATGTTCATCTTACACCAAAGCTATTCTCATCTATCATCAAGCGAGGCTGACCCTTTTTAATCAATCAAGGCTGACTCTTTATTCAAGCGAGGCTGATTATTAAATTCTGAAAGAAGCAAACAAGAATTTTTTTGAAGGCAAGTATGGAAGAAGAGAAAAAGAATTACAGGTTAGGACATTGTTTAAGGTTTGAACCTGAAAGCACAAGAGGAAATGGAAAAGTACCAAATATTGGAGGAAAATTTGATATCAGCAAAATATGATATTTCTAGGTGGAAGATCTGGAGATACAGTTGACAAAGTCTCAAGAAAAGTTAAAGGGACAGTAAAATAGAATGATAAACCCATAAGATAATCTCTGATAAAAATGAAGGTAAAACTTGATGAAGATTATGTTTTCAGGGTCATGATGTTGTGTTCTTGAAATGATACTAATTCCCTTAAAGTCTGAGTGTTTCCAAATTACAAATTTTGAAGAAATTTTCAACGAAACTGCTGAAGCAGCTTTTTCACCATGAAGAGAAAAACAATGTTTTATGGTTTTAGTAGTCAACTTCCAAGGGGATTTCTGGGCAAATAAAAATGAATTTTTGAAAAATGAAAGAAAATTTTCTTCCTAACATACCTAACCACAAAAACCTCTCTCATTTTCTTCACAAGTGTTATCAATTGGGAGATACAAGGCTTTCGTTGAAGCCCTATTTTCAGAAAACAAAGTTTTAGTATTTTACACATGTTCTTCAAAGACAGTTTTTGGATAGCAGGAGAGGTATTTCAAAAAAAAAAGAGAGGTTTTTATTCAAGATGGAATGGAATACAAAATTTTCCTTCTGTTTCTCAAAATACATCATGGATGAGAAGATATAGGCTCTGTTCCAAGACCTAATTTTCAAGAAAGAAACAGGAATAATTTGCTGAAGCAGTCTTTTCATCATTTTTCACAGCAAATTTTGAAGGATTTTTTGTGACTTTGGTTTTGAAACTTCTTGTGGGAATGTTTCAAGTGAAGATAAAGGATATCATGAAAGAAAAATATTTAAATATGTTGAATAAAGGATTTAAAACACTACGCTACGAAAAGTGCTATGAAACTATGCTACTTTCGTACCGCAAATCTGTTTTCACTGTTTTAAGAAGTTCAAAGTGGCTTTTGCACAGATAGCATGAAGAGATGACTTGGGACTTATGCTAATTATGTTCCTAAAATCAATCAGTCTCAAATTTATCAGTTATAAGTGGTTATAATATCTCAAGAAACTAAAAGGATCCTAAGCCTAAAAACAGGAAAACATGTTTCCTAGATTCTAGGAGAACATTATAATCAACAACATGGTTACTTCAAGTGAAAATTCAGCATCCAAATTCGACTTCATGGGATTACAGGTGTCAAAATATGTAATAAATATTAGATAAGGTTGTTAGGAGGTTATTAAAGAGTTTTAGTCCTATTTGGAATAGGATTTCTCATTAGGGTTCTAGTTGTCAATTTGTAATAAATATCATGTTTCATGATTAGGAAAGGTATCAAAAACTATGTAGAAATTTGCTGAATAATAATTAATTATCCACCAAGACTATCCTGATCACATACAATTCGAATTTATATGCAACACATAATCTCTTCCACTCAGATCATCACACATGCGGAAATAAAACAAGCGATAACACATCAATTCATCATACACATTAACACAGTATGTATGGGGAAAGCTTATAGCTGAAAACCCCGTAGCTATTTTGTATATTATAATGGATAAATCATGTGACAAACTTAGTACAATACTCCTCCCAAGTACTCAGTACTATCTCATGAAGTTACACACAAACTAGCTCAGTTTTGAACAGGTTACTAGTTCAAAACTCACTGCCAATTGCCTTGCCTCTATTGCGCAATCCAGGCCTGTCTATATAGAGATCCAAGGTTTGAATATCCTTGGTTTGAAAGTGCAATCATCATGGGAAATTCCTCCAAGTGTGGTGCAAATCTCATGCACAACTGATGTCACAACTGATAGTTGTACTCACCCTTTCATCTACCTCTTTCACTGGTCTCCACTGAACTGATCATGCACTGTAGTGAACTGATGTGTTCTTGAGTTGAATAATGAGTTACTAATTAATGAATTAAATAACATTTAATTCACTCCACTCATAACTAATTGATTAGCTAGTTAAACTAATCTCAACCAGTTCAACTAAAATAAACAGAACACAACTCCACTAGCTGTCTCATTAACTCCACCAAACTTCTGCCACTGAAGTCCTAACTGAAGTCAACCATGAATGATGCCATCAAACCCTTGGGAATAGCGTAATTCCTCTGTCAGATGCATGAGCCACTTCTGTAGCTCGAACTGAAGTGCTCCAAGAGAGTAAACTGTTGTTTAGAGTCCAAATATTATTAAGGGTAAATAATATTTGACTTCCCTATTTTTAGGAGAGGCAGTCTAAAAATAGACTTCGACCTCTTTGACCTATAGGTCACAAAAATAGAGTCCCATATATTTTTACCAACATGACCAATGCTCCAAGAATCTCATACTGGAATCCCCGGACCATGCTCCATATGTCTAAAAATAGACAGTCTAAAAATAGATTTTGCGCCAGAATTTGCCTGCGGGCCCACTTAGTGAAGGCGACTTCATTTCACTAAGCTCCATCATCTTGCTGCATTTTCAACACTCCCTCTCAGCAAGATATGGATTATCTGCAACCCCTATCCTGCCTCTGTGGAATTCGAACTTGCTCCTGGTGAGCGCCTTCATCAAGATGTCAGCATCCTGATCCTCCATGGGAACATATGAAAGCATCATGATTCTCCGCTGAACACAATCTCTGATATGATGGTACCTGATTTCGATGTGTTTGGATCTATCATGAAATACTGGATTAGCCGAGAGTTTAATGCAACTCTGGTTATCACAGTAAATCACCGTAGGCTCCAAATGCAACCCGAACAATCCAACGAGGATCTTCCTCATCCAAATAGCCTCGCATGCAGCCAAGCTAGCTGCCATGTACTCGGCCTCTGCTGAACTGAGTGCCACGGATCTCTGCTTCCTGCTGTACCAGGAAACTGCTGTCAACCCAATGCTGAAAAATCCTCCAGATGTGCTCTTCCGGTCCGTTGGGCTCCCTGCCCAATCTGCATCAGTGAAGCCAGAAAGCTTCGCTCCATCCTCCTGTCTGTACCATAGACCATATCCCGATGTGCCTCTAATATAGCGCAATACATGCTTGCCTGCCTTCCAAAAGAGCTTGGTAGGATTAACCATAGCTTGCGAAAGCTGGTTAACTGCATAGCATATATCGGGTCGTGTATTGACCAGATACATAAGCGACCCCACCAACTGTCGATAGACAGTGGCATCCACTACCTCTGCTGAAGTAGCATTCTCCTTCCTCCAACCACCAGGAAGAGGAGTGTCAACAGGCTTGCAGCCTTGCATGTTGAACCTCTCCAGAATCTCCCGGGCATACTTGCCCTGAGAAACAAACAGTCCTCCGCTGCGCTGCCAAATCTCCAATCCCAAGAAATAATGAAGGATTCCCAAGTCCTTCATCTCGAACTCTCGTGCAAGATCCTCCTTGCATGAAAGTATCAACTGCTCATCGCCAGTCAAAATCAGATCATCTACATACAGTACGATGATCAACAGCTTCCCCTCCACCACAATCTGGTACATGTTAGGATCCGCCTCACTCTTGGAGAATCCAAGCCCGGTGAAGTAGCTGTCTATCCGAGTGTACCAAGCACGAGGTGCTTGCTTCAGCCCGTACAGTGCTCTCTTGAGTCGGCACACATGCGACTCACTGCTGAAGATCTCAAAACCTTCATGCTGCTCTATGTACACCTCTTCCTCAATAACTCCATTGAGGAACGCAGTCTTCACATCCATCTGATGAATGTGCCACCCCATCTGCGCTGAGAGATCAAGGATCGTCCGTATGGAAGAGTACCTTGCGACAGGTGCAAAAGTCTCCTCATAGTCAATCCCCTCGATCTGTGAGAAGCCACGGGCGACAAATCTCGCCTTGTACTTCTCCACACTCACGTCAGCTGCCTGCTTCACCTTGTAGATCCATCGCGAACCTACAACTGATTTCCCAACCGGTCTTGGGACAATCTCCCATGCACTGTTCCTGATGATCGAATCATATTCTTCGATCATGGCATCAACCCATGCGGGTTCCTCCACAGCTTCCTCAAAAGAGGATGGCTTCGTCACAACACATTGACTCACAAGAGCCATGGGACCCAGCAAATCGATCCATGGACTGCCCCCACCGCGCCGTGCCATAGGTATCCCACAACCTTCGCATCCCGAGCCGCCTACTCGGGCCGGAGGGTGCGATGTGCTCCCTTCCGATGGTCAAAAGGCATGGGTGGTTTCTTCCACCTCCTGGACCTCCTCTTGTGGCTGATCCACATCCGAAAGCTCCTCCTTAGGAACTAACAGCTCCTCATCTGCATGCAAGTGTATCTCCCTCTCAAGTGAACACTGCATGGCTTTCTCCTCCTGAAATTTTATAGCCCGTCGCACAACAGTCTTTCGACTGTCTGACAAATACACCCGATAGTTGTGAGGTGTATTAGTGTACCCCACAAATATTCCAACCTCAGCAATTGGATCCAGCTTCCTTCTCGCATCCTTCATCACATGCATGTAGACAGGAGAACCAAAAATCCGCAAATGGGAAATATCAGGCCTCTTGCTAGAATAAGCCTCCTCCGGTGTACTCATGCTAAGAACCTTGTGAGGACAACGGTTCTGCACATACACTGCTGTATTGCATGCCTCAGCCCACAAGTGAAGGGGTAGGCCCTAATCATGCAACATCGCCCGTGCAGCACCCACGATCGTTCTGTTCTTCCACTCAGCCACCCCGTTCTGCTGTGGGTTATGGGGTGCAATGAGCTCTCTTCGAATCCCTTCTGCGCTGCAAAACTCCTTGAATTCAACTGAGATGAATTCACCACCGTTATCACTCCTTAGAGCAATCACCTTCTTCCTCGACTCCTTCTCGACCAGTGCTTTAAACTCACAGAACTTTGCGAATGTATCGCTCTTCTTCTGCATGAAGAAGATCCAGCACTTTCGAGAGAAATCATCAACAAAGATCACATAATACTTGTGCTTTGCTGTCGAAGCAACTGAGAAAGGACCACACACGTCTGTGTGAACTCTCTCAAGGATCGTCATGGCGTGACTATCCTTCTCGTGAAAGGTGGCTTTCACATACTTCCCTAAAGTACACCCCTTGCACTGATCTGACTGCGCAAGAGTGCCCTTAGGAAGCCCAGTAGAAATCTGCTGCAGGATCTTCAAAGCTCCATGGTGAAGTTGGCCCAATCTCCTGTGCCACAGTTCGCCCTCATCATCCCGGCTCACCACTTCTCCCGCCTTGCATGCCATTGCTGCGCAGCCATCTACTTGCAACTGATAGAGGTTCTTGGTTCGAACTCCTATCTTGCGGGTCTCTCCAGTAGTCTTACTGCGCAGGAAGGCTTTTCCTTCGCTGAAGACCACATCATACCCCTTATCTTCCAACATCGCCACAGAGATCAAGTTCTTCTTCAATCCAGGTACATGCATGACATCCTTCAATAAAAAGGGTTTACCAGACTCCCTCTGAAAGGATATGGTACCGATACTAGTCGCACTGTATCTACCATCATCGCCCATCTCGATGTGCACACCCAAATCTTTGTCCTCCAGATCTGAGAACAACTCCCGATCTCCCATCATATGAAATGACGCACCGCTGTCCAAGAACCACACCGATCCCATCACACTTGAAACCAAGCATGCAATCAGTGAAAAGTCAAGCTCGAACTGTGAAGCCAAAGCTTCTCCATCTGCAGATCTTCCCGCTTGCTTGTTGTTCTTCTTCTTTGGACAATTGGTAGCATAATGTCCGTGATCATGGCAGTGAAAACATTTCACTTTCGCCATATCCTGCTTCTTGCCCTTAGCTCCAGAATGAAAGGTTTTCTTACCCTTCCCTTTCTTAGCTTTGGACACCAAAGCGCAGTTTTCTTCATCAGCTCCCTTTGATGAAGATCCATCTCGAGTAGTCCTCCTTATCTCCTCCTGCATGAGATCCGCCCAAAGGCGCTCCCATCCCGGCAGCTTCTCCCGACCATGGACACTATCTTGATATGAGTGCCAAGCCTTCGGAAGACCAAGGAGAGCCAGGTCGACCATATCCTCTTCATCGACAGTAACTCCCACACTTCCCAGTTCATCTCTGCATTGAGTGAACTTCGTGAGGTATTTAGCGATACTGTCGCCCTTCTCCATCTTGATGTTCCTGAGCTTGTCTTTGAGCGCCAGCTTCCTTTGGTCACTCTTACTCCGGAATAGATCCGTCAAAGCTTTCCACATTAAATATGGAGTAGCCTTTCCATGCAGGCTGGATACAATATGATCCTTGACGCCCTCCAACAGGATCCTTCGACACTTCGCCATCTTCTTTTGCCATGCTTCGACTTCAGCAGGATTAGTGGGCTTTTGGACATCCGTATCTACGAACTCCTTCAGACCATTATCTTCTAATACTACCTCCATGCGATCCTTCCATGCAACATAATTCGAACTGCCTTCAAGAGCATATTCGAGTCGCAAACCGTTGAAAGACATTTTCAACACTAGCACCAAGAAAACAAAACTGCTGCAAAATTTCGAATTCCACCTCAAAGCTCAACCGCTCTAGATCTGTGAGAACAAATTATTTCTAGCACAGAGATTGACTACAAGGGGCATTTACCAGACCTTTCACTTTCCGAAGAAAGATGAATCCGGAGGCTACCTGGCCCGCATGCAGACTCTGTCTACCGAAATAAGTTTGTAATCACTGTGATGATCAATCTCTGCTTCAATCTCTCTGATACCATGTAGAAATTTGCTGAATAATGATTAATTATCCACCGAGACTATCCTAATCACATACAATTCGAATTTATATGCAACACATAATCTCTTCCACTCAGATCATCACACATGCGGAAATAAAACAAGCGATAACACATCAATTCATCATACACATTAACACAATATGTATGGGGAAAGCTTATAGCTGAAAACCCCATAGCTATTTTGTATATTATAATGGATAAATCATGTAACAAACTTAGTACAATACTCCTCCCAAGTACTCAGTACTATCTCATGAAGTTACACACAAACTAGCTCAGTTTTGAATAGGTTACTAGTTCAAAACTCACTGCCAATTGCCTTGCCTCTATTGCGCAATCCAGGCCTGTCTATATAGAGATCCAAGGTTTGAATCTCCTTGGCTTGACAACACAATCATAGATGTCACAACTGATAGCTGTACTCACCCTTTCATCTACCTCTTTCACTGGTCTCCACTGAACTGATCATGCACTGTAGTGAACTGATGTGTTCTTGAGTTGAATAATGAGTTACTAATTAATGAATTAAATAATATTTAATTCACTCCACTCATAACTAATTGATTAGCTAGTTAAACTAATCTCAACTAGTTCAACTAAAAATAAACAGAACACAACTCCACTAGCTGTCTCATTAACTCCTCCAAACTTCTGCCACTGAAGTCCAACTGAAGTCAACCATGCATGATGCCATCAAACCCTTGGGAACCACGTGATTCCTCTGTCAGTTGCATGAGCCACTTCTGTAGCTCGAATTGAAGTGCTCCAAGAGAGTAAACTGCTGTTTAGAGTCCAAATATTATTAAGGGTAAATAATATTTGACTTCCCTATTTTTAGGAGAGGCAGTCTAAAAATAGACTTCGACCTCTTCGACCTATAGGTCACAAAAACAGAGTCCCATCTATTTTTACCAACATGACCAATGCTCCAAGAATCTCAAACTGGAATCCCCGAACCATGCTCCATATGTCTAAAAATAGACATAGTCTAAAAATAGATTTTGCGCCAGAATTTGCCTGCGGGCCCACTTAGTGAAGGCGACTTCATTTCACTAAGCTCCATCATCTTGATGCATTTTCAACACACTATGAATTTGATTTCTCTAGTGGAGGATAAGAGAATCCTATCTTGTAAATGTTCTATAAATAGCATAAGGTCGAAATCCACCAGGTTTGGACATTTCATTAGCAAAAGACTATGTTTTGTATGTCACTGTTTTACAACTTAATACAAATTTTCTTCTTAGAAAACTCAAGATTCATGAGGATTTCCTTTGTGTTATTGTTTTGATGGAATCCTTTCAATTATTCGATTGCAGTGGTGTTTGATTATGATACTCAGAATTCATTAATGATGCTCTGACTTCCTTCATAATTGAGCTGACTGTGTGTTTCACTATTTTACATGTTTTATTCCATTGACATGAACTCTAAATGCCTTGAATTTCATGCTAGGTAGACTATGTTGATTTTTTTGATGATTACCATGACTCCATAATGCCAAATGTATACATGTTGATGTTAGTTTCAACCTACATGTTGGAAAATGTTATCTAAGCATACCACTTTGTAAAGCTTTGGATTGACTGATATATACAGTAACAATACCACTTTCCTTTCACCTGAGATTCTTAGTGTATTTCAATGAGTTTATTTCCTATCATTTGAAATGATTTTCTTCCTTATTTTAAGTGCTTATTACTCAGAATTCATGACTGTTCGTGCTCTGACTTCCTTAAGTATTTAGCTATGGTGAAATCTCTTTCAATATTTTTTCTTTCAATACCTTGATGTCTCATTACTCAGAATTCATGTTCCACATGCTCTGACTTCCTTTGAACCTAAATTTATTGGGATTTTCCTGAATGTGTTATTCTTTCATTAAATTAGATACAAACCTCAGCTTCCACAAGGAGAGCCTTTGTCATCTTTATCCCTGTCATTGACTCCATAGCCCAATGGTAGCAAGCCTTCATCTTTTCAACCTACAAAGATACAAAACCAAGACATAATTCATAGAGTTAGCCATCTATATTTATCATTAAAAAATATCATTAACCCTTGAGAGAGCCCTCTTAGGCTGAGGAGGCTAAGCCTCAGCCAAAATATTGGTATGAAAGAGTTACTCAAAGTCCACTTGATGAGTAGCCCATCAAGCCTGATTTTGTGATAACTCTGTGTGAAAGGTGTGGTAAAGATCTTCAAATTTTGGCTTGTTTCTGACAAAGTTTGCTGCAGCTCTGTGACTGGTACTGTGGTTTATTCCTACAAATGGTTACAGTGGCAATGATTTGTATATATAAGTCACAATTAGTTGCTTCTGTTTAAACAAATAAATTTTAAACTTTGAATAATGTGATTTATTTTGAAATTATCTGTTATGGAGGAGCGAGGGGGGAGGAATTTAATGATTAATGGATAATTTACAACTAAAAGGAAGTGATTGGTGGAAAGAGCTGACACTTGGCAGAGTGGGAGTGATTTTGAGCTTTTGGGAGGAGATGAGGAAAACATATTTTGAATGAGCGAGATTGGTTTTCAGAGGGGGAATGAAATGGTGTGTGGTATTGGAGTGAGGGGGTGCAAAGTGCATGAGGGATAGGCACGTGGCATGGGTGATTTTTTAGGATTCTAGATTTTCAAACCCCCCCCTATTGAATAAATGTCGAATGGGCTCAGGGAATGAGAAGTGCATTGTGAGTCGTTGATTACTTTGGAGCGAAAATCACGACAATCGAACATGGCAGGAATTTAATAATAAATGACAAAATATTTTGTCGTGATGTTTTGTCGCTAAAACTTGCTTAATTAATCACACTAATCACATATTATTACTAATCTAACACAATTTAACTATTTAATAGGGAGACTTTTAAGTTTGCATGCTAGTACTTTGAGAAAAAAAAAAAAATTTTATCCCCTTTTTATTTTTTTATTTTCATTCTTCACTATTTATTCTTTTTCTTTTTCTTTTTTTTCTAGCATTTTTTTATTTTTTTTCTAAAAATATCTAGCTTTTCAGAACCAACTATGTTACAAAATTGGCTCCAAATAGGGGCTGCTTCCTCCTGTAGGATGCAGAGAACATGCAGATCCAAGTGCCTTCTCCTCAAGCTAATGGAGGCTCTGTTGAAAACAATCACATTTTTCTGAAAAATGAAACAAACCGACAATATATAGTGATGAATGATTGAAGCAATTTTGGTACTAGATATAATGTTTCAAATATTTTCCATTAACTGGCAATGAAGAATATTGGCCCTCCAAATTTTGCAAGACAAAGGTATTGTTGCCTTTAACTTCTACAATGCTTAAAGGCCATAACCAAATATTATTAAATTTCCTAGGTTTCCCTTTATCCTCTCTTCTAGTATCCCACTTTAGTACTAAGTTCCCTTCCTTGAAGTCTCTTTCTCTGGCTTTCTTGTATAATAATATGTTCATTTTGATTTGATATTTGTGAAGCTTATACTAAAATTCATCTCTATTCTCATTCAATTCTATAATCTGATTTATTCTTCTAGAAAATTCATCAGGTTCTTCATTTTCTTCTTATAATAATTTCGAAATAGGAAAGGCTAATTGTGTGGGGAAAATACCTTCAGTTCCATGACAAGCTGAAAAGGTTATTAACCTGTTGATCTCCTTAGTGAAATTATGTTTTCCCAAATTGCATACTTAAGATGGTTATCCCAATTTCTCTTATGATCTATAAGCACCTTTTTGATGACTTTGAATAGAATTTTATTTGAAGAATCACCCAATCCATTTCCTTGAGGGTAATAGGGGGTAGATTGATGTAATAAATTCTAATATTTTTGACAAAACTCAATCATCTTAACACTACTGAAAGCTTGTGCATTGTTTGTAACTATCTGTTGTGGGAAACCGAATTTAGACAATATATTTTCTTTAATGAATTTAATAAAAATAGTGTTAGTAGCATTCTTGACTGAGATGGATTCTACCCATTTTGTGAAATATTTTGTGGTAGTGAGAATCAATTTATGTTTATTTCTGGATGTTGGGTGAATATCTCCAATAAACTCTAGTTCCCACTGAAAAAAATGTGCCTCTACTAGGACTGGAACAAGAGGGAGTGATGCCAATCTCTATTTTCCAGCAAAAACTTGATAGGGTATACAACTTCTGACCTTTCTTCCTACTTGTGCAAACAAGTTGGGCCAATAAAGTCCCACTCTGAGAATATTGTATGTTTTTTCTCTCCAAGCATAATGACCTCCACAAATACATGCATGGAATTGATCTATAATTCATTTTGTTTCATTTTATGTTAAACATAACAAAGGGATTTTTAATGGATCCTTCCAATACAGATTCACATTAATGATACAATAATTTACAGCCTTTAACTTGAGTGTTTTACACTGATTTTTTTTGAATCCGGGTGGGTATTCATAATTGCGAAGAAAATTTACAATATCAGTGTACCATTCAGACAACAGAAAATTATCATCAATATGAAGTTGAAGAGGAATGGGTTCAGTTGAATATGAAGGTTCTTGTGGATTCTCATCTATTGAAGTTTGAAAAGGTTCTTGTGGGGTTTTATCTACTTAAAGTTGAGAAGGTTCTTGTGGATTCTTCTCTACTAAAAGTTGAGAAGGTTCTTGTGGATTCTTCTCTACTGAAATTTGTATTACAAAATTTATCCCTAAGATTTTAAAATTGGATTCAACTAGAAGTTTGGCTAAACCCTAGCCCTTTATCAATTTTGTAGATTTGATACTAATATCAAATTCTAATATCTTATTGATCCTTCTTCCTCTTCTATCATCTCTATCAAGTTGTGATAGCACTATTTTAACAAAATTGTTTGGAACATAGGCAATAATGGATGAATGGAGGATGTAGGCTCTAAAGGCTTTCAATGCTTGGAGACAGGCATAGGTTTATTTTTCTATAATTTTATACCTCAACTCAATATATCTCAATACTTTACTAAAGAGGTAAATGGGATAGTCATCTCCACTTTCATTTTTTTGCAAAAGGATAGCAACTAAAGTGGTTTTAGAGGAAAAAGAGAAAATGCTAAAAGGTTTTGAATAGTCTAGAATGGCCAATATTGGGGCTTTAGAAATGGCTTTCTTAATTTGGGAAAAATAAAATCTCGATTGAACTGTGCATTTGATGTGAAGGTTTTTCCTTAACATGTCAGTAATGTCCTTAACTATTTCAACATAGTTGAGTATAAACCTTCTTAAAAAGTTAATTTTTCTAAGGAAAACTTGAATTTCCTTTTTATTCCTTGGTAGAGTGATTGCTTGAATGGATGACATTCTCTTTGGATTAATAACCACTCTTTTATTTTAAATAATATGGCCAAGTAGCTTCCCTTATTTGATGGAAAAAGGTACTTCTTTGGATTAAGTGAGATTTCAAATTTCCTACACCTATCAAAAAGATTTCTCAAGTGCTTTAAATGTTTTTTATCAGAATTAGCAAATACAGTTAGATCATCCAGATAAAAGGCAACAAATTTATTAATCATTCCAACAAATGTTAGATCCATATCTCTCTAAAAAGTAGCTCTAGCATTGGTTAGACCAAAATTCATCCTTACATACAAGAATGTACCCCAAGGAGTTGTAAATGTTGTCTTTTCTCTATATTTTGTACTCACCATAATCTAATTGTATCCAAAAAAACCATCTAACATAGAAATTCTATTAGAACCCGAAACTTGTTTAAGTAATTGATCCATTTTGGGCAATGGATACTTATTCTCCAAAGATGATTTATTTAAATATATGAAGTCTACATGCAATTTGATCTCACCATTTTTATTTCTAACCAGGACCAAATTGGCTATCCAATCAGAATATCTTAAGGGAACTATGATTTTAGCATCCAGTAAATTTTTAAGTTCTTTTTCAATTATTGGAAGTAAAATTGGATTTATCCTCCTTAGTTTTTGTTTAGAAGGTTTGGCTTCTGGTTTAAGAAGAATTTTGTGCTCAATGAGTGTGGTATCATAAGTTTTTAGCTCATCATAGTACCAATAAAAAACATCTATGTAATTCCTAAGGAGACATAGATACCTATCTTGTGCTTCCTTTGGTAGTGATGCGGATATTTTTATGTTTTTAGTCTCTCCATGAGTACCAATATTACACTCTTCAATATCGTCTTCGGGTGATTTTGCTAATGAATTTTTAGGAACATCATTATGATCAAAAAGTTTTTCAAGAGAAACTAGGCCCTTTGGTGGAATTAAATTGTTGGATAACTGAATGATGTTATGATCAACTATTTTCGGGTTTAATGATGAAGTTTCCTTTTCATTATCTGACTTTTGATCACTAATATGTTCATAATCAATTTGTTACGCTGAAAATTCAACAATTACTTGTAAGAATATTTTCAGTTGTTCATCATCCTCAAAGACTTTCCAATATTTAAGATAATTAGGAATTGAAGGTATATATTTTACCTGAATTTAATATCGTGTCTGAATTTCATCAAGAATCTTAAAATCACTAGCTGAAACAACCAAAGAGTCTGCATGAATATTTTCATTTCTTGGAAT
Source organism: Pinus albicaulis (assembly GCA_034641835.2). Lineage (NCBI taxonomy): Eukaryota > Viridiplantae > Streptophyta > Pinopsida > Pinales > Pinaceae > Pinus > Pinus albicaulis. The sequence goes on from CM076584.1 coordinate 1,380,516,443, forward strand.
AGTTGTGATGTTAAAGACTTGAAAGAAATTATCCACTGTATCCCATACCTCATAATTTTCTATAAGATCTAATTTTAGGATGTTTTGTTTGACATATATTTCTTACTTGATTAACAATGATCTCTGAATCACTGAAGACGATAATTTTATGAGCCTTTATACCTTTAGCTAATTATAATCCTAAAAGGAAAGCTTCATATTCAACTACTTTGTTTGTAACATCAAACTCTAACTTATAAGATTGGGTAATGTTTTCTTTGTTTGGTGAAATGAGAACAATACTAGCTCCATCTCCATCCTTTGAAAATGCTCCATCAAAATATAATTTCCAAATATCTGTTTTTGTAGTTCTTGGTTTATCCACAATCTGTTCAATGTGAAGATGAGGATTTTGAAAATAATTAGATGATAATGTAAAACATCCAAAATCTTGATAAAAAACACAGATAGGATGATTCATAGCATGATAAACCCTACAAATAGTATTCCTGAATCCTAACTCTCTATATAACCTAACATTTTCTCCTCCATACTTAAGAATAGTGGCATAGGACATATCCATTTGCAGACTTCCTCCTAATGTGGCATAGCATGACCTTGATAATAGAGTTCCAAATTTATGAGGGATGTCTATGATTACAATGTCTAAGACTACACTTTTAACTGGAATTTGTTGCTAAAGTGACAACTAAATATTTTATTAGACCAAGGCAAGGTACTTTCTTTAATCAAAAATATATAAATCATGATAAGGTCTAGTAATCTACAGTTGAAGCTGCTCCATGATCACTTTGGGAATTATATTATGGGAAGCTCCTGAATCTAGCATACAATTGTATAATAGGAAATCATGAACTTTCAAAGTGACATAAAAGGGAGGGACATTTTCATAAATCATATCAGAACTAGGACCAAACATTACTGAAGGTTTTTTTTTATCTTGCGGACTTATCACATCTCCTTCAACATTAACAATTGAAGATTGGATCCATTTAGAAAATTGATTCTTGTAGCCTGGATTCTTAGAAATTTCAGATAAAGGAATAGGTATTTTAACTCTTTCTAATTTTTTTCAGCATTTAAAGTTGTTAAAACTGTTTTTTCCATAGAAGTTTGATCATTTTATTAATTCAATGGTTGAATGATCATTGTTCGAGTTTCACTTGTTTTAATTAGTGTTTCGTTAATAGCGACGTTTTTAAATGGTATATCGGGTCCTAGTATAGGTCTTAAATCATATCTTCTATTTGATTCTGCATTTAAGAATTCATAGAAGACATGATATTTTGAAACTTGTTATTTTTCTTGCTCCTATTGAGAAAATTGATTTTGAGAAAGAGGAACTATGGCATTTTGATTTGATGAGTGATCAAAATTATTGATTTCATTTTTGATTACGGGGATATTATCCTTAGGTTCTTGATCATCAATCATTAATGGGGGTTGAATTTGTTGATCAGTAATAGGCCTCTGTAAAATTTGAGTTTGAGCAGGTCTTCTATAGTAAGTTTGAGTTCTATTAGCAGCTGGTTGGGCTACTCTATGTTGGGCTTCAATTTCAGAATTTCTGTTAGAAATATTTCTTAATAAAGAAGTGATTTCATCAACCTTATGATCTGCATCCTTACTTCTTTGAGAAGAGGTACTTTCTTCTTTAATTTTACTTTCCTTTTTAGCCTTTGCAACCTTTGACTTCATCTTATTAGATGCACACATATTTTCCTCTATTTCAATATCATTTGTTTGCATGTATGATATGGTAAGAGATCTTCTTTCTCTTAGCATAACAACAAAGTCATTATGAAAACATTTTGAAAATATAACATTTGCTGCTGCTACTAGAGGTTTACAATTAGGAGGCATTTTAATGTAAATTTGATTAAACCTCTTAATAAAATTTGATACAACTTCTTGAGGATTCTTCATTAAATCATAAAATTGTGTTAGGAAATAGACATGATCTCTCTTAACTCCCCATTTATTGTTAAAAATGGTAATTAATTCATTCCAATTGTGGATGGAGTTTGCTTGTATATGTATAAACCATATCCTGACATTACCCTCAAGAGATTGTACAAACAGTCTTGTATAGACATCTTCATGCTCAATATTCATCTTATCAACAAAATCTAGGAAAGCAGTTGATCTTCTACAGAGAACCCTATTTCTCCATTAAATTTCGGCAAATGCTTTAAATATCCATCTAGAAAATCATTTAACAGATTAGGAACGAAAAATGCTTCATAACAAGCTTGAATTATTTGTTGTATACCAACTATTTTGTTAGGTTTGTGGGGTGTAGGAATTCTTCCTTTAGGATGATAAGTGGAACCAGTAGAACCTTTAGAAGGAGGTAATTGAATTACCAATTTTTTAAGTTATGTGTCAAAATTTTGATCAATTTCAAACAAAGAATTAGTGTATATGGAAATTCTATTCTTAGGTTTCTGATAATTTGATGGAAAAGTGTGAATAACATAGGAGATAAAATCAGTGGGTTTTAGTTCAGGTAATTCAACTTCTAAATCTGCTTCAGATTTTGAAGATTCTGAGACAGTTTCAGGGATCTGGTAAGAATCTAATTGATGAAAAATAAGAGCAGGTTTCATATCAAAACCTTTAGCTAATAGATCTAACACTTTAGGTGGTAAATTTGATAGATCAGGAGGAAATGATACAGGGCTAAAAGGATCAGCCTTTGAAACTATTTCTGGTTAAAATGAATCAGAAGTTGAAGTTGAGGCTTCTAGTCTTCTCCTCAAAGAGGCAATTCTCACTAGCCTCTCTAGATATGATAATGGAGAATGAAGATGAGGTTCTGAGTGAGATCTGGTATGCCTTGATGAAGACAGGTTTATTATGTGAAGTCACTAGGTGAAAAAATTTAACCAACACTTTATTCACCTTAAAGGGAGAGATTAATCATTGTCCCATCGAAAATGATTCAATTTTTGTTCCCTGGCAATGACACAAATATGATGTTGTATCTCTAAGATAATTCTAGGCTAGGTAATTATGCCAGAGCATCTAAAATGTTTTGTTGTTTTTAATTTTTGGATGACCAATGTTTTAAGCTTATTTGAGCAGGTGTTATACCTTGATTGATCTTAATATTAAGAAAGGGTTGATGCTATACCTCTTAACTATAATTTGGATTTTAAAATGGTTTCAAGGCATAAATGAAAGAACCTATGATTCTCTAAATATTCAGACAAAATACTTATTTAATTGTAAGGTAGGATGCAAGCAAACTATGTTCACAACCCAAAAAAAAATGTATATAATTTCATGAAGAAGTGAAAATTTATTAATGTAGAGGAGTTATTAGGACAAACAATCCATTAAAATATTCCCTTTAATCATTTATAACTTCACGAGGGAATTAAATAAGTTGGCATTCAGCTATATCTTACCCTGATTTCTCCATAAATATTAAACACATGTAGAAAACAATAGAATGAAATGAATAACTAAGAAGAACTCACAAGATGACAAGATATTTTGAAGCAAATACATAATGCTTTCATTAATAAAAAGCAACTTTAGATAGATACAATTCTTCTTTAGAAGCTCATCCCAAGGGTTCAACCCTTTGCAATTTGACTTTGGAGGTATTTATATAATTTCTTTACAAATATCTAGATTCAAATATCTAGATTTGATTTTGAAAATATCTAGAACTGTTTTACAAATATAGTGTAAATAATAGTAAAATAAAATTGTTGAAATTGTTGGCACTGTTTTCAAGGATTCTGGTGTTGATCTGGCCTGATTATGTTTTTGTTTGGTTGTTGATCCTGCTGACTCATCACTTCAGTAATTTACATAATTCTTCCCCTCTTTATTCATCTCGAACTGTGTACTTGAGTAGTTTTCTGAATGTTTCATCTACCTCAGTATATTTTTGGAAGGTAGGCTTAACAAAAAATAAATGAATTATCTCATGTTTGATAAGTAAATCCTAACTAAGGCCTTCCATGAAATATTTTCCTGTAATTGAACCCTTTCTCTTTGAAAGTTTGGATTTATATTTGGCAATTGAATAGAGTTTATGTTGATATTCATTCAAATTAATCAATTTATCTCTTATTCTTGCTAGCCCAGGTAGCCCCTTTTACTGTAAAACAAAGAACTTTCTATGAAATTTTTGGATTCCTGATTCTAAATTGTTGCACTTATTTTCCAATTGCAGCATCATATTTCTCTTAGTAAGAATCCTTCTTACTTCGAGAATGGTTTTTTTCCTGTCTTCTATCTCAAATTATTCTAATTCTTCTTTGGCTTTAGAATTTAAAATCCTAATAAGAGTTGTGGCTCTACCTGGTTTCATACCCAATTCTTACTTTACATCTGCAATTACTCCTTTAGACTTTTTGACTAGTTCATCGTGTTCAAAGATGATTTGGATTGAAGGCCAGATTTCAATGATTACCGCATTGATTTCTATCCAGATGTTTTATTTGGCTTGTGATATGGTATCAGGAAAAATGGATTATTTTTTAATTTAATTGCCTTAAACTAATTACATAAATTATCGACTGGAGTTGGTAATATTGTGAAGTGCAAGTGAAAAATATATATTAGAAACCCTTTTTTAATTCAATTTATTGGTGTGATGATTGGATTTGTATAGATTACTTCTAAGGATGTTTTTATTCCTTATGATCCTAATAAAACTGATAAATTACAACTAAGTTCTAAAAATGAACTATACAAAAATCAACTAAGTTCTAAAAAAATCAACGAACTTTCTATTCTACAAAAACTGAAACAAATATTTCTCTATCTTATAAAGAAATTTGAAATATTTTATTTGTTAGTCTCTAAAATAATTCTTATTCTAACAGTCTTGTGTATAAAGATAAAGTCAAATTCTAGAAAGGAAAACTTTATATTTTTTTATGTTTTTGAAATCAAATGTTCTAGAAATGAAAATAAGTAAATCACTATTGTTTTTGAAAGAAATCACTCATCAACTGAAAAAAACAAAAATGTCACTCTTAATCTACAAGAAAATCATTCACTCATTACTGAATAGAAATCACTCATGCTTTGCAAACATGAAAATAAACTTATCAATGCTTCTTGAAATAAATCATGAATGGACTTGAGGAACTATTATATAACAAACTATTGTTGCTTATGAATTACTCCTAAATTTTAAAAATTTGAAAGGGAAATGAATCTACATCCAATGAAAAAGGGTAACTATGTAAATTTCTACTTCAAATGGAAATGTAGAATTCTGAAGACAACTACAGCAACTGAAAAATTAAAGAAAGAGCTTAGGCTACATAAAATGATAAAATGAAAGCATGAAAACAACTACATTAAAAACATAAAATGCAGAACCTTCATTGTTTACAGGGGGCCTCCATAAACAGGTGGTATCAAACATGAACAGTCAGCTACACATCAAATCTTCAAGGCAATCCTTCATTAAAAAGGATGTAAAACAAATTTTTAACAATTCACTGTATGCTTCAAAAAATTAACCTCTCCTCTTCATTTCATTGGAGTGTTTATATGGGGGTTACAATGTAACTTCAAGGAGATTCATATGGCTAAAGATCGGAACTAAATGGACACCTATTTTCCATAACTTTGTTGAAGCATAGTCCATTCCAACCTCTGTTTTCTTGGCTGGGCATTTATTGACACATCAGTGCATTGTTTGCTCACACAACTACAAAATAAGGCTCCAAAGAACCTGAACTATCTCCCAAATGGTAACGAATTCAGGAAAAATTATCATTGTAAGCTTAATTGGGCTTGTGCTAAACAAACCCCATATTTTTTATTGCGAGATTCACTTTTGATTTCTCAAAGAACACATTTGATGTTTACTGTTCAAATCTACTGCAATTTCCCCTTCATCTTTGCCTGGAGGTCTACATGTGTGAGCTGGGTAGAGTTTGAAAAACAACAATCCATATTCGAGTTTCTAGAAGTAATGTCCATGTGTCATATTTCATTCTAGAGTGGTTCTACTACCTCAACCATGGAGGTAGCTACGGAAACTTGACAAATCGGAAACCACTTGAACTTGCTAAAATGTCATTAGTTAGAACCATGAAAAATTATTCTTAATCTACTAAAAATAAAGGAAAATGATGTTAATTAACCACTTAGACATAAAAAGACACATTTTGACTAATTATGGTAGAAATAGTGGTAAGTGAGTGAAATGGTGCAATGGATGGATCAAAATAATGGCTTAATGAATGAAAAAGACAAGTGAAAATGATGAAAAATCAGTGAACCAACAGGGACCGATTTTCTAAGGCATCAATTCTTTGAGTTAGCTTGTGTGTTTTCTATAATTCTGCCAGATATGTGTTATCCTTTTTCAATTTATGCTCTTGGAGATTATTAAGCTAAGCCTTCAATTTTTCAATTTGTTGTCCTTTAATGGACATATCTTCCATTTCTTTTGTCAACTCTGTTGTTGGATCTATTTTTTTTTATGTAGATGCACCTGCTGAAATGGTTGTAGGAAGAACTATTGTTGGTGCAATGACTATTATTGGAACTACTATTAATGCGCCATTTTGTTCAGGGCATGCCTGCTTCTCTTTTTCTTTCAAGAATATTTCAATTTATTTTTCCATTCTCGCTATTTATACATTTTTCTCAATTTTGATTTTAAAAATATCTTATTTTTCCTTTACTAGTTCTCCTACTTCTTTAGTTTCTTTTACCTTTTGTTGTTGGTATTTTGATTTTTTTTCTCAAAAGGAGTTATGTCTACATGTTTTCTTTTGATAATATCCTCTGCTGCTTTCACATTAGTGTGATCATATCCCAACTTTATCACTAAATATTATAAGGATTATATCTTTGTCTCCTTAGCTAGAGAAGATATTTTCTCTATTTTCAGATGATATTAGGCATTATTCACTTAAGCTTGTAGTATAGATGTTTCCATAGCTGAGTTTGTGAGAGAAGAAAATATCATTTCACCAGACTGTTTGTGTATATCTATCTGGTCAATGGGATGAATTAAATTTGCATCAAAACATGAAACTAATTTTGTATAATAATCTGTATTTCTAGGATGAGTAACTTTTGGCTCTAGGAAAGAAATTTGCATTTTTCCCTTTTCTGTATCAAAGGCTAAAAGAATCCTAGGCTTTGAAGTAATTGTCTGCTTCCAACACTGAGTGTAAATGGAAGCTTTCAAAGCTTCATTATTATTTTTTATTTCTTTCTAGACTACAAATATTCTTGGCTCCATTTGATTTTGATGCATTTCCCTTATCTGTGATGATGATGCATCCTATGAGGCTGAAGGATATCTAACAATTATTACTTCTTTTGTAGAGGATGAAGGTATAAATGGCCCTGTCATAACAATTGGAATTTTTGTGTATTATATTTTGTTTTGATTCATCTATGTTATTTGTCTTTTTCCTCTTAGATTATATCCTGAATTCTTTCCCTGATATCTCTGTGACAGTAGGGGAATCACTTTCCATTTTTATTTTTTCCTACTTTTATTTATATGCTAGAGTTTGAGATATTGCTACTAATATGTTCTGTTCTTCTGCTTCTTGCAAGGTATATTCTTGCCATTCATCGCAATTCATGTATTTTTCTATTTCAAATATAGGGGTGTGTGCATATGGGGTATTTTTTTGCTCTACCCTTGACTTAGAAATGATTCCTAGTGGGTCATAAGACCAGGTGAAACTGAGCTTGAAATCCATTAGTTTCAAAAGTACATTTGCTTCCTTCTCTGATGATCTAGAATTACAAATAAAAGGCCCAATTTTATTTTTTTTATTTTGAATTGGTCCTTCTTCCTTGCACCTACAAAATGGAGTTGATCCATGTTAATCATTTTCCTAATGTATTCCAGAGAAAATATTTGAAGAGGGAAAAATTTAGGAAATCTATATGATGGCAACTCACAACCATATACTCTAATTTTTGTATAATTTTGGTACAAGTACCAATCTCATGTTTTATTTTTCTCATTTAAATGTAAGTTTATTTTAATTTATGTCCCAATCCTTGGTTTATTTTATGTCCTAATTTATGTCACTATTTAATAGACTTATGACCACATGTAAAAATTGATCCACAAAGTCATTGAATGTATATTCAGTGATATAATTTCTTACTAATGATGTCCATTGGATTAATGATTGTGGGTTGTCTTAGTTGTACATATTTTTCAAAGGAAAAGAGAATCTATCTGACTGATAAAATAGGAACAAATATAGTAAAACCGAGGCATATTTGAACACTCCTTCTGTGCTAAACTTAATGAATTACTCGTGAATTGAATCTGCCAAGAATTGAATGTAGTTGAAGATAAGAGGCTTTTAATTTGTTGAGAAAAGTGACAAGAAACTAATTATGACCTCATCGACCCATTGATCAAAATGATAACCTAATAGACATGCAACAATGGATATAATATGCTTGGTAATTTATGGAAACTTATATGAATTATAGGGTGGATTGTTTTTAGGCAATTGAGCATCTTCTAGAAAGAGTTTTTCAAAAATTTTGGTTCTTTGAGGAAAATATAGTTTTTTATAGATATCCATGAGAGATTCTAGAGAAAATTGACGCAAGGTTTCAAGGTTTTGGACTTGCAGCATGTTATTTATTTACTCATTAGTAATGGTGAACAAGACTTCTTTGTTTTGATAAATTACTACTCTTTGACTTGGGATATACCTAAACTAACACCACACAATAAATTATGGGAAGTAAAATATTTGTGGAAAGATAAATTGTGGGAGAGATGAATGCCACAAGTTTAATTCATCATTTGAGTCTAATAACTTTCACGTTAACCAGTTGTGGAGTTTGATTAAATCGAACTCACAATTGGTTTCTGCAACTTTATAGTGTTGGTCCACCAAAGGTTCATGGTCTAAGTCAATAGGAGGAGGAAGCATGGGATTATCAATTTTCTTGGACTTCTTTTTTGAAGTCATAATTGCAAAGGAAAGGGAAAATACCATATTTAACTAGATATAGCTTGATTTCCTTTGTTGTGTGAATGTGGTAAATATATGCAATTTGGACTTGTTGCTGACAAAGTTTGCTTCATCTTCGTGACTGGTACTGCTGTTAAGTCCTGCAATTGGTTATAACAGCAACGGGATGGAGAGATAGTTCACAAATTAGATGATTCTTTTTAAACAAATAAACTTTAACCTTTGAATAATGTGATTTATTTATGAAATTATCTGTTATGTTGGAGCGGGGGGAAGGAATTTAATGATTAAGGGATAATTTACAACTGAAAGGATGCGACTGGTGGAAAGACCTAACACTTGGTAGAGTAGGAGTGGTCTTGAGATTTTGGTGGGAGTGGAGGAAAAAGTCTTTTGAATGAGAAAGAGTGGTTTTCATAGGGGGCATGAAATGGTTTGTGGTATTGGAGTGAGAGGGTGTGAAGTACATGATGGAAAGGCATGTGGTGAGGTGGTTTTTTGGGAGTCCAGATTTTCACACCCCCCCTTGTTGAATAAACTTCGAATGGGCTTGGGGGGTGCGAAGTGCATTATGAGCCATTGATTACTTTAGAGCGCAAATCACGGCGATTGAACATGGCAGCATTTTAACAATAAACAACAAAAAATTTTGTCGTGATGTTTTGTTGCTAAACCTTGCTTAAGTAATCACACTAATCACATATTATTGATAATCTAATGCAATTCAACTATATAAGAGGGCGGATTTTAAATTTTCATGCTAGTACTTTGGGAAATAATATTTTTTTTAATCCCCTTTTTATTTTCTTATTTTCAATATTCACTATTTCTTTTTTTCTTTTTTTTTGTCTAGAATTTGTTGTTTTTATTTTTCTTCAATAAATATCTAAATTATCAAAACCAAATATTTTACAACACTAAGGGTAGAAGGAAGTAATTACTCTGATTACCTAACCTCTAATGTCTCATTATGGAAATAGGGTCTAAATTTTTTACCTTTTTTTACCTTCTCAAAACTTGAAATAGATGGCATAGTTGTATTTGTCTCATCGATACCTTTCCAATAATATGCAGGTGCATATTAAGATATATTATTAATATGGTAGTGTAATACGCCTGAAAAAAAATTTACCACTCAAGCTCTGCAACTCGGCTTAGCCCTGAGCGTCTAGCCAATGGAAAATCTGGGAGGAGAGGCTTCCAACCCCTCTACCCCTCTACAAACTATGGAGCATCTAACTGAAAAAAGTCCTCTTCAGCATGATATGACATCCCAACCTCTACAAGTTGCGCATAATGGTGATTCGACCCTTCTCTCCAAGCATCTGGAGACAACACATCTCACTACGAACACATGCATAACTTATTCCACTATGATACAAAACCTTTAAATCTCGCTTGAATGTTTATCCAGAAACATTCAATTCATGGAGTAACAAGCTTTGATAGGAAAATTTATAGTTATTTGGTCATTTGAAACCACCCTCCTTAACTGGATCACGCAACGATGGAAGCCCAAATCTCACTATGAAGTTAAGCTAGGCCCAAAAGGCTTATTTAAAGTAGTTTTTGACTGCCATGAGGATTAGAAAGTTGTCATGGAATGAGGCCCGTATTTTATTATCTCTGTAAGATTGTTTCTAAGACCTTGGACACCTAAATTCAACCTAGACAAGGAGGAATTCCCATGGGCCCCAGTCTGGATCCAATTGTATTCTCTACCATTTGACTAATGGGACCCTGAAACCTTAAAGGACATTAGCAATAAAATGGGTCATTTTTTTTTTCATGTCAGAGAAAACCAAGAATGGTTTCTAATCCTCTTGTGCAAGGACCTGCACCTACCTAAACATCTCAGGCTCGCTTCTGTAAGCCATAGCTCTAAAATATGAAGACAACACCTGGACTCAAGTTCTAGACTACGAGCACGTTCCATTTCGATGTCATAAGTGCCATAAACATGACCATATCCATAAATATTGTACCCTAAATAACATCAAGACTTGAAACCAACCAAGCAAGCTGATAAGAAGAGGGGGATTTTACCAAAGTTCCCAGTAAAAGTGTCACAAAAATAAATTCAATTATATAAGCTCAAAAAATACACAAGCCATGTCTGGCAACAACTTCAACGTCTTAAGCGAACTACCAGAGGATCAAATGGACCAAGATCAAGAAAACACAACCAAATGCTTCACTCCTAGATCCAGCTCTGAATCCAAAAGAAAAAGTCCCAATGGAAGGTCTAAGCCATCTTAAGAAGCAAGAAACTCCAAACTTTGAGCCCTTGGTAATCTGACCCGCTAAGGAAACATCGACAATGGATGAGGACTAGCTAGAAGACTTAGATGGTCTCGACATTCTAGCCATGGAAGAAGCCTGCAAGCGAAATACCCTGCATTGCATCCCTTCAAAGTAAATTAATATGCTAGCAGTAGCACTCTAGAAAGCTAAGGCATCTCAACAACTTTGGGTTCAAGAAAACACCTCCAAAGATGGAAGGAAGAGCAACAAGGAATTCAAAAAGAGGCATCGCAAAACCACCATGCAACGAATAGATGTTATGGGATGGAAGCTAGTTGACTTTCGACAATACAAACATATCACTGAGGTCTACGCCTTTCAAACCACCCCCCATATATGAAGAGTATATCATGGAATCTCATGGGATTAAATTATCCCTCCAATCATCACATTCTTCATCAGAAAGTGCAGCAAGCTATTCCAACAATTCTATTAATTCAAGAAACTAAGTGCTTAGAAAATGACTTTGATCTCTACATGCAAAAAATATTAAAGAAAGCCCACACACTAGATATAAGTGTTGAAGGTGCCTATGGAGGGTTAGGAATGTTTTGGAGCTCGCATCTCATCCAATTTGAGGTTCATGATCAGCAACCTAATGCCCTAATAGTCAAATTCCACCCTCTTGGCACGGATCAACATGGCTACATGACCAACATATATGATCCCAATATTACTTCAAGGAAACATGAAATGATTCAATACTTATAAACTCTTCGTGGCACCCTCAACCCCAATCTATGGATCATAGGAGGGGACTTTCCTAATCTTCTCACTAAGGGAGAAGTAGGGAGGTCGCATGCACCTAGAGCCAAAAGCAAAGGAGCTTCAAACCTTCATAGATGAATCCAATATGGTGGACATAAATACATTCATTGGTGTTGATAGCTAGAACAACAGGATGGGTGGCACTAACCAAATATATTTTTTGCATGATACATTCTTGGTGGCATAGAAATGGCTAACTGGCAGTAGCAATCTTGTAGTTGAGATCCTCACTTCAATGAGCTCAGATCACTGTTTGATCTCTTTATCTTGGCACTCCTTTGGTAAGCCTCTCAAAGACACTTTTTGATTTGAAATTTTTTTTCTAACATACCTCGAATTAGTCAGCAAAATCTAGAATGGGTGGCGGAGCATAGTAGTTCATGGTACTCAGATGTACATTTTCCAACAAAATTGAAAATAATCAAAGATATTCTCTGTAAATGGAACATGGAATCGTTCGGAAACATATTCCAGGAAAAGATAATCCTAGATTATCCTCTCTCCTGTAGGTCATCATCTCAAGGGGGATCACTTCAAAAATCACAGATCGGGATGGCCAATTCATGCAGAATCTGGAGGAACGCTAGAAATAAGAAGATATACGCTGGAGAAAAAAACATAGAATCTCTTGGTTGAAATATGGAGAAAGAAATAAAACATTCTTTCACTGCTCAACCATCCAACACAGAGCCAATAACAACATTTCATTTATGCACCTAGATAATTGTAATATTCCCAAAATTTTCACATCATATTTGGAATATTAGAGTCCTTGATTTTCTTAATGAATTAAGAAAATAAAAGGGTGGAGGGACCCACAATCCTAAATATGAATAAATATCCACTTTGTGTGTGTGAATGCGGATTAATTAAGCTTAGATCTACATAACAAGGTAATTGAGCAACTACTAATGTAAATGAATTTGGAGAATCTGTCTCATTAATGGGATAGATCATGGGCGGTTAATTCAGTCAACTAAGATCTTGAATATGTCAAACAAAAGATCATGACACTCGTGATAAAGTGATGGAGGATGATGTGTAAACAAAGCACACTTGATGGAGAAGGTGTACATTGCACCTAGACATGATGGTTGATTTGGTCAAACAGCACAGTCCAACTTGGAGGATCTTGTCCACATACACTGCGCAGTCCAGATGAGGGCCAAGGCTTGGGAAGGCTCAAATGTTATAAAGAAGGTTAAGGCAAGGATGAAGGCATGCTGATTATTCTTGATGTAAGATATTTTCAGATCTGGAATTGTCATGTGACATTCCACTGCTTTCTTGGGTTGTTTAGCAGAGATTGCAGGTGTTGTTTAGCACAGGGTGTTCCTGGTTGGGAATCCCACCTCTTTCTTAGAGAAGCTCTAGAAAGATTATTTTACTTCATATTACATTAGGCTTTGAGTGCCACATCTCTTTTCATACTTTCTACGGAACATCCATATTCAGAAATTGCAGATTTCTAAAGATCAGTTTGGAAGGAGGAAGTTGTATTCAGTACTTCAGCTAGAAAATTGGTGAAGGATTATTCCTATCACCTTGGGATTAAAGATCATCTTCCCAGAGCTTCATTGTATATCTGGAATTAGACAAAAATTTATTGACCTCCCAGCAGCATTACTTCCTTCAGGAATTACACTGTCTATCTTGCAGATCTAAAGGGAGGAAGGAAGTTGCTAGTATTTCAGCTAGCAATCCTGTGAGGGATCATTCCCTCACATTTCCATCAGTCTTACCATAAGCCTGGAGTTTATTGCAGCATTTTTCAGTAGGAATAAGGCCTATGTTTCCCTCACACTGCAGTTTCTATAGGCAATTGTGTTGCAACAGCTGCAATCATCATTGGAGGATTGAGAAGCTAGATTTACAGCTTTTAGCTCGTAGATCTCAGGAAGGGATCAGCCCTTCAAGCATAGATCTGATCTGATATCATATTTCAGCCATATATTTGTCAGATCTAGCTTTAGATCTATATTTTCCAACAGATAAAGGATCAAACCCTTGGGAGGTAATCTTTCCAAAGTTGCAGATCTGGAAAATCCTTTCTAGGTTATCTTGGGAATCCATCACATTGGCCAGATCTTGAATCTTGGCATCATCTGAGCTCCAAATTTGAGTATATATGCATTTTCCTTTTCAGCCTGCAACTATATGTTCATATTCTGATGAAGGGACAATGCAGTATTTTCTTCAGTGCCTCTCCAGTTACGTTGTACCTGTTGTAGCTTATTTTCTAGGTACTTCTAGACCATCTCTTTGGTTAGATCTGCTCATATTTTGTACATGGTGTAATTGATTCTTCTCCAGTCTAATAAAATGGCTCAGCTTCTCTGTGAATCTTGATGTTGTATTAAGATTTATTGTTTTTCTTGCTGCAAGTTCTTATATTGTGTTAAGTATTACTACATTCTCCCTTTTGGGGATATTACAGTGGTATCAGAGCATGATCTTTGGCTCAGCTTGTGGAAATTTCATCTTTTGCATCTAAAGAAGAAGTAGATAGATGAGATATATCATGGAGGAAGAAAATTATGCCACCCATTTTTGTATATCTATGCAAGATCTCTCCAAGGAGGTCTATCAAATGAAAGAGGAAAGGCAGAAAGAAGTTCCAAGAAGAAGATGTGATGAGGAAGGTCTAAGCACTTCTTATCAGTAAGGAAGAAAACTGGAGAACCCTAGATATCCTCATCGATCCACTATGGCCACTTTCTTTGGAAAAGGTGAAGGGCGTAGAAATGAAGGAAGGAATGAACCTGAGACTCATGAGACTCTTAGTCTATATCTTGAAGAGTACAAAGCACAGTCTAGAGCATTCAAGGAGAAGCTAACTCTCCAACAATTCTTCAAAATCAAAGAAGAAAGAGGATCCTATAGTAGCAATAGAGGGAAGAGGCACAATAGGTTCTATTTGCCTACATTTGATGAATCCTCCTCAAGCAATGTTAAGGCTTGGAGGAGAGATTTAGATGCATCTTTCAGACTAAATCCTGTAGCTGAAGAAGAGGTTGTTCAGATTGCAACACTTCTTCTTTTAGATGAAGCCAATGATTGGTGGTTTTGTCACATGGAGCATGCAAAGGTGACTAAATATTCATATTTCTTTCACAATTTGAGGAATAAGTTGGATGTGAAGAAGGCAGAGATGTGCCAAAAAGAGACATTTCCTAAGGAGAGGGCTGTCAATCTTGTCACTCTGGACAAGAAGTCACTACATTCACCACCATCTGTAGAAGTACTTACATCCGGAGATAAGACTTCTGCATCTTTTCAAGATAGTATTGAGCTCTTGAAACATAGTGTCCCATGCATGCTTTAGGAGATGCATGAGGAGGAGGAGGAGAATTATAGCATTGGTACACTTGGAGAAGAGTAGCCATCACTCTTACCAGCAGTTGGAGGCACTACTGTCCCAGTTGGAGGAACTCTTGTGTTCTATCAAGAGGTTACCACATATCATTTGATCCAAGGTATGCATACACATTCATCACCTATTGTTTCAATAGATCTTATTGAAACTTATGGGGACATGCCATCAAGGCCAATGCATAACCAAGGGTTAGAACATTGTGCTGATTTGAAGCAAAAACATATCACAATGCAGAGGACCCTTGATATAATAAAGGAGGAGATGAAAAGCTATCCCAGCTGGTCATGGATGAACTACATTCAACCTCTTGAGTTGAAGTGTAGAGTTTCAGAAAAAGGGATGGGCATAATCCTTTGTACAATGACTGGTTATGAGATCAATGTTGTACCTCTCTTTGAGACAGTTTATGTATTACCTTGCAGATCTATAGCAATGTCACTTAGAAGCAGTGATAATGATGAGGCCCCATTATTCTTGGAGCTTTCTGAAGGTAGCTTCACTCATGAATCAGTGGAGGTAAAGATGATAAATGGTATACATCTTGAGATGAGAAACCCTTTATCCTTTCTAGATGACCCTTTCTCAATGAGCATCTCACAGCTCAAAGAGAAACTTCTACCTACAGAAGATATAGAACCTCATTGGTTTTGGAAGGCCATGGATGAGAAGAATATCTCATTAAGAGATCTCATTGGAGGTGCACTTCAACATTTCATGGAGTGAAAATTTCTTCATTAGTTTGGGGAAGATGGTATTCTGCAAAGGGAGGATACCATGATTATGCAGCACATCACTCATCTTCCATATTGGGGTGAGTGGATGAGGAAGATAAGCAAGGGGTTGCATGAACACTTGCATATTTATATGGCCTAGCAAGCTTGGTTACGTTGGTTGCCCTTGGGAGGTTCTTGTCACTGCCCAAAGTATCCTATTTCTTTGATCTATGCCTTGAAAAAAACTTATGAGATGAAGAAGGAGGCATGGCTATGCTGGATGCTCTTGGGTGAGTATGGTTACCACCAAATAGCTCATATTTTTCTAATTCATGCCTTGTGTATCAAAGATAGAATACAACAAAAGAAGGCATGTTCATTTTGGTTTCACTTGAGAGAGATTGGCCACCACATGGAATCTACTATGTCTATGTGTTTTGTATTGGGTAAAGCTTGGCATGATGCTCTCATGATGTGCATTAATGATGTTTCTTTGTATTGGGCTGATGTGACATTCCCTATGTCCATTAGTATGTTTTTGCTTCATGATGCACATGAGGAAGATAGAAAGTAGCAAGATCTCTTGCTGCTTTGGTTGCTTTTGGGGGAGTTTGGCTTGTCCATCTTACATGGAGGAGATGGAGGATGGAAATGAACAGCCTTACTCCGATGGTTACTATTAGGAGAATATGGTTTGACATATTTTTCTACCCATATGACTCCTTCCCTTCTTCTTTTTCATAATGTTAGAATTGTGCTTGGATCCAACAAGGCCAACAGGGCTAAGGATGAGAGCATATCAATGCTCAATCAAATTCATAAAACATGGGATGAAGAGATGTATTGTATGATGGAGCTTTTCCTTTGTGAAGAGAGCCACCTTATTTTATGCACCTCATGTATTTATGTTGATGTTGGACATCATAGGGTTGTCACTTGGTACTTCATGATGGAAGGAGGACATATAACCAAACAGTTGTAGGTCATTCTTTATGTTTTTAAAAGAAAACTTTGGAACCAAACATGCATAACGCATTGCAGCAAATGGAGGAATCCTTCCTCATGTGGATGCCATTTGGGAGGGAATAGATGGCCTTGCATCTAATTTTGGAGTTGCTTGAGGACAAGCAACATTTTTCTTGGGGGGACTGTAATATTCCAAAAATTTTCACATCATATTTGGAATATTAGAGTCCTTGATTTTCTTAATGAATTAAGAAAATAAAAGGGTGGAGGGACCCAAAATCCTCAATGTGAATAAATATCCACTTTGTGTGTGTGAATGTGGATTAATTAAGCTTAGATCTACATAACAAGGTAGTTGAGAAACTACTAATGTGAATAAATTTGGAGAATATGTCTCATTAATGGGATAGATCATGGAGGGTTGACACAGTCAACTAAGATCTTGAAGAGATCAAACAGAAGATCATGAGACACTCATGATAAAGTGATGGAGGATGATGTGAAAAAAAAAAACACACTTGATGGAGAAGGTGTGCATTGCACCTAGACATGATGATTGATTTGGTCAAACAACACAGTCCAACTTGGAGGATATTGTCCACATACACTACGCAGTGTAGATGAGGGCGAAGGTTTGGGAAGGCTCAAATATTATATAAAGAAGGTGAAGGCAAGGATGAGGGCATGCTGATTATTATTGATGTAAGATCTTTTCAGATCTGGAATTGTCATTTGACATTCCACTGCTTTCTTGGGTTGTTTAGCAGAGATTACAGATGTTGTTTAGCACAGGGTGTTCCTGGTCAGGAATCCCACCTCTTTCTTAGAGCAGCTATAGAAATATTATGGTACTTCATATTACATTAGGCTTTAAGTGCCACATCTCTTTTCCTACTTTCTGCAGAACATCCATATTCAGAAATTGCAGATTTCTAACGATCAGTTTGGAAGGAGGAAGTTGTCTTCAATACTTCAGCTGGAGAACTGGTGAAGCATTATTCCTATCACCTTGGGCTTAAAGATCAGCTTCCCAAAGCTTCATTGTAGATCTGGCACCAGGCCAAAAGTTATTGACCTCCCAACAATAGTACTTCCTTCAGGAATTACACTGTCTATCTTGCAGATCTAATGGGAGGAAGGAAGTTGCTAGTATTTTAGCTAAAAATCCTGTGAGGGATCATTCCCTCACATTTCCATCAGTCTTACCATTAGCCTGGAGTTTATTGCAGCATTTTTCAATAGGAAGAAGGCCTCTCTTTCCCCCACAACGCAGTTTCTAGAGGCAGTTGTGTTGCAACAACTGCAATCATCATTGGAGGATTGAGAAGCTAGATCTAGAGCTTTTAGCTCATAGATCTGAAGAAGGGATTAGCTCGTCAAGCATAGATATGATCTGATATCATATTTCAGCCATCTATTTTTTGGATCTAGCTTCATATCTATATTTCCCAGCAGATCAAGGATCAAACCCTAGGGAGGTGATCTTTCCAAAGTTACAGATATGGAAAATCCTTTCTGGGTTATCTTGGGAATCCATCACATTGGCCAGATATTGAATCTTGGAATCATATGAGCTCTGGATTTGAGTATATCTACGTTTTCCTTTTCAGCCTGCAATTATATGTTTATATTCTGCTGAACGGACATCGCATTATTTGCTTCAGTGCCTCTCTAGTTACGCTGTACCTATTGTAGCTTATTTTCTGGGTACTTCTAGACCATCTCTTTGGCTATACCTACTCATATTTTGTACATGGTGTAACTGATTATTCTCCAATATAATAAAATGGCTCAGCTTCTCTGTGAATTCTCATGTTGTCATAAGATTTATTGTTTATCTTGCTGCAAGTTCTTATATTGTGTTAAGTATTACTGCATTCTCCCTTTTGGGGATAATACAATAATGGTGAGAGAAGCAGTAAGACCTGGAAGCCACTCTAGTCAGCCACTTCTCGAATATCCTCACAAAACCTCGGATCCAAAGAGATGTTGACATCAAGAACATAACATATCACATCCCTCATCTTGAATCTCAATAACTCAATATTACTCTATTCATAGAAATCAAGGAGGAAGAGATTCAAGAAGCACTACTCAACATGCCATAAATAAAGGCCTCGAGACCGAATGGCTTTACATTCTCATTCTTCAAAAAATTTCGGCACTTTTTGCATCAGGACATCACTGAATTAGTAGAATACACTCAAGCATCTCACTCCATTTTACCAACCCTAAATTCTACCTTCCTTGCTCTAGTCCCAAAGGAAGATAATGTTTCCACAGCATGTAAGTACAAGCCCATAGCACTTTGCAATGTAATTTATAAAATTATATCCAAAGTTATTGTAAATCGCCTCAAGGCTATCCTCCCAAACCTCATTTACCCATAGCAATTAGGATATGTTGAAGGCAAGCATATCCTAGATGGCATCATCCTTTCCCATGAATTCATCCACTCCATCAACTCTCTGAAGCTTCCCTACATGCTCATTAAGTTGGATCTCTCCAAAGAAATTGAAACTCTAAACTAGGATTATATAAAATAGGTGTTGCTTGCCTTCGGGTTCAGTCCCCCTTGACCTCCTGGGTTATGTCCTCAATCTCCTCATTTTTTTTCTCTATTCTTGTAAATGGTTTCACATCGGACACCTTTCATCACTCCAAAGGCATTAGGCAAGGAGATCCTCTCTCTCCATTTCTCTTCATTCTTATTGAAGAATGATTGGTTCGAGCGTTAGATGTTTCCATCACTCAAGGATGCTTCTCTGGTATTTCATTACATGGAAACCCACCCCTCCACGCCTTCCGCCATTAAAAATTTGTTGATAACACTCTACTTTGCAACCACTCCTTATTCAAAGAATATCACTCCATAAAAAAAATTTTGGATTCATTCTCTATGGCCTCAAGATCAGCCATCAATATAGGAAAATCTCTTATCTTATTTTCTCACACTCTCCTTGCCACCCAAAGGAATATTGCGCACATTATAGGCTTCTCAAAGAAAAATATTCCTTCCAAGTACCTTGGTATTCCCCTCTCAACTTCTTCCACCAAGAATTCATCTTGGAAATCCCTCCTAGACAAGATAAAAAGATAGACTCAACTATTGGTCATTTAGACCTTTGAATATAGCAGGAAAATTTTTTCTCCTCAAATATTTCCTGCAAGCACTGTCTTCTAATCTCTTTTTTGTCCTGGCTGCACCCAAACAGGTCCTGAAATATCTTAGAAAAATTCAACACAATCTGTTGTGGGGAGGCTCTTATATCAAATAAAAATAGCCAATGGTCAAATGGGAAGCACTCTACCACTCAAGAAAAGAATGTGGGCTTGGTCTCAAAGACCCAGAAAAAATTTAACAAAGTCATGGGGGCAAAGATCTGGTGGAGATGGGTCAAGCACACCACTGAACCATGGGCTAAACTATGGCACTCGAAATACATTCAATACACTAACAAGAAAGATCTAATTCAACTTAACTCAACCATAAAGGGTTCACACATTTGGAAAATGGAAAACACAAATAGATCCATGGTTCAAAGTCACATTTTATAGGAAATAAGGGATGGTTGTTCAATGCGATTTTGGACAGATTCATGGAAAAAAACCCCAAGTATTTTCCAAGAGTTACATCTCCCCCTCATCGAACATCAAGCTCATGCCTCAAACAAGATGTTAGTATCACAACACTCACAAGAAGGCCCTTCTCAGGAAATATGCAGATAGACCCTCCCCACTCTGGATTAAGAGGAGGACTTAGAAACTAATCATTCTTACTTGAAGGAGGCTCTTGATCATAGAACATTCAAAAATGAAAATTTATAATACATTTTAAGGTGGGGATACAGAAATACAGTTATGTTTAGTGTGAAAGAAGCATACAGTATATACTCGCAAACCCAAACTCAGAGGTTGGGCACTTTTTGGTCAAATTTATGGGCCCTACAACTCTGGTCGAAGATATGCATATTCACCTAGCTCCTTATCAGAAGACGTATCCTTACTTGGGAAAATATTGCTAAGAGAGGATTTGTTGGCTCTTCATGGTGTTGCATGTGTCAATCCTCACAGGAATCAATTGATCATCTATTCAATGAGTGTCCCATAGCCAACCAATTATGGGAGAAAATTGAACAGGATTTTTGTAGGAAATATAGATTTGCAAATAATATCACACAAAAATTGAAAAATAGAGCTTGAAACCCTTTCAAACTCCCATTCTCAATAGGATTTGGTCCCTAATCCCCTTCTTCTTCATCCGGTAAATTTGGAACAAAAGGAATCATATAATTTTTTATGGAAAAGGTCAAATAGTGGAAGGAATCTGGATTCTTCTCCATAAAAAAGTCAATGAAAATATTCTCATCCAAAAATGGGAAGAAAGTGACTTACAAGGTCCTAAATATGAGCAATCAATTCTTGACTGGTGGCTCTTAGCCAAGCCTACAAATCCAACCATTAATAAACCAAATCTCCCTTCAAAATAGCTGGATCATTGGTCTACTCCACTTAACTTCACCAAGTTG
This sequence comes from Pinus albicaulis, assembly GCA_034641835.2. NCBI lineage: Eukaryota > Viridiplantae > Streptophyta > Pinopsida > Pinales > Pinaceae > Pinus > Pinus albicaulis. The sequence goes on from CM076584.1 coordinate 1,380,538,056, forward strand.
AACTACAACGGTGCATCAAAGGGTAACCTAGGACCGATAGGCATTGAAAGGGATTTTTTAAATCTCCATGGTGCTGTCATTCAAGCTTTATGTGGTTCAATTGGATGGGAAAGGAATAACATGGCTGAGTTATAATCTCTCATGCAAGGGCTAATCATATCTCGATCACACAATCTCCATCCCCTCATAGTTAAGGGAGACTCACATGTGATCACTCGTATAGCCAACAGAATTTTGAATGGCTCTCCAATGCACAAGTGTTCAAGTTGTTGGCACCTGGACCACAATGTTCAACAACTTTCAGTTATAGTTGTAGCAAGGCGAGAAATCATTTTCACTCACACCAAAAGGAAGGCCAACAAATTAGAATATCTCCTTGCTAACAAAGGGGTGGAAGGAAATATGGATCTAATTTAGTATATGCAGATTTATCTCTCAAATGTCACCTAGTCATCTCAATGTCAATCTCTCATCATGTAGGAGAAGCCTCCTAAGGAGTCCTTTTGCCACTGAATTGTTTCAGGGAAAGATAAATCTTAATGGGGACAACTTCGATTGTTCACCCAAGCATGTAGAAACTCTCATTCCTGTAACAATTTTGTCAATATAATATGATTTTCTTACTTACAAAAATAAATATATGCAAGCGTGGGCCCCTCTACAATCGCATCACTCAGGAATCAAATCCTGATGGTATCCCATGTAGTCCCCCATTACAACTTCTGGAGAAAACAAAGTGAGGTTACATGGAGTAGCCACCTAGCCACCCACCACCTCAACTCAGTCCTAACCAATCACTAGGTCATGCTTCATTACACCTATGTAGGTGGGCCCCATCACTCCTACCCCTGTCCCATATGAACCCTAATCTCTCCAACCACACATTTTCGATCAATGGTTGGAAGCCATATATCTAACAGTGGAGATGTATTTGAGTCTGAGACTATCACAAGAATTAGCATCAAGTTGTTTCTCAAAGGGTGGGATGGCTCATAGCAAACCCATCCACTAGTTGATCTCGGCTTCAGGTCCCAACGTGTGCTCCCGTAACAGGCCTTCTCCAAATGATTTTGGTTCCACTACCTTGTCAATTTTCCACCTCCTTTACAATAGTGCAAGTGGGCCCCACCATGTGTCACTTATTTTCAAGCCACATGGCCTCAGCAAAACCCTGAATTCAACTGACACATGTCCTTCCTCCTGGGTTGTGGGTGGCTTGTAGACCACATCACTTTCCATGCAAGCCATGGGTCCCGTTTGTTCTTCTTATGCATGGTAAAAATGCATTTTCACGTTATATGTGATTTTGGGGGTCCTCCGCCTTGACATGCCAAATGCTTAACAACCTTCCCTACCCTGCCACAAAATCCTAGCAAATGAATCTCTACGATATTTCCCTAATATCCCATCTAATTCTTCGGGGTAAAACCTCCATGACATGTGGATGGCATTCAATTTTTCTCGGGATCTACGTCTCATATCTCTCTTGCATGCAATCATGGACATGGCTCTTGTCAGTGTTACTTACAAGGAATGAGTCTTTGTGCTCCTCCAAGCCCTAATCTTCTGGCCCCTACAACATAAGAGTTTATACATATTGTTGTATAGTTATAAAGCTCTCATAGCTATCCCTCCTAAGCTTTGAATATATAAATCTACATATATTTTCATAATGCGCATAATTATTATTGTGTCATATCTCCTGAGATTTTAACAAGGATCAAACCATCCCATTCGATATATATACATATTATACATGTGTATGATTTATAAAAACATAACAGTATCCTCCTAAAGTTTAATGTTGATAGTGTAAGATGTAGAAGTTGAATCCATTAATTACATAATAATTGGGACCAAGATCTGTCCACCCAATTATTCTTAGTCTGATTGGACCAAATTCATACTTATAATTTTTCAGATGACTACATGCCTCTCAGTATGGTAAAAAATAGGAAGCAATCTCAAGAATATAAACAAGGATCCATTCATTTTCTCAATAATTACACAAAATTCAATATTCCTCAAGCATGTAGAAAAACACATTCCACATTATGTCAAAAGTATTATGTAATTACATTGAATCATTATCAAAATAGGATTTAAACCAACACATATGCTTATTTACCTCTATTTATCTCAGTATCAAAAACACTTCAGTATACAATTAATACATTCAAGGTTAAACATAGATTTGAAAGTATTGTTTACATCCATCTGGATCACACAAAAATACAATTTAACATTCATGGCCATAAGTTATATATCACGCCACCATTCTCATTCTAAAAAGCCATAAGAATATCAAAATCCATTGGCTCAATACATTACATTTACACATTCAAAGGCATGCATATTTATACAAAGAGGTAAACATTAGAATTACTTTCACATATTTACTAAGAAAATAATCATTTGGTATTATAAGTTGGGCAATTTTGATTTGGACTTCGACTCTCCACACAAAATTAGACACACTGCATCCAATCCCTTCTTGCATTAGTCACCCCTGAGCTAGATTCCATAGCTTTAGGATGAGTGCTTAAGGGATTAAAATAGTTCTACCAACTGAAATAAGGACTCCAGATGACCATCCACCTCCATGCACCAGCTACTTAGTGCAATCAATTTCTTACAGGGAATCCATAGGTCTATCATCTCTACCCTCTTGCTACCTCAATAAAAATTGTAGCTCTACCATCATATACTAAAACAGGGAATCCATAGGTCCACCACATCCACCCTCAAATCAACAAGGGAATATATATATTCACCACCTCCACCCTCCAATCAACAAGGGAATCCAAAATTCCACCACCTCCACCCTCAAATCAGCAAGGGAATCTAGAAGCTATACATCCACCCTCAAATCAACAACGGAATATAGAGACTATACCTCCAACCTCAAACCAGTAATGTAATCTAAAGGTTATACCTCCACCCTCAAATTTGCAATGTAATCTATAGGTTATACCTCCACCCCCTAAAATAAACAATGGAATCTAGAGGCTATACTTCCAACCTCAAATCAACAAGGGAATCCAGAGGTTATACCTCCATCCTCAAATCAAGAAGGGAATCCAAAATTTATACCTCCACCTTCAAATCAGCAAGGGAATCTAGAGGCTATACCTTACTAGGAATCATAGGAACATTCCTCCACCCATGCTGACAAGGGAATCCATAGTAAACCATATCCACCCTCTAGTATTACAAGGAATCTAGATACTACTTCCCTCACTTGAGAGATATTCTTATCTCCTTCCAATGCTCCACCTAATGTAACACACCCTCAATCAATTATTTTTACATAGTGGTTCCACCCTATTCTAGGAATCCATAACCCACAGCAAAACTAAGAACAAAAGTAGAGGGGGATAAATAAATATCCTTATTAGGAATCCAAGAAACAAGCCTCCACCTAAGCTGGCAAGGGAATCCATAGAAATCCATCTCCACCCTTCATTATTATAGGGTATCCAAATACTACTACCCTCACCTAAGAGATATTATTATCTCCCCCCAATGCTCCATCAAATTTTTTCTCTATCCCTTGCATTATGAGAGTAGCATAGAGCTTTCTAATATTTTTCCTTCATGCTCTATGGTTTTTCTTCCTATATGGCACAATTATTATTTCTAAAATCCTCTTCCATAGATTTTCATTCATATTCTCCTTCACCCTTTACATATGTGTGTTATTCCCCCTTTTCTCTCCTCAATGCGTGAGAAGGAAAATGTCCCTTTTAGAATGTTATATTTCCCCATGTGTGTTGCAACCATTTAGGTTGCGTGGGAAGACATTCTTTATCTCCTACCCTGCGAGCTTGGTTATAGTGTTTCTCTCTTCACATGGTCATAGGGTTGAATTATTCCATCTCCCTCGTCCACTTCTTATTTGTTTACTTTAGGCTATCAGTCCTACCTACACAATCCATCACCATCAATGTTTTCCCTTTCTACCTTGTGAATTTATTTATGGTGGCCATGGTTCCTATAAAATATTACCTAGCTCCACTGATTGATATGATCAACCCAATTTAAATATTATCTACCAGCCATTCATGGCTATCATAAAAAAATTCAAGCTTTATTCAATCCAAATCAACCTCCTTCCTCAAACTCTGGAATTTGTGTCCCAATTCTCAGGAATTTTGATTATACAATGAAGGGGAATTAGCCATTAGTTGTCATTGTACCCTCACCCTTAGAGGAACACCATCCTCGGTGTTCTAATCTTGAGCACAGTGAAAAACATGCTTAGTCCCATCATAAATCATTGTGAGCTTTACAATGTAGCTCATTAACAATCAAATTCTATATATGTAAAATTTTCTTTCTCAACTACTAAATATACATGAAAATTATTCCTTGGACCGACCACTTTTTTGGCTCCTTACAATAGTCTTCGTGTTTTTTCTATGCACTATGATATATTCAATTTTTTTCTTGTTCTTCCTATATCCAGCTCCATTAACCTAGACTGGGAAACTCATGTGATTCCCTATAACATGGCATACAATCTCTCGTGATATTTAGCATAAAGACATTGTAAAAATTTAAAATTTACCTCTTGTCTTTTCCATCAGTATATCAAGAAAGTCCAGAGGTGTCCCATCTCCACTATTTTCAAACCGAGGGAATCCAGAGTCCACAATGTCTCCATTTGACATCCAAGGATCCAGAATGAATTGCATCTCCACCCAAGCATAATAAAATCTAGGAACCCAGAATCCTGACAGCTCCACCCCATAACTAATTTAGGAAATTAGAACTGATGGTGCTCCTCCCCAACTATAGGAATCTATAGGATTAATACTCTCTAACCACTTTGTATATTAGGAATCTAGAACCAAATGTATCCACCTATATCCTACAAGAATCCATGGTACACTAGCTATTCCACCTAACAGACTCCATGGGAGTCCAAATAGTTGACCTCCACCTATTCAAAAAAGAATCAGGAATCCAGAACTCTGCTCGAGCTCCACCTGATACACAACAAGAGTCTAGAGAACTTGATCCACCTATGTGCATTTTCCTTGTTGTATTGCATGTACCCATAGTCCAAATCCCCAGTCTTTCGTTGCTTCAATTGTCCATGCTTGTGCCAGCATGTCGCACATCACACTATTTTCATTCTGTTGATATATCCTTCAACATTTCATGTTCGTAATTCAAGCATGGGTTTCAATATGAGAATAATATAAAATGATATTAAAAGTATAGATCAAACAAGGCTACTTCTTTCCCAATTGATTCCTCACATAACCAAGAGTCAAAAAAATGTCATCCATTCATATGTTAAATTCATAGGCATGATCAATCATTCTTTCACAAGAATGATCCAAACAATAACATGTCAATTAAAATGGCAACACATACATTTATTCATTCCTTGGCATGATCATGAACACAACACAATTACATATTTCTATATATTCAAGGTTAAGAGAATATCATTTATCTATGCAAAGCATGCACAACATTGAGAATAATAGTTCCCAATTTGGCAAAGGAGTTTATTACCCCAAATCCATTTATTTTACCTTTTCCTTTATGCTAGATTTTGCATTATCAATTGATATTATTGCTACTGTAATGACCAGTAGGTCCTTGAAATTTGCATTTTTTTTCAAGTTGTTCACACTTGAGACCATCATTCCATTGGATTTTCTGACGATTGCCTTACCTACCCACTTTCCCAATAATGTTCCACGTTTCCCAGATGTTGGCATTTATGTGTGTTACAGTATTGCAGATATTTTTTTGGTTGGAATTGATTTCAACTTGTTTTCTTGGGTTTAAGGTGAGTTGGTTATGCATGTGTATGTGTGGTTTCAAATGGTTGAGGTGTAGATGATTGAGGTATAGATGATATTTGGCATGTCTAACAGCTTGGATTAGCTTGGAGATGATTATTGAGGTTTAGATGGTCCTTAGCATGTCTACTAGCTTGGAATAGCTTGGAGATGTGATGATCCTCTTGATCATGTTGTTGCATATAGGTATTGGTGGTTGCTATAGGAGTTAGAGTTAAGGAGCCTTATTGATTGGTCTCCATGTCTTGAATTAGGTCTCCCATTTTGATGATGTTATAATTTGGGCTTGGAGAGGATCTACACATGTCATTTGATGCTTGAGATGTTTGTATATGTTCTAGAGGTTATTTGATAAGTATTGGAGCTACAAATTGATGGCAGAATGTTTTTTGGAGAAGTTTGATGGCTCAAATGTTTAGTATGGTCGTTTGGTTGACATCCTAGTCAACCTAGTTTGACTAATGATGATGATAGTGATGTGGCAATGATTTGGTGAATTTTTGGAGAGGTTCCTGTGAATTCCAGAGGTCCTAGAGAGTCTTTTCAATATTTGGAAGAAGGTGGAGCAGCTTCTGAGTTGATGAAATATGTTTTAATTTATCCTCTGTCTCAATTGCATGGATTCTAAGTCATGGGAGTGGCTGAAAATCTCCAATCACTGGAAGGAAAGCACATGGGAGCAACTAAGGAGTTTCAAGCACACATAACCTATGTTGTGGGAGAAACTAAGGTTTTTCACAGGAATTTATCTACATTCCTTGCGCTTCCCAGCTAATTTTGATGTTATGGCAATGTTCTTGGTTGGGATTTTTTGGCATATGGTCGGAAAAGTTCGTGGGGTCTGTTGGGTAAATTATTTGTTTTTAATTTACTTCATTAATTTTCAACCAGGATTCGTGTACTCATGAAATGTATGTGCACTATCTATTCTAGGATTCTTTCTATGAATTGATTGATTCTAGAATTGAAACTAATTCTAAGCATGGACAAATAAATTTTGGAGAATAATTTCGCACATGAACTTACTTCTAATTGTATAGAAATAAAATGCTTAGAAGAAAATTTTCAAGAAAGAAACAAACTAGTTCTTTTTTCCAGAATCGAAAACATTCTACACTATCTTGTAGAAAGAAAATTTTATGCTAAATTGTAGTAAGGAAATTCTATACTAATTTCATGAAAAATAATTGGAAATAAAAACGATCTAATTTCTACTTTCAAAAAATGGAAAATACTATAGCTTAAGAATGATTACTTACATGTGCATTAACCTCTAAACATTATTTCATCATCATTTAAGAACTTGAATTCCACTATGAAGTAATTAAGTACTATAAAGAAGATGCATTAATCAAAATATTTTTGTTGTTTTTCTATTTATGAGAACTCTGCAATAAAAATGAGAATTATCAGAAATGTAACTATGATGAAATCAACTTCTTGAAATAAACTACAATTGTAAAAATAGGTAATGCAAAACAAAACCTCACAGCTTGACAGAGGACCCTCCCGTGAGTGCAAGTTAGCTATCAATCACAAGATATCTCACACACATAATGAGAACATAGTATTTGTATTAAGCTTGAAAAAAGTATCACCAGTTCGCAATAAAAAAACTAAAAACTTAATATTCCCAACTTATGTCTCAGGTCTCAAATTACAACCTTTATATAAACTTCATAAAAAAAATTAAGAGTTCAAAATATCCAGAGTCTTCAATTTTTTTTCTACGTTTTGAGTCTAGAACAAGACTCTTCTTTAGGACTAAACCTACACAGAAGAGAAGAAACCAATGGTTATAAATAAGGAAAGAAGGGATGAGAGGATAAGAGGAGCCGACTAGCACAATTTTAATTATTAGAAATGCAATAATATAAAGATAATTTAATTTTAGTTTATAAATTTTGTTTGAAATCATTTTATAAATTATTAATAATAATTTTTATAAAATATTTTTTTGAGCATAAAAAGAAATTTTATTGGATTTATTAATGTAATATTATTAGTTTTGATTAATTAGTAATAAATTTTAATGTAATTATTATGAATTTTGATTAAAAGGTTAAAATAGAGCTGGGGCAGGGGGGGAGGGGTGTAGAGAAGGAATGATGTGAAAGGGAGAGAGATATGAAATATTAAAGTACTAATTATTAAAAAAATTATCAAGGGTTTAAGATAAAATTTAAGAGTTTTGGTTTCTTATCTTCTTTGTAGGTTTTGTCCCGAAGATGAGTCGTGTTCTAGACTTGAAACGTAGACAAAAAAATGAAGTCTGTGGATATTCTAAATTCTCAATCTCATAACTTCCACCACAAAAATATCCAAACTATCAATTTTAAGAGTTTTAAGCCAACACGAAATGAGCCAACTTGACATCTACAAGATAGATTCAATTTGAAATTCAATCTCTTTATGAATTGTTACTAAAAGAGAAATTCATAGGATATTAATCTCGATCCAAAATCTAATAGCGGAATAGGTATTCAATAGCACTCACTTGCTATTGTTCTATTCCTCCATTGCTTTTACTTGATCACTACACGTTTTTATAGTTTGGCTATGAATTTTACTTCTCTATTTCTCAATCCTCGTAGCTTGGAAAGTTATGTTGATAGGTGGTTATCCATATGGTGGAAAATTTTCATCTCCTTGTAGTCTTCATCCTTTTATTCAAGTGCTCCAATGAGTCTAACAATGAATATTGTTGCGGAAACGAATATTAGTTGCATAATATTTATGATTATATCATTGTAAGAATGTTTTCTAATCTAGGTGGATATTGGTGGCCACCCACCTATTCCACATGGGGCCCCAACATTGTCTCTTTCAATTTTTCAGTTTTGGCACAACTTGCTATTTTTAGCAATTTTTTCAGGTCCTGGACTTCTAGAGCCTTTTTGCGGCCCTAAACAATTTTTTTTGGGAAAACCACGAGAAAAATGGGTCCATGGACTAATGTTTCTCACATCAAAACTTTTATTCCTTGGACAGATCTTTCTAACGAGGTATGGTGCGCATCAAATAGAGATTGTATGCCAAAGTTACGTCCCCGGGAAGTTGAAACACCAATTTACCCAAACGGGGCCCATAGTTTTGGTGCTTCATCTCCTATGGTTAGGGTTTTGGATGTTTATGGTTTTGCATTGTTTATACATAATAAATAGGCCCTCGATCTTCATTGTAACACAGTTTAGAGGCATGTAGCCACGACATCTCTTCTCAGAGATAAGCTACCATCGCTCTAGCTAGTTTATTTCCATTTTTTCTATAAGAAAATTTTAGTTCTTTCATATTAATTTTTGAACCCTTAGTTAAACTGAGAGGGGGGGTGAATCAGTTTAACACATTCATAGACTTTTAAAACTTTCCTTTAAACTTATTTACACCTTCATTTCATGATCAAATTATTACATAATGTAACAGAAATCTTAATATGTGAGCAACAAGTATTAATCAGATTAGATACACCGTATCAACACATAAACATCATGCACATAGACAACATATATAAGTGGAAACCGATAAGGGAGAAAACCACATCTTATTATTGTTGTGATGCAAAGGCAAGCTCCAACTCCCTCTCACCACTGATTTTCTGTAGGCTCCAACCTACAGGAGGCTACTACCTCAATTCTGCAAGCTACAAATTGTAAGGAAGCTCCAACTCCCATCTATTTTCTGCAGGCTACAACCTACAGGAGGCTCCTACCTCAACCAGCTACAACTGACATCTATCAAGCTACAACTTGATATGGAAGCACCAACTTCCTCACATTACAATAAAATCATATGCTCATTTACCTGGATATCAGCTCTGTTTTCCTCCTTCACTGACGCCCTCCAGCTTTCATATCTGCCTTATATCATCTCTGGATCTTCATAGCTTCTCTATCTGCTCCTTCTTCTCCTTACACTTCTCAAACCCCTTTCTCCATTCTCTAACCTCTCTATGCATATGTTTGTAACATTATTTATGGAGATCACCTCATAACTGTTTGCATTCCACAGGGAATTCGAAATGAACAGGTATGACTCTTTGCCTTCCACCTTCTCATTTCTTTTTCATCTGGTTCAAAACAATATAGTAATATGTACATATTTCAGTTTTACAGTGGAGTTTTGTTTGCCTATGGAGACTTGCCTTTGCATCACAAACAATATAAAATTAATTAAAACATTTACATTTACATTTGCAACAGACATATCTCATTCAACCCTTTCAGTTCTTGGCTCACTATGTGTTTGTCTTTTCTGCTGCTGTAGTGTAACAATTCTTCGTACTCTCCTGCTTTCTATGCATGTAGAATGCATTTACCAAATTATGATCTAAATCTGGCAGCTTTATCAATGCAGAAGCTTTCTTCAACCTTCATGGTTCCAACCATAGCCAAAATCTATTTTGCAGAATTACCATATGAAATGATCTTGTTAAACCCTTCAGAACTTATCACGTTTAACTGTTGGAAATGAATAATTGAAGCCTTTTAACCAATGTTCAAAAACTTCGGGATTAAGGTTGGAGCTCAACACTTTGATAAAACTCTGTTAAATAACTTATACCCACATTCCCAAATCTCAACACTGCATATAAAATGCATGCAAATTCATGCCCAAATAAATTCACAATTTGGCAATCTTTACATACGGAAGCTTTTCTTATTTCATGGTTCAAACCATAGTCAATTTCATTTCTTCAACTCTTAATCGAAGGCTAACTTCATTTTCTGAATCTTCGAATCCATTATTCAAATCCTGCGTGAACTTGGGCTCTCATATATGTTAACGTATATTTATTTCATCGGTTATTAATCCATGCCTTGGTTTAATATTTACCAAAAAGGCCAACAATATAAGGAATCTCGATCCTTCAGCACAACATTAATATAAGCTTTCAACCTTTGACTAAATTACAAACCACCGCACATAAATGTTGGTCACGGCTTCACAACTCACCTTTCAACTTTAATAACCCCATTATCAACATGATTGATATGGCCCACAGTATATACAACCACGACTTGATAAAGTTAAGACTTTGTGTTATAAATTTTTAACTTACCATTTCATCGACGCACACCTATCAATATACATCCAACGACTACGAGCTTATCGCATTCCACTTTGATAAATCAACGGTGGTCGCGTTATGAAGATGCACAAGTTTTAATCTTCAAAAATTGCATGATAAAAGCGGGTCCCAACATTAACTTACCATTCACATCCAACGTCTGACTATTGATCACATTGTTTCCCCTCAATCCAATGATAATTGCGTAACCAAAATGCACAAGTTTTAATTCTCAGAAATTACGCGAAAAAATGGTTATTAAAAACCACTCTTTGCCACGCATCCACCGGCTAACCTTATCACGTTCAAAAAGGAAAAACAACTTACCACTTAATTATCCATGCGATACTGCTGGTTTTATTTCTGAAAACTGCCTCCTCATTCACTGTTCTGCCTTCTCGTTTATTCATGGTTCCGCCTTCTTATTTACTCAACGAACCATTGGATTTCAGTTCATTAACCCCAACACCTTGTAATTCGATCATGCCTCCTTAACTTGATTTCTGCTACATAACCAGAGTTCCGCTTCTCTTAAAACCGCGCCATCACTTATGGTGCTTCCACTCGATTCATTCGACGGTGCTCCAGTTCTTCTTTATGAAGACTGCTTTCAATTCATTACATAACCTCAAATTCGTGATTTTAAAAAGACCGGTTCTCTTTCACAGTTTAACAGAATCAGGGTTCCACCCAGTAATTAAACCTCTCCAACGTACCTTCTTCCTCTCGACATATTCAAGGATTGTTACTTTGTGCCTTCAAGTATCATGCTCCTACAACCTCAATTTAACTCCCATTACAATAAAATCCCTATATGGACTTCGAAATACAGAACTTTATGGCACCATAATTACACAACGGAACTTGTAAGTTCCCTTCAAGTGCCTTATTCAATACCTATTCCGGTCAAGAAATTTTGGCCTTCGATAAAGGTTCATGGAATTTCAATTCAATAGCATCAATTTGAATTTAGTCATTCTAGAATAAAAAATTTATAACATAAACCCTGACATATTCAAATTTCTTATGAATCAAACATTGACATTAACCCTTAACATAGAGTTTATCACATACTGTTTCTTATATGATTTCTTATTGAAACTCAAAGCCTACCACACAGACCTTAAACCAAATGATACCCATGTAATACTGAAACAGATTCCTCATATATGTAGATGAAATTACTTACAAAGGCTTCTTGTCTTGACCAGATTCTTCAAATCAAATGGCCCTTTTCAACTACCCGTAGGCTTATAGTAACAAACCCCTGTTTGCCCAAACTGAAGCACTCACACACTCTGCAGATCTCTAAAGACCCTAAACCTTTCTTTTATTTAGCACAAATCCCTCCTGAGCTTGTTCTGTATAAGATCTTTGGCCCTTGCTGTATCTTGCAACTCCGCTACCTCTCTGATTCTTTGTTGCCTCTGCTTCAATTCGTTGTCTGAGCTGCCTCTTTTTGTTGGTTCTTCTTTCTAGTAGTTCACGTGGTGCTCCTTTCTTCTCCTTTTATGCTTTCTTACTGCATAATTGCCTGATCTACTCCTTTTCTTTATTTCTAGTTCTTCTCTGCTCCTTTTCCTTAGTGATAGTTCAGGTGTTGCTCCTTTTTGCTCCTTTTCCATCAATGACAATATTTCCAACAGTCTCCCCCTTTGGCATTGATGGAAATAATCCAATACTTTCTCCAGGACTTCCTCCCGCTTCTCATTCTGAGAAGTGTCTTGTCTTCCTCTACTTTCTTTTCAGAAGCACCTTTCTTCTTCTGCTTGCTTTTCCTCCCCCTTTGACATCAATGGAAAAGGGTTGCACCTTTCCCAATGTACTTTCTATCTTTTCATTTCCTCTCTCTGAGTTGTGTTTAGGCCTTCTTCTTCTGACTTTATACCATGCTACTCCAAACTGGTGTACAAGAGTTGTTGGGAGAACACTTTGAGAATCATTGAACTTGAATGTATATACACAGTAAATTGATATCATCCCAAAGCTCAGAATTCCTGCACTTGTATAAATCTAAAAGTGATGATAAGGACACTTCATAGAACACATTGTACCAGACTTGTATAATCAGAGATGCATCATTGGAATAATACTAAAGTACTGAGAATGGTCCATACGTCATACAAAGTCTGCTCCAAATATACTTCAGTCCATATTATGATATTCATCTGAGAAATATATCTGTAGTACACATCTATTCAAATATGACGATGCCAATATATCCTTTATAGCTGTGGTTCACCTTTACTTCCTGTTGGTAGTGATATGAGTTTTTCTGCTGACAGAGATATTACACTTAATAGCTGAAAGGTCCTTGTTACTGATGTGATCAATGAATCAAACCCGAGCTTACAAATTATTGTGATATTAGACAATATCTTTCAATATAAGAGACCAAATGACTTTACTGCTTGTGCAATGTACTTTCAAAACAAACCCTTGAGGATAGATACATTCAATGTATTAGTCAGTCTCACTTATCAATCATGCAATTTTCTTTATGACATAAGGGGTTATGTATGTCAATGATCAACCTCTTTTCAATGGTGACATACTGAAAATTCCTTTATGTTGAAGTAGGCTTTATATGTAACATTAACAGACTCTTGAGCTTGAAATGTAATATCAACACAACTAGTCCTTCATACTTCAGATACTTTAACAGTTCTTTCATGATGATCTTCTGCAAAAACATATTCAAGATGTTTAATTGAAATCTCAGCAAAAAAACTTCACATGGTGTTATGAATGATCTTAAGAGAGAGGCCTTGAAGATATATATGTACTGAGTTCAGGAAGGCATTCAGTTATATATAGAAATAGATACTACTTCAATGCTCAATATAATGCTTCAAGTGTAAACGAAATAATGATCCTTTAGCACTGTTATTGACCTTTCCATGCATTAGTAATGAAGATAATGCTGGGAATACTACCTTGATGTACTTCTGATCTTGAGGACCTGTACCATAACACTGCTCTATTGAGGACACTTGGTATTCTACTGATAGGCAGACTGCATGATCCAAATACCAATTGATACTACTTTGATAAACCAAGCAGTAATTTCACTTCAACTCGCACATGCACCCATAGTTAAGACAACCTTCATAGTTTCTACTATTTAGCTCTCCATTGTTCTCAACAAAAATCATTAATATATTGAGTCTGATCTTGGCATCATTAACCTTTTTCTTATTCTGTTATTATGGTTTAAAAGAATGTCACCGCATTTTCCTTTCTAGGAGTGCTCCAGAATCATTGCTGATTTATATACAATTCAACTATTCTAACATAATGATATTCGGGAAGACATCTTCAATTTCTATATTAGGAATCTTCATGGGAAAATCACTCAGAGATTTATCACTCACTTAACTGCATTCCTCCAAGGGGAATTTTCGTAGATGAATGATGTAATGATATAATGATGATAGGCACTTCTCTTACTCATCCTTTTTAATATGATTCATTTTTAATTCTAGCAGTATGATGCACAATGTGATCATCCTTTATGGGTCTTTCTAGTTCTGTAGCTCGAAACATAAATTTTGTGATTTTAATCATTCATCACTTAATGTGCTAGTGTCTTCTTAGCTTACATGTTCATGGCTGATGTTCCCTCTACCATCATGGTTGCTTGCTACCTTATCTCCTTCCATAAACCTATTGACTATTGTGTGCTTTAGGTATTCTTCTTCCTCTATAGTTCTCCGTTAGAGAAATTGTCCTTTCCCTTCCTAATCTTATAGCTGTTCTCATTCCAAGGAGCTCTTCTTAGACTACTTTCATGGGGACTATTTATGGACTGCTCTCCCCCTAGGATGTTACTTCTTAGAGCAGCTCCCCCTGAGACTGTGATGGATTCATTATGTTATTGAGTTAACAGGCTCCCCCTTTCTCTTTTCCTTCCAAACTTTATTAGGTTTCTTCATAATGTTTGCACTTCCTTTTGATTCACAGTTTTTTCAGATTGGATTGGATTCCATCATATGTCTAGAGTTCTTTAATGTATATGGTAGTTTACAGTCTTTTTCTTTGTGGCCAAGCTTGAGGCATACATAACATCTTATTTTACCAAGGTACTTTTGAGCTGATGTATAATATTTTGTTCCCCTTTTTGAACACAATTTACATTCAACAGATTTATGTCCAAATTCATTGCATGAAAAACAGTAGCCATGGAATCGATTAGTGTACCTGGTGAAAGTTTCTCCTCTCCATTTGTTTGCTTGAGGTATTCTTTTCATTTTTTGCATCCTTTGCTGGTTGTACTGGATTTTCTTTGTCTTAAAATATGCTGCAATATTTCTAGGTTTGTGGTAGGAAAATCAAGTGATACTTCTCATAGGAGGAAATAACCTCCTTTGACAACTTCTGAATTTATTCAATTCATATTCAAGAGTGTATGAGACTTTTTGAGCATAGTGTTTCTTCATTTCGTTCTTTGTCATTTGAGGTTGCTGCTTGTTTCTGTTTACTTCATTGCAATTCATGTTCTTGGTGGCTTCTACTTCTGTAGGAATATTTTGAATTGCTTCATTATCATTTACAGCGTTTACAAAAATGATATTCTTGTTATCTTCTACCTTGGACTTACTGGTTTCTTCTTCATATCCTATCCCAACCTTTATGAGAGGATACCTTTGAGCATTTAGAGTCTTGTCCAACTGTTCTGAGCTTTTCATTTGAGGAGTATTCATTAATAATTCTCTTTGGGCTTTTTCTAATTTATTTCTCAGGCACACTACTTCTTCTTCCAATTTCTCTTGCTTCTAAATTTTATCCTTTATTTGCTTTAGTAGAGTGTCTTCTACTTTCCTTTCTTCTTCAAGTTGTATCTTTAGGCCAACAATTTCTTTCTTATCTTCATATTCTTTCTCATCACATATTTGCACCAATTTCTTCAGGTCTTTGTTTTCATTCTTCAATATTCCTATTTCAATCAAGGCAATGTCAAGTTTGTTTTGTTCTTTCACTATAATTTCTTCATGGAACTTACTTCCATTCACACTAGCAGGTACCTCATTTGATTGAACATTTTCCTTTTGACATGAATTTTTCTTCTTCTTGATTCTCTTTTCCTTCTTGACAATGCAACCCCTACTGTCCACTTCATGCATGAAATGCAATCTATCCCATATTTCTTTTGCAGAGGTTAGATCCATTATTAAGTCAAGATCCTTGTTATGAAGACTGTTATATATCACACATTTTGCCTTGGAATTCCACTGTTGTTCTTGCAAGGAGGTAGAGTCTGTGCAATAACCATCACATACAAGCTTCCATACCTCAGGTTCATAAGCCATTAAATCTATTTTAACCTTATCTCTCCATTCAGGAAAGTTTGTTGTATTTAGCACGGGTACATTTTGATAGTCCATGACTCAACCAGATCTCCTTCAAGCTATAAGGCTTACACCAAAGGAACCTGATCTGATACCAATTATTGAACCCTTAGTTAAACTGAGAAGGGGGGTGAATTAGTTTAACACATTCATGGACTTCTAAAACTTTCCTTTAAACTTATTTACACCTTCATTTCATGATCAACTTATTACATAATGTAACAACAATATTAATATGTGAGCAGCAAGTATTAATTTGATTAGATACATCATATCAACACATAAACATCATGCACATAAAAAACAGATATAATTGGAAACCCATAAGGGAGAAAACCACATCTTATTATTGTTGTGATGCAAAGGAAAGCTCTAACTCCCTCCCACCACTGATTTTCTGTAGGCTCCAACCTGCAGGAGGCTACTACCTCAATTCTACAAGCTACAACTTGTAAGGAAGCTCCAACTCCCATCAATTTTCTGCATGCTACAACCTACAGGAGGCTCCTACCTCAGCCAGCTACAACTGACATCTATCAAGCTACAAATTGATATGGAAGCACCAACTTCCTCACTTTTAAAAAAAAAACCACATGTTGATTTACCTGGATATCAACTTTGTTCTGTTCCTTCTTCACTACTATCCACCAGCCTTCATATCTACCTTATATCATCTCTGAATCTTCACAGCTTCTCTATCTTCTCCTCCTTCTTCTTACCCTCTCTGCCTCATTTCTCTATTCTCTAACCTCTTTATGCATGTGTTGGTAACATTATTTATGGAGATCACCTCATAACTGTTTGCATTCCACAGGGAATTTGAAATCAACAACCATGACTCTTTGCCTTCCACCTTCTCATTTCTTTTTCATATCATTCAAAAAAATATAGTAGTATGTACATATTTCATTTTTACAGTGGAGTTTTTTTTGCCTACGGAGACTTGCCTTTGCATCACAAACAATATAAAATTAATTAAAACATTTACATTTACATTTGCAAGAGATATATCTCATTCAACCCTTTTAGTTCTTGGCTCACTATATGTTTGTCTTTTTTTCTACTGTAGTGTAATTGTTCTGCATACTCTCCTGCTTTCTATGCATGTAGAATGCATTTGCCAAATTATGTTCTAAATCTGGCAGCTTTCTTCAACCTTCATGGTTCCAACCATAGCCAAAAATCTATTTTGCAGACTTACCATATGAAATGAACTTGTTAAACCCTTCGGAACTTATCATGTTTAACTGTCGCAAAATGAATAATTGAATCCTTTTAACCAATGTTCAAAAACTTCGAGATTAAGGTCGGAGCTCAACACTTTGATAAAACTCTATTAAATAACTTATACCCACATTCTAAAATCTCAATGCTACATATAAAATGCATGCAAATTCATGCCCAAATAAATTCACAATCTGGAAATCTTTACATACGGAAGCTTTTCTTATTTCATGGTTCAAACCATAGTCAATTTCATTTCTTCAACTCTTAATCGAAGGCTAACTTCATTTTTTGAATCTTCGAATCCATTATTTGAATCCTTCATGAACTTGGGCTCTCACATATGTTAACGTATATTTATTTCATGGGTTGTTAATCCATGCCTTGGTTTAATATTTACCAAAAAAGGCCAACAAATATAAGGACTCTCAATCCTTAAGCACAACATTAATATAAGCTTTCAACCTTTGACTAAATTACAAACCACCACACATAAATGTTGGTCACGACTTCACAACTCACCTTTAAACTTTAATAACCCCATTATCAACATGATTGATATGCCCACAGTATATACAACCACAACTTGATAAATTTAAGACTTTGTGTTATAAAATTTAACTTACCATTTCATCGACACACAACTCTCAATATACATCCAACGGCTACGAGCTTATCGCATTCCACTTTGATAAATCAACGGTGGTCGCATTATGAAGATGCATGAGTTTTAATCTTCAAAAATTGCGTGATAAAAGCGGGTCCCAACATTAACTTACCATTCACATCCAACGGCTGACTATTGATCGCATTGTTTCTCCCCAATCCAACGATAATCGCGTAACCAAAATGCATGAGTTTTGATTCTCAGAAATTACGCGATAAAATGGTTTTTGAAAACCACTCTTTGCCACACATCCACTTGCTAATCTTATCTCATTCAAAAAGGAAAAAAAACTTACCACTTAATTAGCCACGTGATACTGCTGGTTTTATTTCTCAAAACCGCCTCCTCATTCATTGTTCCGCCTTCTCATTTATTCATGGTTCTGCCTTCTTATTTACTCAACGAACCATTGGATTTCAGTTCATTAACCCCATCACCTTCTAATTCGATCATGCCTCTTTAACTTGATTTCTTCTACATAACCAGAGTTCCGCTTCTCTTCAAACCATGCCATCACTTATGGTGCTTCCACTCGATTCATTCAACGGTGCTCCAGTTCTTCTTTATTGAAGACTGCTTTCAATTCATTACCAAACCTCAAATTTGTGAATGTAAAAAGACCAGTTCTCTTTCACAGTTTTATAGAATCAGGGTTCCACCCAGTAATTAAACCTCTCCAGCGTACCTTCTTCCTCTCGACATATTCAAGGATTGTTATTTTGTGCCTTCAAGTTTCATGCTCCTGCAACCTCAATATCAACTCCCATTGCAAAGAAGGATTGAGAAAAAGCAAATTTCTCTGATACCACTAATTCAGATTTATGCAGGAACACAAAAGAATACACATATAACAATAAATAAAAATATGTAGCGGAAATGACACTATTCCACTATTTCCACTGCGAAGTTCCAAAAGGAGGAACCAGAATATCTAGAGGAGGAGGAGTGTCTCTTCCACTCCAAGATGTGGGTAAAGGGTTCCCCCATTAGGGGAATTTTGAGGTCTAAAATGGGCCTCCTAAGAAAAATGTACAAGAAAAATAGAATTTTTAAGAACCAATAGGATTCAAGATGATGATTTCAACCATGGGGGATGATTCACCATTTTTTAAGTAAAAGGGTAAAAAGATTAAAAAAAATAATAATAAAATAATAAAACTACGTTTTCAACTTGTATTTTCAACTATCTCCCAAAGCTTCTACTCAAATTTCGAGTAGGAGTACTCGTTGGATGAAAAATTTAATTCCTCATCCAAGGAGTACCCATGTTGCATACTTTCGATTGACCCTGCAATGTGAAAAATGAGCAATACATGAAAAATCGTGATTGTAATCACACTTTTCATGTATTTATCATTTTTCGTGTAGCAGGGTCCATCAAAAGTATGCAACATGGGTACTCCTTCAATGAGGAATTAAATTTTGCATCCAACGAGTACTCCCGCTCGAAATTTGAGTAAAAACTTTGGGAGATAAGTTGAAAATACGAGTTGAAAAAGTAGTTCTTTATTTTTCCCCTCTAAAATTTGATGATGTAATAAAATATTATTTTATTATTTCCACTAATATTTTATAATTTCCTTAGGAGGCCCATTTTATACCTCAAAATTCCCCTAATGTCTATAGTTCATTGTCGACAATGGGAGGAAAAAGAACCTCATTTCAATAGATACTGTAAAGTGGTTGGGCTTGCCGACCACAACACACCCACAATCATATACCATCAAGTGGCTTCACCAAGGATGGGATCTCCACGTCAGCCAGTAGTGCCACCTTCTGTATAGCATCAAGCCGTTCACAGATGAGGTATTAAGTGACATTTCTCCTCTTGATTTTTCTGATGTATTATTAGGCCAACCATACTTGTGGAAGAGACATGCTATGTATGAATCCCAACCTTGCATTGTTATTGTTACTTTGGGAAATAAGTTGTACAAGATATCAAAGGTACCACTGTCTACCACTATCTCTTTGGTTACTGCAAAAAAATGTAGTAAACTCATTTCCCAAACCAGGACATTTGTTTTCCTAATGATCCACCCCCAGGGAAAGAAGAAGACTATGGCCATGACCTCCAGACAGGGCTCCTCTACACGCCAACAACAAATGGACAAGGTTGTGGAGGAGTACGGTGACAAATTCACCTCACCCACAGGGGTGCCTCTACACTGTCAAGTCAAGCACCCCATTGATCTGAACCTAGGTGAACCGCTACCCAATGGACCAATCTATTGGCACTCTGTTTTGGAGAACGTTGAAATCAAGAGGCAGATTCAGGAGCTACTGCAGAAAGGCCACATCCGGCCAATTTCATCGCCCTGTGGGAGCTCGATTGTGTTGGTACAGAAGAAGGATGGGACTTGGGACTATGTATTGACTATCGGGCGCTGAACAAGATCACTGTTCGGAATAGGTACCCGATCCCAAGGATTGATGACATTCTGGACCAACTCAAAGGGGCAAAATATTTTAGCAAGATCAAATTGAAGTTTGTGTATCACCAGTTACCAATCAAACCCTTCGATGTGTGGAATATTGCCTTCAAAGCCAAGGAGGGCCTTTTTGAATGGTTGGTCATGCCTTTCGGGTTGAAAAATGCTCCCACAACCTTCATGAGGTTGATGGATGACATCTTGCGGCCATTCAACAACTAATTTGTAGTGGTCTACATGGATGACATTCTGATCTTCAGCCAGACTTGGGAAGAGCACCTCCACCACATCCGACAAGTCCTCCAAACACTACGGCAACACAAGTTGTGTGCCAATTTGTAGAAGTGCACTTTTGGCATGAACCAGGTTCAATATCTGGGATACATTATTGATGAAAGGGGGCTACATGTGGATCCAACTAAGATCCAATTCATTCAGGATTGGCTAGCCCCAACCACTCTAACAAAGCTTCACATCTTTCTAGGTCTTGCTAATTTCTATCGCAAGTTCGTGTTGGGATTATCTCATATCACTTGGCCCTTGAGTGCCTTTGTTCTGCCCCAGTGCTCACATTACCATACTTGCAACAACCATTTGAGATCGAGATAGATGCCCCTGACTATGCTATTGGGGCAGTTCTTACTCAGCACGCATCCGGTGGCATATCACAGTGAGATGTTGTCTGACACAGTTCACAAGTATCCCACTTATGACAAAGAAATGTATTCCATTGTGCAGGCTTGTCAACAATGGAAGCATTACATTTTGGGGAAGGAAACAATCATCCACACAGACCACCAAACCCTGCAGTTCATACAGACACAAGGGAAGTTGTAGAACGATCGCCATCAAAAGTGGTCCACATATCTGCAACAGTTTCATTTGAACATCTAGTACAATAAGGGTAGCACCAATAATGTTACAGACTACCTCAACCAACCACCGATCGTGGTGCTAACCACCGTTCTCAACTCTTGTGGGCACGAGACCTATGATTGGCCACTTCTCTACAAGAGAAATCTAAAATTTGGCCACACATACAAGGCACTCTTAGGGGGCATGCATGTTCCAAATTTTCACCTCCAAGATGCACGATTATGTGACCTAGGACACCTTTGTATTCCTGTAAGCGAGCGTTCCAAGATGATATGGGAAGCACACTACATTCGAGTCATTGGGCATTTAGGGGTCGAGAAAAAAGTGGCAATACTGCAAAAGTATTTTTATTGGCTGAACCTTCGATAGGATGTCGAGAAGTACATCAGATCCTGCACTTCTTGTGACATTTCCAAATCGACCATAAAGAAGAAAGGCCTATATACTCCCCTACCTACCCCTAGTCGACCTTGGAAATCCATCTCCATGGATTACATGTCGGGTATTCCTTCTACTAAGCATGGAAACAACTGTGTTTTCGTGGTCTTTGATAGATTCTTGAAGATGGCCATTATGCCGGCCTACAAGAACAATATCATAGCAGAAGCTGCTGCTAAACTCTTCTTTGAATGAGTGTGGGTACACTTTGGGATTGCATAGTCTATCATATTAGATTAGGACAATAGGTTCCTCAACACATTTTGGTCCAGTCACTGATCAATGATGGACACCAAGCTCACCAAGTCCACAACTTTCCATCCCCAAACTGATGGCCAGACAAAGGTCATCAACAGGATGATTGTACACATTATGCACATGTACAATTCAAAGCATCCATGCACATGGGAAACCCTATGTATAACATAGTTATAACCGGGCTCTCCATGGCTCAACCGGTAATAGCCCCTTTCAGGTGGGCTTGGGATTCCAACCACTATGTCCCATTGACGTAGCCATGCCATTTGTGGCTACTCAGGCCAATTTGGGTCATGTCCATTTTGAAGCTGACAAAGAGAATGGCTTCATTGAGCGCATTTAGCACATCCGCCAATATTTTCATGAAATATTGGACAGGGCCAATGCTAAGTACAAGCAACGACATGATCAACATCAGGTGCCACACAACTTCCAAGTAGGCGACAAAGTGTGGCTACATTTTCAGAAGCATCGCCTCACTAGACCCCACCACAAGCTTTGCCCACTCTGATATGGGTCATACACTATCACCAAGGTTGTATGGAACAATTCCTTTGAGCTCAGTATTCCACCATTCCTTGGTCTGCACCTAGTATTCAACGTGGACCACCTTCATCCCTACTTCCCACCTCTAGTGGACACCTCTGACATTGAAAAACAACTCACACCAATAGAAATAAACCCATACTGCATGGAACAGGCCACCACAGATTGTATCATGGACATGCAAATCAAGAACACGTGCCAATAGAAGATCCAACTGTATCAGGTTATCAAAGCTGGCCAACTCCTGCACCAAGGCAAGTGGTTCACCAAGGACCAAGTTCAGCAGAAGTTTCCTCATCTCATGAAGGAACTCAACGCAATGGGGACCATTGATTTCTAAGGGGGGAGGAATGATCTAGGTGGATATTGGTGGCCACCCGCCTATTCCACTTGGGGCCCCACCATTGTCTCTTTCATTTTTTTCAGTTTTGGCACAACTTACTATTTTTAGCAGTTTTTCGGGTCCTAAAATACCGAAGCCATTTTGAGGCCCTAAACGATGTTTTTTGGGAAAACCAAGAGCAACATGATTCCATCAACCGATGTTACTCACATCAAAAGTTGTATTCCTCAGAAAAATCTTTCTAACGAGGTATGATGCGCATCAAACAGACATTGTATGCCAAAGTTACGTCCCCGGGAAGTTGAAACACCAATTTACCCGAACAGGGCCCATAGTTTTCGCACTTCATCTCCTAGCATTATGGTTTTTTATTTTTAGGGGTTTTCATTGTTTTTAATTAATAAATAGGCCCTCGAGCCTCATTGTAACATAGTTTAGAGGCCCGTAGCCACCACATCTCTTCTCAGAGATAAGCTACTAGTGCCCTAGCTAGTTTATTTCCATTTTGTGTGTAAGCAAATTTCAGTTCTTTGATATTAATGAAATGAAGTGTTATTTCCACTACATATTTGTATTTATGGTTATATGTGTATTATGTTGCATTCCTGCATAAATCCAGATCATTTTCATTATAATTCATTAGAAAAAAAAGATTCTAATTATGGATGATAAATACCTTTTATAACAATTTATCTTGACCTTAATCATGTTGAGATTGCTATAAAATGATGACAAAAAAGTGAAATGAGAAGGTAAAGGGTTAGTAAAAAAGAAACAATTCCAGACTTCAACTTCCCCACACACCAAAAAATTTTCATTTCCTTATGCACCAAAAAATAAAAATTGTTTCTTCTTTCTCCTTTAGTGAATGATCTCTAAAGCCTATGCAAGGACATAAAGGCTAGTGTTTTCCTTTTTCTTCTTAATGATGAAAATGTTTCTTCATTAGAATTATTCCTTGTAACCCTCTAATTTTTTTCTTGAGAAACTTGTTTTTAACTTTAAGTTTCTTATTCTTCTTATACCGATAAAGATGTAGAATTATATTATCATTTTTGGTTCTAAGTATCTCATTCTTGATTTTTGTTGTTTCCCTTTCTTGAGTTAAGTGTTTGTTAAGAACCTCCAACTCATATATGTTTTGTTTTAGATCTTCTTCAATTCTGTGTTCTTGTTCTAGATTTTGTTTTGTTGCTGAAGTTTCACTTATTTAATATTGAGAAAAATTTTCCTTTTGTTGTGCCCTTTGTTCTATGGATTCCACATAGCCATAAATCTCTTGTTGGATTAGATCAATTTCTGGAGTTTGTTGTGTTGGATTAATTGTATGAGGAGATATTTTATCCCCTTCTTCCTCTAGATCAATCATTTCTGGTGACTATGTGCTTGAAGGTTTTGCAATTATTTTGCGTCTTCTCAATTTTACTTCCAAGCTTCTAGTTCCTTGTCTTTTTTTTTTATTAACCCCTACTTTCTTCTTTTCTTCAGGTAATTTTGGGCTTGAGTTGTCTTTCTTTCTTTTAAGACCCTGTTTGACATTTTTCTATTTACACTTCTCAAAATACTAGGATAATGGGGTGTTATCTTCAAATGGGTCCTCTAGTTTTTTGGTTAGATTTTTTCCTTGAATTTATTCTTAAATTCTCTCCTCCTCAGGGTTAGGGTTTGAACTTCATCGAATTCTATTAACCCTACCTCTTTTTTCTTTCTCTTGGACTTCTACAAAAAAATTTCTAACTAAGAAATCTTTACAATTGTATCCTCTAGTTTCAAAATGTGCTTCTACAAGTATTTTGATGAGTTTGTGATGATAAAGAGTTTTATCAATGGAACTAGACTCTCTTTGTATGCTAAATGTCATTTTATTAAGACTTTGAAGAAGAAAGCAAGCCTAAATTAATCACATTCCCATTAACAAAATGCATCATAAGCCTGGCAAGGTAGAAAAACATTGTCCCATATCTACCTTCACATGTTACAATTTTTTGAATAACTAGCAATAGATTTCCCCATTTTCCCTTTAATGCAGTAACTGGAATACCCTTATTGAAGATAGATAAATCCATACCTATTTCTTTGAGGAAATGAATCCAAACATATTATTTTATTTTCTTATTCTTGAACCATATTTCCTCATTTCTAGGCAGTATTGTTACTTCTACTATAATTGATTATGTGAGGATGAGCGTAATATCTCTTATCTATGCTTCTACTCCATCAAATGATCAGGCGAAGGCTTTGGTAAATTATATCTCATACCCATTGAATTTCTCAAAAAAAACGAAGCCATCCCACTCATTGTAGTTGGTATTTAACCCTTGGATATGCCTTGAGAAATTTCACTCCATTTGGTTCAGAGCAAACAAGTGTTCCCATGGTGAGAAGAAGTCTCGGCCTTGACTATTTTCTTTTGATAGTGATAATGGAATCTTTGAGAGAGGGAATGAGTAAAATGTGAATTGGAAATGAGTGGAATGGATATGAAACGGGGTTAAATGATGGCAAGGTAATGCACTAATGGAAGAATTTGTGTTGCGTCTGAATTGTACCTTCACAATTTCCCAGATCTGATTTCAAAGTGTTAGGTCCCTATATTACTAGTATAGTCCCTTATTGTTGTTAGTGTAACCCCCTTATTGTTATTATTGTACCCTTGTAACCCCCATTTTGTTATTATTGTGCCCTTAAATTATTATTGTTAGGTCGGCTAGGATTACATTGTGGCCCACTAGGATTACATTATGGCCCCATGGACTCCTATATATAGAAAGGAGGTTTTGTAAATTGTATCATCCAAGAATTGTTCATTCATGTAATGTATTGGAGGTTTCCCCCTCGAAGTGGCTTATTTCTAAGGCGTTGATATCTCATTTCTTCTATTTTTGGAGTTGGTTACACAACATTTGGTATCAGAGGTTTGGATTCTAGGGTTTCGCTGCTCCAAACAGGTCATCGTGGAATTTTCGCTATAACATTTTTTCTACGAAGTTTCAGAAGCTGAAATGTTTAGGGTGCGAAGCAGAAATCCTGAGAAAGCTTGTCTAAAAATTTCATAGCTTGGTTCACAATATTTTCAGAGATATCATCTGTGGAAGTTAGGTCTTTTTTCAAGCTCCTAAACAGGTCATCGTGGCATTTGCGCTATAATGTTTTTTCTACGAAGGTTCAGAATCTGAAATTCATATGGTGCGAAGCTGAAATCCTAAGGAAATTCTTCAAAAAGTTTCAGAGCTTGGTTCGCAATATTTTTGGAGATATGATCTGTGGAAGGTAGTGCTTTTTCAGGCTCCTAAATTGCATCTCAAAGAGGTGATCGTGGGAAAATTTCAATAACTCTCTCTGTGGGCATCGGATTGGAGTGCCGTAAAAAGTGGTTGCAAGTACACAGAATTTATTTTATTGGATATCAATTTCAGAGACAAAGGATGAAACAGTGACACGTGGAAAGTCATACAAGTTCGCTCTACTGAACCAGTCCATAATTAGGTCATTGTGGGAGATTGGACACAAATTTTTCTTGGAGAATCCAAATCAGGTCATACCTATGGCATTCGAAAGAAAATTCAGTGGGCCACTACAGTGCTGAATTTTAGATATTGAAGATCTGCAATCACAGAGATAATACAATTTCAATATCGAGATCCTCAAAGCAAGAAAAATGTGTGTATTTTTTTCAAATTGCACAAGTCTTGTTTGAATAATCAAGTTAAATTGATCCCAAGGGCATATTGTAGAATAGATATCAGTATTGGATTCTAAAATGGCCCCTAAAAATAATTCAACACCCATTAAGCCTTCAGAAGGCTCTACTATGACTCATGAAGATGAGGAATGGCAACATGACATATCAAAATTACAAGAGCAAATTTCGCTCTCGCAAAGAACAACAAAAAATGAAATGGAAGTTTTGAAGAAAGGCGTGGAAACTAAGATGGATGGTTTGAAGAAAGGCGTCAAAGCTAAGATGATTGTTTTGGAAGCTAAGATGGATGGCATGGAAGTGGGCATGGAAGCTAAGATCGATGAGAAAATGGAAAACATGAAGAATTTTCTAAAAGAAGACATGGAAGGTTTGACAAAGTTTATACAAGAAAGGTTTCCTAATGGTGAAAAGATAGTAGAAGAACCTCATGATGAGAACAAAATAAATGTTAATTGTGATTTCATAAACTCTAATGTTGGCGGGAAGAACCACCATATTCCAAAGATGGATATGAGGAAGTTTGATGGAAAGGATCCTGTAACATGGATACCACAGATGGAGCAATATTTTGATCTCCATAACGTGCAAAACACACAAAAGGTACGCATTGCAACTTTACATTTAGAACAAAATACATTTGTATGGTATCGATGGCTTTGCTCCCGTAAAAATTTTTTCACTTGGTCAATTTTTACGGAGGAAATGATAGCACATTATGAGGATACAAAGAGCAACACCTTCTTTAGCCAATTGATAAATCTCAAACAAAAGGGTTTAGTGGGGCAGCACATTGAGGACTTCCAAAAATTGAATATAAGGGTAACTGATATTCCAGAGGAACACAGTATTGATCTCTTCATAGGCACTTTAAAGGATAACATCCAACATGAAGTTCGCGTTTTGGAACCTGATTCATTGGAGAAGGCATTCATGTTGGCAAGAAAAGTTGAATGTAAAATTATGGCGACAAGGAAGCCTACCACTCAATTCTATAAAGAAGGAAGTGTTGCTACGCCTAGATTTCCACAACCTAAAAGGTTGACACCACAACAATTGGAAGAAAAAAGAGCAAAAGGGCTTTGCTACAGTTGTGATAGCAAATACACTAAAGGTCATAAGTGTGCTGAAAAGAAATTATTTTACATAGATTGTGAAGAAGAAGAAGAAAATGAAAAAGAAGAGGATATACACCAGGAACCAGCCATAGAAGAAGAAGAAATGAATCCGACCATATCATGTAATGCACTGGCCGGAATTACCACTCCTCAAACTCTCAAGATAGTAGGACAGATCAAGAAGAAAAGGGTAATAGTGTTGATTGATTCAGGTAGCACCCATAATTTTATCCATTGTAAGGTAGCCAAGGAATTAAATTGTTTCCTATACCCAGCACCAGAATGTCAAGTGATGGTTGCAAATGGAGGAACTATAAATTGCTCTGGAAAATGCCATAATATCAAGCTAACCATGGGGGAATATGTATTGACTAGTCCAATGCTTTCCATTCCTATGGGAGGTGCCGATGTTGTACTAGGAGTACAATGGTTACAATCTTTGGGGACGGTAGCTTTTAATTTTCAAGAACTTTTCTTGAATTTTTTTTCAGAAGGAAAGGAAGTAGAATTACAGGGTATTGAAGGGAATCCGTGAAGGATAATAAGCTCTAATGTCATGAAAAAGCTTCTAAAGAAAGAACAACGAGGCATAATTGCACAATTATGCTCACTAGAAGTTCCGACATCAAAATCATCTATTTCTGCAGATCTCCAACAAGTCTTGGACAATCATTCCAAGGTGTTTGAAACTCCCAAAGGACTCCCACCTATTCGTGATCATTATCATGCTATTCATTTGATTCCAGGAAGTGTTCCTCCAAACATCAGGCCTTATAGATATCCTTACTTCCAAAAGAGCGAAATTGAACGTATGATTGCAGAAATGTTAGAGGCGGGTATAATTCAACCCAGTCAAAGTTCTTTCTCTGCTCCTGTAGTATTGGTACACAACAAGGATGGATCATGGCGAATGTGTCCGGATTATAGGGAGCTCAATAAGCTCACCATTAAAGACAAATTTCCCATTCCTGTGATTGATGAATTATTGGATGAATTACATGGAGCAATTTATTTTACCAAGCTGGATCTTCGTTCAGGATATCATCAAATTAGAATGAAGACTGAAGATATTCCAAAAATAGCATTTCGAACTCATGAGGGTCATTATGAATTTTTGGTCATGCCTTTTGGCTCTACCAATGCACCTTCTACATTTCAAGGGTTGATGAATTCCATTTTCAAACCCTTCCTTAGAAAATTTGTGCTAGTATTTTTTGATGATATACTAATCTACAGCAGGTCTTGGAAGGATCATATTGAACATGTTGACAGGGTGCTCAAACTATTGCAGGAGAAACAATTATATGCAAAAACATCCAAATGTTTCTTTGTAGTACAAGAGGTGGAATATCTGGGTCATATTATATCTCACGAGGGTGTTAAAGTAGACCCGAACAAAATTAAAGCCATTAAGGAATGGAAAGTCCCCAAGACAATAAAGCAATTGCGAGGATTTCTCGGGTTAATAGGCTATTATCGCAAGTTTGTTAAGAATTATGGGAGAATAGCAGCACCTCTAACAACATTATTGAAGAAAGATGCATTTTCATGGACTCCTGAAGCAACTAAGGCCTTTGAACATCTTAAAGAGGCAATGTGCCTAGCACCGGTCTTAGCTACGCCAGACTTCACAAAAACCTTTATTGTGGAATGTGATGCCTCAGAAAATGGAATTGGTGCAGTTTTAATGCAGGAAGGAAGACCCATTGCTTTTGAAAGTCGTCCAATCAAAGGAAAGTATTTACAGAAACCTATTTATGAGAAGGATATGTTAGCAATACTACATGCACTAAAGAAATGGCGAACTTACCTAATGGGAAGACACTTCAAGGTAAAAACTGATCATGATAGTCTTAAACACTTTTTGAAACAAAGACTATCTTCAGAAGAGCAGCAAAAATGGGTCACAAAGATGTTGGGTTATGACTTTGAAATAATCTACAAAAAAGGAAAGCTTAATGTTGTTGCAGATGGACTCTCAAGAAAGAATGAAGAGGTGGAAGCATTGCTTTGTGCCATTTCTATTATCCAACCGGATTGGATAACCGAAGCAAGAGATGAATGGAAGAAGGACAAAGATGTATGGACGCTCATTCAAAATTTGCAGCAAGATCCTAGTACATCTGATACATTTAGTTGGAAAAATGATTCCTTATGGTACAAAGATCGCTTATATCTTTGTAAGAATTCCCAACTAAAACAAAAGATTCTTCTGGAATTGCAAACTTCTCCTTTAGGAGGACACTCAGGATTTTTAAAAACTTACCACAGGGTGAAGAAAGAATTTTTTTGGGATGGCCTTAAATCTGATATTCAAAAGTTTGTGGCGGAATGTTTGGTTTTCCAGCAGAATAAAGTGGAAACAATTAAGACCCCGGTACTTCTACAACCTTTATCCATTCCAAGTCAACGTTGGGAGGAGATTTCAATGGATTTTATCACAGGTTTACCTAAGTCCGAAGGAAATAATGTCATCATGGTGGTAGTTGATAGACTTACCAAGTATGCACACTTTTGTGCATTATCTCATCCATTTAAAGCAAGTACAGTTGCTACTACATTTGTGGATAGAATTCAAAAGCTACATGGAAGCCCAAGGGTTATTGTGAGTGACAGAGATCCCATTTTTACGGGAAATTTTTGGACGGAGCTATTTTCTTGTTTGGATACTCAATTAGCTCATAGCTCATCTTATCATCCTCAATCTGATGGTCAAACTGAGATAGTAAATAAATGTTTGGAAGGATATCTTCGTTGTTTTGTATCTGATAAACAAACACAATGGGTCAAGTGGTTACCTCTCGCCGAATGGTGGTATAACACTTCCTTCCATACTGCAGCAAAAATGACCCCATTTATGGCACTTTATGGATATCATCCACCATCGATTACATCATATTTAAGGGAAAATTCGAAGGTTCAAGTAGTCGAAGATCACATCGAGCATCAGCAAGAAGTTCTCCAACTCTTAAAGGATAACCTGAATTTGGCACAAAATCGAATGAAACAACAGGCAGATCAACATCGCAGCGAGAGAAGTTTTGATGTAAGAGATTGGGTATTTTTACGGCTACAACCATATAAAAAAATGTCCCTCAAGCAAGCTAAGAAGGATAATAAATTATTTCCAAATTACTATGGTCCTTACAAGGTGTTGCAAAAGATTGGTACTATGGCATACAAATTGGAGCTTCCTGCTTCTTCGCGAGTACATCCAGTTTTCCATGTTTCATGCTTAAAGAAGGTTATAGGAGAAAATCTTCCAGTTCAAACAATATTGCCAGAACTCGATGAGGAAGGAAAAATCATATTGGAACCAGAAGCGGTCATGGAAACAAGAACTCGACAACTACGGAATCGATCAATTTCAGAGTATCTCATCAAGTGGAAGAACTTACCCACCGAAGATTCTACATGGGAGGATGAGAATTTTATACAGAAGCACCCAGAGCTACTCAAGCGTTGAGGACAACACTTTTTTGAAGGAGAGGGGCATGTTAGGTCCCTATATTACTAGTATAGTCCCTTATTGTTGTTAGTGTAACCCCCTTATTGTTATTATTGTACCCTTGTAACTCCCATTTTGTTATTATTGTGCCCTTAAATTATTATTGTTAGGTCGGCTAGGATTACATTGTGGCCCACTAGGATTACATTATGGCCCCATGGACTCCTATATATAGAAAGGAGGTTTTGTAAATTGTATCATACAAGAATTTTTCATTCATGTAATGTATTGGAGGTTGCCCCCTCGAAGTGGCTTATTTCTAAGGCGTTGATATCTCATTTCTTCTATTTTTGGAGTTGGTTACACAACACAAATGAATGGCATTATGTGTTTAATTCCTTATCGGAATTTAATGTGATTTGCAGTGTAATGATGAGGGGATATGGTATAACGGTTATGAATATGATAACATTTTTATAAGTATCTCAACTATTTAATACTGTTAGACACACATGGAATGGACAGAAGATGAGAGATAAAGATAATCGTGTGTTTCTATATTATTCACATGATGTGTATTTATGATACATTGGAGTGACCCTTGGATTCCATATTCCAAGGTCTCTTGGACTCCCTAAGATTGTTCATCTTCCACACTAACCCTAAGAGGATTAGGTGTCCAACATCCCGCCCCTTAATCCGAAAGAGTATGTACGAGTCTAAGAAGAGAGTTGTAATACAAAATGTGCAAAATATATATGGAAGCATTAGGCTAAATTTTCTCTTTGAAATGTTGGCATAAGGTGGTGGCTTGAGGATGACCACCAACACTAGAATGCTTAGTGCAGTTCTCGGAACTCTTTCAAATATGGCATGAAGCTAAAGTCTTCTGCTAGAGGAAGTGATCCTAATGCTTTGAAGAGGGATACCTTCAACCTAGAAAATGGAGGTCTGCAAACTGCATAAAAAGGGAGAACCTCAGCCTGAAAAGGGAGGTCTCAAGCTGTGGTGGTTTAAGGATGACCACCAACTCTAGAAAGATTAATGCAATTCCTGAAACTCTTCCAAAACATGAAACAAGCTGAAGTATTCTGCTAGCTCAACCCCGCATAGATGGTTTAAGGCTGACCACCAACTGAAGGCATGCTCAAGGGAATTTGTGTCTCTGGCTACAACTCTGAATCTATAATGATAGGATTATGGTTCAAGCTTGCTTGATGTGGCTTTGAAGCTTGTAGATGACCATCATTTCCCCCCCTCTTAGATACAATGTGATATGATGGAAAAAATTCAACTGCAAGTCATTTTAATATTCTAGAAGAGATTCTAACGTATGAATGAAACATCTTCTTGGTTTTTGATGCCCATTGCCAAGAATAGATCCCTCCAAGATAAATCTTTGTTCTTGCAGGAGCGTTATTTCTAAAGAATTTATGTGAAGAATGAGTTGTTCTATGGCATTTCTTACATGGATGAAGATTAAAATAGTGATATTTCATATGGCCAACTCAGTCACAATGTTGGCATTTAACAACTTTCGGCTGTCAATGTGGAAGAGGAGCATAATCTAGAACATCTGAAGGTGAACTGTCAAGAAGAAATCTGGCACTCTGAAATTGAATGGGCTTTGAATAGTATAGAATATGAAAGGACACATCCTTGTCATATCCAAGACCATTTTTTTGCATGTTATGGACAATCTCTTCTGAAGGTCTAATGATGGACTTGGAAAGTGTAGAGAGATTTTTAACACATGCATGAAAATTCTCTTGAAATGGGCACTTGATAAACAACCTCAAATTTACTGACTTGATGACTTGTTGGCTGCTGATAGGTTTATGTTTCAAAGTCAAATAGGAGATTTTTCTGAACAAAAATAAGTTCAGAATCATGAGTACATTGTTGTAGCTCGTCTTGCTATAGCTGTAAAAAAAACAATTTTATCATGTGCATTTTGCAGACAAGTCTGAATTTCTGAAACTCTAATAATTCATAAATTTGAGTCCTTTTCAAAAAATCAGCCTCAATAAATAGTAAAACAATGAGGAACTTAACGCTAAAATTTAAACTCCAATACAATACAATTAATAGAAGAGAGCATGCATATATGTTCAAACCAACTCACATGCATTACAATGAAACACAATATAATAAACACACAAAACCTTACAGAAGTATATTCACTCCCTATTGCATCATGTTTTGGCAGACCTCTACAATAATTGGTAGCCACCAATGCTCCCTTAATCCAATCACTTATGCTCAAAAAAAATATGACAGCGAGTTGTTGAAGTTGTTGGACGATGAACTCAGCCTCCAAGTGACTATAATCAGTGTGCCTCTCTGCTAGTGATGGATTAGCTTCACTTCTGATGGGAATTCAGACTTACAAACCAAAAAAAAAACTACAGGAATTTTGGTTGTCTTTGCAAGTATAATAACATTATCTAGAAAGAACAATATGCTTATCATTTAACTCACATGGCGAGTATTATTACAGTCGACTCTATAATGGGAACAAGGATCTACCAAATGGACGAGTGGAGGATTCGATACCAAATTCCATATATGGTGGAGATGGAGGAATAGCTTCAGATTTCTCCTTACACTTGTTGCAGATTCGGTCTCTTCTCCTCGGTTCCGATCCTCCCTCCCTATGTTGTTGTCATGATATCCCAAAGCGAGGCAAATAGTTTATGCACATTGTTAATCTGTAGCATATACATAGTTTGTCTCCAATAGAGCATAAATTCTTCACCGCACATTACAAGTTCCAACCAACTCTCATGCCATCCAATGAATTTTAACGCAAAGCTTTGTCCATAATTTTAGCCATCCTTCAAAGAGAAGGCACGAGATTCATTCATTGAAATAAAATGCATGAAAATAGATTGAGTGGAGTCTTTAAGCATAGATGCATTGATGGTTTTGAAGGGTGCTTCTTGTTCATCAAAATATAGTGCTTGAACTCAAAATTGAACCTTTAACGAAGATTCAGTAATTATACGCATTCAATTTGCGTCCATGATTTTTCAACAAGTAGTAGTAATGGCGGGAAATTCAAATAGGAATTTAATGAAGTTTATGTTGGGATTTCTCACGTCAACAAAACGATCCCAATAACTCCGAAGCTATATCAGAGGTATGCACAAATTCTCAACCTCAGCAACACAGTCCCAATGAGAGCATCATAGCGAGATCATAGGATCGCTCACATGCCCCACCCTTGCAAGATAATCTAAATCAATTTCTAAGAACAGAAGCTAGTTAATAATATTGTTGGGATCCGTTGCAATGGAGTCCATATTACCAAGTTCTCAAATGAGCAACCATCACCACACTCAAGGTAGGGAGGGAGGTGGGATACCACAGGTGGAGTCAGGTTATGGACGGATTCCTATGCAGGAAGAGGAGTTGAATTATGGGAGAGTTATTTTGATAGCACTTCCCCTTGGTTGTGACTGTGTAAGACTGATACCAAGCAGAAACCATAGTGGAAGAGGTTGAGGAGATTGGAATAGAGTGAATGAGGGAATAGTGTGATCGAAGTGGTGTTAAGCAATGATGAAGCACTGGGCAGGTTAGCATAGAGGAGGCTTGGCTGTGTAATGGAGCAGTGTTGAGAGCACAATGGAGTTGAGAGCACCGATATAATGCATTTGGCGTGCTCTAGGAGCAATTTGTATTACAGTGGTCGAGTGGAACATTGAGTGTATGTGATGGGGAAGGCGAGAAGGTCAGGAGGAGAGGGACCAGTGTTGATTGCGTGTGGATTGCCGTACTGATAACGATGTTGACTGCGCATGGAGAAGCATCGACACATTGGAGGGAGGTCGACATCAAAACAATCCAGTGCGTATTAACACAGAGAAGTTGACGTCACTGAATAGGGAAAACAATAACCCTTCTCTCCCTCATTCCAGTCATAGATAACGTTGAGCGGAGGAGAGTTTATAGAGTGAAAAATTACAGAGGAGATTTTCAGTGGCAGGAAAATGATAGAGGCATTAGGAAGAGCATTAGGGCTAGCAGAAAAACACAAAATTTTAAAATTAAATTAGATAAATATTGAGTAGCGCATGCGGTACGCAGTCATAGAAGGCAGGTAGAGAATGACACAAATAATGCTAATATAATGACACAAATTCTCACAGTAAATGATTAATGCGGGTCCACAAAGGCCACAAAAAACAAGTCGCTCACATTTGATCAAGGTAGGAGAGCGCCCACTCCATTGATCCCTGCTATTTTCTTTGACGGTGCTGCCGCAAATGATACTACTGGTTGCGGGGCTTGGATCAAGATTTCTGAAAAGGAGCGTTTTCACATCCACTGGAATGGAGGCACAGGGTCAAATAATAAGGCGGAGCTCATGGCTTTATGGGGTGGTTTATTCATTGCTTATGATCTCCAATTACAGGTTGCAGGCATTTATGGGGACTCAAAATTGGTGATTGGTTGGTTATCTGGTGAGGCTCACATGAATACCCCTTTACTTCAAGGATGGTTGGACAGGACCAAGTCGTTGTGGCTTCGCATGGGCTGCCCCCCTCTCCTTCATGTATATCGTGATATCAACACCAGAGCTGATCGTTTGTCCAAGAGGGGTTTGCTGGAGGATTTTGGTTGCTTAAGGGTTGCAAATTTCAAAAGCGGCAGTATGATTGATTTTCAGGACATTCCACTCCCTTAAATTACCAACATTTCTTATTTATCATATTTGCATAAGGTTGTTTTTGTCTTGGTTGGTGCTGCAGGATGTAGACATGGTATTTACCGCTCCTTTTCTTTCCTGACGGGGCATCCACCCATTTTGGTCACTCTACAGTTGGATAGATGCTACATGCGTCTAATGCTTAATATCTCAATATTGTTACTTTATCTTCCACAGGCGAGCGTGTGATTTCTCATTCAGGACAGAGTCTCTGTTTTTTCACCTGGTTGCTTCTCTGCTTACGACCATCCACACTGCTGGCTCCATTTTGATTTTCCGCACCTATATCTCTCAATGTTTCCAAGATTGGACAAGAAGTGCGGATCTCCTCATGACAAGCGAGCGTGAATATTTTGCAAGTGAGCGTGATTACAGGCGAGCGAGATAATTCAATAGCTATATCTGTCTTATTCATCTTTTTGATCCGATCAGCACTTTCATATTTTCAACATCAGTGCTGTATCTGAATCATCTCCCCTATTCTCAGAATCATTTTTCAAGATGTTTATCTTTTGTTTTATTGGAAGCGCAACAGGATATGGAAATTGTATTGATCTTATGTTTACTATGTCCTGATCTCCATCTCCTGTTTGCATTTGTATACGGGTTGGATCATGACCTGTCAATGTGGCTGCCTTCTTTATTTTTTTGCTCAACCATGAGCAACCTTCTACTGGGCAATCATGGCGGAGTTTTCACTGTGTATTTTATTACACAGTTGAGATTATTTTGAACATGTACTGTATATATTCTTAATATATTCAACGTTTTTTTCTTTCTGAAAAAAGGAGAGCGCCCACTCCGATACCATGTTAGACACACATGGAATGGAAAAAAGATGAGAAAGAAATATAGTCGCGTGTTTCTATAGTATTTACATGATGTATATTTATAATACATTGGAGTGACTATTAGATTCCATATTTCAAGGTTTCTCGAAATCTATAAAACTGTTCAACTTCCACACTAACCCTAGGAGGATTAGATGTCCAGCAAACACAATCATCCATAAATTAAAACCTAAGCTCCTACATGAAATATAATTATAACATTCTTACATACCATTGTTTATGTGGTTCCCCTGATATTCTTTTTGTTGTAGGATTCAAATTTGGTTGCATAATTGAAAATTTGTTGCAGAATGATAGGAATTATATTTTCTTCTTATCTTCTCCCAGATTTTCTTTGCCTGATGAGAAAAAGACTTCTTTATTGTTGTTGTTTTTATGGTCAGTGAGAACATTGACCCTTATGAATATAGTTGGCCACCTAAAAATTTATTAGAAAAAAAAAAGGACAGAAAGAAATATGGACAAGAAAGAGGGGATTTTGAAAATCTAAGCTGCCAAGAGATATTGGTTTTCATTTAAGATTTTCTATATAAACATTCCAAAATAGTTGGTTTTCATGTTTATAATTTTTTTTTTTTTAATTGAAAAAAAAATTACAATGAAGTTAGAGAGCGAGGAGAAGATTCTCCTTTCTTAACCAACTTAAATTTATACTTCTCTTGCAAGTATTTAAAAAATTCTTCCCTTGTTAGTGGTTTATGATATAGAATTAATCTATGACCATTAACAAGGACAACAAATTTTTCATCATCAATATTCTTGATTTTGACTGCTCCATTTTCAAAAATAGTATCAATCTCATAAGGACCAAGCCAATGAATTGGATTTTTTCCTTAAAAATATTTAAATTTGGAATAAAAAAGAAGAACCCAATCACCTTGTTTGAAATTTTTGGCTTTGATAAACTTGTCTGCCATTTTGATCTTTGTTGTTGCACTATACTAGTTCTTTGAATAGCATCTTGTAGGATTTCATCTAGCTCATTCAACTATGAAAGTCTTTGCTTTTGAGCTTCTGATAGCTCAAGGCCCAATTTAGAAGTTGTTTTGTAGGTATCCACTTAGAACTCAATTGGAAACAAAATTCGTTTCCCATAGACAAGCTCATAAGGAGTATGTCCAGTTGTGCTTCTCCATGTAACTCAATATGCCCATAGTGCTTCTGGAAGCCTTTCTGCCCAATCCCTTCTATGCAAATGCACAGTCTTGGTAAAAATTTCTTCAATAAATTTGTTAGTAGATTCTACTTTTCCATTGGTGCGTGGATTATATCGAGTAAACTTTCGATGCTTGATTTTATATTGGTCCATGATATTCTCACCAAATTGGATGTGAATTGGGTACCTTGATCTGTTTCAAATTGTCTTGGAACAAAAAAATGAGTAAATATGTCCTTAAAATGAAATGTAACTACAACATTTTAAGTTGCAAATAAAATAGGTTTAGATTATACCCATTTGTGACATAATCTATGCAAACAAGTATGTATCTTTTCTATTTAGATGGAGGATTTATTGGTCCAACAAAATATAAAGCTCAATTTTCAAAAGGATCCACAAGTACCTGTGGTTGTAGAGGAATTTCATCTGATAGTACTTGTTTTCCCATCCTTTCACAGTTATCACATCTTTTGACATATTCCTTGACATCTTTAAAAATAGATGGCAAATAATATTCCAAAAGAAGGATTTTGTAAGCAATTATTTCGTCATAAAAATCTCCTCCACATGGCTCATCATGATAAGCTTTTAGAATTTTTGGTACTTCATCTTCTAGAACACATCTTTGAATTATCAGATCAGGTTCAGCTTTGTATAATTATTCATCTATCCAAGAATAAGGTGCACTGCTTTTGATAACTTTTTTCTTTACTCTAGATGATAATTGTGGTGGTAACTTTCCTCTAGCTAAATAAATCGAAATATATGCAAACCAAGGTGATTTAGTAGATACTGCAAAAACATACTCATCGAGAAAATTATCTTTTACAAGAAAATCATCACTATTATTTTCTAGCCCCAAGGGTTAGCTCAGTTGGTTGAGCTATCATTTCTAAGTACTTCGCTTGCTGGGAGGTCACGAGGTCAAATATCCTTGACGCCCTTAGGGTTAGGCACTGCCTGTTGTGCCGATGGGTTAGATCCCTTTGGGTTGATATGCCTATATTTTTCCATGGATCTAAAACATCCTTTTACATCATCACTATTATTTTCCATTCTTGAAGGAAAATGAGCAAC
The DNA here is from genome assembly GCA_034641835.2 of Pinus albicaulis. Classification (NCBI taxonomy): domain Eukaryota; kingdom Viridiplantae; phylum Streptophyta; class Pinopsida; order Pinales; family Pinaceae; genus Pinus; species Pinus albicaulis. Next base: position 1,380,577,145 of record CM076584.1, read on the forward strand.
TATATTTTCTTTTCCTGGCCTATCAAGAATAGTAATGTTGAATGTAAAACCAATTAGAGAAGGGACCTCCATGTTCCACCTGACCATAGATTGGCTGAGCCAAATCTTAATTCAACCAATCACCCACGTGCCGTATTCCAAGCTTGAATGTGAGACTCATAACCAACCAAAAATAACTAAACAAACATGAATGCTACTCTGGTTCTCCGCCTACACCGTGAGGAATTTGAGTGCCTCCTAGTCTCTCAGGCTTTACAGTAATCCACAGTCTGAAGACCAGGAGAAGATTATTTCCTCTAGTGTCTTTCCACTATCAGTGCTCATCTTAGCATGTTGCAGCTCATACTACTTTCACTTTGCTCATGCACCCCTCAATATTACCTTCCCATAACATAAATATAGGCATAGTACATGCATATAATATCAATTCATATCTACATGATACTAACCTCATATATTTTTCAAGGCTACTCTTCCCACTTGATTCCTCATATGACCATGAACCTCTTCATGGCATAAAAAATAAATAAAAAAGGTTATTATGGAATAACACTTTTCGTTTACGGTTTGTTTGTTCATGTTGTTTTTACTTTATTTTGTTATATTTGTCGTTTTTAGGTAATATTTCTCATTTGATCGGTAACTTTGTTAACACCAAATGTACACCGCACCACTTGTACAATGTGTAAACAATACCACATGTACATAGTGTTAGACCCCCTATAAATTTTTTGGCAAGCAAACGGGGGCTAAATTGTTTTTGAGCCTTCAAGGAATGCATTTCCTCTGAAAACACAGTCTCCTTGAAGCCTCCATGTGTATTTTATCCTTTGATAAATTCCCCCCTGCTGATTCCTATTATAAAGCCTCTCTGTTTGTGAAGAAATTCCCAAAGGCCCCCTTTTCCCTCTTATTTCAACCCCCACTTAGATTCTACTTGTTTCCCCTTCTATTTCCCTTCTTACCTTTTCGAATTCCCTTTAATTTCTTCCCTTACCCTTTGTTGGCCATCATTCCCCTTTATTCCTCTATCGTACCCCTTCTTGCCTTTAAATCCGTTGAAATGGGCTTAAAACCCACTTTTAACTTTACAATAGGCCTAAACCACTTCCCATTTTTCTATACCCCGCAAATACATTCCATATAGAACTTTATTATAAAGTTTATATATTAACCTGCCACTTATAGCGCAGATCGCAAATTGCATTTTCATTGTTTGTATTTGACCAATCCATTACAAATATTTGCGATGCAATGGATCATGCCATCACACTTTCCGCCCATCACATTTATCGCAGATCACATTCTCGCGCGTTATGATCGTTAGATCCATCGCAAATATTTGCGATGCGATCGCAGATCGCTCCATTGCATTCTTCCTCTCCATCGCAATATCGCAAGCGTAAGGTTTCTGTTTGGCGCCACTTTCCGCCATCGCACTTTCCGTCTTTGTGATTTGCGATGCGCTCCCCAGGTCCCACATCCACAGCTCCTCTCCATTGTTTTTCCAGTCATTTCCTGTGTATTTCCCCCCGAGCATTAACCTTTGGGTTTTACACTAATAGCCTTTTCCTCTGCCATTCTCCATTATTTCTGTTGTTTTCACTATCTCGCCACCGTCCCTCCGGGCCTCTATGAATTTCCCCACTACCACTGCCCCGGTTCATGACATGTTTATTTTATTGAGCACGTAGCACAGAGAGGCCATTACAGCCGCCAGCGAAGTAGAAGAGACGGTTTTTGAAGGGATTCAGTCTAGTTAATTGAAGATTAACAATTATGATCCCGTGGTCAAAGAATCGAGGCACAATTTGAAGATTTAAGCACGCCGTCAAAAGCTTACCCGTGTTTAATATCAGCAGAGTACTCTTCTCCAGGCGTTCACCTTCCTACAAGAAATATCCATGCCTCCTCGAGCCCTCAAATGATTAACTACACTGACTGAAGCCCATTCAGGATAGTCATGCAGCAGTTATGGAGGTATGGAGCGGCCTTGCAATTTTCCCATCCAGTTCATTTATTCCAGAATGGCAATGCAGAGTTCCAGACCGCCGTAAGGACTTAAAGAACATATCAGAGGTCAATCTCGACCTAAAAAACGTCTCCAACCAATCTACAGAGTACAACACAATGCCACTAAGTAGAATGGACTCGGTTTCCTCCACCATTCCGTCTTAATGAGACTCATTTAATTGTTCACCTACTTCTTTTTCTTCCTCTTCTCCTATAAGAATCCCCGAGAACATAGTGTAAAGGTTGTTGTTGTCCATTTGTTGGGCATTTTGCTGTTAGAGGGATTCAGTTGACTGTTAGGACAGGCTTGGGAGGGAGTTACAGAGTAGTTTGTATGTAATAGGCTGGGACGAGAGAGTTTGGATGGTAATAGCCATTGAGCTTATTGTACATGACTGGTTTTGCACCAATTAATCAAAGCACATTTCATAGGATCCTGGTCTATTGCTATTGGTGATGTTTTTCCTAACTCTGTATATGACATTTTCATACTGTTTCATGTTCTTCTGGTAGGCAACAGAAGTATAACATAGGATTCACCCTTGTTAGGTGCCCTATGTTTCCTGCTTTCCCTACCTTTAATTTTTTCTGCTTTATGTGTTATCTAAGAGTGAATTCATGGGGTTTAACCAGCGCAGTAGATGTTATTGCCTGTTGGCTAATGTATGAACTTAGGGGTTTGCTGCTTGGATGTTTCTTTGTCAAATTTATCTTTGTTTTTCCCTTGGAGTTGCTAAAGAAGACCTGGAGTTAAATGACCTCTGGTCTGATCTATAAGTTGCCCCTTTGTCCACCTTTGAGAGCTGCCTTTGAGTACGTCCAAGAAGGTCTGGAGTTAAATGACCTCTGACCTGATCTATAGACAGAAATTGGGCCACTTTCCTTCTTGCCCCTTCTCTCCTTAATGTTCCATCCCATCATCTATCTAAAATATCCTCTAGTATAGATGACTTGCCCTTTGAAATCCTTGGCTAGTGGTTGCAAGTAATTATCCTTTCATGACTCCATTGTCCAATGGATGGCACTTTCTTGACCTATCCTCTTTGCTGAAATATCCTGCTACCCTATTCCTTCTCTCCCATTACCTTCTCGGTTTATGGTCTCCTAACCAACCCAGCAACCAACCAACCAAATTATTTTAAAACCTCCTTTGTGCTTCATACCTAGCCTAACATCTCATTTTGAGCTCTCAAAGACATATCATTCTTTGCTTCATGGAGAGATCCCTCTCCGAGTCCAGGAGGGCTAGATCCTAGGGCCCAAAAGTGGTTCTGATGTTGTCTCATCTTTTGGTCTTGCCAATCTGGCCAAAACATGGGAACCCCAACATAATGGCGACTCCGCTGGGGAAGAGACCACTTTGCCTTTAGATTGGCATTCAATTGCTGATGGTGGACAACAGCCTGCTCCAAACAGTCAAATTCATCCACCTGGAAACTCCACACTCCACACCCCACACTCCACAATCCTCGAAGACTCCGGTGGAGGAAGAACCTGAAAGATGGCCAGACCTCATAGAAGGGTAGAACATACTGGTTGGATTTGGTTTAAAGAGTTTATTTTTTTTGTCTATCACTATGTCCTGTCATATTTTAAGCCAAATCGAGTGTACAAAGATGAGACCCATGATGATTATGGGAGAGATCTCAAGCCTCAGTCTTCAGACCGTGAGCAGACCTATACTCCTGTGAAAAACCTAGTGGAACAAGAAGCTCATGTTGTATCTCCCACCCCTAAAGAAACTCCAAGCAGCCATGAGCCCATTGTTACACCACCCACACCTACAAAGGTTATAGAAAGATATAAGCCTCTGGTTTTACCTCTTTTCTTCCAACCCCTGCCTACAGAACTTATTAACTAGCTACCTCATTTTGACGGAGAAAATAAAAGGGCCACTGCCGAGGAACATGTTCAAAACCTTGAGGATTTACTTGAGCTGTATGAAATAGAAGAAGATGAGATGTGCATTAGAATGTTTTCCCTATCATTGCAAGGAAATGTCAAGAATTGGCTCAAAGGCCTTCCAGTGGCAAGCATATTCATCTTTCATCAGTTTTCTCAAGTTTTCCTAGATAGGTGGGCAGCCCCAAAGAATGCTCTCCTCATCCTAAAAGAATATCAGAATTTGAGAAGGCAACCAGCAGAGACAGTGCAGAATTTTTCAGCCAGGTTTAATAAGGTATATGATGCTATACCTTCTGATATAAAGCCACCTTTGGGATGGGCTCTGTTGCACTATCCAAGTTCTTTTGACCCAGAGGTGGAATTCCATATAAGGGAAAGAGAACCTTCGAGCCTGGAGGAAATACAGGATATAGCAATCACTGTCGAATACAACATACAGTGCAGGGAAGAAAGATTACAAGCAGCAAGGAAGGACCGAACAGAGCAAACAACACAAATCTCTTTAGAGGACAAGCTGGAAAGACTGATAGAGACTGCCAGTTCCTTGCTGAAAGCAAAAAAGCAAGAATATGAGGCTGAAACTAGAGAGGATGATTGGAAAAGACTTGCTCCTCGCCCTCAGAAAGGACATACTAGGTCACTGCAAGGCGTAAGCGGCATGCCAAGCATGTATGATGAACAAGAGTTTGAATCAAAAAATAAACTTGCAGACTATTTTGAAGAAAAGCTTGCTGAAAGTATCGAAGACTTGATGGGTGACTACGCTTATAATTATGATTTCGCTGATGTAGACCTGTCTGATGATGATTTTTTCCAAAGGGAAACTGAATTTTCAGGGCTATCATCAGTAGGTTCATGGGAGGAAGATCACGACCATCAACTTAAAGAAGATGATGAGCCTATGCAGGCCATCTATGATACTGATGAAGAAAACATCGGAAGCATGATAGCAGACGAGGATTCATTGAATCTTCTCTCTGTTTTATATTCGAACACCAGTTATACTTGCCAAGAGGAAAAAAGCCAGCGGCTCTTCAGCACAGAGGACGAGGAGGAAAGAGATGAGGAAATTCCTGAGCGGAACGAATATCCAGAGCCTTCTCCCAAAGGGATTGAGGTAATCAAAGAAGCCCCCGCTCAAGAATATGTTAATTTTTTCACAGAGTTACAGCAAAACCAGCCTGCGTTACTGAAGGATAGCGCTGTCGAAAATAATGAGCCCTCTAGCCCAGGCTGCAGTGAAGATGAGCGAGATCTTCTTTCCCACAGACATCTTTGTCTTGATCCAAAGGAAGAGGAGGTATTCCTGGTTGATGCCCATATGCCAAATAATCCAAATCAGGAAGAGGTGGAGTGTAATTACAAAGGCCTCACTGCAGATGCAGTGATTGAAGTTGCCCGTGATGCAGACAGCCTATCAGTCATGGTAGGCTCTGAAGAAAGAAGTTTACATCATGATTTTCTTGATCCTGTGGTAGAATACATGGAGGCCTTCACTCGCTCAATTCCTCAAGCATTGATCTTCTGCAAGATCCAAACACAACAGGATTGGTCACCACTGCTGGTGACCATAGTTTTGAAGAACCACACGCAGAGCACCCTGTGGTTATCTCTGACAGGCAGTCAGTGCTCATATCCTTTTTTGTTACTGCTGGACTGGCTGCATTGGCATTATTGTATCACCTAGAACATCAGAGATTTCCAGTTAGAGTAGGGTAGGTAGGAAAATCTCAATAAAGCTCAGTCTATGAGCATGTAGTTAGTTTTTTTAATTCTATCTTAGAATGTAGAGAAGAAACCTGCTAGACACTCTAATCCTAGCAGGTAGTAGTGTAGGTAGAGAAGCTTATGAGGCCAACAGCCTAATCTGGTCTCATGGAGTAATAAGGGTAGACTTAGAATAGGTTTATTTTCTGTTTATAAAAATAAAATGATGTAAAGGGTCTGCAAGCCCAAATGCACCCAAAAGAAAAATTTTAGGACTATAGTGTGGGTAGGTAGTTGTTTGGGAGAATTTTACTACTGATATGTTGTCTTCATAGCTTGTGGCAGCTGATCAAAGAAAAAAATGGATGGTTCAAGCAGCAGGCACCTGGCCTACACCAAGAGATCATTTTCTGAATTCTTGACTCCTTCAAGAAGAAGCCATCCCCATGTGGAGCCACTGTTAGCCCCCCCTATAAATTTTTTGGCAAGCAAACGGGGGCTAAATTGTTTTTGAGCCTTCAAGGAATGCATTTCCTCTGAAAACACAATCTTCTTGAAGCCTCCATGTGTCTTTTATCCTTTGATAAATTCCCCTCTGCTGATTCCTATTATAAAGCCTCTCTTTTTGTGAAGAAATGCCCAAAGGCCCCCCTTTCCCTCTTATTTCAACCCCCACTTAGATTCTACTTGTTTCCTCTTCTATTTCCCTTCTTACCTTTTCAAATTCCCTTTAATTTCTTCCCTTACCCTTTGTTGGCCATCATTCCCCTTTATTCCTCTATCATACCCCTTCTTGCCTTTAAATCTGTTGAAATGGGCTTAAAACCCACTTTTAACTTTACCATAGGCCTAAACCACTTCCCCTTTTCCTATACCCCGCAAATACATTCCATATAGAACTTTATTATAAATTTTATATATTAACCCGCCACTTATAGCACAGATCGCAAATCGCATTTTCATTGTTTGTGTTCAACCAATCCATCGCAAATATTTGCGATGCAATGGATCACGGCATCGCACTTTCCGCCCATCGCATTTATCGCAGATCGCATTCTCGCGCGTTATGATCGTTAGATCCATCGCAAATATTTGCGATGCGATCGCAGATCGCTCCATCACATTCTTCCTCTCCATCACAATATCGCAAGCGCAAGGTTTCTGTTTGGCGCCACTTTCCGCCATCGCACTTTCCGCCTTTGCGATTTGCGATGCACTCCCCAAGTCCCACATCCACAGCTCCTCTCCATTGTTTTTGTAGTCATTTCCTGTGTATTCCCCCCCGAGCGTTAACCTTTGGGTTTTACACTAATAGCCTTTTCCTCTGCCATTCTCCATTATTTCTGTTGTTTTCACTCTCTCTCCACCGTCCCTCCGGGCCTCTATGCATTTCCCCACTACCACTGCCCCGGTTCACGACAGGTTTATTTTATTGAGAAGGTAGCATAGAGAGGCCATTACAGCCGCCAGCGAAGCAGCAGAGACGATTTTTGAAGGGATTCAGGCCGGTTAATTGAATATTAACAATTATGATCCCGTGGTCAAAGAATCGAGGCACAATTTGAATATTTAAGCACGCCGTCAAAAGCTTACCCATGTTTAATATCAGCAGAGTACTCTTCTCCAGGAATTCACCTTCCTACAAGAAATCTCCATGCCTCCTCGAGCCCTGAAACGATTAATTACACTGACTGAAGCCCATTCAAGACAGTCAGGCAATAGTTATGGAGGTATGGAGCGGCCTTGCAGTTTTCCCATCCAGTTCATTTATTCTAGAATGGAAGCGCAAAGTTCCAGACCATCGTAAGGACTTAAAGAACATATCAGAGGTCAATCTTGACCTGGCAAACGTCTCCAACCAATCTACAGAGTACAGCACAACGCCATTAAGTATAATGGACTCGGTTTCCTCCACCATTCCATCTTAATGAGACTCATTTAATTGTTCACCTGCTTCTGTTTCTTCCTCTTCTTCTATAAGAATCCCCGAGAACATAATGTAAAGGTTGTTGTTGTCCAGTTGTTGGGCATTTTGCTGTTAGAGGGATTCAGTTGACTGTTAGGACAGGATTGGGAGGGAGTTACAAAGTAGTTTGTATGTAATAGGCTGGGAGGAGAAATTTTGGATGGTAACAACCATTGAGCTTATTGTACATGACTGGTTTTGCACTAATTAATCAAAACACATTTCACAGGATCCTGGTCTATTTCTATTGGTGATGTTTTTCCTAACTCTGTATATCACATTTTCATACTATTTCATGTTCTTCTGGTAGGCAACAGAAGTATAACATAGGATTCACCCATGTTAGGTGCCCTATGTTTCCTGCTCTCCCTACCTTTAATGTTTTCTGCTTTATGTGTTATGTAAGAGTGAATTCATGGGGTTTAACCAGTGTAGTAGATGTTATTGCCTGCTGGCTGATGTATGAACTTAGGGGTTTGCTGCTTGGATGTTTCTTTGTCAAATTTATCTTTGTTTTTCCCTTGGAGTTGCTAAAGCAGACCTGGAGTTAAATGACCTCTGGTCTGATCTATAAGCTGCCCCTTTGTCCACCTTTGAAAGCTACCTTTGAGTACGTCCAAGCAGGTCTGGAGTTAAATGACCTCTGACCTGATCTATAGACAGAAATTGGGTTGCTTTCCTTCTTGCACCTTCTCTCCTTAATGTTCCATCCCATCATCTATCTAAAAGATCCTCTAGTATAGATGACTTTCCCTTTGAAAGCCTTGGCTAGTGGTTGCAATTAATTATCCTTTCATGACTCCATAGCCCAATGGATGGCACTTTCTTGACCTATCCTCTTTGCTGAAATATCCTGCTGCCCTGTTCCTTCTCTCCCATTACCTTCTCAGTTTATGGTCTCCTAACCAACCCAACAACCAACCAACCAAATTATTTTAAAACCTCCTTTATGATTCATACCTAGCCTAACATCTCATTTTGAGCTCTCAAAGACATATCATTCTTTGCTTCATGGAGAGATCCATCTCCGGGTTCAGGAGGGCTAGATCCTAGGGCCCAAAAGTGGTTCTGATGTTGTCTCATCTTTTGGTCTTGCCAATCTGGCCAAAACATGGGAACCCCAACACATAGCACCACATGCACGACATGTACACAACACCACATGTGCAAAATGTACACAACACCACTTGTACACAGCACCACATGTACAACATGTACATAGAACCACATGTACTTAACACCACATGTACAATCATGCACACCACACCATTTTTACATAGCACCATATGCACAACACCCACACAACACCATATGTACATAGCACTGCATATACAACATGTACATAGCACTATACGTACACAACACCACATATCCAACATGTGCATAGTATGATATGTACACAACACTACACATCAAACTTGTACATAGCACAATCTATACCTAGCATTGCATATGAAATATACATGCAACACCATATATACAACAGGAATACAACATCATAGGTACACAATACTACATATGTTACATGTACGCATCGCCATAGGTATAATCACTGAATATTAAACATGTGCAACATATACACAACAATAGTATTGCACATCCATAGACCACATATTGACCCCACAAGCAACCTTGCTTCTAGTGTCTTTCCACTATCCATGCTCATCCTAGCATGCCGCAGCTCACACTACTTTCAATTTTCTCATGTACCCCTCAACATTACCTTCCCATAACATAAACATATTCATAGTACAAGAATATAATATCATTTCATATCTACATGATACAAACCTCATAGATTTTTCAAGACTACTCTTCCCACCTGATTCCTCATATTACCATGAACCTCTTCATGCCATTCACCTTCATAATAAATCATTTATCCACAAGAATGATCCTTGACAACCCTGTCATACAGTGACATAGATAAAAAAATGCATACATATATATAGTCATAAATCAATAATGATATGGTCAAACAACAATATAAATACACACCTATATACATATAAACATTAGCATTAAACAATCATGATTCATGATGACCCTATCAAACATGACATACATACATTCATACATGTATGCATATATAAGCACTAGAATAATCATGATCACATCATAATTACCAGATAGCATAAGGTCAAGGTTAAGATAAATTCCTTTATTCATGCACAACATGCACAGTGTTGAGAACAATAGTTCCCAACATATCCAAGGAATCTAACACCTAAGATCCATTCACTTTACCTTTTGTGTTGCATTTCTCGTGATTGTTCAACCACCTTCCATTTAAAATAATGGACCCAACCAGTCCAACCGACTGTCATATTCTTACCATCTATTGCGCTGACTCATGCACCGAACTTCATCTGTGTCTTTCATTACCTATTAGGTTCCGTTCAGCTCTCCCAAAGCTCCATCAACTTTCATCTTTCCCAACCAATTCCTAGATTGTCTAACAAAAGGAAAGAAAAATAAATAACAAGAATAAAACCATGAAAAATTAAAAGTAATAAAACACTGTGACAAAGTAGCGTGGCCATGCACTAGATGTAATCAAGACCACAAATCAAGTGAAAAAAACCAAAAGATACCAAAAACACAAGACTGGGAACAAACACCATGACTCAATTTCCATAGGTCCTATTGGCTTCAGGGGTATTGACCCAAGTTCAGAGTTAAGGTTTGCCAACAAACCCTTATATTACTATCCCTTTCGGCAATGACCTGCTTCCACAGGCCAAGGTCTCACCCAAAGTAGTATGGGTGGGTGCTGGAACCAGGTTTCCACACCTTGGGGAAGAGTAGGAAATTAAGGCATATCTCGTTGAGTTCTATCAGATTCACACAGGAACAAGCCTATTATCGAGCCCTTAATAGTATAATCAGCATGTAAACAAAACCAAAGCTACTATTATTAAATAGATCTGATCAATACAGTCGCATCCACGTGCCCATCAGTAATTATTACCATTGAACATCACAATCACAGCTAATTCATATATCACAGATGCAATCACAGCTTATTCAAATAATGCAAGGGTACTCCAATAATAAACATAATCAGTTCAGATCACACAAAGATACTTTAATAGGTTCTGCATTCATTGGTATCAAAAACCCAGTTACAAACCCAGATCATAGGTCGCGCACACAGCTAGCAGGGTCCGCACACAGCAGGACTAAGGTTCTCCACGCACATAGCCAATAGGATTTCTCACCCAAAACATCCCAAAATAAATCTCAACAATTCTTTCGTAGCATCAATATTACTTACTTACTTACCCTAAGACTCAAACTATCTATCTATTTATATCATCATAGCCAGTGCTATCCTGTGGTCCCCAAACCATGGTTTGTGGAATCTAGGTCTACCCTTTGACCCATTACAATACATTGGGGGATTTGATCCATCCCAAAGCCCCTGTGCAAGAAAAATTAATACAAAGAATATATAAAAAATGTAGCTGAGGGACCTCATTCCAACAGGCCCCCAACACAATCTTGTGACTCATCCCAAGTCACAACACAGGTGAGATCTTCATCCTTTCTTTGAGCTTTTCCATGGTGGCAGTATGCGGAGGCAACCATGGAAGCCATATGCGTGATCTCCACCAATTTCTAAGATGTTGGTCCTTTCGAGGCATCGGTGACACTATCAAGAGCCTGGTTCAATTGTCGGACCACCCCGTCTATGTCCTATGAGAGCTTAAAGGTGTCCTTCGACCAAGGTTTCAACTAGTCATTGAGGATTTTATTTTTACATTGAAGCGTAATGATGGAAAAAGGGTGGACATCGTAGCTTCCAGCTGCTCAAATTCCTGCTCCTTCTGATTCAATTCCTGATCGATCTTACGGAGGAGAGGATCATGCTGCACCTGGAACCAAATTTCCATAGCATTTTCAAGCAAGGTGACACCCTGACTAATTTGCGCAGTGATAGTAGCAGTGGCCTCTGTAATTAGTGCAGCTTGTTGGCCACGTTCTTCCGGGGGGTTCTAGGTCAGAGCTTGGCCTGCAACAAAGCAATCTGACTTTCAAAGTCAGCCCTGACAGTTTATACCTCAATTTGGGATGCATTCAAAGCAGCTATCAAACCTTCAATCTTTGCCTGCAACTCAATAGAAGCAAGAATCACCCCTGGCATATCTTTGCATAGTGATCAATCAGTTGTTCCAAGGAAGCTTGTTGTGTGATACTAGCGGTATGTGCAGCCTGGATTTGGGCAGCTTCAACAACATGGGTCGCAATAGTCCGTTTGGCTGCGCTGAGGTGTTGTTGTGCATAGATTTCCTGGTGTTGTAATTCATAGGTGATTGCAGTAAATAGCTCACGCAAATTTTCATTGTCCAATCGACTAACATCAGGGGTGACTGGGCATCCCCAGACTTGGTTGCAGAGGTAATCAAGTTCCATTGTAAGGGTAGCGCCTGGGAGCTGTCAGGGTCGGATGTCCTCAGTAGTTGGTAGGGTTGTAATGGGGCCCTACTGGCCCAGCTGTCCTGCTTGATCTTCGCTCGCTTCATTTTGCCTCACTTGATCAACACTCTCTTGAAGGGTGTCCGCTTTGAACCAAAGGGCTCACAGTTCTATCTGCAAAACTTCCATCACAACCTTATTCTTCTCTTCCCAAGTAAACCATTGATCAACAACTGTGGTGGTGACATCATCAATAATCTTGTCCATATCGTCCTCCGTTAGGGTACCCTCCATGTTGGTGCTAGTTGTAGTGGCTTTCTGCTTCTTGCAAGGTCCTTGGGACAATTCACAAGGTTGTTTGAGATTCTGTAGGACCAGCATACCTACGTCGGCTTCATCGGTGATGTTCTGGTGAGGCGAGGAGTACAGTTCAGGTGGCATGGTAGGACTCTCTAGCGTCGTCGTTGAGATGATTGGAACGATGGGCTTGGATACTACATGGTGGCTAGACGGACCTGCTACGTCGAGGGTGGTGGGTAGGGTAGCGACCTTCCACTCCGACGGCCAAGCATCAATGACTTGTTCTATTTCAGCCTCGATAGTCATATATGGTAGAGTATGTCAAGTATGTTCCTTATGGGCCCGAATTTTCACATTATGCATTGTTACTTGAAATGCAGTGATGTGCTTGTACTTTTCGTAGATAGTTGGGGATAGGCACGGCTGGGAATCAATGGCTTCAAAGAGAGCACCCTCGAAAAGTAGCCAGAAGGTCTTATTTTCCTCAATCTGATGGGGGTCCTTGGAATCCCAGAGGTTGGAAAATCGTGCTCCTTCACACATGCCTGGCTTCAGGGGGGAAAGACTGCGTCTTCTAGGAGCTCCTAGGCAAAAAATACAATCAATAGTATCAACCATGAATAGTAGAATGCTTTTTCGTTCTCCTGTGCCTCATGAACATTATTGAGGAATTCTTCTACCAGGTACTGGGACCAGTTAAAGAAGACACCCTTTTCACACCGGCCCGCGACTTCAATTACATGAGCAGGGGTGGTTGCTGCCTGAAATTTTTGCATCACCTTGCAGGCCAGGATATGAGTACTCAGACGTGTACCGAGGTCATTGATTGTATCAATCAAGAAGCCCCACCAGTTACGCTTGACCTCGTACTTGTACCGGACAATTTTAGCGAGATGATGTTCGAATATCTTTCTTGTGCCATCCCGCAGTTTAGGCTCATGCATAGGTAGGCCAATAATGTGGTGAATGAGAGAAGCATCTATTGGTATGTGGCCTTGGATCCATAAGCAACCGTCGTGAACAAGTGCCAGAAATTGGTGAATGACGAGGCTGGTGATGTTGTAGCAACCAAAGTGAGGGAGGCACAGTAAGTTCAAAATTCTGGCACCAGCGAGTCCCTTGATCCAAACCATTGGCTCTACTTTTGGGACACCATCTTTGATGACTTGTTGTAAGTATAGGTATGGAGCTAGCGAAGAAAAAGTGTCCAGGTTACCCAAGTCATGATCACCAAACATGATGTGGGGGAGGTGGCCAACCATATCTCTCAGTTGCGACAGATCTTTAGGGACCAATGGCGTCTGAAGACAGGAATGAACAACATGCACGTTGGGCATATGTGACGTTGTTCTGCATGGCCGAATATAAGGCGGTAACCAGTTCAGTGTGGTCGCTTGTAGACCTTTTTCTATGAGTGCCATGGGGTTAGGAGGGGCAACAGGAGATTTCTTCTTAGGCAATTTATTAGGTGATTGCTAATTCCAGGGGGAAGTACACAGCTATCCACCTGCCCACCATGCTTGTTTAACCTTCTCTTTGCCTTTCCGCATGGCTTGGGTGGAAAAAAATTCTTCCGCTATAGGGGTTATCTCCCGGACTTCATCAGATCCCTCTTCTTTAGAGATCATCTCAGGTGAGGGACCAACGGGGTAGGTAGCAGGCATCCTAACTTGGAAGATAAATTTAGCAGTGCTACCATCGGATGGTGTAGTTTTAGTAGTCATGTGGGCAGCCAGAAGATGATATATATTAGAGTATTCGAAGGCTAATAAGCTAGACCAAGGTGTGAACCCCATAGTATGAAAAATCCCCATTTTATAGCCATCCCAAGGGGAAACCAGCTCATAGCTCCTTAATTTCCCTTCATCATTATGGAAATGGTAAACAATCCTCGAAAGTCACCATATTAATTCCCTATAACCCTCTTCCCCAAACGGGAAGCGCGGTTTCCCAAGTTCCCACCTCGTCTCAATGGCTAGTTTTTCCCACTGTGCATGCCACCAGCACAGATAGCGCACCCCATCCACATCATCCCTGCTCATCCATTCCCATGCACCAACCCTATGTGTACCATTCATGACACAACTACTCCATCCATATAGTCATTTGATCTGGTAGGGTTTGAGACGGCTGCCATTAACATATCCCGATATAATATCCCCGCACAATGTACTTAACCAGACAACTCCTCCATCAGTGATTTCCTTTACCATATAAGGGTCTAGCATATGCTAACGGAACCTAGCTGGGTGTTTCGCAAACTGGCTATCATATAGTAGGAACAATTCGCCTTCCGAGAAGACCTTCTGCCGAATATGTCTATCATGCCATGCTTTTTCCTGGGCCTTCTAAAATTGCTGAAGAAAGTTAGCAATGAATCCATCTTCCTCCAAGGAAACTAGCTACGCTAAGCATTCCTCCATGATATCAAGCTCTTCCATGTTCGTAAAGGCTGCGATGCACAAGCTAGGAACGATATACTCCATGGGCATAATGGCTTCCTTTCCATAACCCATCCGAAACAGTGTTTTCCCAGTCAAATTCTTGCATGTCGTCCGATAGGCCCACAAGACCGACAGGATGCGGATGTCCCAATCGCTTCGATCGACATTGCAAATCTTGGTCAGTGCCTATTCCAGAATTTTATTAAAAGCTTCCACGGTTCCATTTTCCTGCGGGTGATATGGGGTACTTTTTGCATGATGGATCTGAAATTCTTCAGTAAAAGCTTGTGTTGTTTCATTAACGAAATGCATACCTCTATCACTCATCAATATATTTGGAAAACCAAACCTAGTTAGAACATGTTCAAAAATAAAGTGCGCAGTGGTGTATGTAGTACAATCCTTCATAGATTGCACTTCGACCCATCTAGTTACATAATCAGTTGCAGTGATGATGTAGTGGGCACTTATCTTCTTCCCTGGTGGGTTGATGGGCCCAAGGAAGTCTATGGCCCATTTTTCAAATGCTTGCAGGGCCATATATGGTTGCAAGGGAATTTTATCCCTACGTGATGGTCTCCCTGTCCTTTGGCATGTGTCGCAAGCTTTGCAATAGTCATAAGAGTCACCATGTAGTGTGGGCCACCATAGCCCAGCTCTTAGGATCTTCTGCACCGTCGCTTTCCCTGCGTAGTGACCTCCTGCTACGCCTCCATGGGCCTCTGCTAAGATGGCTTGTCTTTCATGCTCTAGAACATATCTTCACAGTACCTCATCAAATCCCAGCTTATATAAGTGGCCCGCTATGATGGTAAAGTCCACTGCGAAGGTTTCTAGCTCTTTTTTCCGTTGTATCAAATATTATTTCGGTGTCATCCCCATATTTAAGAAGTGAATGATATCGGAAAAGTGCACATCAACGACCTTAATAGAAAATACTTGCACATCAGGCAATCCTTCTTCTAGGCTGGTCAATTCTTCACCACTCTTGATTCGGGACAAGTGGTCTGGCCCAGTATTTAGTTTCCCCGACTTCACGATGATCTCAAAATCATATTCTTGAAATAGCAGTAGCCATCGGCAAATCTTCCCCCCCAACATAGGCTTATTCCCTAGGTACTTCAAAGATAAGTGATCCGTGAACATCCTGAAGTGCTCTCCCAATAGATAATGTCGGTATTTCTGCACGGCATATACCATGGCTAGCCCCTCGCGCTTAGTAGTGTAGTAGTTACGCTCCGCACTAGAGATTTTTATACTAGAAAATGCAACTGGGTGGTTAATGTCCCCTTCCCTGGGATGCATAAGGACAGCTCCAAGGGCGCTCCCTGAACCATCTACATGGACATGGAAAAACTTTTCCCAATCAGGAAATATGAGGATAGGTGTAGAGACCATCTTTTCCTTGAGTAGCTCAAAGCTCTACTGACACTCCGTGTCCCAGAAAAATTAAACTTCCTTCTTTAGCAACTTCTCCATGGGTACTGTGATCAGTGTGTACCCTTGAATGAACTTCCTGTAGTAGCCCATGTGCCCGAGGATGGAGCGCAGTTGTTTCTCAGTTGTAGGGACTGCCAAGTTGATGATAAATACTACCTTGGCGGGGTCTACCATTATTCCCTACCAAAAAAATATATGGCCTAACAAGATCCTGAAAGGTACGAAGAATATGCACTTCTTAATATTTATGGAAATATGGTGCTTTCTACAGGCATCCAACATCATGCACAGGTTCGAGGTGTGCTTATTTACCAACATAAATTCTGTCCAATCATCAAAATATACCTCCACGAAAATATGGCAGGGGAATCTTGAGCCCAAACAACATGACAGTGTACTAGAAGGATCCCCATTCAGTGGCGAATGTAGTTTTACTGCGATCTTCAGGTGCGATCCTGATTTGATGGTAGCACGAAAACACATGAGTGAATGAGTATGCTTCCTACCCTCCCACACTATCGAGAATTTCATCAGAGAATGGCGTAGGGAAGGGATCATGTACGCTGGCATCATTCAATTTGCATAGGTCAACACAGATTCTTATTTCTCCTTTAGTCTTTTTCTCTTGAACCACCATAAGGCTTACCCAATCTAATTTTTCGACTAGTTTGATGATACCTATAGCTATCATTTTTTCAATTTATTCCCTGAATTTCTGCTTATACTTAGGGTTCAATCGGTAAGGTCGCTTCTTAACAGGGTGCGCATCTGGTTTTAAAGTAATGCGCATGACCCCTAGGTCCCCTGTAATACCCTTGATTTCTGAGAATTTCATAGGAAATAGGTCTTGGTACTCTGTGAGAAGCTCCATGACTTTTCCAACGGTATCATCATCCTAGTAGTCCCCAATCTTAGCTAACTTAGGTTTTTCTTCTATTCCAATGTTGACTTCCATTAGCTTAAGAGGCTTGGTCACATCGATGTTCTACAGTGGGGGTCCAGCAACTACGCGTTCACCCTTCGATTCTGGGGTTGTGATATTTTGCGGGTCTTCATCACATTCCTCCATTGATAGGTTGTGATAGTTAGCGATATCCTGCATCTGCGTATCCCAAGCTAGTGCCCCATACTCCACACGAGGGTGTGATTCATCAAATACTAGGGCATATATATCATGCAGGGATTCGTCTAATGCCTCATTTTTTCCTATCAACCTGAACATCCCCACAAAATCATCCTTCATGGTCTCCCAGTGGTGGGTACGCTGATGTAGCTCTGCATCTAGATACCAGGCAGTGGGGATTGGACCCAAGGCATGAATGAACAGATGGACCCACTCATCCTTGGTCCTTTCGCACCACACCTCCATCCATGTGGCCAAGTGCTTGCGTGGGTCTCCTTGGCCAAGGAAAGTCTCCATGCATAGATGAACCAGAGTTTCAAATCATAGGATCATCATCTCATGACATTCCTCCCAATCCTATAATGTACCCTTATGAGTTTCCCACCACCACCCAGGGGTTGCGTGCATGGCTAGGTTAAGCGCCCACATTATTTTCTCCCTTGGGACTTCTACTTCAAATGTTCTAAAAAAATCCTTAATACTACTAGAACCATCAAAGTAAGGTAGCTCTCTTACCTCTCAGGAGATACACCAAAATCTCTTTGTGATCCTAAGACATCGTAAAGAAGATACATCATGTAACCTATTCTGCCGATTTTTTATCTCCTCGTCAGAATCAGAGAGGCATTCACTATCTTTCTCCCAACAAAGCATGCCATCAGGCATAGGGTTAATCCAATCCTCATCTCAGGTGGTTAGTTTATATATATTATCCATGTCATCTTCTTCGTGCACAGGTTCTGTATGCCGTTCTCCTTCCGCTGGGTCTAGAGGGAACATCACTTTCATACCCTCATTCTCAAAAACCATGCTCCTTTTCTTCAAGTTGATAATACCTCCCATGTCTATAGCCCATTCCAGTCCCAGGAGTGCTGGATAAGGGTTTGCATCTTCCACAATCTGAATTACTTCAAAAGCCTCGCGTACCTTAACCCATGTGGTATCTACCATAATCTTTGACAGTCTCCCCAATGGTATGATCTTCTGTTGGTTAGCCATGCATAGCTGTATAGTAGACCATTCCAGCTTAGGTTCTCCCATCCTTTTCCACGTCTATTTGGGCAGGAAATTCGCATCAGATCCCAGATCCAGGATGACCTGATCCATTTCATAATCGTTGATATGCGCCGTTAGCCGCATTTCCCGACTAGTGTGTTTCTTATGCCTGTACAGTTTGTGCACATCTTTCACTTTTGTGGAAGGGTTATTTCTTTCTGTGCATCTGTCCATCAGTGCTTGAAGATTTTCTACTACCTTCTGGTTTCATAACAGCTTCATACATGCCAGTAGGAATGATTTAACTTCGTCGCCCGTTCTTAGGTTTGTTGGAGCCTTGGAAGTAGATGCCTCATCCTGGGTAAAGTATTTTCGAGCTTCGATGAAGGTTTATCTCTCCTTCTCTAGGTCCAAGCTTTCCTTCTTGATAGCAAATTTTCAGATAAGGGGTTCAGCCGCAGCTATCTCCTCAACTCCTCTAGTAGCTATGTCGTTGCGCATTATGACATTAATACTGGATCCCTCATCACACATTTTTACCTTAACCCTTTGCACATTCTGCATTGGTGTCTGCTGTTTTTCCTATATTTTTTCTATTAGTACTAGACAATCTTCGATCACATGATCTAATTGTCTACAATATCGGCAAGATTTTCATGCAGGGTTCAGAGATTCCCTTGCGAAGTGCCCTACTTCTCCACAGTTATAACAGATCAATTGCCCTCTTCCTTGACCAAGGACCAGTGACCAGGGATAGCTTATTTTCCATGCTCTTTCCACAAGTTTTAGATTTCGAGGTGCATTTCCTCCATCTATCCGTAGATCTGTTGTACCCCAAAATGGGCATCGTCTCTTGGCGCAACTTCTAGCTTCATATCAATTTCCAAGGATTTATCTTGCGTCTCAATCGCTTGCTGACCCATACGTTCTCACAACTGAGGTAATAGCATGGTGATGAACCATTCCATGTATTTTCTATCATCATACTGAAATTCTCCATCTCTGATAACCTTTTTCAGTCGCTAGATAGCCTCCCAGACTGACTAAGTGGGTCCTTGTCTGAAGTATTTCAAGTCAACCACCACCTGAGCGTAGGAATTAGGCTTACAGAACTGTTTTTTTAAATCATTCTTAATCTCTCGAATATATGGATCTTCATGCTGGCCTACGTGCCCCACGTACCAATCTAGGGCCCTTCCGTCAAAGGTGAGGGATAGCTGCGCCCTCTTTACAACATCACTAGCCACATTCTGTGCAGTCCATATTGATTCTGCTACAAACAAAAATAGGTCCATATCTTCGTCTCCTACACCCTTGAAGGTGGGAAGCTTCATGTGGATGGTCATATCTTCTTCCGGTGGTGGCAGAGGTGTGGGGGAGTTCTTTCCCTTATGCTGACTCAAAGGTGGTGTATCAAGGGGACTAGTTCCTGCGTGTGCAACCCACTCTCTTACTGGGCTGTAGATGGATCTATCCCCTTCTCGGTTGGTTTAGTAGAACTTACCACTTAGTTTTGTACTCTCACTCTGATCAAAGGTCATTCATTCGGTGTGGCTGCACAAAATTCCCTTTTCTCCCAGTAATTAGCAATGGCAATGTTCACAAGAACTTACCTCAGGATCCTTTAAAGAACCTTAGCTCCGCCTCAGAGTAGGATACAAATTTATCAACTGCGAATTCTATTACAAATCCTCCTAGCATACTATCTACCCAATGATCTAACATGTGGGTGATTGTGTTGTTAGCCTTCTCCAACTGTTGAATCAATTCCAGAGTCCACTACATAACCTAATCATCTTTCCAACATGTCTGGAATTCTACTAGCCTCACTAACCACTTCTGGAGCTCGTGGACAAAAGTTACAAATAAAATTTTATATACTTTAGTGAAAATATATTTGTTATTCCGCTTCTCAGCTGTTAGCTTCGTGTTGCAATTCTCCTTTACAAAAAATTTCTGAATCTGTCTTTTGTACCAGTCTTTGAGCTCCAATTTCTCAAGTCTCTAACAGCCTCGTGGCATTACCCGATCTCTCTCTCAAAATTAGCTCGGTCCTGGCAATGGAACCATTTGTTGGCTTCAAGGGTCCTGACCCAGGTTCAGAGTTAAGGTTTGCCAACAAACCCCTATACCACTGGCCCTTTCGGTAATGACCTACTTCTGCAGGCCAAGGTCTCACCCAAAGTAGTATGGGTGGGTGCTAGAACCAGGTTTCCACACCCTGGGAGAGAGTAGGTAATTAAGGTAGATCTTGTTGAGTTCTATCAGATTCGCACAGGAAAAAGCCTATTATCAAGCCCTTAACATTATAATCAGCATGTAAACATAACCAAAGATACTATTATTAAACAAATCTGATCAATACAATCGCATCCACGTGCACATCAACAATTATTACCACATAACATCACAAACGCAACTAATTCATATATCACAGATGAAATCACAACTTATTCAAATAACGCAAGGGTACTCTAGTAATAAACACAATCAGTTCATATCACACAAAGATACTTCAATATATTCTACATTCATTGGTATCAAAAACCTAAATCACAGCCCGCGCACACAGCCAGTGGGGTTTACACATAGCAGGACTGAGGATCTCTATGCACATAGCCAGTAGGAGTCCTTACCCAAAACACCCCAAAGCAGATCTCAACATTTCGTTCGTAGCATCAATATTACTTAATTTCTTACCCTAAGACTCAAACTATCCATCTATTTATATCATCATAGCCAGTGCTATCCTATGGTCTACAAACCATGGTTTCCAGACTCTAGGTATACCCTTTGACCCATTACAATACATTGGAGGCTTTGACCCATCCCAAAGCCCCTACACAAGACCAATTAATACAAAAAATATATCAAAAATGAAACTAAGGGACCTCGTTCCAACAGGTCCCTAGTGCTTCCAAGGAAAGCTCAACTTGACCCTTTTCAAATATTTCATGGCAGTATTTTTTTCCATGCAACCCCCTACATCATACAGCCATAAACACATAACAATCAGTGCATAAATAAACATAAAAAAAGGCTGGTTATCTTACCTTGTTGTTCCAATTACGTTCCTTGTAACTAAACACACATATGTCAGTAGCCATATGTTCCAAATATCAATGCATCATTTATACTAACTAAAATAATCCTCTACCAAGACTAACAACCATGCCAAAATCAACTAATAGTAAAAATCATAATACTACAACTATCACCTACTTATACTCAATTACATATCAAATATCTCAACACATGTTGCATTAGTACAACCATCTTAAGACCAAATAATTTCTTGATGAAATCTTATAGACACATACTCATATTATGTGATTAATCAAACATTCAATAGTAAATAGATGACATAATAGACACCAACACTCAAGCACCAAATAGATAGCATAATTAAACATTCAATCACAAAGTAGACGACATAAGAAAACTCATACCGTAATGAATCTCAGGGGAGGCTATCTTGTCTGCATAGTCAATCTAGATTAGTATAATACAACTTCACAACACATCAACTCAACCTAATTTAGGTCCTGATGTCCATCATAATAACTAGCCAACATGTTCACTTCATAATATCATAAAAAAATTTCATTCATGCATAACAATCACATATGCATAGTCAACCTAGATTAGTATGACATAATATCACAAATAGTTTGAATCATACCTGAATGTCATAACCCTAACCATCTGTATAGGCCAATCCAATTTAGCATGGTACATATAACACCAAGATATTAGTTCTATAACCCTAATCCTCATGTTAAGTAACATATAAAAACTATAAGTTAACATATAACATGTTCATCAACAACATATAACATAAACATCTAGCTAGCTACAAGTTAACATATAACATGCTTATCAAGTTAATAAAATTCTTGACTAACCAGCATATGTACATATGATCACACTAGTTAACTAGCGTCTATCATGTATGTAACCATAAAATCAATAGAATGAAAGGCATACATATATCCATAATGCATATGACTACATTGATAAACTAGCATTTATCATACATGTAACCAAAATAACAATGGAATAACAAACATATAAGTAACCCTAATGCTTACAACAACCATGAGTCACATACCTGCATGCTAAGCATACAAACTTGTATGAAGATCTTCTCTTACCCCAAAGTCCATTGCTGCAACGTCACTTTAATGTTCAACATATCCTACTCTATCTCAGCCAACACATTAGCATCATAACATATAGATATCATCGTGATGACCTAATTGCATACAATGACCTTATGCACAACAATCTTCACCAAATCAATGCAAATTTGACCATTTGCACCCATTTTACATGTATAACCGATCATGAATGACCAATGCATGTCCCACATATAGCATCACAAAAGAAATCATACACGGATAACACACAAGCATGACCAATATGTGACCTAGCATAAACAAACAATGCATACACAACATGTAGCAACATCTAAGCAAGCGTGCACGCACAATACACAAGCATGAACAACACATAATCAGTCATACACTCATGAAAACTGGTCGACACAACATCATCATCCCATCTATGGCAACACCATTTTCACCATGGCCAAGACAACATGAATGCAACAAACACATATAGACGACAACCATAATAAACACATATGCAACCAACATAAATGCATGATCAACAATCTTCCCTTCCAGTTTGAGGGTTGAACCATTCTCTGATACCACTCTGTAACACCCTCCTCCCACATCTCTCCAAGTAATCATCCAAATAGGGTAAACATGCAATGAGAGGCTACTAATATGAGATTCAACCACGTAGATTACCTTGAGGAAGTGGAACTGACATAAACATGACAAACAAACCTTACACAACATCAACAACATCCCTAGGAGGTATACCAACCATTCAAGCCTCTTACCCCAGTTATACTGACTTTATAACCACTTTGATCCATAGCCACATGAAAAACACAAAAATTTAGTGGCAAGGAGGATATAGCCACAGGCACAACACATAAAGATTGTGGCTAGGGCCCCAATTCCTCAATTTTGTGCCTACAATTCTAGGATTTCAACCACCTTTTCAGGCCCAGATCCTAGGTCATTTCCCAGAAATTCATGAAAACTTAAGGGATGATATATAATAGTAGGACAATGATACATAAGTAATCACATCAAAAATAACTCATCTAGACCCCTCCTAGCCATGACAATAATTTTTTCAAACATGTCACAAACATTGAATCTATAGGTGTAAACAACATATTTAAGCATACGGGTCTCATACTTATATAAGAATCACTAAGAATAATTTCTCCCTTACATCATTAGCTAGGATACAATCTATTTGACAAGAGATACATTGTGCATTCATTTAAAATTAAAAATAAGGATATAACCATACATCATCATTGATCAAATACATGTTTATAACCAGCACAATAACCATAAAAATACAATGGATACAACATCAATAGAATCCACATATAAACCAATACATTTTCATGCTAAATACCAAAGGAATGAGCTATTCATTACTAAATATAAAACCAACCAGAGATGGGACTTCCACATTCCACCCGACCATATATTGGCTGAGCCAAATCTTACTTCATCCAATCACCCCCGTGCCATATTCCAAGCATGAATGTGGGACTCATAACCAACCAAAAAGAACTAAACAAATGTGAATTCTATTAGGGTTATCTACCTACACCGTAATAATTTGAGTGCCTCCTAGTCTCTTCGGATTTACCATAATCCACAGTTTGAATTAGGGATCAATAGGCCCTAAACTGAGACATACTCTACAGGTTTTATCGTAGATCTCATCCCAGAACTACTAGGCCCAATGGAGAAATATCCAAATCTTGGATTTACCATATATCTCGACATTCACAGACATGGATTCCTAGGCCCACCAAGGCACTTAATATGTATTTACTGCAACCCACAGTCTAGCTCAGGGGTTACTAGGCTAGTGGATTTATCATGATCAACATTTCGGTTCAGGGACCACTAGGCCATGTGTTTTTCATTTCAGAGATCCACCCCACACAACTTCAAATCCATCTAGCAATCCAGCTCAACCAAAGTATGAGAAACCCATCTCTTCAAATATATGCAGAAATGGTAAGGCTAGACTGAAAACACTGTGGAACCTGGAAAAACCCATGCCAAGATATAAAAGAACCACATGAAATACCATGCAAGCAAAATCTAGAAAGGAAAACACACATTAAAATTGATATCTGCCAAGAATCATGTTGTAGTTGCTTGATTCCTCCTCCTCCTTGCTTGCTTCCTGCTTTCTTACCTTTCTTGGTCCAATGCCAAAGTTCTTCAAGAAACTCTAAGTGTCCAAGAGAGAGAGAGAGAGAGAGAGAGAGAGAGAGAGAGAGAGAGAGAGAGAGAGAGATAATAATGAGAGAACTCCAAAAATGCACTGACCAAAAACTTGAGCCAAAAAATTTTCCAACTAACCCTCAAAAGCCTTTTTATCAATGACGCCTCTATTTTATTCAATTTTCCTTAATTTTTCTCCTCGCATGCAACCTATGACCTTTCTGTCCCTTTTCTCCTAATTTCCATTATTTTCATAAATAAAATTCCACTTAATGCCTCAGGTCTTTCCAAAGCCTTTGTCTTTGCCAATTTCCTTTAGCCATAATAACCGACCTGAACACCCACTAGGATGATTTCCCAATATTCATCTTGGAATAAGTGTCCCATAAACCGTGGCTATTGTTTTTTCCTTTATTACATTTTACATGGAATTTTCATGAGGGTTGTTATAATTTTTTTTTTGTCTCAATACAACTCCTAAATCTATTTCTGAAGCATCATTAGAAATATGAAAAGGGAGATTCCACTTAGGTCCTCTTAGAATTTATTGATTCAGTAATTATTTTTTTCAATGTTTTGAACGTTTTTTGACAATCAGAGTTCCATACAAATTCACAATCTTTCGTAATAATTTTTAAAAGTGGAGAGGCTATTTTTGTGAAATTTTCTATAAAACACCTATAATATCTAGTAAATTCAGGAAAAATTCTAGCATCTCTTTGACAAACAAGAATTGAAATTTTAGAAATAACTTCTACCTTAGATGTATCCACCTTAATTCCATGACTTGAAATATGGTGGCCTAAAACAATCCATTCATTGAACATCATAAAAAATTTATCATGGATTAATGAAAGGTTTTCTTCTTTACATCTAATAAGAATTTTTTCTAAATATTACATAACTTCCTTGAAATTATCTCCATACACAGTAAAATCATCCATGTATACTTCCACACATTCATGAATTAGACCAAAAAATATAACTAAAACTTCTCTCTAAAATGTGACTGGCACAATGCATAATCCAAAGGGAAGTACCCTATAGGCATATGTTCCCCAAGGACATGTAAAAGTAGTTTTGTATTGATCTTCTGGTCCTAGTTGGATTTTATTATATCCACTAAAACCATCTAGAAATTAAAAAAACTTCTTTCATGACAAGGTATCTAATACTTGATCTATAAAGGGTAGTGGAAAATGATCTTTCAAAGTGGATTTGTTTAACTCTCTGTAATTAATTCATACTCTCAATTTTCCATTCTTATTTGGAACAACCACTAAAGGTGGCACCCATTGACTATCTAATATTAGATAAATGAAATTCACATTCAAAAAAAAATTGTAATTCCTCTCTAACAATTTCTCTCAAATTCAGATTGATTCTCCTGTGAGGTTTTCGAACTGATTTGATATTTTCTTGGATGTAAATATGATGCATACCATTTTTGGGATCAATACCTTTCATATTAGTATATTCCCATGCATAAGCAAAAAAAAATTTTTGTAGCATCTTTCATGCCATGGTATCTAATACTTGATCTATAAAGGGTAGTGGAAAATGATATTTCAAAGTGGCTTTGTTTAATTATCTCTAATTAATACATACTCTCAATTTTCCGTTCTTATTTGGAACAATCACTAAAGGTGGCACCCATTGACTGGCTAATATTGGATAAATGAAATTGACATTCAAATTTTTTTGTAATTCGTCTTTAACAATTTCTCTCAAATTCAGATTCATTCTCCTCTGAGGTTATTGGACCAATTTGAAATTTTCTTGGATGTAAATATGATGCATGCAAGTTTTGGGATCAATACCTTTCATATTATTATATTCCCATGCATAAGAAAAGGAATGTTTTTGTAGCATCTTTATTAATTTTCTCTTTTCATATTCTTCTAGATTATTGTTGATGTTTAATGTTTTTCCTGGAAATATTTTTACTTGAGAATTTCCAAATTTTTCCATAGAATGTAAAGAAATTTGATGATATGATCAATTTTCAATGTTACATTTCTCTTGAAAATTTTTATCTTTCTCACAATAAGAAGAAGAGTCATTATTGTTCATTAAATTTATCAATTGATCTTCTTCATTTAATTGTGAAAAAATATAAATTATTTGCATATTATCAAAGACTTAATCATCATCTATTCAAATTTCACTTTCTACTCCAGTTACTATCTTTGCAGGAGGATACAATGTGAATTTCATAGTGTAATTTCCATAAGATATATACATATAACCTAATCTACAATTTATGAATGCATCAACTCTAGCTAGCCAAGTTCTAACAAGGATCAATGGATGGCCCCCTATATTATTATTGGGAGTTAAAATCATGAAATATATAGGATATTCCCAAGAATATAGAGAGACAAACACATCTTATAGCACCCCATATGGTTTAATAACATATCTATCTACTAATTTTTACAATGTTGGAGTATATCGAAGATTCAGAAGCTTAAGTTCCTTCATTGCATGTTTACCCATGAAATTAATGGTTGTTCTTAGATCAATCAAGGTGTTTGTAATCTCAATACCATTGATGTGGATTTTTACAATGGGGCTACCGAGATCTAGATTTTTTTTTACAATATTTTTCCCCATCATAATATCAGAAATTTGTCTTACAAATTGAATTTTTTAATGCATTATATTTTTCTTCCTAGTGTTCTAATACATAACTCCTTGATGGTTTTTGAAAATATTGGTATTTCCTTTATGGCTTGGAGTAAAGGATCATTAATGAAAATATTCTTAAGTTCATCTATCATATAATTCTCTGGTAAAACAATTTTCCTTTCTATTCCTTTAGAAATTTTAAGTCTTTCAAGAAAAGGTGGATCCTGTAAAGAAATATAAGCTTTTTCTACTACAGGAATTGAAAGAGCTTGTTTTATTTGTTCATCCTTGGATTGTATAGGAACATTTTCCTTTAGAGGAATATTTTCTTGATCAAGATTTTCATATTTTTCATGAACCTCATCCTATTTATATTTTTGGATGACAATTATTGGTGACTTATTTTGAAAAACCTTACCAGATATAAGTTGCACGTCATTTAGACCTAATGGGGTTACCATACAAGCTTGAAAATTTTGTCTTTCAAAATTATAAACAACTTGTTGATTTTTATTATTTGGATTAGGAAGTGGTTGAGCAGGTAGTTGATTTGACTTTTGAGGAAATGGTAATGAAAGTTGTTGATTTGGATATTGGAATCGAGGTGTTGGGAAAAATACTGAGAGGGGTGTTGAATCAGTATTTAGTGCAGACTGAAAAAATTTTACTTTTTCTTTCTCTAAAACCCATACGCTACTTTACTGAACCCAAGTCGCATATACACGGGGATTTCCTTAATGAAACTTGTGTATTACCAAAGATCTCATTATGCAGATAATTCTTTACTTAGATCATTGCATCATTCATTCATTAGATCTTTAGTAAGCAGTAAACATGTGTAGTAAGAATAGAATAAATCATCACACATAAGCAACACACATGAACACCAGGATTTAGGGTGGAAACCCAATTCGAGAGAAAACCACCGCTGCTGTTGTCTCAGTCTTCAATATTTATTATAAAGAAAAACTTCTTACAACATTGTACTGGCGCAGACTCATACCAGCACACAGGCACCCACCTGCAGAAGGCTACAACCTTCTCTCGTTTACCAGCCTCTCCTAGAATGGAGCTATGACCCCCTGCACTAGTTTACCAGCCTCTCCTGGAAGGGAGCTACTACCCCCTGCTATCGTTTACCAGCTACCACTGGAAGGGAGCTACAACTCCCTCACTGAAGGCTTCGACCCTCAGCACCACTATGGACCACGTTTCTTCAATTTTCATACTGGATCCAACAACTTCCATACAACACAACTTGTAGGCCTCTCTTCATTAGATTTTCAGACTCGACCCATTCCACACATACATCAAACTGAACCTTATAACCCATTAAATTCATTCATTGACTCATAAACCAATCAACCAACCAACCACTAATCTTTAATCGTAATCAACCAACAGCATAATCAGTGTTCAAACTACCCAGATCCATATTTCTTCATTTTAGACTTTAGCCTGATCTTCATCATTTCTTTGCTGATCTTCATAGAGCTTTATCACTTCCTTGATCAACTCCATAGGTGCATCATGGATTCACCATTATTAGACAACAGAGTTAAATCATCCAGATATCTCATAAAGAGATTTATTTGTTGACAATGCCACCGCATGCACGCCTCGTTCTTTGTTTCTCTTCTCCTTATATAGTTTTGCCTTTAGTAAAACCATGAGTCAAAACCACGAACCGCTAATGGTATTCCTAGATGGGGTCAAAATAGATAATCCAGCGTATTAAAAATCGAGCCAATCCAAATTGATACCCCAACCTTCGTTCTTCCATGCACGAATCGTCCTAAAGGTAGTATTTTAACTCTGCCATATAATATTATAATTGTAACCCCAATGGTTAATTTAAAACTTTATACTACCCCCGTAACATTACTTTTAATCAAATTTCAATGAAATTTTAACTCGGACTTCAATCTTCAAACAAACTGGATTTCATTCTTTGACCCCGGGCCCACATCGCAGTCGGGAATTTGCAATGTGCAATATGCAATGGTGCGATCAAACAAAAGTGTGCAAAGTTAACATTTGCGATTTACGATGGGATCGCATCGCAAATTGGTGATCAAACATATGGCGGAACACTTTGTAATATGCGATGGTGTGATATGAGCTGGCACGATAATCACACATCGCAAAAAATCAACAGAACTTGCGATGGCGGAGGGCGATGATTATAATATGCAATGTTGCAATGGTGCGATGATCGCACATCGCAAATATCCACATCAACAAGACATTTAAACTTCAAAACTTGCGATCTTGCGATTTTCTCTAAAGTGATGGGGACCACTTGTCCTCCCTTTTCAGAAATTTAAAGTCTTTGGTTGTTTTATTCAATTTCCTTCATAAAGCCCGAAATGACTATCTTTAAATAAACTCTACTCCTCCATAGTCTGGAACTATGAATGTCTTCATTCCTTCTGCAAAAAAAAACTTCGCCCAAAAATTAATTCTCCTTTGCAATACTTAGCTGTGGCCCATCAACAATTAATTCATCCTTACGGATTTCTCATTCTTCTTGAATTTACAGTGCTATGCACTTAATCTCCTCTGCTGCTTCTGTACTTGTTTCTTCCTATTCTCTATCTATTTTTCCAATTGATAGTTTAGGTGCTGCTCCTGTTTTTACCTTTGTTCTCTGCAACTTTTCTTTTCTCTATTACATCATGAACTGATCATCAGATTTACATCATTAACAAATAGGAAAAGTCAGTTTTCATCAAGAACAACTTCATCAAGTAGGTTTCCATCAACTATATCAAGTAGGTTGCCATCAGGGACAACACTCTGCATCATATTGCCAACAATCTCCCCCTTTAGACTTGATGGAAACCATGATGGTGTTTGATCATCACAACAGATAGATACATTGATTATAACCATTATTCAAACATCATGATATTATCCCCCTTTTAAATCAAGGGAAAAGGGCAGATCAAAACCAAAACAAGGTTTTTCTTCTCATGTAGAAAGAAGAGCTCTGTAGATCTGATGTGCACTAAAGGTACCATGCTCCCCCTGATTTCATGTTGAATCATAATGAAGTACATGGCTCTATGACCTTTCCTATCACCAAGGACTCATACTTACATTAATGATCCAACCAAGTGGATTTACATATGTGACTCAAGTACCCAACCAAGTGAGTTTACACAATTGGACAATGTCCTTACATGACTGAATATTACAATTTTATATCATAGGTCTCACCATGACCTTTTCATCAAATTACAAATATGACCTTAAATACCAAAGAGACCTCAAGAGAGAGATCATATTTCAGAACCATCATAATTCCAACAATGCATAATTCTTAGCAAGGCTAATGCTCCCCCTGAACTTGTACACCTGTTCTTGAGCCATTTTACTCCTTCATCTACCCCTTAGCTTGTGCATCCTGAACACTTTCAACAAAAAATCATCAAGTCATATTCATCAAATATCAGAGAATGAAACAGAAATATGAGAGCTGAAACATCACTAGATATACCCAACAACACCATAGCTGTGCTGAAGAATGCTGACCCAGAAAATTTTTTCAGCAACCACCCATACGCGGTTTTCTTTGTATAAACTAGCGTATATACACGACTGTCTTTCCGAAAATCTGCGTATCCAATTTAATCTTCTACATTTAAGAAGATCTGATCTTCTGCATGGCAGAGACTACTCCCAGCTTTTGTCTGAGATATTCGAACGCTTCCCTGGACAGAGTTTTGGTAAATATATCAACAACTTGTTCTTTGGAGGAAACATACTCCAACTTCACCTTTTGTTCAAGCACTTGTTCACGTAAGAAGTGATACTTGATGGGAATGTGCTTGGTCTTGGAATGCATAATAGGATTCTTTGAGATACTGATGGCACTTGTATTATCACACATAATGGAGATAGGAGCTGAACATTTGATTTGAAAGTCTTGTAAGGTTTGCATCATCCAAAGAAGTTTAGTGCAATATGATGCGACAACCACATATTCTGCTTCTGCTGTAGTTAAGGCAATAGAGTTTTGCTTCTTGCTGAACCAAGATACTAACTGGGGCCCCATATAGAATGCACCACCACTATTGCTTTTCCGATCATCAACATTTCCAGCCCAATTTGCATCAGTGTAAGCATGAAGAGTGAGATCAGCATTCTTTGGATACCATAGTCCAAAGTATTGAGTTCCTTGTAGATATTTGAATATTCTTTTTACAACTTGAAGGTGAGACTCTTTTGGATTAGCTTGGAATCGTCCAACAATCCCAACTGCATGCATGATGTTTGGTCTAGTCCCAGTGAGATAAAGTAGACTTCCTATCATAGATCTATATTCTGGTTGATTCACTGTGGAAGAATCATCATGAGAGCTAATATTACATCTAGTTATCATTGGTGTACTTACAGGTTTGCACTCTTCCATGCCATACTTCTTCAGAATTTTCTTAAGGTATTTTGCTTGTGATAAGAATATGCCATCTGTAGTTTGATGCACTTGCAAACCAAGAAAGAATGTTAGTTCCCCAAGTAAAGACATTTCAAATTCTTGCTGCATAACATAAGCAAATTTCTGACTCATA
Organism: Pinus albicaulis; assembly: GCA_034641835.2. Lineage (NCBI taxonomy): Eukaryota > Viridiplantae > Streptophyta > Pinopsida > Pinales > Pinaceae > Pinus > Pinus albicaulis. The sequence continues at coordinate 1,380,609,001 of CM076584.1, forward strand.
GATTCTTCATTACTACCAAAAATGATATCATCAACATATACAACTACAATCAATAGTTTATCATTTTCAGTTTTTGTGTACAAGTTGCTATCAGCAGACCCCTTTGAAAATCCTTGTTGATGAAGATATTTGTCAAGACGATAATACCATGCCCTTGGAGCTTGTTTGAGACCATATAGAGCCTTTTTAAGTCTACAAATAAGTTTTTCATCATTTCCCAAAATGAATCCTTCTGGTTGTTATATACAAAATTCTTCTTCTAGATCACCATTGAGAAAAGCAGATTTAACATCCATTTGATAAACTTTGATTTGTTGGAAGCTTGAAAAAGCAAGAAACATTCTTATGGCTTCAAGTCTAGCTACAAGAGCAAAAGTTTCTTCAAAGTCTATACCTTCTTGTTGAGCATACCCCTTGCAAACAAGTCTAGCTTTATTTCTTATAACATCCCCATTCTCATTTAACTTATTTTTGAATATCCATTTAGTTCCAATGACATTTTTGTCATGAGGTCTTGGTACCAATTCCAAAGTGTGATTCTTTTCAATTTGATCAAGCTCTTCATTCATGGCTTGAATCCAACTTTCATCTTTTCTAGCTTGATTGACATTGTGTGGTTCAATAGTGGATAGAAATGCCAGATAGCTAGAAGATCCCACAAGAGTCCTTCTTGTTTGTACACTTGATCCCTTTTCTCCCAAAATTTGAGATTCTAGATGATTCTTTTGAACATATCTGGATGGAGCTTTTTCAGATAAATTATCTTCAGGTTCTTCATTGGGTTCACTATCTATATCATTTCTATTTGATGTAGAAGGATATATGTCACCATCGTCTTCATCTGTTGTTTGTTTTTCTTATTTTGAAGCTGCAGGAGACTCATCAATACATTCAACAATCTTCCGAAGTCTTTTATTGTAACATTTATATGCTCTACTCCTAGAGGAGTAACCAAGAAGTATTCCTTCATCTGCTCTGGGTTCAAACTTGCTAAGTTTTTCATCATTATTTTTGATAAAGCATTTGCTTCCAAAAACTTTAAAATGCTTCACAGTGGGAGGATTACCATACCAGAGTTCATATGGAGTTTTGTCACTATTTACACAAACATGTGCCTTGTTAAGAATATTTACCACTGTATGAGCTTCTTCTCCCCAAAATGTGTCAGGTGTTCCGGAATCATCAAGCATAGCTCTAGCCATTTTTTGAACTATTCTATTCATTCTTTCTGCTACGCCATTTTGTTGTGGAGTGTCGGCTACAGTAAACTGTCTTTTTATGCCATGTTGTTCACAAAATTCAAGGAATTCATCTGAAGTATATTCTCCTCCTTGATCAGATCTAAGACACTTGATTTTTAGATCTAATTCATTTTCAACCAGAGCTTTGAAATTCTGAAATTTCTCAAATGCTTCATCTTTGTGTTTAAGCAACCCAATCCAACACATTCTAGAGAAATCATCAATAAACAAGATATAGTATTGTTCACCACGTGGTGACTTTTTCCTCATAGGTCCACATATGTCAGTATGAATGAGTTCAAGAGGCTTACTTGATGATCCTTCCTTGGCATTAAACTATACTCTGGTTTGCTTACCAAATTGGCAAGACTTGCATATGATATTTTCGGGTAGAGTAATATTGGGAAGATCACGGATAGCTTTAAGTCTGCTTGATTTGTTGATCTGAGAGAAGCTCAGATGCCACAACCTTCTATGCCATAGCCAGTTTTCTGAAGATTTACTCAAGTAACATTGTTCTTTTCAGTTCTTCAATACATACAGGTTGCTTGGAGTTCTTTTTCCTTTTATAATTGTTTTACCTGTATCAAGATCACGTACCACACATTCTTTTGAACTAAAGACAACTTCAGTTCCTTGATCACACATTTGACTTACACTTAACAGGTTATGCCTCAATCCATCCACATACATGACATCATTAGCTTTCACCTTTTCTTTTAGAAACACAGACCCTTTTCCCTTAATTACCGCAGGAGTATCATTTCCAAATGTGACCTTATTTTGTTTTTCTAGAGCACTATATGCAAGAAGTTTGTTTTTGTCACCTGTCATGTGTCTTGAGCATCCACTATCAATGTACCATTGATTTTCTTCACCTTCTACAAATAACGCTATGCCACAATTTTCAACCTGTAATTCCTTCTTTTTCCATACTTTGGAGCTTGAAGGAAAATGCTCTTTTGACTGAACTTTGCTCCTGCATTCAGATTCTTCATGGCCAAAGTTATTGCAATAAGCACATTCAACTTCATTTAGAAGAGGAGAAAAGTTGTTATAGGTATTATTCTTTGTTTCAATATCAATCCTTTTCTTTCTTGCTTCTCTTGTCATGATGGTTTTATATGCAACACATTGAACATCTTTATGACCAAAATTGTGACATGAGAAACATTGTCCATTGAAGAAGAAATTTATGCGATCATGAAATCTTCTACTTGAATTTACTTGTTGATTGGTGTTTCTTTGAAAGATATTCCTGTTAGTGTTCTTTGAATTGAGATGATCATGCTTTACCTGTAAAGATTCTTTATTCCCTTGCTCAGTGGCAGAATGTTGAAAACCAGTTGTAGCTGCTTTTAGATAATTTGGTGCCGAAGGCTAAGAAGATTCTCCAATATATCCAAGACCTGTCTTTATGAGAGGAGAACGTTGTACCTTAATAATCTCATCTAAGGTTTCGGATCCTTTAGCAAATCTAAGATTAAGAGTCTTTAATTTCTCAAGTTCTTTTCTTAGACTTACTACTTCACACTCCAAATTCTCATTGCGTTTCTCCTTTTCTTCAAGCTGATTTTCCAAAGTCTCCATGGTTATTTTACTTTCTTCTAAGCATATTTTACTTTCTTCTAAGCGTATTTTCAGTTGATTTTTTTCTTCAAGAAAATAATTGTCCTCTATAGCATCCAAAAAAGTATCATTTTCTTCTCTATATTCTTTTTCAAATTCCACGAGAAGTCTAAGATCTTGTTCACATTCTTCCTCACTATCAGATAACCCATCACTGTCTTCATGAGTATAGTAATTTTTTCTAGTGCTAAACCGATTCTTATTCCTTCTTGCTACTTCCTTCCCTTTTGTAGATGTTTCTTTATGAGGACACTTAGTAGAATAATGACCAACTCTTCCACAATCAAAACATTTGAAAGGAAGCTTACCTCTGAACCGTCTTGTGCCAAGTTGAATTTTCTTTACAAAATTTGCCTCATCTTCTTCTGAGATATATACTGATCCTTCTACTTCTTGTACTTCTTTCCCTTTTATAGAAGCTCTAAAGATGGCTTCTTTGAATTCAAATGGTCCTCCTCTTCTCATTTCATATGCAGTTAGTATGCCATGAAGTTGCACCACAGTAAGATTTTGAAGATCCTGTTTTTCTTCAAGAGTAGAAACTTTTGACTCAAATTTTGCCGTTAGAGATCTTAAATTTTTCTCAACCAAAGTGGATTCGGTTATTGTTTCTCCCAGATTTATCATACGATTTACAACATCATCAAGACGTAAAAAGAAACTGGCAATACTCTCATCACTATGCATCTTCAAATTTTCATATTCAATTCTGAGATTTTGGAGTTTTGCACTTTTTACCTTTGCATCACCTTCATAACTTAGATTGATTTTGTCCCATATTTCCTTTGTTGTATTCAGCTGCATGACTTTGACAAATTCAGATTCAGTTAGACTTCCTGTTAGAGCGTTGATCGCCTTTGCATTTGATTCATAATTCTTCTTTTTCGTCGAATCTGTTGGTACTGTGGCTAGATATTGATATCCTCCTTCAACAATGGCCCATACATCTTTTCCCAGAGACTGAAGATAGGATCTCATTCTTGTTTTCCAGAATATTAAATTGTTTTCGTTAAAGAGCGGAGGCCTGATAGATGCTATTCCTTCTTGATTGCTCATCTTGCTTGATCTTCCTTCTAGCAGCTAAGATTTTTCAGAAGGACCTGCTTTGATACCAATTGTTGGGAAAAATACTGAGAGGGGGGGTGAATCAATATTTAGTGCAGACTGAAAACTTTTTAATTTTTCTTTCTCTAAAACCCATATGCTACTTTACTGAACCCAAGTCGTGTATACACACAGATATCCTTAATGAAACTTGCGTATTACCAGATATCTCATTGTGCAGATAATTCTTTACTTAGATCATCGCATCATTCATTCATTAGATTTTTAGTAAGTAGTAAACATGTGTAGTAAGAACATAATAAATCATCACACATAAGCAACACACATTAACACCAGGATTTAAGGTGGAAACCCAATTCGGGAGAAAACCACCGCTGCCGTCGTCTTAGTCTTCAATATTTATTATAAAGAAAAACATCTTACAACATTGTACTGGTGCAGACTCATACCAGCACGCAAGCACCCACCTGTAGAAGGCTACAACCTTCTCTCATTTACCAGCCTCTCTTGGAAGGGAGCTACGACCCCCTACACTCATTTACCAGCCTCTCCTGGAAGGGAGCTACTACCCCCTGCTCTCATTTACCAGCTACCACTGGAAGGGAGCTACAACCCCCTCACTGAAGGCTTCGACTCTCAGCACCACTATGGACCACGTTTCATCAATTTTCATACTGGATCCAACATCTTCCATACAACACAACTTGTAGGCCTCTCCTCATCAGATTTTCAGACTCGACCCATTCCACACATACATCAAACTGAACCTTATAACCCATTCAATTCATTCATTGACTCATAAACCAATCAACCAACCAACCACTGATCTTTAATCATATTCAACCAACAACATAATTAGTGTTCAAACTACCCAAATCCAGATTTCTTCATTTTAGACTTGCGCCTGATCTTCATCATTTCTTTTCTAATCTTCATAGAGCTTTATCACTTCCTCGATCAACTCCATAGGTGCATCATGGATTCATCATTATCAGAAAATAGAGTTCTATCGTCCAGATATCTCATAAAGAGATTTATTTGTTGACAATGCCACCACATGCACGCCTCGTTCTCTGTTTCTCTTCTCCTTATATAGTTTTTCCTTTAGTAAAACCATGAGTCAAAACCACGAACCACTAATGGTATTCTTGGACGGGGTCAAAATAGATAATCTAGCGTATTAAAAATTGAGCCAATCCAAATTGAAAACCCAACCTTCGTTCTTCCATGCGCGAATCATCCCAAAGGTAGTATTTTATCTCTGCCATATGATATTATAATTGTAACCCCAATGGTTAATTTAAAACTTTATACTGCCCCCGTAACATTACTTTTAATCAAATTTCAATGAACTTTTAACCCGGACTTCAATCTTCAAACAAAATGGATTTCATTCTTTGACCCCGGACCCACATCGCAGTCGGGCATTTGCGATGTGCGATATGCAATGGCACGATCAAACAAAAGTGTGCAAAGTTAACATTTGCGATTTGTGATGGGATCGCATCGCAAATTGGCGATCAAACATATGGCGTAACACTTTGTAATATGCGATGGTGCGATATGCGATGGCACGATAATCGCACATCGCAAACAATCAGCGGAACTTGCGATGGCGGAGGGTGATGATTATAATATGCAATGTTGCGATGGTGCGATGATCGCACATCGCAAATATCCACATCAAAAAGACATTTAAACTTCAAAACTTGCGATCTTGCAATTTGCTCTAAAGTGGGGACCACTTGTCCTCCCTTTTCAGAAATTTAAAGTCTTTGGCTGTTTTATTCAATTTCCTTCATAAAGCCCGAAATGAATATCTTTAAATAAACTTTGCTCCTCCGTAGTCTGGAACTACGAATGTCTTCATTCCTTCTGCAAAAAAAACTTCGCCCAAAAATTAATTCTCCTCTACAATACTTAGCTGCAACCCATCAACAATTAATTCATCCTTACTGATTTCTCATTCTTCTTGAATTTACAGTGCTATGCACTTAATCTCCTCTGCTACTTCTGTACTTGTTTCTTCCTGTTCTCTATCTATTTTTCCAATTGATAATTTAGGTGCTGCTCCTATCTTTACCTTTTTTCTCTGCAACTTTGCTTTTCTCTATTACATCATGAACTGCTCATCAGATTTACATCATTAACAAATAGGACAAGTCAGTTTTCATCAAGAAAAACTTCATCAAGTAGGTTGCCATCAAGGACAACACTCTGCATCATATTGCCAACACGAGGAGGTTGAGTGGGTTAAGGAGGATGATATTGTGGTGTAAAAGAAGGATACGGTTGTTGGAATTGAGGATATTGAGGATATGTTTCATAAGGAATTTTCCAACTTTAGGCCCAAGATGGATTTTGAGATGATGGGGGCCAAGGTTGCCAAGGCATAGGTGCAGTCCAATTGTTTTGTGGTTGTGCATGTGATTGAGTATTGAAAATTTCAATCATATTTGGTTGCTTATTTTTCCATGGTATTTTAGAAGAAAAAAAAAGAGATTCAACTTGGCTTGTTCCAGCTTCATCTTGAAAGACAAATTTAAGACCAGGTATCGAAGGACACTCCTTTGTGCTATGATTTTCAACACATATGACACAAATTTCTATATTATCAAGGGGATTCTCTCTCAAGGCATGTTTCTTCCTAAATCTGAGATAAAAGATAGATAATGAAGAATTTTCGGCTTTTTTCTTGTTTTGTATTTAAGAGTATATAGATGTTCGCCAAGACTCGCAAAAATATTCATTTTGAAATTGTCAAGCAAATTACCTATTTCAGCTCTACTTACTGTTCCAGTTGCATATTTATTATTTATGGACATAACCGAATCTCTTGGATTTTTCCCAGTTCTAGCATTACCCCTTAAAATATGTGTACACAGATCATAGATTTCTCCAAATGAAATCTGAGAAAAATCTCATTTTCCCATTAAATTAAGGAATTCAATCCACTCATCTCTAATATATTTTAGCAAAAGAGCTTTCAGAGTGTCATCATATAAATTATACATCTTATCCCTTTTAATGTTTTAGGAAAATATTTCAACTAAGTCCTCAAGACTTTCATCCTCTTTCTACACCATTTTAAAGATTTCATCCTTAAGGTTAATTGGCATACAATTATACTTATATTTATCTAAGGATTTCTTTTTTTTTATTTCTTCCCATGTTCTAATTTAATTTTTTCCTAATCTTGTGAACCATATAAGTGCTCCATATTTAAGAGTGGCTGGAAACACTTTTAATTTTTGGGGATCAAGTAGGTATTCGTAAGATCTACATAAGACTTCAAACTGAAAAATAAATCTTTCAAGTTCCTCATGTATTAAACCATGGAAATTAGGGAGAATCGAGGGTGAGATGTTTTTCATTGTGGTTGTTATATGTTCATCAAAGATTGGAAATCCAAAATGATATGGTTCTCGTGTACCACCTCTACTGAAAAATAAATCTTTCAAGCTCCTCATGTCTTAAACCATGGAAATTAGGGAGGATGGAGGGTGAGATGTTTTTCATTGTGGTTGTGATATCTTCATCAAATATTGGAAATCCAAAAGATATGGTTCTCCTCTAGCACCTCTAGCACCACCTCCTCCTCTCTTTCCTCCTCTGCCTCTTCCACCTCCAATCCTTAGTTCACCATTTACATTATATACTTTTCCTTCTCCTTCCCCTGTCATTGTAGATTCTACAGAGCTTATATAAGGTTATATGATTGGATTATCTATATATTCTTTTGGTTCTTCTACTAATGGAATATTAAAATAAGTTTCTTCTTCTTCTTCACTATGAACTTCTAGTTCTTGTCTTAGAAGTTGTTCTCTGGTAGAAGAAAGAAATATTACTCCTTCTGATGGTGATATAGGTTCTTCAACTACAGCTTCAGTAAATTAAGTTTGTGAATATCTAGATTGGATTTTAGATCTATGCACCTCAGGGAGTCTATGTTTAACTGGCAATGATGGAATGCGAGTTTCAACACTATGAAGTCTAGGTGGAGTGAGTGGTGATGTTGGAGTTGAACTTCTACCTCTACTTACAAATCTACCCCTAGAATCCCTTTCTCTATGCATAATTATTTTTTATCATTTTTTTATCAAAATTGAATGTACCAAAAATGAAAATAAAGAATGGAATCCTATATACACTTCCCAATCAATGGCACCAAAATGTTAGGTAAATTAATTGTTCTTAATTTACTTCATTAATTGTCAACCAAGATTCGTGTACTTACGAAATGTATGTGCACTATCTATGCTAGGATTATTTCTAAGAATTGATTGATTCTAGAAATGAAACTAATTCTAAGCTTGGCTAAATACAATTTGGAGAATAATTGTGCACATGTTATTTCAATCTAAAGTTACATTAAATTCTAATTAACTGAATTTAAATTCACTATTTTGTAGAATTTGAAAATATATTGAAATTGCATAATTCAAACTTACTTCTAATTGTATAGAAAGAAAATGCTTAGAAACAAAATTTCAAGAAAGAAATAATCTAATTATATTTTTAAGAATTGAAAACATTATACACTATCTTGCTGAAAGGAAATTTTATGCTAAATTGCAATAAGGAAATTCTATATTGATTGCATGAAAAAAATTTGGCAATAAAAAGCATCTAATTTCTACTTTGCATAAAATGGAAAAGACTATAACTTAAGAATGATTACTTGTGTACGCATAACCTCTAAAGAATATTTCATCATCATTTAAGAAATTGAATTACGCTATGAAGTAATTAAGTACTAGAAATAAGATGCATTAATAAAAAAAAAATTGGTGTTTTTATGTTTATGAGCACTCTGCAATAAAAGTGAGAATTATGATAAATGTAACTATGATGAAAAAAACTTCTTGAAAGAAAATACAATTCTAAAAACAAGTAATGCAAAAAAAACTATAAACCAAACCTCATAGCTCGACAGGGGGCCGCCCATGAGTCCAAGTCAGTTATCAATCATGATATCTCTCACACATGCATTGAGAACAAAGTATTTATATTAATATTGAACAGTATCACTGGTTCATAATAAAACAACAAAAAACTTAATATTCCCAACTTATGTCTCAAGTCTCATCTTACAACTATTATCACCAAAAAATGATCACCTAGCCATTTCTAACTAGGTGGATCGAAATACACCATCTAAGTTTAATTTTACCATAGAAAAATCACTCTCACTATAAGAAATAATTTAATAAATCACTTTATAAAGTTATTTCTTATTAAATCCCATGATCATAATTAAATAAACCATTATTTATTTAATTTTCTCTATGAATAATTATTAAATCGTTGTTTGATAATTGTTCCTTGTCACATTTGACTAAATCACCTAGGAATAGTTAAATAAATCACTATTTATTTATTTTTCCTTAACTCCATTCTTGGAATAATTTTTAAATTACTATTTAATAATTATTTCATTTTCACACATTTCATATTATTCGCAAAATAATTGATAAATCATTTTATTTGTTAATTATTTCTAAATAAATATATTTGACCATTTTGAATATATTTTCTCTCTCCAAAAATATATTAAAGTATTCATAATAGTTAGATCTAGATTTTGGCCAATAATATTTGCTATTCTCCATTTTCGAGATAAACCCAATACTTTGTTATAAATAAGAGGCTTTTTCATTCATTCTTCACCATTATCATTATTATAGTCACAATTTTCGTCTCCATACTTTTGAGCTCCCACTAGAGTTATACACATTGTTTGGGTTTTCACATTTTGAGAGAGGAAGATCTAGTACTTAAATGTCAAGGACACCAAAAGGACCCATCCCAAGGAGGGGGATTTACAACCCTTTTGTAAATCTTCTTCACTAGGTACTATTAATAAAAGATTCATTCTTTCACATGATTTTCCATATGTTGTAGCTCATTCTAACACAGTTGAAATACCAAAGATCTTCAAGGAAAATTTAATTACGGAATTAAAGTTGCAAACTTGATGGTGTCGAGTAACATTTGATGACAACTTTGCAAAGAAGAAGAGAGAGAGATGCTACAACATTTTTCTCAAACTTTTTATGTGATGGAACATAGAAACCTGATGGGCATGTTTACTATGTGCATGAATCATCTTTTTAAATACATGATTAAAAATAATCAGCAGTTGGATTTATTTTACAGGAGGCATGCTCTCAAGCTCTTGAATGTATGTTTTTCATAAGTTTTGAATTTGAAGGGAAATATTACAGGTGAAGGAGTTAATTCAATAATTTTGAGCACCATGTTGATGTCATTCATTGATCCATCAAGGCGTAGAACTGAAACATCAATTCTAAAGGTTGAAATTGGGGTAAAAACAAAGACAAATTGTCTTCAATTTGAAAACATTGCAAATATTTTCACATTGATAAAGCATAGTTGACATACATAGAAAACACAAATATTTCCAGGCCAAGAATTTCAGGCTCACGTTTTGGGAAAACATAGAGAAATTTCCAAAATCTGCAATCTGGGTTTTTTACAAAAAGACCCAAATTGAATATATCATGAACAATTTCCAAAAATTGAGAGAAATTTTAGAGTCTTCATTAGTTCCTTCAAACACCACTTTTCACAAAAATGTCATGGATGTACATCTTCATTCAAATTTGAAAACATTTAATCTTGATGAAGGGACGCATTTATTCATTGAGGATGATTATGCCAAAACACTACTACAAAATAGAATTTCTCCTAAAAACACTAGTCTTTATGAGATGAATGGGAAGATAAGTTGTTTTCCTCAGTGAATTATTTTTCAAGATTTGAAAAATAATAGGAAACAAAGTCTAGAGTGCTGAAAGGAACACAACTCCATAAATTATTTTGCATGATAAAAGAAGTGTCATCTATTTTTGGATGTGATCCATTAATTAAGGTGGCTATTGCATTAGATAGGGTTGCACTTTCAGATATAAAAGTCATAAAGAAACAACAATGGCACACTGGGGCAAGTTTATTTCATGAATATGAATGGTGGAATTAATAAACAGAAAAAATCTTGTGACATTGGGGAAGCAGAGAAATATGTACAATGGAAATCATGCTTAATTATGCTTGAATTTATAGAGGGTGCTCAAGAAACAAAACCTAATGTAGCTGCTGAAAAAGTCAAATCAATGCTAAGGATGAGATGATATCAGTCAAAACTTAAGAATAAAATAATCGGTGGTCCACAAAACTCTTAGCCCAACCCAATGGCACCCCGGAGGCACAAAACACATGGAGGATAAAATTGGCAGTGGTCTCACAAAGCTATTTTCTCAAACTCCTCATCAAAAAATAAATGGTTGACAATCATTACAGCAACACCATCATATATTCTAGAAACTACCACAAGTGGCCCTATAGGAAGTACTTGGGTTTCTAAAATAGTATGGCAATTTGGCTAACATTGGGACCCATCCATCATTGATATTTGGCATTTTCCTCATAGCAAATTAAAATATATTTAATGTGATAAGCATTGTAAAGGAAGGGATTTAATAATGTTATATATATTATTTATATAATATATACAATTTTTAAAATTAATATTGTAATTTTGTTATTTTTTATAATCCTTTCAAGAATCAGTAGTTTGGAAATTGTTTGAGAATCATTTTTTTAAACTAATTATGACAGTTATACAATTAGGGCTAGTAGCAAGAATAAAAGATGAGGAATGACATATGAGAAAGGTTTCAGACTTTGGGCCTTAGAAGTTTTGGTAAGTTGGGTAATTTTTCTTTACAATATTAATAAAGCTTTTCAGAATATTTTCCAGAATTTGATGAATGTGATTAGTTCTTCTTGTTTCATCATGTGTATGTTATCTCTCTTGGTATAAAGTAATGTAGCTATTGGTCTCTAATTTTACATCAGTAAGTTAGGGTTAAATTCCTTAAATGTGCTCTTTTATTCTAATTTCATTTATTTCAATCATGTTCTGCTAAGACCCGAAATAATACTTTCTGTAATAACAACATATTGTTAAATGTTTTCCACCAACATTTCATCATTTTCTTTGTTCATTCATATTCATCATTTGAAGGAATTGTGAGGGGCTTTGTTCCTTGTAAAGATTAAGGGTTTTAAAATATAATTTTTTGGGGTTACAAAATGAAGGGACAAAAAATAATTTTATTTGCAAATTGTAGTAAATGTCTTGGGCACTGATCTCCCTACAGCCAGAGATTGTCTCCCAAGGAACAACACCATGATCACATACATCTATTTTTCAACAAGTTTTCCTCAATTTTTTATTGCAGATCTAAAGTATAAGCAACCACAATTGTTTTCAGGGTCACTAGTCACTTGTGACTTAAGTGAGATATTTTTGGTATACCTTACAATAAATTTCATACTAACAAATGGTGAATTTTCTGGTGTAGAAATTCAGTTTATTGGGTGACTGCAACTTCAAATATTTGAGGGTTTTCTATAGCTATTTTTAGCCTCTTGCTTCTACTTATATATTTTATTCTATTTTTCTATCAAGTTTTCGGATTTTGGTGGTTTTCTAGTCTTTTCTGCAACTCACGGGTACCAAACAAACAGGGGATGGAAACATATGTGAGAGATCTAACGACTAAGAGTATTAGGATAAAAACACACCTTTTAGCCCCACATTTGCACTTTGAGCTCCATAATGCACTACTTGGCCCTAAAACTGTTTTTTCTGCCTGTTTCAGTTCAGTACCTGTGTTTTGAAAATTTCCCATAAATGTTTCAATTTTTTTCCAGAATTGCCGAGAGTGTTGTCTGTACTTTGGGAGGGAATTTTTACCTATGTTTCAGTCTCCCTTAGATCTATATACTCTTATTTTTTATCTTTGAGAAAGAAAAAAATCCTCCAAGGGTTTTTAGTAAACCTCCACCTTTTTAGGAAGAGATTAACTGAGTGACGAGTCAAGGGTTTCAACATTTTTAGCCACTAGTTTTTAGAGTCTGAACCACTTTATTTCATCCCTTTAGGATAGGTTATTTTACCATTTTAACTTCATTTTGAGTTTTATCATTCCTTCCCCCTTAGGATCCGCTTGAGTGTCCTAGGTTTTTGAACTTCTTTCCTATCCCTTGCAACAAATTTCACCTCTGATTTCTGTTGTTTCTATGCACCATTTTTCGTATCATAGTGCCTTTAGATCCCATACCCTTTGACATTATATATTGTAGGAATTTTGTTTGTTTTTTAGTATCTTGTTTACCTATCCTTGTTAAGTTTTTTGAGAGCCTTCTTCGGGTGGGGCTTGTGCTTGATTGGATGTTTATTTTACTGTCATTTTACATCATTATTTACAGTATTTCAGCATTTTATTTCAATAGCATATGGCATCATCAAAACATGCTCAATTAACTCATACACTAAACACATTTTTTTCACACACATTTACACAAACTAAGTGAATGTGAGCTTGGTTAACACTACCAAGCCAAGACTTGAAACACACCACATTTAATAACATAACACACATAGATTAAGCCCACTTGGGCATTAGGGCCAAACAATCTATGTAGTTAGGTGTAGGATCAGTGGGATAGGCTTCCAATAACACCCATCAATCATTTACATTGAGACATAGAAGTTGACTTTGTAGGAGCTTAAAATCCTTCCCCATTCCACAGTCCAAAGATGAAGTGCGTTGGAAAACCAATTCAGAAGGAGTTAGGCTAGGTCATCGTGTGATGAGTTCTCATCGAGGCTACCCAACCTGTGTTAGGGAATTTCAAGCGGTGGTTGATCACCAAGAAGCTTAAGACTTGACCACCCTTTTGGGACGAAGGTAACTGTAGTGACCAATCTTAGGAAAACACCCTATAGGACTGGTTGTGGGAAGAAGTTGGTTCTCTACCCCACCTTTCTCTGTACATCTCTCTTTTCAGGGATGTGATTTTTTCAAGTAAGAAGTTCTTTGGAAGGCCATATAAGACAATAGATTTAGGATTGTTTGAGGATTTAGATCACCTATAGGCTAGAGTTCAATTTATTTGATAGAATTTGTTTTCTTGTATTAGAGTAGCATCATTATATAGTTAGTATACACTTGGCACCATTACACTAGGTGTTTTCTTGTTGTTTTTACTCTTTTTCTCCTATCACCCTTTACTCCTTAGTGTCATATTTTTATTGACATCTTTGCGCCCCATAGGAGTTTGTCACAATGAATGATGTGCCTTCACACTCAATTTATGTTAGGATGTATTACTCCTCCCCGTCAAGTTAGAGTTAATCCTCCTAGTCCTTCTAACTCTAATTCTACTGATTCATCTAGTTGTTCCTTTGATTCTGCATCTTCTCAACCTCGTATCTCCACGATGTCAAGCACCAACAAAGCTGCAGGAAACCAAGGCGGTAACTCAGGTCCTACCCTGGGTAATACCACCATTGGAACCTCAACCAGTATGGTTACTCCTACTCCATTGCTACCCTTCATGGTTGGTTTGAATCTCCCTTATTTTAGCCAGTTGATCAATAATCATCTTCTCCATAACCCGAATTTTCCATGCCTACCAAACTTCCTTCATAAATACCCAAGTTTGAAGGAAATCCTGGAGAAGATCCCACTAATCATGTTCACTCATTTCACATGTGGTGTTCCTCTAATTTCATCACTGAATACTCCATATATCTTCATTTATTCCAGCGCATATTTACTGGAGCTCTTGCTAAGTGGTATGTCAATCATCCTAGGTCCACTCATTCCACTTTTGCGACACTTACCAAAGATTTTATATAGTATTTCAAGTTACCTCTCTGTTATGAAATTAGTACGAAACTCTTGACTTGTTTTTCTCAAAACTTCTGCCACTCGCCTATTTGACCATGTCCAAGAATGGCGCAGAAGGAGCAGTGTGTGTTGGGCCCCTGAATTCGAATACCATGTTTATATGGATTGGTTCCTTAGATTGTGTTTCGCCCCCATAGGCAAAGATTTCGTGTCACACTTCCCTCAATCAAAGGAAGATGTGCTCCAAGTAGCTTTAAAATATGACTTGACCTATGCTCAATCAGGTTATTGCTTATACCGTTCTCCCCGATCTGCCTTGGTCTGGTGTTGCTAATACACCAGGGGCATCTCATGCTATCGACGGTATCGTTGGATCCATTTCACACCCTCATCCTCAACCATATCCTCCACCTATGATGAGTTATAGCCAACCCGAAGGGGGACTAATACCTCTTACAATTATCCTCCTCCACCATTAAACCCTTATCCAATTCAAAGTACGTCATATCCCTATCCCCCATTGCATCAACAGATGTCAGGGAAATCTGTTTCTCAACCTGTTTATCCAAATTTTGGCCCTCCTCCATATATTTCTTATGCACCGCCTAGTGCTCCAGCCCCTCTGACACCAGTGCCTCATCCTCCCATGCCTCCTCAAGGTCAGTTATATGCTCAACAGAGAATGACCAATCCCCCCAACACTAAGAAGAATAATAAGGGGAAAGGTAACCATAACTAGCAAACCCAAGGTAATGAAGGTACTAGGGTCCTCCACCTAATACACCCCAGGGAAATAAGCCTAATCCCACAACCCAGCAACAGGGCAGACATCCCAAGCAAAACAAGTCCCTTCGTATGAATAATACTTGTGAATGTTGCGGTGTATATGGACCTTATACTCATGATTTTCCCCTCTTACCTCACATACATCAAGTATGGGAAGCTCAAGCATTTTCCCCTAGAAAATAGCCACCCATGGCTCCATTTCCTCCGGCACCTACTTCATCTCAACTGGTTGTGCTTAGAAACCCATTTCCTCACCAAGGATATATAGCCACCCAACCTACAGAAGGTCAGGCAGCTCCCCAACCTCCATAATTTGGTCACCATGATTATCATATTCTTACGACGAATTCTAATGAGGTCAACACCGAGAAATTCAATCTTCAAACTCGATCATGCCAGTACGACAAGCTACTTGCTAAGATTGTGACTCAGTCCCAACACCAATTTTCCACTGAGGCTATCCTGTCATCAAATGGTACCTTACATATCCCTCAACCTAAGGCATAGGTTATTACCAAGATCCCAAAAGGTCCATTACATCGAAATTTTTCTTTAGATAAAGCCACCCATTACCTATAGCATAGTAGATGACTTAGCATAGTCTCTTATTTCCATGTCAATGTTTTAAGTCCTCCAATCATGCCCATCCCAATGAAAATCTATACTCTTTAATTTGGGAATTTTAGATCCTTCAGACAATCGTATGATCATCTTTAACATTTATCAATTAGAAAATCCCCCACTTCCTTCATCTGTTGCTTTTCAAATACCAGTCTCAGTAAGAAATGTCATTGTTCAATGGTGTATCATTGGTTCCTCCACATGTGTGATGGCTGCTATTGTTTGGAAACAAATTGGTTCACTCTATTCCTGATACGGTCATCTATCTCAACCGCTTGGCTTACTTTGCAACTGCCCTATCACTGTTGCTGGAAATATTGTCTCTATTGACATCTAAATCATAGATGCCTCATTAGATTATAACATACTTTTGGATCATAGTTACACCTATGCTATGTCAGTTGTAACATCTATGGTTTTCCGCAAGATGTTATTTTCCCATAAAGGAAATATTGTCACCATCAATCAATTGACATATTATGATCCTAAGGCAAAGACTTCTCCTTAGTCCAACATTTCATCAATGACTGACAATACGACTATCTCGTCCCTCACCAATGTTTCACCTGGAGTCTACAAAGATTTTGATTTGTTTGGTTCCTACTATGGTACACCACCTACCCCTTCTGATCCTAGCTCTTCTAGTGTTTGCATGCGGCAAGCGTCACGGGCTACTCACCAGCAGTCTGGTACGCCCATCCAACAGTGAGCACCTCCACAACCTATTGTTCCCAAATCAACCCAGTATACAGGTATAATTCCTCAAGGAACACTTCTTTCTGCTAGTATCTCTCCTAGTCCATTCCAACCAAGAAACATTACTCTAGGCCTTAACCATCCAACAGTGGTTACTCTAGTCCGTTATCCTTGGGATCAGATACATTTCTTATTCCCCCCACCTATAATTTTTTATGTCCTTGTCATGGCTACATTTATTTTACCAGAAATTAATTTGGGGATCCCAATCTGCTACATTGATCCCCCCTGCAAACACTCCCCCTGACCATTTTAAACCTTACACAGCTCTGACCCTCGTAAAACCTGTTGTTCCTTCCCCTTCCTTTTCTTTAGTTCCACAAAAATCTCAACAAGCATCTACACTTGTTGTGAAAGCATCTGGAGAAGGGGGGAAAGCCTAGAAAAACGAAACCAAAGACAAGGCACCCCAAACAACTCTAGCTCCTCCTAAGCCTCCAAAGTCGACATCTTCGTGCTCTTTGTATGGAGTTGTTTGGCATGCCATCAATAATTTTCCTGAACATCCTCATCTCAAATATGTGGTTTCTGACACTTTTCCTGAATCTAACATCTTGGAGGTCTATATCACCTTACTTGAGTCAGCCAAGAAAAACAGATCATTACACACAAATCAACCTTGTGCTTTGTGTGATAATTTTGGCCACTATTCTCACCATTGTCCTCATCTCAAACATTTTCGTGATACTCATCAGGCTCTTCATGATCAGATTTGGATCAAGGACCTAAGTGATACCTCAAAATTAAAAATATTCGTAACTATGCCGAACCTAAGTGAACATATAGATCTTGTCTTCCTGATTCTGGCGCCACAAACGGTTCAAAAAACTGACACCGTATGAAGACATTATTGCGCTTTGAAAAGTCTAGTAAACTGCAATTTTTTGCCTTTGACCAAGCTTGACTGGGCCATTGAATATTAAAAAAGAGAATATTCCAATGAATATTCATGGAATATTCTTGGAATATTCCTTGAATATTCCTCAAAATATTCCCCAAAATATTCCTTCTGGGGGAATGGCAGGTTGACAAGTGTCAGCATATTACTAGAAGTTGGACTGTACGTTGGAATTTGGGCCATTTAGAAGCCACCACGTGGTAGGCCCAGAGGCTGCCACGTGGCCTAGGAATGGTGTAGCAAAATTTTGTTGGGGTCCCTGAGGCTCGACCCCAAGACCTGCTGCCAAACACACCCCCGTCTTACCGTCTCCACTGAATTTAGTTCTTAACTATATAAAAACTTGGCATATATTTTAATTTGATTGAAATTCGCATTGGGGGTTCAGAGGGGCCAACCCCTCCCCATATGTCTACAACCCCGGAACCAGGTGCCAATGCAACCCATCGGCGGTTCATCGTTCGTGGTCACGTGACAAACGTTTAACAAAAACCGCAGACAATTTCCACGTGCTTTAAACCTCCTTCCTCCATCTTTGCAACTGTAAATGCTGACAACTATCACATGCATGGTTTATCAAACCTCTGCGCAATTTATCCACTCCAAACTTGAATGCGAGGTTATGTGATCTCGGGGTTTGTGGCCCATGTGGCCACCCAAAATAGTCATATTAAATGCTAACTGTGTTTTAGGCATAAAAATTTGAAGCACCACCAAATTTACGGAATTTTCTAAATATAATTGCAGATAACTATAGTTTCCCCAAAGTTAGTGGAGGATTTTTAGGGGACACTGGGCAAAATGATTTTAGGCTCTATCTTGAGCTAGACTCGACCAATTTTCAAGTGCCAATAGTCAATTTCGACTATCTCAGACATTCCAGACTCATTGGTGAGGGTCACAGAGCCACCAAAGGAATTTTTAACAGGTTTTTTCTTTAGATAATCTCAAGGGGCCACTAGGGCCACCATGGGCCAGCAATAATTTGAGGCCTAGCCAAAGCAGCTAGAGGCCTTTTTCAACAATCCAATACTCAATTTTGGATTTTTCACACATTCTGGAACTAATGATGTGTTTTTCAAATCCTGTAGTGGACTTTTGAAGGCTTATTTTCTTCAGTGAAGTTCCAGGGGCCACCAGGGCCAGCAAGTGCCAGCAGGAGAATAAGGCCTATCCAGGGTAGCCAATATCCATTCTCAGCAAACCAATAGTCATTTCTGACTTTTTTGATACTTCTAAATCCATTGATGGAGTTTTTAGAAATGTTTGAGGAATTCTAGAGGCCTGTAACCCATAAATAATTTTTCTTTGACCCTAGAGCCAGGGGGTGCCACCACATGTTGGAGGCGAAACCGGATCAGCCGGAGGCCAATTTAAGCAAAAAAATAGTCTATTCTGACTATTTTTGACATTATGAATCAATTAAAGGGATTTTCAGAGTCATTTGAAGATACATGAAGGCCTAAGAGCCATAGGGAAGTTTTGGGTAGTCTAGGGCCAACAGTGGATGGGGGCCTAGATTGGAAAGCCAGTGCTCATTTCGAGAAAATGATCAGTGCATTTTGGAGGTATAATATGTGATAGATATATTAGGTGAGGTTTCAGGGATAGAAAAATAATTTTGAGGGAGTTAGTGCTATAGATAAGCTCAGTGTAGCTCAAGAGCACCGATAGAAGGAATCAATTCTAAGGAAGGCTATATATGTTTTCAGAGTGATGAAAGCCATGAAAGGGATATAAATGGTATTATAAACCCATTGGTTCACATGAAAGGGATATAAATGGTATTATAAACCCATTGGTTCACTTCAATTAACCATTGGAGTTGATTTTGTAACTTGTAAAAGAAATTTTCCATAATCCCAAAGATCCAAATCAAGGTGACAAGAGCTCAAGGAGATGTAACCCACGATATTCGAGTGAACTCCTAGATTAAATTTGTTGTTATGTGTTGATTTTTATTTGCTGAATTATATGGTTGTTGCACATTTTTAATATCAGGAAAAAAAAATGGTCTTAAAGCACTTAAACAGTAAAAAAATTACAACTGTTTTAAGTATAAAATTTCGCAAAAATCAAGTATAAGCTAGATCTTTTATTTGTTTAACTGAGTGGGAGGTTCTTGAAAAGAATAAAAATTTATCCAACCCATTTTCATATTAGGTGTGGTTTTAATAACTTTTATATGATTTTTGAAGGCCAAGTTGTTTCACTGAAGTTCCAGGGGCTACCAAGGCCAGCAAGTGCCAGCAGGGGAATGAGGCCTATCCAGGGCAGCCAGTATCCATTCTCAGCAAAAAAATAGTCATTTCTAACTGTTTTGATACTTCTAAATCCAATGATGGAGTTTTCAGAATCTTTTGAGGACTTATAGAAGTCAATAACCCACAGATAATATTTGAACCTAGAGCTAGGGGGTGCCACCAGGTGTTGGAGGAAAAACCGGATCAGTCTGAGGCCAATTTCAACAAACCAATAGTCTATTATGACTATTTTTGACATTATGAATCCATTGAAGGATTTTTTAGAGTCATTTGAATACTTATGAAGGCTGAATATCCACAGGGAAGTTTTGGGCAGCCCAGGGCCAATAGTGGATGGAGGCCTAGATTGGGAAGCCAATGCGCATTTCGATAAAATGATCAGTCCATTTTGGAGGTATGATATGTGATGGAGACATTAGGTTAGGTTTTAGTGACAGAAAAATAATTCTGAGGGAGTTAGTGCCATAGAGAAGATCAGTGTAGCTTAAGAGCATTGATATAAGGAATCAAGTCTAAGGAAGCCTAGATCTGTTTTCAGACTGATGACAACCATGAAAGGGGTATGATGGTATTATAAACCCAATGGTACAGCCAAAAAAACCATTGGAGTGAATTATTTACTTGTAAAAAAATATTTTCATCATAATCCCAAAGAGCCAAGTCAAGATGACAAGAGCTCAAGGAGACATAGCCCACGATATTCGGGTGAACTTCTAGATTAAATTTGTTGTGATTTGTTGATGGTTATTTGCTGCATTATATGGCTGTTGCACATGTTTAATATCAGCAAAAAAAAAATTGACCTAAAGCACTTAAACAGTTAAAAAATATACACCTATTTCAAGTATAAAAATTCCGCAAAAGTAAAGTATAAGCTAGATATTTTATTTTTTTAACTAAGTGGGAGGTTCTTGAAAATAATAACAAGTTATCCAACCCATTTTCAGATCAGGTTGGTATCATAGCATAGATTTCCTTGATTGACAAAGCACATAGTTGCTTGCTTGACAAGGCACTAGGTTTCTTGTTTGACTTGAAAGGTGTTTAATAGTGTAAAGAATTTGATTGTTTGTAAACTGATTGTTGCTTAGAATTTTGAGTTTTATAGAGGTGAAGGAAAGATACTGATAGCTATGTCTAGAAGAGGAAAATAAGGAAGAAGGTTTGAAGGCATATTCCTTACCCAAAGTACCTCAAGGCAACCCTTGAAGCATGAGTGGTTTTCTTTGCAAAAGGCTGCTTGAAAAAGATCTTGACTGTACATCCATTTTGTTCAAAATATTTATCAATTTTTTTGAAATTTTTGTGAATTTTTTATTGAAGTTCTTTTGTTCATTCACATAATGATGAAAAATTATTCAAGTGAGGTTTCAAAATCCTCCTCCTTCACAATATTCTTCGATGAAGACATGAAGAGAGACTTCTACATCCTTAAGGATATGGTGTAAATTCTGTTTAAAGATATAAGAGAAAGCACTAGACTTCATGAGAAATTTTTTTCTATGAAGAAAGAGAAAGAAGAAATTATTCAAAGAATGCATGAGATGGAGATGCAACTCCATCAAGCACAAGAGGCCTTAACCAAGAACATGCATGAAGCAGAGGTAATCCACTCAAATTTGTCTTCAGTTTCCTCTTCAGAAAGATGTGTTGGTTCATTTGAAAAGCACACTATAGGTATAGGGTCAAAGTTAATGTTTAAAATGGGCTATGAAGGTAAGGGTTTATAAAAACATGCACAAGGCATGATTGGTCCTATTTTGGTTGAGGAAAGACCTAAGAAGTTGGGTCTTGGTTATGTTAAATCTAATGGAGAAAACTCTAAATACATGAAGGTATTTGAGGCAACTTCACAAATAAATTTTGTTCCAAGTTATAAAACACAAACATGTCAAGTTTGTTTTCAAGTTGATTGCTGTTGTTTTAAGCCTATGTTGCAGCAAGATGTTTGCAGACATGAAGCTTATGGTGAGCATGAGAGTTAAAACAACGATCAAGACATAAACACTGATTTTAGTCTTCAAGGGAAAGTTGGAACCTCTACTAGTTCATCTCCTCATGAAGGTATAAAAGATGGACATGCAAAGAAAAATTTGAGGTATAATTCTTCCCATATTCAAGTTTATTATGTTTCTGATAAGCATGACAAATCTGCATGCTTGAATGGAAGAAAGTGTTGTTGTGCATATTTTGGTATGTTTAACCATGATGTTTCAAAATGCTAGAAGAGGATTAAGGCATACAGAAAACAGTCGAGGCAAAGGCAACTTGCAAAGAAGGTGCATAAGACTTGCACACATTGCCAGAGAAAGGGACATGTTGTTGCCCATTGTTGGACATTCCATCCAACTAATTTTCCCAAGCATTTGAAGCAAGAGGACAGAAAGACTGGTGAAATTGGAACCAAAGATTCCATCATTGATGTGAGAACATATGTTTCACACAAAGAATATTTTCAGCGACAAAATTCACCGTGTAAGTGGCTTGGTAAGAAGTGGTTTGACTTCTTAACCCAGTAAGACATACTTTCACTTGTACATATGCAAATTTCAGTCAAGTATGCATGTATTTATGTTGGAATCTCACGTGTGTTTGAGCCACCTTGGATCTATGATCAAGAAAGTGATGTCCAACTACCTTCTATCAATTTCTCGCCAAAAATTTTCGAGTGAGTTCAGGGAAGACAATTCTTGACAGGAGGATAGGAGCATTTGAGAAGGGAAGTGTTGACTAACTTTGAGTTGTGGTTCAAAGGCACTAAGCCATGCAAGGAAAAGTGTATGGACACTGGAAAGAAGAGGGTGTTGTACTCTCATCCACTGCACATATCAGGTAATCAGTCTTTGGGGGTCCAAGAGATTCCCAATGGGGAGGTGAGATTAGATTTGGATCAAGGACCTAAGTGATAGCTTAAAATTCAAAGTGTTTGGAAGTTTGTTGAACCTGAGCGATCATATAGATCTCGTCTTCCTGATTTTGTTACCGTGAATGAATTGAAAACCCAACACCGTATGAAGAAGTTATCATGATTTGAAAAGTCTAGTAAACTGTAATTTTTGGCCTTTGACCAAGTTTGACGGGGCCTTTGAATATTCAAAAAAGAGAATATTCAAGGGGATATTCCTAGAATATTCTTGGAATATTCCTCAAAACATTCCCCAAAATATTCCTTTTGGGTGAATAGTAGGTTGACAAGTGTCAGCATATTACTAGCATTTGGAAAGTACGTTGGAATTTGGGCCAATTAGAAGCTGCCACGTGGCAGGCCCGGAGGCCGCCACGTGCCCCAGGAATGGCGTAGTAAAATTTTGTTGGGGTCCCTAGGGCTTGACCCCGAGACCTGCTGCCAAACATACCCATGCCTTAATGTCTCCACTGAATTTATTTCTTAACTATATAAGAATCAACGTATATTTGAATTTTATTGAAATAAGCATTGGGGGTTCAGAGGGGCCAAACCCGAGGGCCAGCCCCTCCCCATATGTCTGCAACCTGGAACCAGGTGCCAATTCAACCCATCGGCGGTTCATTGTTCATGGTCACGTGACAAAAATTTAACAAAAAACTCAAACATTTTTCGTGTGGTTTAAACCTCCTACCATTGTCTCCGCAACTTTAAATGTCAACAACTATCACATGCATGATTTATTAAACCTCCACACAGCTTATCTACTCCAAACTTGAATGCGAGCTTATGTGACCGCGGTGTTTGGGGTCCATGTGGCAACCCAAAACGGTTGGATTAAATTATAACTATGTTTTAGGTAGAAAAATTGGAAGTGCCACCAAATTTTTAGAACTTTACAAATCTAACTTCAGATAGCTGCAGTTTCCCCAAAGTTACTGGAGGATTTTTAGGGGACAGTGGAAAAAATGAGTTTAGGCTCTATCTTGAGCTAGAATCAACCAATTTTTGAGTGCCAATAGTCAATTTCGACTATCGCAGACATTCTAGACTCATTGGTGAGGGTTTCAAAGCCATAAAATGACTTTTGTGTAGGTTTTTTCTTCATATAATTTCAAGGGGCCACTAGAGCCACCATGGGCCAACAACAGTTTGAGGCCTATCTAGAGCAACTAGAGGCCTTTTTCAACAATAAAATAGTCAATTTAGGACGTTTCAGATATTATGGAACTAATGGTGTGGTTTTTAGAGCCTATAGAGGACTTTTGAAGGCCAAGTTTCTTTAGTGAAGTTCTAGGGGCCACTAGGGCCAGTAAGTGCCAGCAGGAGAATGAGGCCTATCTAGGGTCGTCAGTATCCATTCTCAGCAAACCAATAGTCATTTATGACTATTTTGATACTTACGAATCCATTTATGGAGTTTTAAAAAGATTTTTAGGACTTCTAGAGGTCAAAAACCCACAGATAAATTTTCTTTGAGCCTAGAGCCATGGGGTGCCACCACGTGTTGGAGGCGAAACCATATTAGCCGGAGGCCAATTTCAGCAAACCAATAGTATATTCTGACTATTTTTGAAATTATGAATCCATTGAAGGGATTTTAAGAGTTATTTGAAGACTTCTGAAGACTGAAGATCCATAAGGAAGTTTTGGGCAGCCTAGGGCCAATAGTGGATGGAGGCCTAGATTGGGAAGCTAGTGCTCATTTCAAGAAAATGATCAACCCATTTTGGAGGTTTGATATGTGTTGGAGATATTAGGTGAGGTTTCAAGGATAGAAAAATAATTATGAGGGATTTAGTGCCATACAGAAGCTCATTGTAGCTCAAGAGCACTGATAGAAGGAATCAAGTCTAGGGAATCCTAGATCTATTTTCAGAGTGATGATAGCCATGACATGGGTATGATGGTATTATAAACCCAATGATACAACCAAAATAACCATTGGAGTTAAGTATTCACTTGTAAAATAATCTTTTCATCATAATCCCAAAGAACCAAGTCAAGATGACAAGAGCTCAAGGAGACGTAGCCCACGAATTTCGAGTGAACTCCTAGATTAAATTTTGTTTTATATGTTGATGTTTATTTGCTGCATTATATGGATGTTTCACATGTTTAATATCAGAAAAAAAAATGGACTTAAAGCACTTAAACAGTTAAAAAACATACACCTATTTCAAGTATAAAAATTCCACAAAAAGTCAAGTATAAGCTAGATATGTTTTTGTTTAACTGAGTGGGAGGTTCTTGAAAAACATTACAAGTTATCCAACCCATTTTTAGATCACTTCATGAAATTTAGGACGCTCATAGTGAATCCACTTCTTCTCTACCTACGGATTCTGGTACCATTGTTGAGCCAGAATAGGAGATCCCTTCACCACACATTATCATCCCTACTCCTAATGTCGAGATGAAGGATAACACAACTCCTATTATCTACATATATTCATCCATGGGATCGATGTATGGGGACTCCCTTGTGGTTTCCTATTGTGATTATGTCAAACCTTCTTCGTCGTATACCCTGGCCTCAACATCGGTAGATATTCCATCTACTAGTCATTCGTCCCCTCCTGTTGGAAATGCACATGTGAGCCTTGTCTCTCATGATGATTCTTCGGGTACTTCCTCCATGTCATGTGGTCTCTCCTCCTCCTGTCCGCCAATATTTAATTCAAAATTAAGACATCATGGAATTCATGACCACCCCTTATTATCCTTGGGATGATATGCACCATCGTGCATATTTCCTTCCACAACAAACCCATGATCAATATGTCATGGAGTCTAAAGACTTCATTCATGGTGAAGTCAATTTTTTCAAATACCCCTTACTTTGAACCCAAGAATTTGAACCACAAACACCTTGTGGCCATTACATTACCCCACAATTTTTGGGTAAGGGGGCATCCATTTTTTAGAGTCTAGGAGAAGAAATTCTCTCTAACCCTCCTAGTGTATTTGGTAGTTTCGAATTTGGTATCATTATTCTTCCTCATATAGAAGAACCTATAGAGTCTCATATCACTTCAGATCACTCTAGGGATGATCCAATTAATAGTTTTTCCATCTTACATCAACAACCCAATCCCTTAGACATTGTTGTTGTTTAAACATCGTGTTGTCTAAGAGAGCATCAACTCATTATATCTGATTCCATTCTTTGGTATGTTGACACCATGTATGTGAACCCAAAAATTTAGACCATTATATTCATATATGCAGTGCCAAATGAGATTGGAAATTCACTATTTCCTTTCTATTACTGCATCCTTCATTTTTTTTCCCACAAAAATACATCCATAGCATAAACAAGTGGTGAACCACATCATCAAAATGTGTTTAGATTCCACTATTCTAAATAAATTTGGCAAGTCCATAGCATGTTAGGGGGGACCCATGCCTATATATATACTCAAACATCCTTTGGAGTATATTATGCCATTCAAGACCAGATTCTCGAATCCCTTATTTGAGCACTTGGAACATAATGGCACTTCACAAACTCCTCTAGCTAGGGGAATCATTCCCACCTTTGCATACCTGATCAATCCCCTCCATCATCATATAATGGGGGGTAGTATCTCATGCTTGAGGGAATGATGGCCTCCCCTAGCCACCTTCTCCCTTGATTAGCTTAAGTCTCTACCTAGACCCCAACGATCTAGGTACGGTCAATTATCCTTCCATTTCTTGGATAGTTTGTCCTATCGGTCTCTTCGGAGAGCCATATACACTCCCATATTATATACCATTGATACAATATCTTCAACTATTCTACTCTGTGATACCACACTTACCCACCTGTCCCCATGTTTGAATTATTAGGTGGGAATGATCCTAGACCTTCTCTAGTAGTTCATTCCTTTATTCCTTTTTTACCTTGATTCTTCACTAGGAACCATCCTTCCAATAATCATTAAGGCCATGTTTAGACAAGTAAGGCCACTTTCCTGAAACTCGCAAATCGATATTTCTACATTCAGATTTTTTGCTACAATATCCACAAGATTTTGGGCCTTCTCCTCCTCTCCAAATTCACCAACAAGTCACTATGCAAATGAATTGGGTTTGGAGGCAAGAAGCCCTTTTATAGGAAAACCCCTAGTTTTTTCGTCGCCCATTGTGACCAAACTGTAGCTCGGTTTGGTAAAACCATTAGCACCATTGGAAATATCTCACCGAGTTTTATAATGGGTCTTCTTTTTTCTTTGGTATTTTGACACTTCACCCAGAAGCCATTTTTCCACAAAGTTTCACTTTTCTGCCAAATAAAATTGAATTTATTCATATGAGCCACATGTACTTTGGTATCACTTTGCCTTAGAACTTTTCGACTCATGTGTCTATTTTCATCATCAGTAACCTTTATTTACTCATGTATTTTATGGTCCCTCTGGGCCTCTCCCATGTGGCAACATCATCGAGTCACCCTTATTTAGAGCATTCGATATGAGTCACCCTTACATTCATGGAGTTTGTTTCAAGTCCCACTGATCCTTGTTATAGTATTCCATCCATATTTTGCATCAAATTCATCCCTGTTTTATCCTTTTGGCCTCCAGCTGTACTGATTCATCTCTAAAAATCCTTTGTTTGAGTAATTGACCATCCCCTCCAGAATCAAGTCAATCGTTGCCAGTTCAACCATGCATATTATGCTCTAGAAAGGGAAGTCGTTAGTCTGCCTCTCAATTTATATCCCTCCATTTTCATCCCTGGTGTTATTCCATCAGTCGCTCTACTATTATCACTCGTTCCATTGTTTAGGATTCTTTATTGCCTCAACTTTGGTTGGCCCTCATCTGTCAACTTCAACAAATTTATTCTAGAAGTATGGTCTAGAGGGTGGTGTACCTTGGTTCCATATTTCACCATTATTCATTGTACTTATTTATCTCGGAGGGTATGGGTATGACTCCCTCACCTCATTTGAGATCATGTACTCCAAAATGAAAGGAAACTTATATCAGTTTAGTAGGTCTCGCCCCCTCCAATTTTTTCCTTCCTTACATTTCTTCAGTTGTAAATCTCTCTCTCTTTGACTCCCCTTTGGTGTCTCGTGGAATTGTAACTTAAAACGTATTTTGGTTATATGATTTTCTCCTAAGACTCATACGTTGAGGGGAAATCTGTTATCACCAAAAAATGATCACCTAACCATTTCTAACTAGGTGGATCGAAATACACCATGTAAATTTAATTTTACCATGGTAAAATCACTTTCACTATAGGAAATAATTTAATAAACCACTTTTATTAAGTTATTTCTGATTAAAACCCATGAGAATAATTAAATAAACCATTATTTATTTAATTTTCTCTAGGAATAATTATTAAATCATTGTTTGATAATTATTCCTTTTCACATTTGACTAAATCACCTAGGAATAACTAAATAAATCACTATTTAATAATTATTTCATTTTTCACACATTTCTTATTATTCGTGAAATGATTAATAAACAATTTTATTTGTTAATTATTTATAAATAAAGATATTTGGCCTTTTGAATATCTTTTTCCTCTCCAAAAATATAATAAATTATTCCTAACCATTAGATCAATGTTTTGGTCAATAATATTTTATTATTCTCCATTTTTGAGATCAACCAAATATTTTTCTATAAATAAGAGGGTTTTTCATTCATTCTTCACCATGATCATTATCATCGTCACCATTATCATATCCATACTTTTGAGCTCCCACTATAGTTCTACACATTTTTTTGGTGTTCACATATTGAGAGAGGAAGATCTAATACTAAAGTGTCAAGGACATGAAAGGACCCATCCCACAGAGGGGGATTTACGACCTTTTTGTAAATCTCCTTCACCATGTGCTATTAATAAAAGATTCATTATTTCAAATTATTTTCCATATTTGGGTTATTACATCGGATTTATTTTGCTGTTTATCATTTTAAATCAAATACATCTATTTTTTAGCAAGTTCTTCTCACATTTTTATTGCAGATATGAAGTATAAGCATCCACAATTATTGTTAGGTTCAATAGTCACATGCTACTTAAGTGAGATATTTATGGTACACCTTCTAATAAATTTCATACTAACAACAACCTTTATACAAACTTCATAAAATAATTTTAAGAGTTTTAAGCTGACATGAAATGAATCAACTTGACATCTATGAGATAGATTCATTTGAAATTCAATCTCTCTATGACTTGCTACTGAAAGAGCAAGTCATAGGAGATTCATATTGATCCAAAATCTAACAATTGAATAGGTCTTCAATCTCGTTCTCTTGATATTGTTATCTTCATCCACTGCTTTTACTTGATCGCTACACGTTGTTTTCATATTTTGACTTTGAATTTGACTTCTATATTTCTCAATCCTCATCGCTTGTCAAGTTATGCTGATAGGTGGTTATCCATATGGTGGAAATTTTTAATCTCTAGGTAGTCTTCATCATTTTATTGAAGTGTTCCAACCTATTTAACAATGAATATTGTTGTGGAAACCAATATTAGTTGCATAATATTTATGATTTTTTCATTATAAGAATTTTTTCGTTATAATTAATTAGGAAAGTGAGATTCTAATTATGGATGATAAATACATTTTTTAAGAGTTGATATTAACCTTAAACATGTTGAGATTACTATAAAATGATGACAAAAAGGTGAAATGAGATGGCAAAGGGATAGTCAAAAAGAAATAATTCTAGACTTAAACAGGGCCTCTAGAATTTGTTCAAGGTTGAAGATATCAAAAGGCTAGTGGATTTAGAGGTTTATTTGGTCCAAAAAACTATCTCAACCAAATATAAAGTGTGTAAAAAGAATTTTTGAGTGATCCATAACCTATAGCATTTACTAAGTGACTCAGCACAGAAAAATGATAAATAGAAGCTTTGATTCTATTTGATCAGTTGTTGTGAGAGTGTGAGAGAGGGATATTGTGGGGGCATTGTGAGAGAGTAGATATTGTTGCAACTACTCACATTGCAGAAATATTTCAGAATTGTGTATGTAGAATTCAGAGATGATTTGGGTTGCATAATGGAGGAGAACTGGTAGTGAAGAGTATATATTGTTGTGAGTATAAAAGAAGAAAATATATCTTCGGTAAAAGCTTTTAATTTAGATTTGATGTGAAAAATGAAGAACTTGTTGGGTTTCTCAAGTTGAGCGAATTGATAACCAAGTATAAAACATTTATGAAATGTGGTTCACATGGAGGAAGTGAAGGCATGGAGGCTTCAGTATACATAGTGATTTGGCGATTTCAGTAGAAGAAAGAATTTTCTCCATCCAATAGGAGTTGGAAAATCCAATGGTAGTTGGGAGAGGATCATTGGTCATGAGAGCTTCCAATAGATATATTTATGTAGATCCGTGAGAGAAATAGAATTCTGAATTAATATATGTCAGCATACTAAAGATAAATCCAAGTCTTTCGGCTAACGAGTGCTAATCCATGTAAAAAAATTTCAGCAAATTAATAAAGTGACTAAGTAATGTAGTAGCAGTAAGGTGGTTTTCTCCCGAAGGGGTTTCCACCAGAAATACTTATGTTCTTATGTGTGAATGCATGTGTTTCTCATGGTTATTTATCATGATTGTTATGATTTGATTTTATTTATACTTACATATTGTGATGAGATAATGTTGTGAATGTGCACAGACAATTGACATTGTGGAAAAATTATCAAATGGAAAAAATTGATATAAAGGTCATCACTACTTATTTCCCCCTCCCCCCCCAGTAGTGATCATTGTTTCCAACAATTGGTATAAGAGCAGTGTTATTCAATGAAGCTTGACCACTTGGAGAATATATCGTGTATCATGGACAAAAGCAAGAATATAATGGCTCAAAAGGAAAAGAATTTGAAGAAGGAAGAAAATCAATCTATTGCATTAGAAGCTGCAAATTATGAAATCTCAACCAAATCAGATGTCTCACAAGGTAATATTTTGAAGGAATTTTTGAATTATGATTCTAATGATTGTGTTGAGCCACTTAGTGAAGATAAGAAGGATATCTCTATGGTTAAGACTGAAAATTAATCAACAATGGTTTTGATCAAAGAATTAGCTGCTCAAGTGGAAAAACTAACAGTTGCATGTAGAGATCACAAGAAATTGTTGCAATTTTGTGATGAGAAGGAGAAAAATATCAAGGAGGATCTCACTACCTTAAGAACCCAAATGGAAGATTCAAAAATAAATTAATAAGTAATTTGCAACAAACAAAAGGAAAATCAATATTATGTAGAAGCACTTGAAAATGTAGTAGATAAATTGAGAAAGAAAATAGAATAGAAATACCATCAATTTGAAAAAATTAAGAGAAGCATAGTAGTGAGAAAATCTAGCTCTAAAATTCAAAGAGGAGATGCAATTTCAAATGTAATAAAAATTAACAAGTTAGATTCAAAGAAGTCTATAACAAAATTTGTGAGAAACCATGAAAATGTTGAATAAAAGAGGCAACAATTTCATTAGTAGCAAAGAAGAGATTCGAAAGGAGTTTCTATGACAAGAAAATAATTCACTCCTATATTTGATAGTAGCATAATTCAAAGGATAAATCGGAATTAATTTTCTCCTTTTATGAATGAAATTGAGTGTTTTAATTTCCATCAGTTTGGACATATAACATCTTTTTATAGGAGAAAATTGAACACATCTATGCAATAGTTTGGTCATCAAACGATGAGATCTTCCTTCAAGTATATAAGCTTTTTTAATTGTTTATGTTATTCTTGTAACCTTTTTATCCATAATGCCATTTATTGTAGATATAGTACGAGAATATGGAGATCTAGCATGGGAAACAAAATATCAAATTATTTGGCTTATTATCTTGGTCATGTATAATTTTTTATGTGTCACATCTTTGGACACATGGCCAAGGATTTCCTAAGGCCTAAATCTATGAGACCATCGACACAAAAGGAAAGTGTGGTATTTCTCTTTGTTCATGTGATGAGGATGATAAATGGTATACTACTAGCGATTTTTCACATCATATGTCAGGTGATAGGAGAAAATTTCAGTTCTCAGAGAAAATAAAAAGTGGTCATGTTGTTTTTGAAGGAAGTGAACCAAAAAGAGTATTGGGAAGTGGCAAGGCCAACCTTGGTGAAAAGAGGACCAATTGTAAATATTTATGGCTGATTGAGGGCCTAAAGAACAATATTATAAGTTTGATTCAAATGGTAGATTGAGGTAAGGAAGTGGTCTTCAACTCCAAAGGTTGCTTCATTGGGAAAGAAGGATCAAAGAGGATGATCATTAAAGGAGTCAAAATGACAGAAAATGTTTATATATTGAAGAGAAGAATAGGAAAATAAAGGAGATCAAAGAAGTGATCTTCATCTTTAGATTCAGAGTAGAATAGGTTAGCACATATTGCATTCCACTCTTGCATGATAAATATTTTAGACTGCAAAATGGATGTGAGGCCCTCATTGGATCAGGGGGAGTATATGGCACATTTTGTTTTTTCATGCAGTAGTTTGTATTGATACTTTGATTATTTTTTCTTGATGATGTATTTTTTCTACTGATGTTTTCTTTGCTAAGGTATGATCGGGAGGAGACATGGCACATGTTCAATGAGAGCACTTTATTTTCTTCCAATATTTCGAGGACATTATGGCTCCTTGGAGGAGTTGGCTATGCATCTCATGCTATGTCCTCATCCATTGTAGATGTTTATGGTTTGATTATATATGTCACCAATATGTTTTGACATGCAGTCGGAATTTATTATGCATCTTGGTTTGATAATTTTATTCATGTAGTGGTTCCATGGAGATTAGTACGATGATGGTGCATGGTGCTTATATTTATGATGGATGTCTTTCATATTGATGTTGTTGCTACATATCATGGTGCTTATGTTTTTTATCATGGATTGATGATGTGATTTTTCTACTATAATTGCATCATTATATGCTTATTTTTTTCTATCAGTTTTGCTTATCTTGTAGAGGTTCATGCTCCATGATTGTTGCTGCCATGAAGAGCTGATTTATTGGGTTGATTGATGTGATATGTTTTTTCTCTATGATGTTGTTGATACATGCTATTGTTGTGTTGATGATTGTTGTTGATATCTGATTCCATGGTTGATTTTTTTGGATAGGCCAATACATTTCTCTTATGTGATTTATATTGGCATTATCATGTTGTCATAGAGAGGACATGTGGTTGATCATTTTCTCTATGTACTTGCATTATAATATTGTATTAGACATGCATTGATGAGAGGATTTTTATGATTTCTGTGCATAAAAGAGTCTCATTCTTGTATGTTTTATGCATAACATTGATTCATGTTTGGGAAATGTGTATAATGAGTTATGAGAGTTGATGCAGATATGCATGGGTTGTTAATAGTGTCGGTACAACCATGTATTTCATGTATTGTTCTTGTACACTTTCATAATTATCATGGTGGGACATTCTTGATTCATGTAGGCATTGAGAGAGTCATGTGAGTCATGGTTCATCAATATATGGGCTTATTGATGTAGTTGTACAACCATGTATAATCAGATTTGTATCCATGTAATAATCCTATGATTCCATGTGCTTTGTTGCATATATTTTGGTCATAGTCTTTAGTCCATGTAGAGTAGATTCTTGCATGTGGAAAGGAGGCATTGGAAGTGATATATATAATTTTAACTTCAGCCATGGAGATGTTTGCATTCAATGGAGTATGGTTGGTCATAAAAGTGTGACATGTCATCATGTATTTTCTATTACCATGTCTACTTCTGAGAGATGTTACTTCTAGATAAACATTGTTGTTGTTGATATATGAGTTTCTATGTGTTGGTTATTTGATATGTTGTTACTATAATGTCATGGATTATGTTGTTGTTGCTTCATGGGAGAGAGTATGTATTATAGTTATTGTTGTTGTTTTTTATTATCATTCTTCCATGAGAGATATATGTTGTTTCACCTTTGTGTTGTTTCTTTGGAATAGCTTGTGTATAGGGGGAGTTTGTTAAACATATTTTTCAATTATGTGGGGGAGTGTTGTTTTATTTAAGTCTTGCACTCCATTGTTTATCACTTGGATATGGTTTTGATTGGAGCTTATGTTTTTTATGGAGCTCCTTGTATGTATAGTAGTATATAGCATTTGTATTTGATATGTTTAGCCCTTTTCCATTGATGTCAAAGGGGGAGAATGTAAGGATGTTGTTTAGTTTTCAAAGGAAAGTTTCAGATGATTATTTCAACAGGGGTTGACATCAATTCCAAAAGGGGAGATTGTTGGAATTGATGTGTGTTGAAGTGTTGCAGATGTGTCGTTGGTTGGAATTGATATCAACTTGGTTTCTTGGGTTGCAGGTGAGTTGGTTATGCATGTGTATGTGTGGTTGTAGATGGTTGAGGTGTAGATGATTGAGGTATAAATGGTACTTGGCATGTATAATAGCTTGTACTAGCTTGGAGATGATGATTTAGGTGTAGATGGTCCTTAGCATGTCTACTAGCTTAACCTATGTTGGAGATGTGATGATCCTCTTAATCATGTTGTTGCATATAGGTATTGGTGGCTACTACAAGAGTTAGAATTGAGGAACCTTTTTGATTGGTATTCATGTCCCGGATTAGGTCTTTGATGTTGGTGATGTTATAATTTGGGCTTGGAGAGGGTATACATGTGTCAATGGATGATTGAGATGGTTGTATAGCTGTTGGATGTCGTCTGACAGGTATTGGAGCTGTAAATTGATGGCACAATGATTGTGGAGAAGTTTGATGGCTTAGATGTTTAGTATGGTTGTTTGGTTGGCATCCTATTTAGCCTAGTTTGATTAATAATGATGAGAGTGATGTGGCGATGATTTGGTGAAGTGTTGCATATGTTTCAGTGACTTTGAGAGTTTCTACAAAGGCTTGTCAAGATCTATAAGAAGGTGGAGAATTTTTTGAGCCAAGGAAATATATTTTCCTTCAACCTCTGCCTTAGTCGCATGGATGTTCAGTCATGGGAGCGGCTAAAAAGATCTAATAACTGGCAAGAAAGCCTATGGGAGAGACTAAAGAGTTTCAGTCGCATGAAGCCTATGTTGTGGGAGAAAATAAGGTTTTCATTGGAATTTATTTGCATTCCTCGTGTTGCTCAGTTAATTTTGAGGTTATGGTGATGTTATTGATCGAAATTTTTTCGACATGCGGTTGGAAAATTGTGTGGGGCCTCTAGAAGCTTATCATGGTTGAAGATATAAAAATTCTAGTGGAGTTAGTGGTTGATTTGGTCAAAACCATATCTCAATCAAATTTGAAGCATGTGAAAATAATTGTTGAGTGATTCATAACCTATGGAATTTACTAAGTGACTCAACACGAAAAATTGATAAAAAGAAGAAATATTTGAGTCTATTTGGTTGGTTGTTGTGAGAGTGTGAGACAATGCTATTGTGGGGGCATTGTGAGTGAGTAGATATTGTTGCAACTACTCACATTGTATTGTAGAGATATTTCATAATTTTGTATGTAGAATTTAGAGATGATTTGGGTTGCAAAGTGAAGGAGAATTGGTAGTAAAGAATAGATATTGTTGTGAGTATAAGAGAATAAAAATTCCTCTCCAAGAAAAACAATTGATTCAGATTTGATGAGAAGAATGATGAAGTTGTTGGGTTGCTCAAGTTGATCGAATTGAGAACCAAGTATGAAACATTTATGAAATGTGGTTCACATGGAGGAAGTGAATGCATGGAGGCTTCAGTATAGACAATGATTTGGAGATTTCAGTAGTTGGAATAGTTTTCTCCATCCAACAGGATTTGGAAAATATAATGGTAGTTGGGTGAGGATCATGGTTGTAGGAGCTTCCAGAAGATATATTTCTGTAGATCCATAAGAGAAACAAAATTATGAATTGATAGATGCAAACATACTATAGAGAAATCCAAGTCTTCCGAATTATGGGTGTAAGATAATCCATGTTTAATTTTTTCAACATGTTAATAAAATAATTGAGCAGTGCAGCAGCAGCAGGGTGGTTTTCTCCCAAAATGGTTTCCAACAAAAATACATGTATTCTTATGTGTGCATGCTTGTGTTTCTCATGGTTATTTCTTATTATTTTTATGATTTGAGTTTATTATTGCTTACATATTGTGATGAGATAATGTTTTGAATGTGCATGGATAATTGACATTGTGGAAAACGACTAAATTGGAAAAATTTGATATAAAGGCCATCACTACTAATCCACCCCCCCCTCTTAGTAGTGATCATTGCTTCCAACAATTTGTATTAGAGCGGTGCTCTTCAGTGAAGCTTGACCACTTGGAGAGTAGATTGTGGATCATGGCCAGAAGTAAGAAGAGAATGTCTCAAAAAGAAAATAATTTGAAGAAGGAAGAAAATCAATATATTGCAATAGAAGCTGCAAATTGTGAAATCTCATGCAAATAATATGTGTCAAAAGGTAATATTTTTAAGCATTTTTTGAATTATGATTCTATTGAGCCACTTAGTGAAGATAAGAAGAATATGTATACTATTAAAGATGAACTATTAAATATTAATATGAATTAGCAATGATTATGATCAAATAATTAGCTACTCAAGTGGAAAACCTAGTAGATGCATGTAGAGATCATCATAAATTGTTGCATAGTTGTGAACAGAAGGAGAAAAATCTCAAGGAGAAGCTCACTACCTTGAGTACCCAGCTAGCAGATTCAAAACGAAATGAAGAAGTAATGTGGAGCAAGTAAAAGGAAAAGAAATATTGTGTAGAAGCATTTGAAAATGTCGTAGATAAATTGAGAAAGACCAGTAGTTTGAAAAAATTAAGAGCAGCATAGTAGAGAGAAAATCTAGCTCTAACCTTAAAAGAAGAGATGCAAATTCAGATGTAACAAAAATTAACAAGATAGATTCAAAAAATCCTACAACAAAATTTGTGAGAATCCATGACAATGTTGAAGAAAATAGGAAGCAATTTCATCAGTAGCAAATAAGAGGTTTGAAAGGAGTTTCTATGACAAGAAAATAATTCACTCTTACAGTTGATAGTAGAATAATTCATAGGAGAAATAAAAATTCATTTTCTCTTGTGATGAATGAAAATGAGTTTTTTAGTTTCCATCAGTTTGGACATATAGAAACTTTCTATAGGAGAAAATTGGACACATTTATGCAAAAGTTTTAACAAAAAACATTGATATCTTCCTTCAGGTATACAAGTTTTTTTAATGGTTTCCATTATGCTTGTAACCATTTTGGCCATAAGGCCATTGATTACAGATCTAGTACAAGAAGATGGAGATCTAACATGGCCAACAAAAAATTATTTCTTTTGTCTTCTTATCTTGGTCATGTAGAATGTTTCATGTGTCACAACTTTGGAAACATGGCCAAGGATTGCTTGATGCCTAAATCTATGAGACCATCAACACAAAAGAAGTAGCCAAAAAGACATGCACAACAAAGGAACCCATCAGGAGCTATGTAGAAGAAAAAGGAGGAACCATTAGGAAAGTGTGGTATTTCTCTTTGTTCACATGATGAGGATGATAAATGGTATATTGATAATAGATTTTCAAATCATATGTCAAGTTATAGGATAACATTTCACTTCTTGAAGATGATTAAAATTGGTCATGTTTTTTTTTTAATGAAGTGAACCAGCAAGAGTATTGTGAAGTGGCAAGGCCAACCTTGCTGAAAAGAGGATAAATGTTGAATATGTATGGCTCATTGAGGTCCTAAAGCACAATATTATTAGTGTGAGTCGAATGATATAAATCCAAAGGTTCCTTCATCAAGACAGAAGGATCAAAGAGGGTGATCACCAAAGGAATCACAACACTAGAAAATGTTTATGTATTGAAGGGAACAATAAGCCAAGAAAGGAGATCAAAGAAGTACTCTTCATCTTCAGATTTTAGAGTAGAAGAGATTAGCACATATTGTATTTTGCTCTTGCATGATAAATATTTTAGACTGTGAAATGGATGTGAGACCTTCATAGACTTAGGGGGAGTATATGGCACATTTTTTTGTGTAGTATTTTTTATTGATGATTTGATTATGTTTTCTTAATGGTGGATTTTTGCTACTAATTGTGTATTTGCTAAGGTATGATCAAGAGGAGAGATGGAACATGTTCCAGGGGGTCACTTTATATGCTTCCAATATTTTGATGAAATTATGGCTCCTTGGAGGAGATGTATATGCATCTCATGATATGTACTCATCCATTGTGTTATCAATAAACCAGTACTCCAAGGTTGTGAAGGAGACTAGCCTAGGTAACCACAACACGACTTCAGAGCAGGAAGCTAGTCCTTCCAAACTCAGAGGGGGATCCCTCATAAACAACCCAATCAAGAATGAGAGGTTTTATAATTAGCTCAATGACTAGATCATCAGTAGGGAAAGAGTTTTTAAATTGATCCTGGTAGGAAAACTTTTTATAGAAATATCCTTGAAGTATGGAGTCAAAAATTGAATATAATGATTTTCAATTAATGGATAGAAGGTTTCTTCCTAAAACTTTGAGGCAAAGTAAGCATTTTTTTCAACTAAATAAGAATGTGTGATGGCAGTTGGAAAGAAAGGAAACCCCACTATGAAAAGAGGAATATAAAGTGGATAAATCTCCTGATATAACTTTAGAAGAAAGAACATAAAGTCTAGCTATTGAAAACAAAGCACCAATTAAGGGTTAATTCTGAACCAAAAATGAATAAACTGATAAGAAAGTATAATCAATGCAAGAAGGAGCACCAACAAGATGAATTCCTTCTATTACTCAAAGATTATTACTAGCAGAGAAACACACTCATGAAAATGAAATACAGGAAAACATACTGAAAATCAACACTGTGATGAATCTCAGGTCAAAAAGATAGCTTCTACATTAGTTTTCAAACAAATAAAAATAAGTCTTTCTACAATACAGATGGATTTTTCTTCAAAGGGTCGAACTTTTGTTTACTGTTTCAAAACTGTATTTATAATTCTATTACATATCCGAGTTTCAGTTATGAAACTACCGGTTCATAATCACACCATAAATTTGCAAAACATGACAACATTAATTACTAAAAATGGTCTCCAACAAATGATTTCCATCTGGTAGCTCCTTCCTGATATCTCTAGCTAATTCTCCACCATATCCTGTAGTTGTTGATTTTGAGCCATGAAATGCTAGATCTATTTGTTTTGGATACCTAAAGATTAGGGATAAAACTTTTACATCTGTCCCCCCCTCAATTTCTGGTTTTTGTTTTGCAATTCAAAATGTTTCCACATATCATTAAATAAACCACGATTTACAAGTAATAATTTAGTACCAAGAACACTATTGATAACATCTTTTTCCCCAAATTCTTTCGGCCTTGCTTTTGTATCTGCCCCGTGCCCACGATATTTATTATCCAATAATGATGGGAATATCTATCTGAATATGCCAATGAGAAAACGAACTGCTGATGATACTGCTCTTTCATGAGACTTCTTATAAAGGGCCAGTTGACGAAGTAATTCCACAATCATCAAGAATGGCATTCATAGACATATTTCCCTTACAAAATTTAAACCAACATTAATGAACCTAGTATGATCTTGATCATGTACAAATTGATTCACCAAATACTTTAGTAATGGTTCAAGTGCATCAGGAGGCACCATATCATGACAAGCCTGGACTGCTGTGTTGCCACGCGAAATCAAAAACTGGATTTTGGGAGGGGGTCTCCATGACGAGCTGTATTGTGAAGGGGGGGTGCAGTATTAATCTCCACTTGCCACACAATCCTGATTTTTTTTTTAAAACATTATTTTTCGGACCCCCTTCCTCCATTAAACTTCAAAACATAGAAAGGTTTTGAAATTGATTTGAACCGTCGATTCTCTTACCACGCTTGGATAGCCCTTGAACCGGCTTCACCAAGTATGTACATCAAAAGAACTGAATTTTTTTTCCACGCAGCTATGGAATGTAGAGGAATTTATTTCCTAGGCTCTCCATTCTTGGAATTCAATTCATATCGACCCGATAATGAATTCAAGGGACTAGTATGACACTAGAATAGAAAAACCCTTTTTCTATGATCTAAGCAGTTTCTTAACATTTCCAAAGTCAAAAATTTGGAACACAAATCCTAATTTATTTTGTAGCCTAATAATACACAATATTTCATATAGAACCATGAATTTTATTTTTTCAAACTGGGTGGTCCAGAAGAATCTTGTGCCTCACCATTATAATAATATTGAAGTTCTTCTATCTTTCCAATAGCTTGAGTAACATGCTTTTCCTTTGACTCGTAATTTACCACCTCCACTGGATCTATAGATTTGTGCTCCTTAGAATTTCCTTCAATAGTAATCCCATCATGTCCATTCTCCTTATTCACATCCAGGAGATATTGGGGCTCCACGTGAGTTAGTGCCTCAGGTTATGTACCTACACCATTTTCATATGCCTCTTCATTCTCAGTATTTATGTCTTCTACTAAAACATATTTACCTTCTTCCATTTCACAAACTTCAGGTTTATTTGTTGCCTTATCCTCTGCATGAACTTCATCTTTGTTCCTGAACATGCATTCCTCCACAATAAATTTGGGTTTTGTCACTCCCTTGGCTTCTTGCACATGAACGTCTGGTTCCTTTACCGTTTTCTTATCTTCCTCAACAATAACTTATGATTCCTTCACCAAAGAATATTCCTCTATGCAAACTAAAAATTTATCCTCTAACCTGTCCATTGTGTATCATGTATGAATCAGGAATAACCTATGCACGACCTAGAATATTGGTCATTTAAAGTCCTTCTTTGAAGGCCTTTGGAAAGTAACCTTCTTCTGTTGCACTCTCTGGTAGATTAAAATATTTTGAAGGTCCAGTTCTCTTGAGCCAAGAATGACAGAGGGCAACTACTAGGCCTGCATTAATATATTGATGATCACCAACCAAGCCTAGCTTCATACTGCAAAGCTTTCTAGTCTCCAATGGCAATGCTACATGGAGAGGAATCTTCTCTTCTGTAAATATATTGAAGGCCAAGAGTTTGAGACATCGGAAAAATGTACATACTCTACATGATTTTCCTTCCCTTTCATTC
Organism: Pinus albicaulis; assembly: GCA_034641835.2. Taxonomy (NCBI): domain Eukaryota; kingdom Viridiplantae; phylum Streptophyta; class Pinopsida; order Pinales; family Pinaceae; genus Pinus; species Pinus albicaulis. Next base: position 1,380,649,996 of record CM076584.1, read on the forward strand.
CAGAAAAATGGATAAATTTCAGTTGGGACAGATATTCCTCCAATTCTATTATATGGAATCCAATATTGTACTCTTTGTATTTTCTGATAGAAAAATACTTCCATTATTGAAGTAATAGTTGCAGTTATGCCTGTATAAATTCCCACTTCCAAAGAAAGTAATAAAGCTCTATCAAGTCTCCCATCCATCAGATTTTACAAGAGATTGGTTTGAGGCACACTGAGGTTTGCAGGGCCTACCCTGCAGTTTGTCCTCATGCAGGCATAGAAGTAGTTGATAACAAGTTTCTTAAGAAACCATGAATTCCTTTCTAGCCTTGAAATCTCCATGACCAACAATATATACAACTCCTAATTATTTAGCTTCAAGGCGAGATGAAAGATCATACTCAATACTTGGATCCTCATCCAAGTGCTAACACATTGCATATGTTTATGTTTTGATTATATATGTTTCCAATATGGTTTGACATGTAATTCCAAAATTTATTTTTCATCTTGATCTTATTATTTTATGTATGTGGTGGTGCCATGGAGATTAGTACGATGATGGTGCATGATGCTTATATCTATGATGGATGTGTTTCATATTGATGTTGTTGCTACATATGATGATGGTTGTGTTTTTTAGCATGGATTGCTGATGTCATGTCCCTACTATCATTACATCAGTATATGCTTATTTGTTGCAACCATTTTTGTTTATCTTGTAGAGCTTCATGCTTCATGTGATGGTTATAGTTGCTACCATGTAGAGATTATTTATTGGGTTGATTTATCTGATATTTTGTTGCTCTGTAATGTTTTTGATACATGTTATTGTTTGGACACTTTACATTGTTGTGTGCTAATGATAATTGCTAATATTTGATTCCATGGTTCATGTTTTTGTAGAGGCTAATACATGTCTCTTGTGTGATTTATATTGACATTATACTGCTGCCATAGAGATGACATGTGGTCAATCATATGCTCTATGTACTTGCATTATAATATTGTATTAGACATGCATTGATGATAGGGTTTTTAATATTGATATGTGTAAGAGAGTCTCAATCTTGTATATTTTATGCATAACATTGAGAGCCATGTTTGGGATATGTGTCCCATGAGTTATGATATTTTATGCAACTATGTATGGGTTATTAGTAGTGTAGGTGCAGGCATGTATTTCATGAATTATTCTTGTACACTCTCATACTTATCATGGTGGTACATTCTTGAGTCATTTATGCATTGAGAGAGAGTCATGTGAGTCATGGTTCAGCCATATATGGGTTTATTGATGTAGTTGTACAACCATGTATTATCATATTTGTAATAATCCTATGAGGCCATGTACTTTGTTTCATATATTTTGGTCATAGTCTTGGTCCATGTGGACTAGCCTCATGCATGTGGAAAGGAGGCATTGGCAGTGAAATATATATCAGTTTACATTCATCCATGGATATGTTTCCATTCAGTGGAGTATCATTGGTCATATTGTTGTGACCTGTCATTATGTATTTGTTACTACCATGTATACTTCAAAGAGATGTTGCTTTTGGATAGACATTGTTGTTGTTGATATATGAGTTTCTGTTGGAGAGTACATTATGGAGAGGATGCATGTGTTGTTGTTACTTCAGAGTGGTTAGATATATGTTGCTGCTTCTAGTTGGTCATATTTGTTGCCATGTGTTGGTGAATTGATATGTTGCTACTATTATGTCATAGATTATGTTTTTTTTGCTTCAGGGGAGAGAGAATGTATTGTATTTATTGTTGGAATTGTGTATTATCATGTTTCCATGGGAGATATATGTTGCTTCTTATGCAACTATCTCACAAAATAGAGAAAATATAGATCAAAAACTTGAGAAATAACCCCTTTGAAGGGGCAAAATCCTTTACATTAAATAAATAAAAAATTATTGAATGTTACAAATGGTAAGACCTGCTTTCTATATATAGGAGTCTTAGGGGTCACAATATGATCATATCCTACATAACAATAATAATGTAAAGGAACAACAATAACAATAGTGGGATTCTATGGGGCAGAACAATAAAGATATGGGGGCTACATTGGAACAACAATAACAATAAGGGGGTTACACTAGCAATAACAGTAATGGGGATAAATTAGTATTATAGGGACCTAACATGCCCCTCTCCCTAAAAAAAGTTTTTTCCTCAACTCTTGAGTAGTTTTGGATGCTTCTGTATAAAATTCTCATCCTCCCATGTGGAATCTTCAGCGGGTAATTTCTTCAACTTAATGAAAAATTGATCGATTATGTAGTCGTCGAGTTCTTATTTCCGTGGCTTCTTTAGGCTCAAACATGATTGTTCCTTCTTCGTCAATTTCTGGCAACACTATTTGAACTGGAAGCTTGTCATTGATAACCTTCTTTAAGCATGAAACATGGAAAACTAGGTGATTCAAAAAGGTGCAAGTAGCTCCAACACCTTGTGAGGACCATAGTACTTGGGTGATAATTTATTATCCTTCTTAGCTTGCTTGAGGGACATTTGTTTGTATGGTTATAGCCATAAAAATAACCAGTTGCACACATCAAAACTTCTTTCAATGTTATTCTAATTTTCCTTTTGTTTCATTTGACTCTGCGTTAGAGTGAGGTTATCCTTTAAGAGTTGGAGAACTTTTTTTTATGCTTGATGTGATCTTCCACTGCTTGAACCTTAGAATTTTCTCTTAAAGATGATGTTATGGATGTTGGATGATACCCATAAAGTGCCATAAATGGGGCCATTTTTGTTGTAGTATGGTAGGAAGTGGTATAACACCATTCAGCTAGAGTTAACCACTTGACCCATTGTGTTTCTTTATCAGATACAAAACAACGAAGGTATCCTTCCAAACATTTTTTCACTGTCTCATTTTTCCCATAAAATTGAGGATCATAAGATGAACTATGAGCTACTTGAGTGCCAATACAAGAAAATAATTTTTTCTAGAAATTTCCAGTGAAAATGGGATCTCTATCACTTACTATAATCTTTGGGTTTCCATGAAGATTTTGAATTGTTTTCATAAATGAACTATCAATTGTACTAGCTTTAAAAGGATGAGATAATTCACAAACGTGTGCATACTTGGTAAGTCTATAAACTAGCACCATGATGACACTCTTTCCTTCAGACTTAGGTAAACCTACGATAAACTCCATTGAGACCTCCTCCCAATGCTGACTTGGAATGGCTAACGGTTGTAACAAACCTGGGGTCTTAATTGTCTCAACTTTATTTTGTTGGCAAGCCAAACATTTTGCCACAAATTTTTGAATTTAATATTTAAGGCCATCCCAAAAAAAATCCTTCATGCCCCTATGGTAAGTTTTTAAAAACCATGATTTCTCTCCTAAGAGAGAAGTTTGCAATTCCAAAATAATATTTTGTTTGAGTTGGGAAATCTTACAAAGATATACGAAATATTTGTACCATAGTGAATCATTTTTCCAGCTGAATATACCATATGTACTAGGATCTTGTTGTAGCTTTCAAATGAGTATCTGCACCCCTTCATTATTCTTCCATTCATCCCTTGCTTCAGTTATCAACTCAAGTTGGCAAAAAAATGCTTCCACGTCTTCATCCTTTCTTGAGAGTGCATCTACAACAACATTTTTCTTCCCGTTTTTGTAGATGATTTCAAAGTCCTAACTCAACATCTTTTTGACACATTTTTGTTTCTCTTTTGAAGATAATATTTGTTCCAAAAATTATTTAACACTATCATGATTTGTTTTTACCTTGAAGTGTTTTCTCATTAGGTAAGGTAACCATTTCTTTAGCGCATTTAGTATTGCCAACATTTCCTTCTAATAAATAGGTTTGTGTAAATACTTTCCTTTGATTAGACGACTTTCCAAAGAAATGGATCTTCCTTCTTGCACTAAAACTACACCAATTCCATTTCTTGAGGCATCACATTCCATAATAAACGCTTTTGTGAAGTATGGCATAGCTAAGATCGGTGCCTGGAACATTTCCTCTTTAAGATGTTCAAAGGCCTTAGTTTCTTCTGGAGTCCAAGAAAATGCATCTTTCTTTAGTAATGATGTTAGAAGTGTCGCTATTCTACTGTAATTCTTAACAAACTTGTGATAATACCCTTTCAACCCAATAAATCCTCGAAGATTCTTTATGGTTGTGGGGATTTTCCATTCCTTAATGGATTTAATTTTGTTAGGGTCTACCTTAACACTCTCATGAGATAAAATATGACCCAAATAATCCACCTCATGTACTCCAAAGAAACATTTGGAGGTTTTTTCATACAATTATTTCTCCTCCAATAGTTTGAGCGCCCCATCCACATGTTGAACAAGATCCTTCCAATACTTGATGTAGATTAGTATATCATCAAAAAATACTAACACAAATTTCTAAGGAAGGGTTTGAAAATGGAATTCATCAAACCTTAAAATAACACTGTTACCGATGAAATAGGTAACCTGACCTCAAAACGGGAACTCTAGCCCAAAAAGACTCAAAAAACATGAAAAAAAACCTCAAAAACAAAAAAAGTGTATTCCAGAACGCACTTGGTTTTTTTCGAAGGTCAAATTTCAACATTTTATAAAATTATGCTGAAAACAAAATTGTTTCTTGAAAAAAGGATTGAAAAAACACCCTCAAAACAAAACCAGTTGATGCTGGAATAACAAAAAAGAAAATTTGTCATATTTTTGAATAGAAATAACATTTTTTAATTTTTAAAATTCAAACATTAGAAAAAACCTAAAATTTAAGAAGAAAAATAAATTTAAAAAATAAAAACATTTTAAAGCTTAAAATTTAAAAATATATAGGAATAAAAAAATAAAAATTTTAATTCAAACATTAAAAAAACCTAAAATTTAAGAAAAAATTAAAAAATTAAAAATTAAAGATTAAAATTAAAAAATATATAGAAATAAAAAAAATAAAAATAAAAACAAATTAAAAATATTAAATTAAAAAGAAAAACAAGTTAAAAAAAGAAACAAATTATAAAAAATAAAATATAGAAATTAAATTTAAAAAAAAAAGAAAAAGAAAATGTTTATTAAATTAAAAAAACAAAAAATTTAATTTTAAAATAAAAATTTAAATTTAAAGAAATATATTAAATTTTAATAAATTTAAAGCTTTAAAATAAAAATTTAAAAAAAAAACATTATTTAAATTAAAAGTAAAAAAATTAAAAATTAATTAAAAATTAAAAATTAAAAAAATATAAAGAAATATATATTAAAAAAAAAAAAAATTAAAAAAATATTAAATTTAAATTATATATATATATATATATATATATATATATATATATATATATATATATATATATATATATATTAGATTTTATTAAATTAAAAAAAAATGTTAATATTAAAATAACAAATTAAATTAAAAAAATATTAAATTTTAATAAATAAATGAATAAACAAATAAATTTTGAAATAAAAATTAAATTTTAAATATAAAGAAAAAAAAAACATTGTTAAAATAAAAAGTTAAAAAACTTTAAAAATCAATTAAAATTGAAAAATTGAAAAAAATAAATTAAATAAATTAAATTAAATAAAAAATAAAATAAAAAACAAATTAATTTGAAAATATTAAGTTTAACTTAAAAAAATCTAATTTTAAGTACACAATTTTAATTGAAATATATATATATATATATATATATATATATATATAAATTTTATGTAGTTAAAAAAATAATAATAAAAAAATAAAAAATTTAAAAAAGGTATTAAATTCAAATAAACTTAAAAAAATACAAAATTTACTAAATTTTAAAAAATTAAATGAAAAAACTAAACATAAAATTTAATAATAAAAAAAATATGAAAATTTTTTTTAAAAAAATTAATTAAATAAAAATAAAAATAAAAAATACAAAATTTAATAAAAATTATTAACAAAATTTAGAAAAAAAAAACAAAAAACTAAAAAAATTAATAAAATTTAAAAAACGAAAAAAATTAAAACAAATTAAATTTCAAATATAAAAATTAAATTAAAAAAACATAATTTTAAATTTTTTGAATTAAAAAAAAAAAATTTAAAAAATCAAATTAAAAAAAAAATATTAAAAATTAAAAAAATAAAAAAGAATTTTTTGATCATGGTGGCGCTGCTAATCGGCCTCCCGCCCAGGTGACGGCGAAGGCCGGCCGCTATGCAGGAGGCTGATTCTAAGAATCGCCCTCCCGAGGCGGGATGTCGATTCCTGGAATCGTCCTCCCGCGGCGGGAGGGCGATTCCCGGAATCGCCCTCCCCCGACGAGAGGGTGATTCCCAGAATCGGCCTCCCGCCCAGGTGGCGACAGAGGCCGACTGCTAGGCAGGCGGGGGGCTGCATGCAGCCTCCCCGCCCCCCCAGTGGCCAGCCTCCGCTGCCACCTGGGGGGGAGGCCGACTAGCGGCGCCACCACGATCAAAAAATTCTTTTATTTTTTATTTTTTTACTTTTAATTTTTTTTTTTAATTCAAAAAATTTAAAATTATTATTTTTTTAATTCAAATTTTTTTATTTTAAATTTAATTTGTTTTAATTTGTTTTGTTTTGTTTTTTTTTTTTTTTTTTTTAATATTTTAGATTAATTATTTTTTAAAATTTAAAATTTATTCATTAAATTCATTAAATTTTAATTTAATTTAACTTCTTTTTTTTAATCTTTTAGTTTATTTGGTTTTTTATTTTTAAAATTTATAAATTGTATCATTTAAAAAAAAACAGTAAATTTATGGATATTTGTTTTTTAATTATTTGCACGTGGTTTTTTTCATTTTTTTTTGTTTTTTAATGATAGTTTTTTTTATTATAATTCTTTTATTTTAATTTTCTTTTTCAATTTTAAATTTTGTTTTTTTTTTTAATTTGTTTTTTTTGTTAATTTTAAAATTTGTATTTTTGTTTTCTTCTTCTTATTATTTTTTTAATTTAAATTTTTAAATTTAATTTTTTCTTTTTTGTCTTTTATTTTCTTTATCTAAATTTTAATTTTGTAATTTAAATTTTCTATTTAATTTTTTTTTTAATTATATGGATTTTTTTAATAACTTAGAAAAAAATGTTTTTGATGTTTTTTTTTTCTTTAAATTATGTGTTTTTTTTTCAAACTTGGTGATTTCTTTTGATATAATTTTCGAATATTTTTGTTTTTTTTTTGTTTTATTTATTTATTTTTGTTTAAATTTTTTATTTTTACGAGTTAATTTTGTTTTTTTTTACATTTTTATTGGTTTTTTTAATTGTTTATATATATATATATATTTTATCTAAGTTTTGTGTTTTATTACCAACATGAAAAGCACCACTCTAAAAAAAAAAGGTTGATGTTGCATCAATACATTTCAAAATTAGCATGAAAATCACAGCTCTAAAAAAAAAAATTGATGCTGCATCAATACGTTTCAAAATTAGCATGAAAATAACTAACATTTTAAAAAAAATATTCATACTTCATAAATAAAAATATTAGAGTGTAAAAATGTGCTAAAAAAAAAAAGGTGATTCTGCATCACCACTTTTCAAAATCGGGTGCTTTTTATGCTACCAAAAAAAAGTAGGTAACAGTGCGGTTACCTATTTCATCGGTAACAGTGTTAAATGTGTAAGGTGCATTAGTAAGGCCAAAAGGCATGATCAAAAATTCATAGTGACCCTCATGAGTTCTGAATGTTGTCTTCTAAATGTCTTCAGTATTCATTCTAATTTGATGATATCATGAATAAAGATCCATCTTGGTGAATTGAATTGCTCCATGTAATTCATCCAAAAATTCATCAATGAAAGGGATGTTAAATTTATCTTTAATAGTGATATTGTTGAGTTCCCTATAATCTGGACACATACGTCGTGATCCATCCTTATTGTGCACCAATACTATTGGAGCAGAGAAATAACTTTGACTATGTTGAATTATACCAGCCTCTAGAATTTCTACAACCATATGTTCAATCTCATTTAAGGCCTAGTTTTTGGAGGAACACTTCCTGGAATCAAATGAATAGCATGTTCATGATAAAAAATAGGTGGGATGCATTTGGGAGTCTCAAATACCTTGGAATGATTATCCAAGACATTTTGGAGATCTGGGGAAATAGATGATTTCGATGTTTGAACCTCTAGTGAGCATAATTATGCAATTACTCCTCGTTCTTCTTCTTCATAATCGTTTTCATGAAATTAGAGTTTATTATATTTCTTATATTCCCTGTTATACCTATTAATTCAAATTCCTTTCCTTCCCAAAAAAAATTCAAGAAACTTTCTTGAAAAGTAAAATCTGTTGTCCCCAAAGATTTTAACCATTGGACTCCTAGTACAACATCATCAGCACCCATTGGAATGGAAAGAATTGGACTATTCAATACATATTCCCCCATGGTTAGCTTAATATTATGGGACTTTCTAAATAAATTTATAGTTCCTCATTTTGTAACCATCACTTGACACTCTGGTGTTGGATATAGTAAGCAATTTAATTCCTTGGCTATCTTACAATGAATAAAATTATGGGCACTACTGGAATCAATCAAAACTATTACCTTTTTCTTCTTGATATATCCTTCTATATTGAGAGTTTGGGGAGTGTTAATTCATGCCAGTTCATTACAATATATGGTTGGATTCATTTCTTATTTATTTGTGGTTGGTTCCTGGTGTATATCATCCTATTTTGATGTTTCTTGTTCCTTTTCTTCCTCCTCTTCAAAATATATGTAAAATAATTTCTTCTCAACAAACTTATGACCTTTAGTTTATTTTATATCACAAATATAACAAATCTCTTTTTCTCTTTTTCCTCCAATTTTTGTGGTGTCAACCTTGTAGGTTGTGGAAGTCTAGGAGCGGAAACACTTCCATCTTTATAGTTATGAGTGGTAGACTTCCTTGTTGCCATAATTTTTCTTTCAACTTTCCTTGCCACCCTGAATTCCTTCTCCAATGAATCGGGTTCCCAAATGTTAAACTCATGTTTTATTTTATCCTTTAAATTCCATATGAATACATCAATCCTATGCTCCTCTGGAATATTTGTTACCCTGATATTCAATTTTTACAAGTCCTCAATGTGCTCCGTCATTGAACCCTTTTGTTTGAGAATTATCAATTATCTAAAGAAGGTGTTTCCATTTTTATCTTCATAATGTGATATCATTTCCTCCATAAATATTGGCCAAGTGAAAAGTGGTTTAGAAGAACAAATCCATCGATTCCATACAAATTGATTGGGTTCTAAAGATAAAGTTGTAATGTGTACCTTTTGTGAGTGTTTCACATCATAGAGATCAAAATATAGCTCCATTTTAGTATCCATGTTACCACATACTTTCCATCAAACTTTCTCATATCTATCTTTCAAATTCGATGGCCCTTAAACCCAACATTGGAGTCTCTAGAATCATAATTCATATTTCTTTTTTTCTCATCACGATTTTCATGGATTACCTTGTCACCACCAAGAAGCCTTTCTTGCAACAACTTTTTCAAACCTTCCTTCAGACCTTCCATGTCTTCTTTCAAACCATTCATATTTACTTCCATGACATCCTTCAAACCTTCCATGTATGCTTTTAAACCATCCATGTCATCTTTTGTTTCTCTTTGTGAGAGCGAAATTTGTTTCACTTGGTCCCGTAATTTTGATATATCATATTGCAATTCTTCCTCTTCATGAGTAATATTAGAGCTTTATGAGGGCTTAACAGCTATATAATTATTTTGTTTTGGAGGCATTTTAGAACCAAATACTAATATCTATGCTTCAATTTTCCCTTTGAATCACATGAAAAATATTTTTTAAACAAAAGTTATACAAAATTTAAAAAATACACACATTTTTCTTACTTTTTTGGAGCTTGATATTGAAATTGTTGTATCTCTGTAATTTCAGTCTTCCAAGGTTTGAAATTCAGTCCTATCGTATCCCTATGAATTGACTTTCCAATTCCATAAGTCAGATAAATATTGGATTATTCAATAAAGTGTTATGCCAAATATCCCACAATGTATTGATTATGAACTAGTTCAATAGAGTGAAGTTATATGGGACACCATGTGTCACTGTTTCAACATTCGGCCCGAAATTTCTATAGGAAAAACTAAATTCCATTTAATTTTAGCCAATTTTTACATAATTCAAATCCGATGCTTGAAACAAAAGTTATGATTATTTTACCTAGGTCACCTGTTTGAGATGGAATTCTAGATCTTGCAAAAACCCTAACTTCCAAGGATGATATCTCTGGAAATATATAGAACCAATATCTTAAATTCGTAAAAGAATTTCATCAATATCATGGATCCACATGGTTTAAATTTCAGCTTCTGAAGCCTTGTATAAAAAACTTTATAGTGAAAATTCCACAATGACCTCTTTGAAGCAGCAAAACCCTAGAATCTAAAGCTCTAATATCAAATGTTATGCAACCAGCTCACAAAATTGAGAAAATATAGATCAACGACTTGAGAAATAACCTCTTTGAAGGGGAAACCTCCTTTATATTACATAAATTAAAAATTATCGTATGATTCAAATGACAAGACCTCCTTTGTATATATAAGAGTCTAAGGGGTCACAATATAATCAGAGCCTACATAACAATAATAATGTAAGGGAAAAACAATAACAATAGTGGGCTTCTATGGGGAAAAAAAATAAAAATATGGGGGTTACATGGGCACAAAAATAAAATTAAGGGGGCTACAGTAACAATAAAAATTGTGTTGTTGTCTGGGCATAGCTTGTGTCCAGGGGAAGTTTGTTGTGCATATTTTTTAGTTATGAGGGGAGTGTTGTTGTTTTTCAGTATTTCACTCCATTTTTTATCACCTATATATTATTTTGAGTGGATCTTATGTTTTTTATGGAGCCTCTTGTATGTAGAGGAGTATATATCATTTTTCCTTGATATGTTTATCCCTTTTCCATTGGTTTCAAAGGGAGAGAATGTGAGGATGTTGTTCAGTTTTCAAAGGACAATTTCAGATGATTAGTTATATCAGGGTTGAAATCAATTACAAAGTGGAAGTTTGTTGGAATTGATATGTGTTGAAGTGTTGCATATGTGTTGTTGGTTGGCATTGATGTCAGCTTGGTTGCTTGGGTTGCAGGTGAGTTGGTTATGCATGTGTATGTGTGGTTTCATATGGTTTAGGCATAGATGATTTAGGTATAGTTGGTCCTTGGCATGTATACTAGCTTGGACAAGCTTGGAGATGATGATTGAGGTGTACATGGTCCTTAGCATGTCTACTAGATTTGACTAGATTAAATATGTGATTTTACCCTTGATCGTGTTACTATATATGGGTATTGGTGGTTGTTATAGGATTTTGAGCTAAGGAGCCTTGTTGATTGGTCTCCATGTCCCACATTAGGTATCCCATGTTGATGATGTTATACTTTGGGCTTGGAGAGGACCTACATGTGTCAATGGATGATTGAGATGGTTGTACTGATGTTGGAGGTTTTCTGAAGGGTATTATAGCTGCAAATTGATGGCAGAATGTTTGTGGAGGATTTTTATGGCTTAGATGTTTAGTATGGTTGTTTGGTTGGCATCCTAGTCAACCCAGTTTTACTGATGATGATTATAGTGATGTGGTGATGATTTGGTGAAGTGTTGTAGAGGTTTCAGTAACTTCCAGAGGTCCTATATAGGCTTGTCAAGCTCTGGAATAAGGTGGAGCAGTTTCTGAGCTGAGTAAAGATGTTTTCATTCATCCTTTTCCTTAGTCACATGGATTTTGAGTCATGGGAGTGGTTGAAAAGCTCCAGTCACTAGAAAGCAGGCCTATACGAGTGACTTAAGATTTCCAATCACACAAAGCCTCTGTTGTGGGAGTGACTAAGGTTTTTCATGGGAATTTCATTGCATTCCTCATGCTACTCAGCTATTTTTGATGTTATGGAGATATTCTCGATCAAATTTTTTCGGCATATGGTCTGAAAATTTTGTGGGGCCACTAGAAGCTAATCAAGGTTGAAGATATCAAAAGGATATTGGAGTTACTGGTTGATTTGGTCAAAAAATTTATCTCAACCAAATCTGAAGTGTGTGAAAATAATTGTTGAGTGATCCATAACCTACAACATTTACTAAGTGACTCAACACATAAAATCGATAAATAGAAGAAAGGTTTGAGCCTATTTGGTTGGTTGTTGTAAGAGTGTGGGAGCATGCTATTGTGGGGGCACTGTGAGTGAGTAGATATTGTAGCAACTACTCGCGTTGTATTGCAGAGATATTTCAAAATTGTGTATGTAGAATTCAAAGTTGATTTGGGTTGCAGAATGGAGTAGAATTGGTAGTGAAGAGTAGAGATTGTTATGAGTAGAAATGAAGAAAAATCCTTCTCCACGAAATTTTTTTTATTCATATTTGATGAGAATAATTATGAATTTAACAGATTGCTCAAGTTGAGCGAATTGAGAACTTGGTGTGAATAATTTATGAAACATGGTTCGCATGGAGGATTCAGTATAGACAATGATTTGGTGATTTCAGTAGTAGGAAGATTTTTCTCCATCCAATAGGAGTTGGACAGTCCAATGGTATTTAGATCAGAACAATTGGTCGTGGGAGCTTCTAACAGATAGATTTTCGTAGATTTGTGAGAGAAAATTAATTCTAAATTGATATATGCTAGCATACTGTTGAGAAATCTAAGTCTCCCAGCTTATGGATGAAATCTAATCCATGTACAATATGTTCAACAGATTAATAAAATAATTGAGCTCCGCAACAGAAGCAAGGTAGTTTTCTCCCGAAAGGGTTTCCACCATATATGTGTGTGTTCTTATGTGTGCATGCTTGTGTTTCTCATGGTTATTTCTCATGATTATTATGATTTTGTAATGAGATAATGTTTTTAATGTGCATGGATAATTGAGATTGTGGAAATATTTTAAACTGGAAAAAAAATTATATAAATTCCATCACTCTTGATTCACCCCCCCCCCCCAAGTAGTGATCATTTTTTCCAACAATTGGTATCAGATAAATGCTCTTCAATGAAGCTTGATCACTTGGATATTAGATCGTAGATCATGGCCAAAAGTAAGAAGATAATGTCTCAAAATGAAAATAATTTGAAGAAGGAAGAAAATCAATCTATTGCAATAGAAGCTACAAATTATGAAATCTCAGTCAAATAAAATGTGTCATGTGGTAATATTTTGAAGGAATTTTTGAATTATGATTTTAATGATTCTATTGAGCCACTTAGTGAATATAATAAGGATATTTATATTTTTAAGGTTGAATATGAATCGGAAATGGTTGTGATCAAATAATTAGTTTATCAAATGGAAAAACTAACATTTGCATGTAGAGATCAAAAGAAATTATTGCAAGTTTGTGATAAGAAGGAGAAAAATATCAAGGAGGAGATCACTACCTTAAGAACCCAGCTGGAGGATTAAAAAATAAATGAATAATTGATGTGCAGCAAGAAAAAGGAAAAGAAATATTATGTAGAAACACTTGAAAATTTAGTAGATAAATTGGGAAAGCAAATAGAAGAGAAAGACCAGCAATTTGAAAAAATTAAGAGCGGCATAGAAGAGAGAAAATATAGCTCTAGCCTTCGAAGAGGAGATGCAAGTTCAGATGTAAGAAAAATTAACAAGATATATTCAAAGAATCCTACAACAAAATTTTTGAGCATCCATGACAATGTTGAAGAAAAGAGGTAGCAATTTCATCAGCACCAAAGAAGAGATTCGAAAGGAGTTTCTATGACAAGAAAATCATTCACTCCTACAGTTGATAGTAGCATAATTCAAAGGAGAAATTAGAATTAATTTTCTCTTTTCATGAATGAAATTGAGTGTTTTAATTGCCATTAGTTTTTACATATAGCAACTTTTTGTACGAGAAAATTGGACACATCTATGCAGCGGTTTGGTTAGAAAAAAAATGAGATCTTGCTTCACGTATACAATTTTGTTTAATGGTTTTTGTTATTGTTTTCACATTTTTGGCCATAAGGCCATTGATTACATATCTAGTACAATAATATGGATATATCGCATGGGAAACAAAATATTATATCCTTTGTATTCTTATCTTGGTCATGTAGAATGTTTTGTGTGTCACAACTTTGGACACGTGGCTAAGGATTTCCTGATGCCTAAATATATGAGACCGTCAGTACAAAAGCAACATCCAAAAATGCATGCAAAAAAAAGGAACCCATTAGGATCTATGTGGAAGAAAAAGGAGGAACTGTTAGTAAAGTATGGTATTTTTCTTTGTTCACGTGGTGAGGATGATAAATGGTATATTGATAGTGGATGTTCACATTATATTTCAGGTGATAGGAACAAATTTCACTTCTTGAATAAAATCAAAAGTGGTCTTGTTGTTTTTGAAGGAAGTAAACCAATAAGATTATTGGGAAGTGGTAAGGCAAACCTTGGTAAAAAGAGGAGCAATGTTGAATATGTATTTCTCATTGAGGACCTAAAGCACAATATTATAAGTGTGAGTCAAATGGTAGCTGGAGGTAAGGAATTGGTATTCAAATCCAAAGGTTACTTCATTAGGAAAGGATCAAAGAGGGTGATCGCTAGAGTTAAAACACCATAAAATGTTTATGTATTGAAGGGAAGAGTAAGAAAAGAACGGAAATCAAAGAAGTACTCTTCATTTTTAGATTCATAGTAGAAGAGATCAACACATATTGAAATCTTCTCTTGCATGATAAATATTTTAGGCCACAAAATGGATGTGAGGCCTTCATATGCTCAAGGGGAGTATATGGCACTTTTTTGTTTTTTCATGTAGTAGTTTGTATTCATTATTTGATTATGTTTTCCTGATGATAGATTTTTTCTATTGATGTTGTCTTTTCTAAGGTATTATCAGGAGGAGAGATGGAACATGTTCACGGGGAGCACTTTATATGCTTCCAATATTTTAATGACATTATGGTTCCATGGAGGAGTTGGCTATGCATCTCATCCTATGTTCTCAACCATTGCATATGTTTATGCTTTTGCTATATATATTGCCTATATGGTTTGACATGTAGTTGGAATTTATTATGCATCTTGGTTTGATTATTTTATGCATGTGGTGGTGTCATGGACATTAGTATGATGATGTCGCATGAAGCTTATATTTATGATGGTTGTGTTTCATATTGATGTTGCTGCTACATATGATGATGTTTTTTTTTAGCATGGATTGTGGATGTGATGTTCTTGCTATCATTACATCATTATATGCTTATTTGTTGCTACCCATTTTTCTTATCTTGTAGAGTTTCATGCTCCATGTGATGGTTATTGATTTTTCCATGAAGAGATGATTTATTGGTTTGATTGATGTGACATGTTGTTGCTCTATGATGTTGTTGATACATGCTATTGTTGGGGCACTTTACATTGTTATGTATTGATGATTATTAATGATATATGATTCCATTAGTGATTTTTTTGGAGAGGATGATACATGTCTCTTATGCGATTTATATTGACATTATCATGCTTCCATAGTGAGGACATGTGATTGATCATATGCTCTATGTACTTGCATTATAATATTGTATTAGACATGCATTTATGAGAGTTTTTTTATGATTGCTATGTATAACAGAGTCTCATTCTTGTATGTTTTATGCATAAAATTTAGATCCATGTTTGGGATATGTGTATAATGAGTTATGAGAGTTGATATAGATATGTATGGGTTGTTAGTAGTGTCGGTATATCTATGTATTTCATGTATTATTATTTTACACTCTCATACTTATCATGGAGAGACATTCTTGAGTCATGCATGCATTGAGAGAGTGTCATGTGAGTCATGTTTCCACTGTATATGGGCTTATTGATGTGGTTTTAAATCCATGTATTATCATCTTTGTAGCCATGTAATAAGCTTATGAGGCCATGTGATTTGTTGCATATCTTTTTTTCATAGTTTTTAGTCCATGTGGAGTAGCCTCTTTCATGTGGCAAGGAGGCATTGGAAACGATATATATCAATTTACATTCAGCCATGGAGATGTTTGCATTTAGTGGAGTATGGTTGGTCATACTATTGTGACATGTCATCATGTATTTATTGCAACCATGTCTACTTCAGAGATATTTTTTTTTGGTGCATTTGTATCGGTGCATTCTCGGTTGGAATTAACACCCAAGCCTTGAATCATTAAGTCAGAAGTGATAGGAGATTGAGCTATTTTAATAGAATTCATCTGAACTTGCCATCTATTCATTTTAAATTCATTAAATTGGGTGCATTTTCGGTGGTATCTCGCACCCTAAAATTTTCAAATCAAGTGAGCGAAGAAAATCAAAGCACAACTCTAAGGTAAAGCAAGCTTGAAATCAAGAAAGCAAGTTTAAACAAACAAGGTCAAGCGAGCGAGTTAGAAAAATCAAGCAAGTTTTTAAATCTAGCGAGCGTGAGTTCAAGTGAGCAATTTAAAATGGAGAAAAGTATTCAATTGGTAAAGTTTCTAAAAAACCTTATATTATCCACTACTAAAGACACAGTGAAAATCAACAAATCCACTCTTGCTGATATTACAATGCATCTACATAAGGCACATGAGATAATTGAGTGTCTTCAAATGGAGTCACATATACAATAAGATGACTTGAAAAAGAAGAGTTATGTTTCTAAGACATTCAATAACACAACTTTAAATGCATAAGATGATGATCCTAAGCCAATCAACAATACAAATTCAAGTGTCAAAGTTGCACATGATCAAGCTCAAACTTCTTGTTCCAAGCCAATCATCAAATCGTGGGAAGAAATCCAATGCAACAAAAATTGACGTGGCTTAGGATATGACAAAGATGACATCAATTTTCATATTCCTGACTATTCAAAACCAATAAATTTCATGAGTGGAGGATTTCTTGATCAAGTAACATCATAAAGCAATGGGAAAGTTGAAGAAAATCCAACATGTCAACATTGTCAAAGAACAGGTCATATGAAAGATCATTATTTTTATCTCCATCCTTATCACCATAGTGGCAAGAAGAATCACTCGTCAGAGATATGTTGCAAATGAAACCAAACAGACAGGTTAAATATTTATTATGCATGGATTGATCCTTGGGAGCGGTCATCTACAGTCAAATGATTGTATAATTTTTATCGCAGAATTCAATCTCACATGAAGACAGATATTTCACCCAGTAGCGAAAAGATGGTACTCTCATGCACATGAAAGAGTCAGTAAAATAGTGAACTCCGCTACATATGAAGTTGGGGGGGGGGAGTTCAAAAAAATTGCAGATGGTTGTGATCTCTCCTTTGAGGTGAAAAAAGGGGGAATTGATGGTTGTCATAGTAAAATTTTCAACAAATTTTTCTAGTGGGCATCGGAATTTTCCAGTGGGAAAGAGATTGGGATGTTGATTGAGAGAATTTTTGGACACTATTTTGTTCACTTGGGTCGTCATTGGACAAGAAAAGGATAGATGGATCCATTTTCATTGCATCTTGGCATTGGATTTAGTTGTCAAGAATTTTTAGGATTGTATCATACTTGTAGATGATTCACTTCTATTGGTGTGCTCTCTTCATATTGGAGTTTTTCAACATCCAGTTTTTGCCATTTTTTCAGGCTCGATAATTTCAGCATGAAGACTTTGGGATGGTACCAGGTTCTTATTTTGGACTTATGATCGAGGGGGGAAAGGTTAGCCTCATACTCACATAAAACAATCAATATGGCCAAAATATTTACAAAGAATAAAATTATGAAACCTGAAACTATAATTCCTACTTGTCTCTGATGTGCTCGTCCATTCTAGAATGAGTTTGTTCCTAATACTTGGAAGTTTGTTGAGGTCTAGTTGGTTGAGATATTCTCTCCAAATAGTTAGCCTCCTAGATTGGTGTGTGGTTGATATATTCACTCAACCAAAGAGATTGTGTGTCCAAGATAGACAAAATATCTTGAGACATAATATTGATGTATTTATATTGTATCATTATCATTATTTGTGAATACAATATATTAAGGCTTAATTCCTTTTCTACCATGTCTCTGTCTCTCTTAAATTAATTTTTTATTTTTATTAATTGTTTTCAATATTATGTTTTTTATTGATCCACCTACATGTAGAGGAGTATATATAATTTTTCCTTGATGTGTTTATCCTTTTTCCATTGATTTAAAAGGGGGAGAATGTGAGGATTTTGTTCATTTTTCAGAGGATTATTTCAGATGATTAGTTCAATAGGGGTTGAAATCAATTCCAAAGGGAGATATTGTTGGCATTGATGTGCATTGCAGTGTTGTAGATGTGTTCTTGGTTGGAATTGATGTCAAGTTGGTTTCTTGGGTTGCAGGTGAGTTGGTTGTGCATGTGTATGTGTGCCTGTAGATGGTTGAGGTGTAGGTAATTGAGGTATAGATGGTCCTTCACATGTCTAATATCTTGGACTAGCTTGGAGATGATTATTGAGGTGTATATGGTCCTTATCATGTCTCCTAGCTTGGACTAGCTTGGATATGTGATGATCCTCTTGATCATGTTGATGCATACAAGTATTGGTGACTGCTACACAAGTTAGAGTTGACAATACTTGTTTATTGGTCTCCATGTCCTAGATTAGGTTTCCCATCTTGATGATGTTTTAATTTGGGTTTGGAGAGGATCTACATGTTTCAATGGATGCTTGAGATGTTTGTACTGGTGTTAGAGGTTTTCTGGTAGGTATTGGAGATACGAATTGATGGAAGAATGTTTATGGAGAATTTTGATGGCTTAAATGTTTAGTAAGGTTGTTTGGTTGGCATCCTAGTCAACCTAGTTTGATTAATGATGATCATAGTGATGTGGTGATGATTTGGTGAAGTGTTTTAAAGGTGTCAGTAACTTCTAGAGGTCCTATAGAGGCTTGTCAAGCTCTAGAAGAAGGTGGAGAAATTTGTGAGCTGAGTAAAGATGTTTTCCTTCATCCTTTACCTCAGTTGCATGGATGTTAAGTCACGGGAGTGGCTGAAAAGCTCCAGTCACTTGCAAGCAAGCCTATATGACTGGATTAGGAGTTCCAATCACATAGAGCCTATGTTTTGGGAGTGACTAAGGTTTTTCATGGGAATTCCTTTTCATTCCTGCACTACTCAGCTAACTTTGATGTTATGGTGATATTCGTGATAAAAAAATTTCGGCATATGGTCTGAAAATTTTGTGGAGTCATTTACTAAGTGACTCACCAATGCATGTAACTCTTTATCATAGGTGGGATATTTAATCACAGCTCCATTAAAATATTCAGAATGAAATGATATAGGCTTACCATGTTGCATGAGCACTGCTCCCATAGTATAATCACTTGCATCCGTTTGGATCTCAAATGGTTGTCTGAGATCTAGAAGTGCTAGAACTGGTGCTAAACTTATCTTTCTCTTTAAAGAATAAAATTCTTTCTGCTGCAAATCTCCCCAATGGAAGACTTTCTTTATGCTTTTCAATGCATGTAACGGAGCTGCAATGGAAGAAAAATTAGCAATGAATTTCCTCTAATATTGTGTTGCCCCTAAAAAGCTTCTTACCTCGGTAATTGTATTGAGCTTGGGCCAATTCAAAATGACCTCAAATTTGGAAGGATAAATATTCAACTCACCTCCTCCAACAATGTGTCCCAAACATACCAATTAAATCTTACCAAAGTTTCACTTAGACATCTTAAGAAACAATTGCTCTTTTCTCAAAACATCAAGTACCTTGTTCACATGCATGACATGTTCTTCTCTTGATTTGATGAATATGAGTATGTAATATAAGTAAACTATGAAAAAATCATATAGAAATGGTCTAAGTACATCATTCATTACTCTCATGAAAGTAGTTGGTGCATTTGTTAAGCCAAGTGGCATAACTAACCACTCATACAATTTGTGTCTAGTTTTGAAAGTAGTTTTCCAGATGTCTTCTTCAGTTATCCTAACTTGATGATAACCACTTCTCAAATATAACTTAGTGAAATAATTTTCATGCTTTATCTTATCAATCAAATCATCAATGTGTGGGAGTGGGTAGCGATTCTTTACCGTGATTTTGTTCAGTGCATAGAAATCGATACACATGTGCCAAGTCTTGTCCTTCCTTGGAACCAAAACTATTGGATAACCACATGGCGAAGTAGATGGGAATATGATACTTTTGTTCAAAAATTCTTGGATTTTCTTCTTGATTCCAAAATTTCCATAATTTATGTGCGATACATACT
The DNA here is from genome assembly GCA_034641835.2 of Pinus albicaulis. Taxonomy (NCBI): domain Eukaryota; kingdom Viridiplantae; phylum Streptophyta; class Pinopsida; order Pinales; family Pinaceae; genus Pinus; species Pinus albicaulis. Next base: position 1,380,670,221 of record CM076584.1, read on the forward strand.
AATATTTGGAAGTGGAACATCCTGCTGCAGCTAAATCTCATGCTGAATTCCCCTCTTGGGTGGTAACCACTTTGGTTATTGAAACATCTCGCCATGATGACTCACCACATCAAAAAAATCAGATTTCAACTTGTCATCACATCCATCAAAATATTCATAGTCAACATCTTCCTTTTTCTTGATCATGAGAAGCACAAAATTTTTACTTGCATTTACTAGCCTCTTCATTTTCCCTGTATTAACTAAAGAGATATTCAATTTTTTGTGATGAGATCTCACAATATACTCCACACCATATTTAATGAAATGATATTTGTTCTCATGATGATAAAATACCGCTTTACTATCATACAAATATGGACTACCAAAGATAATCCCTGAAATTTCAAGTGGAACCACATCTAACTCAACTTCATCGACAAAGTTTGTAGTAATAACAAATTTGAAAATTCATTTCCTTGTCACCTGTAAATTAGCATTGTTAACTATCCAACCCAAAGGGTATGGCTTATGATGAGGTAAAATTTCAAGGTTTATTTTTTTAACTAAGTCTTCTGAAATCAAGTTTTCTTGTGACCCTGTATCAAACAATGCATAAATGTTTGTATGATTAGAAATTACTCTAACATGGAATAATTCTATCCTTGTATCTTCATTTGGATTTTTTTTGTGACTATTTTAGGTGCTAGAACTTTCTATAGCTTCCTTTCCTTTTCTAACCATGGAAACTATCTTGGCTTCATCTCCTAAATCAGATCCAAGATCTTTTTGTATGGTGGCAATCGTCTTTTGTTTCCCTTTTTTATTTAGATTCTTTGGTCTTAATTCAGGGAGTAGTTTCCAATAGTGGGCTTCATCATGCCCCTATTTGGAACAATGTTTGCATGTAATTTTATCCCATTCTTTCTTAACACTTGCATTCTTCTTTCCCTTCCATTTTCCTCCTTTCTCTTTTCCCTTACCCTTGAATGGCTTCTTCTTACTAGCTTCTTCAGAAATTTTTTTACCCCTTGCTTCAAGATGCGTGGCTTGCACACATACTTCATCTAACTTATTTTGGTTAAACATAAGGATAGTGTGTTTTAAGTAGGAATTTAGACCTCCTATATATTTCAAGAGTGTATCTTGTGAATTTAATTCTACTCCAAGTAATAAAGCCCTTTTACTAAACTCTTGTGTATACTCTTGGACACTTTGACCTTTGATCTGTCTAAATTTTTTCCAACTCATTATTGCTTTATGCATATAGGCTAATGGATAAAACATTATTTTAATGGAAGAAATTAATTCGACCCAAGAAATGGAAATATTACAATGGATTCGCATTTCCTCTTGTGTATATGACTCCCACCAAGCTAGTGCTGCTCCTTCTAGCCTTAATGAAGCCAATTGGATTTTGATATCTTCTTCTTGTAGATTATTAATTCTACAATAAACTTCCAATTAACAAATCCAATTGTCTAGTCTTTCATCATTAACTTCTCCATTGTATGTGGAAAGCTAAAATTTTATGTCCAACTTGAGTAACAGAGTCTTTCCTTTTGAAATCTTGGAATGAGTATGGGTATGAGTTTTTGTGGTGGATGTGGAAGATGAATATGCTGATGAGGAGGATGATGATGATGGTGGTGGAGAGGGAGGTGGTTTTCCTCCACTTCCTTTTGAGCTCCTCTCTTCCTATTTTTTACTCTTTGAATATTCTTCTCTATGAGGGTGTTTTGAACCTTCTCAAGTTTCCTTTGCCATAAAAGCTTCATACATAACTTTCACCATCCTTTGGATTTCTTTTAATTCCCTCTTTCCATCCTCTTCTTTAGAATGTTGATGAGTTCCTTCATGGCCTGACATTTTGGTTGTAGACTTAAGCTCAATCTCTGCAACTTGTATCTCTTCAATCACTTCAGCCTCTTGTGCAATTAATTCCTCTTGAGCTTCAAGTGTTGCCTTGAGTGGTCCTTTGGGTGAGGATGATGCCTTCTCAACCTTCTTCCTTCTTGTCCTAACTTCAGGACTAGCTATCAGTAGCTTCCCTTCTCCTCTCTGCAATCTCAACCTTGTAAGCATCAGTAAATTTTCAACTATTAAAAACCCTTCAAGTAAAACAAGAAAGAAACCTTATGCTCCAATACCAACTTGATCTGAAAATGAATGCTTGTTGTTGTTGCACTAATTTAATATCAGATATAAACTTTTCTTTTCTTTGTTTTACTTATCCTTCATAGGTTTGTTTATGAGCATGTGATTGTCAAATAGTGTACTTAGTGAAATTATGAGTTTTTCATAAGCTTAGAAAGAATAATTTAAATGACAGAACATAATAAATATTAAAGCACAACGAACACACATAACAGAGCTTAACACATAGAATTTTGATAAACGATTTCACCCCTCCTATTCTACATCTCCTTGGTCCTTGGTCTAGCTTCATTAGCTTCAAGTGCGCTCGAATTGTTGTTACAAGCTTCAGGACCTCTTGGAACTTGTTCAAATGATTTTAAAATTTCATAATCTCCCAAAAATGACTATTTTTTGCTAAATTTGGACTCTAGATGTTGAGGCAATGACCCCAACACCTGGTGGCCATGGCCTTCAAAAATCTTCAAATGCACAAAACACCTGTAGATGACCTTTTATGCCTCTGCAACTTGCTTCATTGAGTTCCCAACATTCCAATTAACCTAAAATGCCTCTTTGTGAGATTTGTTTGGGTGAAAATTGGATGAGTTATGATCAAAACTGCTTCTGCCCCAATTTCTCCACTAAAATTGGAGGAACTACCAGTTAAAATTCTAAATCTGGAAAATATGCCATAAATGGCATGCCCTCCTAAAATTACGCCAACATAATCATAAATTAATTAGCATTAATCATGCTTAATGGGTGGATAAGTGCATTTTTAATGTGATAAGCACGTTTAGCGCTAATTACATATTAACGTGGTTAAACCACGTTTAACAACTTAATTAAACAGGTTTAATAAAATGTTGCCGGTTCGTTGGGTTAAGTGCTTGGTTCTTTTCTTATGGCCATATGAGGAGGGGGCTGGCCCCCTCCAACCCCCATCCATTGGACTTGCAAATGATAAAACGTAGTGGAGACCTTAGTGGTTAAGAACCATAAGGTAGAAAGGTTGGTAAGACGTGCGGCTAGCAGGCGGAAGGTCGTGGGTTCGACCCCCACTCCGCCATATAAATTTTATATAAAATTACAATGAGACTTTCTCTACTAGATTTGGTAACTCCTAAAAAATTAACCCTTCGCAAACTTTGGTTTAGTGGATCCTCCATGTTTTTTTGAAGTTCACCGACATGTGGGTTTAAAAACTTATAATATATATATATATATATATATATATATATATATATATATATATATATATATATTATTCCACCATATCAACTTAAATTTCCAACATTAATATGACAAAATAATTCGTCCCAAAGGTTGGAGAGGGCCCACCAGAGAGGATACATGGTGCCCTCTAGTTGGGTTGTACTCCAACATAAAAAAAATTCAAATTCAAACATAGGAAGAATATTGGAGGTCATTGGACAATTTCTCTCTTCACTAACCCATCTAGTGAATCTGAAGATGGAACTTGTCACAGTGCCACTAGATGCAATCTGGAGAATATTACCTGCAATGATGATTATACTTGCCACATCATCATTGTACATGTTCTGCTCCTTTTTTACCTTTTTTGGAAAATGAACAGCAGACGACAACTCAACCATACGAACTCGAATTTTGATGAAACGAGTTGTGCCAAAATCCTGGCGACAAACTCTATCCAGTCGTTCAGGTTCAAAGAAATTTTGAGCACTTTCAATTTTTAACTAAAACTTGAACCTTAGATCAGGTGAAGTGTGTCATAGGTGCCAGTGACTTATAGAGGTCCTACAGAGACTTTTCAATCTCTAGAAGAAGGTGGAGTAGTTTATGAATTGAGGAAAGATATTTTCCTTAATCCTCTACCTCAATCACATGGATGTTGAGTCATGGTAGTAGCTAAAAATATCCAGTCACTAGCAGGAAATATTATGTAAGTGAATGATGATTTCTAGTCACACAGATCCTTTGTTGTGGGAGAGAGTGAGGAGTTACTGTCAAACAAATCCTTTGTTGTGGGAGCGACTAAGGTTTTTCACAGGAATTTCTCCACATTCCTCAATTTGCTTAGCTAATTTTGATGTTATGGCGATGTTCTGATTGGAATTTTTTGGCATATGGTCAGAAAAGTATGTGGGGCTTCTATAAGTAGATCATGGTTGAAGATATCAAATGGCTAGTGGAGTTAGTGGTTTATTTGGTCAAAAATCCTATCTCTACCAAATCTTAAGCGTGTGAAATTATTATTGAGTGATCCATAACCTGTAGCATTTACTAAGTGACTCAACACAAAAAAATGATAAATATAAGAAATATTTGTCTCTTTGGTTGGATGGTCTGAGAGTGTGAGAGAGTGTTACTTTGGGGGCATTGTGAGTTAGTAGAGATTGTTGCAACTACACACATTTTATTGCAAATATATTTCAAAATTGTGTATGTAGAATTCAAATATGATTTGGGTTACAAAATGGAGGATAATTGGTAGAGAAGAGTAGAAATTGTTGTGAGTAGAAGAGAAGAAAAATCCCTCTATAGAAAAAGTTTTTGATTCAGATTTAATGAGCATAATGACGAAGTTTTTGGGTTTCTAAAGTTGAGCGAACTAAGAAAAAAGTATGAAAAATTTATGAAACATGGTTCATGTGGAGGAAGTGAAGGTGTCAAAGCTTCAGTATAGACAGCGGTTTGGCAGTCTCAGTAGTAGGAAGAGTTTTCTCCATTAAATAGGAGTTTGATAAGCCAATGGTAGTTGGGAAAGGATCATTGGTTGTGGGTGCTTCTAGCAGATATATTTCCGTAGATACATGAGAGAAATAGAATTATGAATTGATAGATGCCAACATATTATAGAGAAAGCCAAGTCTTCTATCTTATGGGTGTAAGCTAATACATGTACAATTTTTCAGAAGATTAATAAAAGAATTGAGCAACGTAGCAGCAGCAAGGTGGTTTTCTCCCAAGAGGGTTTCCACCAGAAATACTTGTGTTCTTATGTGTGCATGCTTGTGATTCTCATGATTTTTATGACTTGAGTTTATTGTTTCTTACATATGTGATGAGATAATGTTGTCAAATGTGCATGGATAATTGACATTGTGGAAAAAGTCTATATTGGAAAAAATTGATATAAAGGTCATCCATACTAATTCACCCCTCCCCCCTTCTCAGTAGTGATCATTGTTTCCAACACCGTAACCCATTAAGTAACCTCACCAGTTACCTAAATATTTGTTGACATTTTTTGGAAATCCTTCAAACAAAGGGGTATCTTCAATGTGGAGTCCCAATTAGACCTCACATTATTTGGAGTAGGAGCCCCCTCTGGAGTATCAACCCGCCTACCTTAACTCTAAGGTTTTCCTTGGCTACAATGAATAACATAATAGATTATGCAAATACCCATTGAAATCAGCAAGTTGACATTGTGAGACACCAAATGTAATGCGTAAAATAAGACTTTCATGAGAGGGAATCAAGTGTTAGTCTCTAAAAGGAAAGTAGTAGTACTATCCTAAGAGAGACACATGTGAGAAAGGAAAGATTCATTAGTTATCTAGTGAAATACTTCAAATAGACAGAATGAATATATTAAAGCAAATACAACACAAAATGTACCAAATCCAATGAAGTAGTTAAATTTCCTTAGTATATACGAAAAAAATATACTGCAAACATATAAATAATAGTCTTACAATATTCACGATACATGCATGAAAATGTGTCGCCTCAACGAGATTTTGATTATTAGGTTAAATATCCAAGTACATAGTTGTAATGGTGAGACACTACCTCCAATTGTTGAACATTAATTCACTCTTTGCTTCTCCAAAGAATGATATTCTCTCCTATGCCAAGCTAGAGAACCCAAGCTTAGCTCTCCAAAGTCTATGAATCCAAAATCCCCCCTTTTTCTTGATTTATGAGGGTGTATTTATAACTAATGAGGTGATTGTCCACCTCCCACATGACTCTTGACCTCCCTCGTGACTCTTGAGCTTATACTATGAATTTTAAAATTCTTACATGACATTTGAGCTACTATATGACTCATTTGTACACATTTGAATTTTCATATTCCACATATGACTCTTGGACTTCCACACATTACAATATTTCCTTTCACTTTTGATAATTACATCATTACATCCACAAACGATGTGGAAATACACATTGACACATATGAAACTATGATGAAACTTGTATAATGCCATGACTTGGAAAAATATGATTCATATATTCATTATGATATGTCCAATCCAAGTGTCTCTTCTTGCTACTACGACTGTAACTTCTTCATGATGGATCTTGCATGTATTCCATCTTCGTCCTCTAAGAGGTTGATTGATATAGATTCCTTATGTGATATTTAACTTTAGTATTCTATTTTAATATTGTGTCGCTTCATCTTCTTGATTAATTATCATCTTGTCTTTACATATTCCCAAGTGTCTTCTAGCACAGTCTCCTTCTCCTCTTCTCTGAGAATCGTCCTGTCATGTCAAGATATAGTACCTGCAAGTGAAATCAACTTATGAAAAGATGAAATTAGTCCCAAAATATCCTAATATAACTTTCTTCATGAGAATCATTTACTAGCCTGGAACTGCTTACAGGACCAGGTGAAAGGATTAGAGATTATGTAGTGCATAGTTCTTGAGGATGGGAGTGAGGGACTCGGGCTTGCAACTGTGCAATGCGCAGTTATGTAATCCTAAGAAGAATTATTACATAGTTGAGGGCCACAATGAGGTATGATTTCGAACTGTAATAGTGTAATGTGTAGTTTTGGAGGGAGACAGGGTAGTTGGATTACATAGTTACGCAGTTCAAGGATTAAATGCAAGCAAAAATCTAAGAGAAAATGTGACTATGCAATGTGCAGTCCTTGGAGGAATTTATTGTGCATTGCACACTTCCAAGAGGCAGGAAATTTTGACTAAGGCTTGAGACTTCACAATGCACAGTTCAGGGAGATGGTTTGGGAGGAGGTTGACTGGAGAAGGATCATGTGCAAAACATAACTAAGTGGGGGATCTAAGAGGTGAAATATAGAAAAAAAAAATGACTTTAACATGATCACACACTTGTAGATTATCAACCACTCTACATGGAAGCATTTACCTTGCACAATCATCATTTTCCTATTGAAACGACAATATTACAATACTTTCCTCCGAGTGCGACACTTAAGATGCACTTTTTGACGCAAGTGATAACACTAGTGAAATAGTGCTCAGGACTTGGGGAATGTACCTAGTGCATGTTTATATGATGGATAGAACATAGTAGTGCAGGAGAATGAATCATAACTACTCTTCAAGAATGTACAAATGACTCCCTTTGACTAGAAGCAACAGTTTCCTAACCACCAGATGACACTTGCGAAAAGATAAAAGTGCAAACAAAAATTACAAAGGATTAAATGAATTGAAAGTGACACATGCCAAAGTGAATATAACATGAAAACAACACATTTTAACATGAAAGAACTAAAAAATGAAAGTCGTGAACGTGAAAGTGACACTCGTGAAAATAAAAGTGTGCCAAAGTGACAATTGAGGAAATTCACTAAGATAAAAGTACAAATGTATTCAAAGTGAGGGAGAATATCAATTGAGAGTATGAACTTAATATATACATGTGTTTTGTATTACATTGTGCTTATGGATTGTAAATTCATTGTCACTAGTGATTTCATGATCCTTACCTTCAAGAGTTGTGCAATGCCTATCTAAGGTTACATGGAAAGATGTGTGTTTGTGAATTCATCGAAGACATAGCATGTGTGAGAAAGTTACTTTGAGACTTAGAAAAATACTTAACACTTTGAAGAACATTAGACGACAATGAAGTTACCATGGAATGATAGATCACAAGATCCTTAGTAGGCTCCAAAATTTTAGTGTAAGAAAAATTTAGGAGGGTGTCTGTCTCAATGACAATACTTGGCAACACACTGATAGAACTCCAACTTCTTTGTCTAGTTATACATTTTAAGTGCAAGGTCTCATTATTTCTAGAAGTATTGATTCATCGTGAGGATTAATTTTATACAACCATATCACAAAAAAAAATAGATGAACGACTTCAAAATTAGCTTCTTCAAGGGGAAACCTCCTTTACATCACTTATAATAACAATTCTTGGATGATACAAAAAATAACACCTCCTTGGCATATATAGGATTCTAAGGGGTCACAATATATTTAGAGCCTACATTAAAATAATAATGTAATGGAAAATTAATAACAATAGTGGGATTCTATGGGGAACAACAATAACAATAGGGGTTACACTAACAATAAGAATAAGGGGGCTACACTAGTATTATAGGGCCCTAACATGCACCTTTCCTTCAAATAAGTGTTTTAATCAACATTTGAGTAGTTCTGGATGCTTTATCATCCTCCCATGTGGAATATTTAGTGGGTAATTTCTTCCACTTAATGAGATATTCTGAAATTAATCGATTTTGTAGAAATTGGGTTCTTTTTCCATGACTCCTTCAGGATCAAATATGATTTTTCCTTCTTCTTCAAGTTTTGGAAATACTATTTGAACTGGGATGTTATCGTTGATAACCTTATTTAAGCATGAAACATGAAAAATTGGGTGTACTCAGGAAGATGCAGGCAACTCCAATTTGCTCTCCATAGTACCAATCTTTTGCAACACCTTGTATGGACCATAGTACTTGGGTGATAATCTACTATCCTTCTTAAATTGAATGAGGGGCATTTGTTTGTATGATTGTAGCCTTAAAAATACTCATCCGCCTACATCAAAACTTATTTCACTACAATGTTGATCTTCATGTTGTTTCATTTGATTTTGTGCTAGAGTGAGGTTATCCTTTAAGAGTTAGAGAACTTGTTATTGATGCTCGATGTGATCTTCCACTTCTTGAATCTTAAAATTTTCTCTTAAATATGATGTGATGGATTTTGTATGATAGCCATAAATTTCCATAAATGGGGTCATATTTTCTGCAGTATTGAAGGAAGTGTTATACCATCATTCATATTTTGTTTGTTTATTAGATACAAAGCAACGAAGATATCCTTCCAAACATTTTTTTAATATTTTTGAAACCTAATATTTGGGATTAGGTAAATCCATGTAAATATTGTAAATAGGAAAATAAAGAGAATTGGAAGAAGAAGATATATTGAGAGATGAAACCCAATAGTCTATGTTAGGATGAATTCCAATCACAAGCGTACGGAAAAATCTCACTTTAGCTGTGCATAACAAACAGCCCTAACATCAAAGATGGATGCCAATTTATTTAGATATATAGTTAGTTGACCAAGAAAAATGCTACAAAATGCATATCTATGCAGTAAAAGAAATTAAGCAATAAATAAAAGCAAGATTTGCTCCATGCATCCAATGGACAAGAAAAGAATTTTTGTATTTATGAAACCTAGGAAGGGAACATAGAAAGATGTTACCAGTCCCCCTCAATGGAATGGGTTCTTGTATGTCCTCATCACTTTAGATCTAAGATCTCTCTCTCTTGATAGTGTAGAAAACCCAAACAAAAATGGAACTCAAAGGGAGTTCACAAGCAAAAAGATAGAAAAATATGACAATGATGGAGGATCAAAGTTAGACCAAGAGTATAGATCGAGAGTGATATTTAGGAAAAAAAAGGTAGTGAGTGAATGGAAAAACCCCTCTATTTATAAGAAAATATTGAGTTAGTCTAGATATCGGTGCATAATTAAAATATTATTAACCAAATCTAGATCCAACTTTTATGGAATATTTTATTATATTTGTTAGAGGGAAAAAGAATTTGAATTTGGTCAAATCCATTTATTTGTAAATAATAAATAAATAAATGATTTATTTATTATTTTAAGAGTGTGGTTGAGTAATAATTAAATAAATAGTGATTTATTCAATTATTTATAAATTATTTGGTCAAATTTCACAAGGAATCTTATTTAAATAAGGTTTAAATAATTATTCCTAGAAAATATAATAAGATAAATAGTGATTTATCTAATTAATTTTCCTGTTTTGGGTTAAATATGACTAGGAATATTAATTAAACTATTGTTTAACTAATTATTCCTTGAGAAAAATCAAACAAATATGGATTTATTCAATATTTCCTCATGGGGTTTCCTATTTAGACCATAAAAAACCTAATTAATTAAGGATTACTAATTCATTTTTCATAGTGAAAGAAATTTTACTTAGGGTAAAATTGGTCTTACATGATGTACTTTGGTCCATCTAATAGTAACATGTTAGATGACTAAAAATTGGTGTAACGGATTTCCCCCTAGCGTGTGAGTGTTAGGAGCTAATCATATGACCGAAGTACGTTGTAAGAACCCAATCACTAGACACTGAAAGGGAAGTCAGAGAGAGAGAAATAGAAGGTATACCAAATTGCTAGAGGACAAGACCATGAGGAGGTGATACTTACAGGTGTGACAAGTCTCTTTTATGAGTGAGTAAATGCGCTACAAGAGTCAGGGGAGGCATGCCTATGCCGGCCGAGACAAAGTACAAAGAATAATGCGTCTAGTAAACAAGGGGCTGAAATATATAGTACATGCTGGCATGAACATGAGGCAGATAAAAACATGATAATGGATCCCACATACATACTATGCCTGGGATAACATCCAGGACTTATACAATAATATCTGAGTACATGAGATATAAGTACAACCAAAGAGGCCTTGTAAAGAGGAGAGGGATCTGAAAATCTGAATGATACATGCAAACTAAAAGGTGATGTACGTGGCTGATGCGGGAACCATCAAATCTGTGGAGCTGCATTGAAGTCTGTAATGAAGAGGTCATGCAGGCATGTGGGGGGCTACCTGAAGGGTCACCCCCTCATGAGGTCTGAAACATATCACACACACACAAGGATCACCGGTACAATCTATTGCATCACTGAACCATCAAGTATATAGATCTCGATCATGCCGTATGGAGCTGGAATTGAGAAACAATCAAGTTAAATGGTAATAAGGGGTCCCTTTTCTTGATCCGAGGAACCAAACAAGAGTGGAAGTTGGAACCAAGGTACACTACCATCTAGACCTATCTTCTGGAATAAATGGGTTGATGTCGGCAAAAGAAGGTCTGCCATAGGTGAGGCAATAAGGGATCCTCAACTAAGGCACGAGAGATAATAGTATAGCAACTGACAAACTGACACCAGGGATGATGATGGAATGGGGGGTACTGAGTAGCAGGCTGACGACTTCCCTTGTTAGAGCATGAAGGGCATGGATGACTTGGTAGCAACTGATACAATATCAAAGGGGACAAGGGACAGTAGGACTGAAGGCCATAATGTGCAACACGAGAGAGGAACCAAGCAATGAAGGATGGAGGACTATAGCGGGATACAAAGGGACTCGGGATAGACTCCCTGGATACGATGATGACTCAAATTGGATGCTCTAAACAAGGGTGACTTGATGATTTTGCCACACATAAAAGGTCCGGTGGGTACCATAAAAACATGAGTACAAGAGGGTTACTCATGAAGAAATTCGACACGAACATGGACAAGTATGGAGGCAAAGTGGTGCCCCAAATACAAGTGTTGCAAGTGAAGTAATTCAATTTTTAAGAGTGGTGAAGTGACCCTTCTTGGAAAAAATTTGTCCTGGTGAAGTATCAAATCACAAAAAATGATAAGTTGGTTATCTAAAAGAAATAGAACATGCCTTTCAGGAAGGAAATGCTAAGGGTATTATTTCTTAAGATAGAGTGCATTACAAGGATTAGGAAGGGGGTGGCCTTAGAAATACTCTAAGAGGTATGCCCCTTTACCTAAATCCTTACTAATAATGTAAGGGCCTAGCCATAATGAGTCAAACTTGCCATGACCGAGGACATCATGGTTCTGGTCATACACCAGAACGAGATCACCTTCGTGAAAAGTACGAGCGTGGAATTTTTTATCATATTGAGCTTTGATGTATTTCTTAGCTGCTTCAGTGGTTTCCAATGCAACACGATGGTCTTTAGAAGAATGCTTAAGCATGATAAGTCTTTTTTCTAAAGGTTGGGTGTCAGGGAGAAGTTCGACAGCTAGAATAAGGGAAGAGATTTCACACTCGATCGGTAAAAATTCCTCCTCGTCGAAAACAAGGTGGAAAGGAGTAAACCCAATGGAAGTTTTAACAAAAGTTCTATAGGCCCAAAAAGTAGGGAAGAGCATAAGGTTCCAGTTGGTTTTATGCTTATCCATTTTTTGTTGAAGCATGGTTTTAAGGATTTTATCAACTGCTTCAACTTGGCCATTACCTTGGGGGTAATAGGAGGATGAATATTGGTGCTCAAGGCCCAACAGAGAGGATAGCTTACGCCATATCTCGTCTTCAAAATGTGGGCCATGGTCAGATACCAATTTTTTCGAAACACCAAATCAAGCGAGAACATGGTTAAAGAAAAAGAGGGTTGCGGTAGTTGTCATGTTGTTAAACATTGGCATGGCCTCAGCCCATTTTTTGAAATAGTCAATTGCCATGGTGATATACTTGTGGTTACCAGCAGATGGAGCTCAACACTCCATAAAGTCTATGGCCCATTTACAAAAAGGACCATCTGAGATGACAAGATGGAGGGGAGCCAGAAGGGATCGCACCTTAGGGGAAAAATGTTGGCAATTGGAACAGTGTTTGACTGCTTCAATGCAATCACCAAAGAGAGAAGGCCAAAAATACCCTGCATGCATGATTTTCTGGGAAGTGGCGAGACCAGAGAGGCAGCCACCACAAGCGCCGCTATGGCAGTAATTGAAGACTTGCTCAACTTCAGCATGTGTGAGACAACGACAAAGAATAGTATCTACATCGCAACGATAAAGGTCATCATTGATAAGAAGGTAGCGGGGGGTCTGGTATCAGATACATCGTCGAGCATCATGATCAATATGGAGGGAGAAATTTTGGGTTCGCAAATAAGTGAGGATGTCACCATACCAAGGATCATCTATGGTAATGGAAAAAAAAAAATCATCGATAAAACCATCATTAACTGGAGGATCCTGCATACCGGTAGGTAATTCAAAAATGAGTTCAGCGAGGGCTAAACCTTTCTTACTTTTGGGTGTGACAAATTCAAGAATGGATTCCTGGAGGATAGAAATCCAACGAGTATACTTCCCACTAATGATATAACGGCTCAATAGGAAGGCCATAGGGTTGGAATTATTCACGAACTTGGTGGAATGTATAAGGATATAATGACAAAGTTTTTGGACCAAGAACACTACATCTAGTGCTAATTTCTCTTCATCTGATTAGGATACAGGGGCACCTACAAGGTTCTTGCTGACATAGTAGATAACATGCTCGATTCCATTTTCATCTTCCTGAATAAGGACTCCAACGACGGAATGGGTGGAGGCTGAGATGTACAGGATGAAATCCCTATCAAAGTCAGGGGGACGAATCAAGGGAGTGGATGTGAGAGCATGTTTCAGGGCATCAAAATACTCTTGAGCATATCCATCCCAAACAAATGGAATGTTAGATCTGAGGAGTCTAAGGAACCCATGCGCGGTGGTGACATAGTCAAGTACGAACCATTGAAGAAAATTAGCTTTGCCTTGGAGGCTTTGTAACTGGTGTAAGGTACGAGGAATAGGAAGCTCAAGGATGGCTTGAAATTTCAAGGGATCAAGTGTTATACCATCTTTAGACACAACGAAGCCTAGAAGACGGCTGACAAGAACACAAAAGACACACTTCAGCGAGTTGAGGCGGATATTATACTTGTGACATCGGAGAAATACAGTACGCAGATCATGGAGGTGTTGCACCAAATGTTTATAATGTGCAGTGATGTCATCTAAATAAGCAAGGATAATATGATCCAGGTCATGGAAAAAATAAGACATGGCCCACTGAAAAGTGGCTCCGGCATTCTTAAGGCCAAACGGCATGACCCTATAGGTGAAGGTTCCCCATGGACTAATGAACAGAATCTTAAGCTGATCAACATGAAGGATAACAATCTAGCTGTATACGGAGAAACCATCCATGAAGGATAGAACCTCGTGCCCCACACACTCGTCAATTATTTGGTCAATGAATGGTGTGGGGAAGTTGTCTTTGGGACAAGCTTTGTTCAGGTCGCGAAAGTCAGCGTAGACGCGGATGGTGTCTTTTTTCTTGAGAAGGAGAACTAGATTGGACACCCAAGTGGTGTATTCAATGGGATAGATAAAACCAGCCTACTTGAGCTTATTAATTTCAGCTTTGACAACCCCTCATCTGGAAGGATTAATGGGTCTCAACTTCTGATGGACAAGATTGGCATCGGGCCATGTATCGATATGATTTTTTACAATGGTGGGATCAAGTTCAGGAATTTCTAAATAGGACCAGGAAAAAACATCGTGGAATTCCTTGAATAGCTTGGTGTAAGCCTCAATTTCTTCCAGGGTGCATTGGGCACCCAAGGTAATGTTTTCTTCTACCCCTGTTTTGTTAGAAATGTTAATTTTAATGGTAGTAGAGATATTGGCCATATTTCCTTCTTTGAAAACATCGGGTGTAGGGATGGGATTTCTAAACCAATTGACTTCATCAAGAATGAAGTCTTTAGTTTCCACAACATATTGGTCATGGGTCTGTTGTAGGAGGTAGTACGCACAGTGGTGCATATCATCCCATGGAAAGTGAGGGTTGGTCATTGCTTCAATAATTTCTTTATCGGAATGGAAGATGGGGTGACTGGAGGAAGGGAGACCACCTGATGTGGTAGAGCTACCTGACTCATCATCATGTGAATAAATGCTCACATGCACAACACCATAGTGGGTGACAGAAGAGTAAGCAGATAAAGGATCTGTTAATTTTGAGCCCAAGGTGATCGCTAAAGGGAGGTCAGGCAAAACACAAGAAGAAGTCTCAAGGGGGTATTCCACCGAGGGCCTCATGGAAGATAATAGGTAGAAAATGGTGGTTGAAGACTTCGTCATTTTGACATCAGGAGGGGGAATGTCAATGGGAGCAGGCAAGTCCTCTATTTCTACTGAAGCAAAACTCACAAACAACGGAGATGTGAACTTGTTGCGCTTGGCCTCGAATTGTCGAACCACTTCTAAAGAGGAGAGGTACTCTTCAAGGAGGGGATAGAGGTGAATGTAGTGGCCATGGAAATCACACAAATCACAAGGGTGATTTGTGCACAAGGATTTGAGTTTCAGGACTGAATCAGGTATAGTGACATAGACCTCAGGGATATCAGATTCTAGAAATGTTTCATTGACCATGGGCTTAAGACAAGGCAATTACAAACAGGTATGGGTGGAATGACTGACAAAATCACACAAAGCACACTGGGTGGTACGCTTTGGAGGTCGAGGAGGAGCAGGATTTGTCTGGGTGGCCTTATCTTTATATTCCTTCTTGCGAGCTTTCCCCCCTTCACTCGAAGTTGTCGCAATAGGAGGAGGTTCCTCTTGAGGTGGTTGAGGCACGGTAGCAGAGGGAGGAGTCATGGGGACTGGTTGAACCGAGGTCAAAGAAAGATAAGGTTTGGGCTGACTAGGCGGGGTAGAGGCTCAGGGATCAACGTACTAGACTGGGATCCCCATGGTCAAGTTAGGAAGGAATAATGTTGGAACAGGGTCTCCCACAAGTTGCGAAACTGGTCCATTTTGAATACTTTTGATTATATTTAATCTAACGCAGGGGTTTTGCGGCTGGTCAAAGCCCCGAAAGTGTTGTAATGGGTAAAAGGGTAAACCAGGAGTCCGAAAACCATGGTTTGCAGACCATAGGAATGTCTAGGCTAGATTATTATAAATAGAGGAAAATTTTTGTATTGTAAGGTAGGAATGATGAGCTATTGATGCGAATTGTGGTTTAAGCTATCTGTTTGGGTTTTGGGGAAAGGACTCCTATTGGCTGTGTGCACGGAGATCCAAGTCTAGCTATGTGCGGACCCTGCTGCTGTGTGCGTAGGATAGGAAGGGAATTGTAAGAAGGAATTGATGAATGAATGAATAAGAAAGGTTGATAGAGAACTGAATCTGTGAGTACTCTTTGTGTGAACTGTTGGTAATTACTACATTTTTTATTTTCTATATTTGAACTGCGAAGATCTGTGTAAGTGTGTTTCTATATCTAGATCTATTTTGTTCTGTTATACAATACTGTGCTACTGTTGTAAAATAATATAATTATAGATCTAGCGCATGTGGTTGCAAATCGATACCTAAGTGACCCTACGTAGAACAAGGTAATATGGGAATTACCAGGTCTAACGCAGCCCTGCTTGCCTTACCTATCCTTTCTCAGGGTGCGGAAACCTCATTCTGGCACCCACCCATACTACTTCGGGTGAGACTTTGACCTGCAAAAGCGGGTCACTGCCGAAAGGGCTAGTAGTATAGGGGTTTTTTGGCAAACCTTCAGCTCCAAACCTGGGTCAGGACCCCTCGAGCCAACAAATGGTTCCATTTCCAGGACCTGTGGCATTTTGTGGAAGTGATCAGGTACTGACAAGAAAATAATGAAGGTCTAACACGGAGGTGAATGATCTCTACTTTGGAGGGAAGTACAACACGGAGTGGTAAGTACTATAAAGCCGATCAAGAAAAGGATCACTCTGTCGGTAGCCCGCTAAGAAGAGCAACGATGCGAGGTTCGCCAGTTACCCCCATGTCAAACTCATGAGAGAGCAAGCCCTCGACCAAAACCTCGCTAGAAGGAGAGATGGAAATACACTTGAAATTACCTGCCTTTAAAGGAGAAGCTGATGAGGACATGGATCATTTTTGGTTCGTGGCCGACTCGGTATGGACTGCATAGGGGGTGGAGAGCGATATTGTGAAGAGAGAACAGTTGTCCCTGGCCTTCGAAGATCGAGTGCTAGATTGGTATATGTGGTACATATCTCAAAACAGGAGTGCATCTCTTCAAAATATTAAGGACGGTGTAAAAAAATAGTTTCGGAAGCCAAAATCGTACTCTCAATTGGTAGCAGAAGTAAAAGACTTCAAGCAAGGAACATCGAAGTCGGTATGGGAGGCTGATCAGTGATTGAAGAAAGTGATTAGGGAAGGAGGGTTCAAGTACGACGATAGACAACACATGAAATGGTTCATAGCTATGTTTCTACCTCATTTACGTATACCAATGGGCCAACAGACCTTTGAATCGCAGGACGACACGCTAGGGGGAGTATAGAAAATTCAAGAGTAGCTCAGAGCCATGCACATGGAAATTCAGAGCTTATGGATGGAATGGGGAAAAGGAGATAACGTAGACCTCTGGTGCATACGATGTCGGGTGTCTGGCCATACAAAGGACTAGTGTCCTATATTGACGGATTACATGCAGGCAGGCAGACCTAGTCCACTACGCTTCGGCTCTAGTGGATCTGTGCTATGGTGCGAGGATTGTCAGGTAGTGGGACTACATGATACGGCCCAGTGCCCTCGACTAAATATGGGCGAACTAAAGCAATAGTGGTGTAGGTTCTGCCAGTCGGTAGGGCACGATGAGCATAAATATCGCACGTATGACTTAATTGTGGATCGAGGGAACCTCTATAGGGTAGAATCAGACCCTACGTCACCAAGATCCCCTACAAAATTTGGTGGCTCCCCAAGGGGCAGGGGAGGTCGAGGAGGAAGCACAATATGGAGGCAGGGTAGCTGATCTACTATAACTGCGGGGAGGTAGGACACTTCATAAGGGACTTCCCGAATCCCACCAGGAAATCCTGCAAATATTTTCGGCAGCTAGGCCAGGATACGCAGAATGTGCATAGATTTAAAACCAAGCTAAGGAATGCAGATCCAAGTGGAAAATTCATGATACGCAGCAGGATGGTCACCTAGGGAGCAGAGGAGGAGCTTGCCTCTCAGGAAAAAGTGAGTTTCAAAGAACAGGAACCATTGGCAGTCCTCGCGCAATTATCGGCACACCTCAAGAAAGAGGAAGGGGTTGAGCCCTTTCTAAAGGCATGTTTGAAATTACTAAGTAACCTAACAGCTGTAGAAAATCCTTAAGTATTACCGCATAGCTGTGCAGCCCGGTCCAACACATTTCCTAAGACCATGGATGTACACAAGCTATACAACTATAAGAAACGCACCAGAAGAGAAATGCGGTTGACTGTGCAGATTGGCGACTACGAGATGGATCAAGTTATTCTCGATCTGAGGTCAGATGCAAACATATTACCAGAGAAAACATGGAAACAAATGGGAGAACCTAAGTTGGAATGGTCCACCATCTAGCTACGCATGGCAAATCAACAGAAAATTATCCCACTAGGACGGTTGCCAAAAGTCATGGTAGATATCGTAGGAGTAAAAGTCCTAGCTAACTTTGAAGTCATAGAAATCGTGGAAGATACAGATCCATACCCTGTACTCCTTGGACTAGACTGGGTTAGAGACATGGGGGGCATCATCAATCTCAAGAAGTGCAGCATGGTGTTTGAGAACGATGGTACATGCGTAATAGTACCACTAGATCCGACAGAAGGCGTGCGATATACAGAGCCAGCCTACGATAAGGAGGAACTAGATCACATTTACAGATTGATGATGCAGGACAAAAATAGAGTTAACCCCACAGCAGACAGAATATTCTGTGGGAGAGACAGTGAATGCTTTTCTGACGCTGATGCGGAACTAGAGATTTGGCAAAACCGGTTACACGAGGTTTCGGTGTTGCGCTACCCTCGGGTCGCAAGGACCCTCTACTGCATTTCCTCGGAGGTAAGAGATCTACCCCACTTTGATGAGGCTAGTAATGTCCATGAATTCCTAAGGAAATTGGAAGCTAGGGTGCCAAGAGAATGATGGCTCTAGGCCCTTAATCTGGCTATGCATGGGACACCCGTGTGTTGGTGGGATACCCACAAGAAAGAATTCTCGGACTGGGAAGCATGTCGGGATAGGACGATTCTGCGGTTCGCCCCTCCAGCTGACATATGCACCAAGATGTTCCTTGGACCTGGGGATCCTAGTGCACATCTGCGTACCTAGATGGCCAAATGGTCCAACCAAACTACAGAAGAATGGGTCCATCTATTTTTTCATGCCTTGGGCCCTATCCTGGCTGCGTGGTACTTAGATGCAGAGTTACACCAATGCACCCGCCACTAGGAAGTGCTAAAAGAGAACTTTGCAGGAATGTTCAGATTGATTGGGGTGACAGAGATGCTCAACAAGGCTCTACAGGACATTGATATGTTTGTATTTAAGAACTCTCACCACCACGCCGCACCAGTGTTCCTAACATGGGAAGCGCAGATGCAAGACATAGCCAACTGTCGAAGCTTGGTGATTGACGAAGAAGAAGATAACCCTCGAAACATTTTTGTCCTGAAATCTGAAGGGGAATGCACTGTTATTGGGCCATCTCTGCATAATATTGATGTAACATAGCCTCTCAATCTGCGTGACGTTAATATTGGGATGAAAGAACACCCTAAGCTGGCTAAAATTGGGGATTATTGGGACGAAGGACTGTAGGAAAAATTGCAGAATTACTCACGTAGTATCAAGACTTATTTCCAACGAAGTTTTCTGAGCTCAAGGGAATCACCGGGTACCTCGACACTATGCACATCACTCTGAAACCTGAGACACACCCCTTCAAGCAGCAACCTTACCGACTGAATCCTAAATATAAGCAAAAGGTCAAAGAAGAGCTAGAAAAAATTATTGCCGTAGGTATCATTGAACCAGTTGAACAGTCAGATTGGGTAAGTCCAATGGTCATCCAGGAAAAGAAGACCAAGGGGGGAATTTTAATCTGTGTAGATCTACACAAGTTGAATGATGCCTGCATCCATGACCCCTTCCCTACACCTTTCTCCGATGAAATCCTTAATAGCGTGGGTGGACAGGAGGCCTATTCCTTCACTGATGGGTTCTCAAGGTACCACCAGATCTAAATTGCACCTGAAGATCGTAGTAAGACTACCTTCGCAACTAAATGGGGGTCCTTTTAGTATACGGTCATGCCCTTTGGTCTCAAGAACGCACCTACTATTTTTTCAAGGGTCGTAGTTGCTGTATTCAAGGATTTTATTCATAATTTCCTAGAGGTTTATTTCGATGACTGGACGGTTTTCGGCCTAGTAAAGGAGCATGTCTCTAACCTGCGAATAATGTTTGATGTGTGCCGAAAGCACCAGATTTCCTTGAATATTAAGAAGTGCATATTCTGTGTACCATTTGGGATATTTATCGGACACATAGTCTGTCGGCAAGGGTTGATGGTTGATCTTGCAAAGCTAGCCACAATTATAAACCTTGCAGTCCTAGCCACAGAAAAATAGTTGCATTCTATTCTTGGACACATGGGCTATTACAGGAAATTCATTCAAGGGTACACCCTGATCACAACACCCATGGAAAAGCTGCTTAAAAAAGATGTTTCCTTTTTCTGGGATGATGAATGTCAGAAGAGATTTGAACTGCTCAAAGAAAAGATGATTTATGCACCCATACGCATATTTCCTGATTGGTCAAAGGAATTTCATGTACATGTGGATGCATCAGGCATCATTTTGGGCATTGTCCTCACACAGCCTGGAGAAGGAGATATTGATCACCCAATTTCCTTTGCGAGTCGGAAACTCTCAGGCACAGAACGGAACTACTCTACCACTGAACGCGAAGGATTGGCTATGGTCTATGCGTTACAAAAATATCGGCACTATCTACTGGGTGGCCACTTTAAAATGTTCATTGATCATTTGGCTTTGAAATACCTAGTCAACAAGCCTGTGTTGGGGGGGAATATTTGCCGATGGATGTTGCTATTCCAGGAATATGATTTTGAGATCATCATCAAGCCCAGAAGGTTGAATGCAGGCCCGGATCATCTGTCTCGCATTGAAACAGGGGAAGAACCTACTAACTTGGAAGAGGGTTTACTAGATGCGCAGTTGTTCACCATTAATGTGGTTGACACACACTTCGCTGATATCATTGAGTTCCTCACTATAGGCATGGCCCCTACAGAATATTCAATACAGCAAAAGAAGGAGTTGGTTACTCGGGAAACAGATTTTAATATCATCGCCGACCAGTTAGATAAGCTAGGCGCAGATGAAATACTACGCAGATATGTCCTGGAACATGAACGTCCTACCATATTAGCAGAAACACACGAAGGTGTTGCAGGAGGCCACTATGCAGGATGAGCAACGACACACAAGATTTTGAGGGTTGGGTTATGGTGGCCTACCCTGCATCAAGATTCTTACACTTATTGTAGATCATGCGACACCTGCTAGCGAACAGGACGGCCCTCATGCCGAGATGAGATGCCATTACAGCCTCAAGTGGCTTTACATGCTTTTTACAAATGGTCCATTGATTTTATAGGAACCATCAATCCACCGGGAAAGAAAACAGGTGCGCGCTACATTATCACTGCCATTGACTACGTCACTTGATGGGCTGAGGCACAAGTGGTGAAGGATTGCACTATGGATACTGTTGCGCACTTCATCTTTGAGTAGATTCTGACCAGGTTTGGCTGCCCAAAGATCCTGATGAGTGACAGAGGTACACACTTTTTTAACCAAATGATTCAAGCCTTGAATGAAGAATTCTGGATCCACCATGCAAAGAGTACACCATACCATCCCCAGGAAAATGGAGCGGTTGAAGCTTTTAACAAAATTTTGGAACAGGAATTAACTAAGGTTTGCAATGCCAATCGTAGTGACTGGGATGTTTGCATTCCCTCTATTCTGTGGGCCTACCGCACGACCTGCAAGAAACTAACAGGAAGTACCCCCTTCTGAATGGTCTATGGCAAGGAGGCCATTATGCCCATAGAGTATGTTGTTTCTAGCCTACGCATCGCAGCATTTACAAATATGGCGGACCCCGATATCATAGAGGAGCGTCTTGCGCAGCTTGTGGCTTTGGAGGAAGATCTGTTTATTGCTAATTTCCATCAATAGGTTCAGAAGGCTTGCGATAAAGCATGGCATGATCGACATATTAGTCAAAAGACATCGTCACAGGCGACCTTGTCCTTTTATACAATAGCCAATTTGTGAAACACCCAGGAAAATTTTGGCAGCACTGGCTTGGTCCCTACACAATTAAGGAAATTACGAATGGCAAAGAAGTCCAGCTAGCTACCCTACGTGAAGACATCTTACCTGGCTTTGTTAATGGGATTTGACTCAAGCCATACCGGGTTCAATGACTATATGGCAGATATAGTGACTCGGGACGAGTCACAAGATTTTCTTGGGGTACTGTTGGAATAGGGTCTCCCACAAGCTTTGAAACTGGTCCACTTTGAATAATTTTTATTAGATTTAATCTAGCGCAGGGGTTTTGGGGTGGGTCAAAGCCCAAAAAGCATTGTAATGGGTAAAAAGGTAAACCAGGGGTCTGAAAACCACATTTTGCGGACCATAGGAATGGCTAGGCTAGATTATTATAAATAGAGGAACATTTTTGTATTGTAAGGTAGGAATGATGAGATATTGATGCGAATTGTGGTTTATGCTATCTGTTTGGGCTGTGTGTGCGGAGATCCAAGTCCAGTTGTGTGTGGACCCTGTTGCTTTGTGCACAGTCTGGGAAGGGAATTGTAGGAAGGAATTGATGAATGAATGAATAAGAAAGGTTGATAGAGAACTGAATCTGTGAGTACTCTTTGTGTGAACTATTGGTAATTACTGCATTGTGTATTTTCTATATTTGAGTTGCGAAGATCTATGTAAGTGTGTTTCTGTATCTAAATCTGTTGTGTTCTGTTATACAATATTGTGCTACTGTCGTAAAAGCATATAATTATAGATCTAGCGCACGTGGATGTTAATCGAGACCTAAGTGACCCTACATAGAATGAGGTAATCTGGGGATTATAGGGTCTAACGTAGCCCTACTTGCCTTACCTATCCTTTCTCAGGGTGCGGAAACCTGGTTCCAGCACCCACCCATACTACTTCAGGTGAGACTTTAACTTGCGAAAGTAGGTCACTACCGAAAGGGCCAGTAGTATAGGGGTTTGTTGGCAAACCTTGAGCTCCGAACCTGGGTCAGGACCCCTCAAGCCAATGGATAAGGTAGCCATAACAAGTACTAAAAATACTCTAGGAGGGGGAGCTAATAATGGCATCTGATCGGAGGGGTAATGGCCAGGCGGGACAGCTCCAAGGTGATTAAGGTCAGGAGGAACCATGCCGGGAGGGTAGACAGGCTCATGGATACCAGCTGTAGATGAGGGGCCTTAAGGAGGGGGTCCTAAAGGTTGGTTCAAAGTGCTAGGAGCAGGTTGCAAAGGGTGGGGCTGCTGACTAGTCAAATCGAGCCACTTGAGGGAAGCCTGAGATGATTGTATCATGAAAACGTTCGATGAGATGGGATCAAAGAGAGGAGGAGGAAGACCAAGGAAAGAACCAAGAAAAGAGGAGACTTTGTAAACTCCGAGTGAGACACTGGCCAAACGTTTGATGGTTTTCTTGTTGGGCACCAAAGAGATGATGGACTCAAGGGAGGTCTAAGACGTCAGTTCATAATATTTCAACTGGCTAATGGTGACTATCTTTCCATTATGAAAGGAAATCTTGCGGTGAACCACAGATGGGACAGAAGACATCGCATAAGTGTAGCTACGACCCAATAGAATGTTGTAATCTAAGGGGACATCAATGACTTCTATGTCAACGCAAATAGTCTTGCCCGCAAGAGTAATAGGACAATTGCGGAATAGGCCAATGGGCTGGGAAGAGTGGCCATCCCACGCTCGGAGGGTGATAGTGGAAGGGGTCAACTCAGGAGATCCAATTTTTTTCCAAACCGAAGAGAACATCACATAGGTGGATGCCCCCTCATCAATGATACAACGAGAGACGTTGGCATTATGGATCTTGACGAGGAATTGGAAGGCGAAAGAAGCAGGAAAGGGAAGATGTTATGACTAGTCAACATCAAAGATGATCAAACGATCATCTGAAGGATCCATAGCGCCCATGGAAGTTAGTAGAGCTTTTCATTGGGCACTACTGGAGGAGTTCTAGTGTTGAGATGGCAGCAAGAGATTGCACCAAATCATCTACTATACTATACGAATGGGAAGCATTGCCATAAGCAGCATTTCAGCGTAATGGTCCCTTGGGGATATTGGTATGAACCTCTGCCTTAGGCTGAGGGATCTGTAAAGGACCATTGGCTGTCGAAAGAGGCTCTATGGAACCTAAAGAAGGGGGCTTGGGGGTAGATGTAGTAGGAGGCTTTTTGTACTAATGGGACCGAGTCTGAAGGTTAAGGTCAACAGTAATGGGTTGGTCAGATTTCATCATGAGAATCTGGTAATCGGAGGTACCAGATGGAGGAGGTTGAGTGGCCTCCTGGCCTTCAGGTGGTTGGGTTGCCACAAATCCTTACTGCCAATTTTTTTAGATCTACAGTTAGTTTACCAAGACAAATGCTACAAAATCCAAATCTATGGAGTAAAAGACATTAAGTAGTAAATAAAAGAAATAGTTGCTTCATGCATGCAATGGAAAAAGACAAGAACATTTTTAAAGAATTTTTGTATTTATGACACCTGGGAAGGGAACATAGAAAGATGTTACCAGTCCCTCTCAATGGCATGGGTTGTTTTATGTCCTCAACACTTCAGATATAAGATCTCTCTCTCTTGATGGTGTAGAAAACCCAGAAAAAAAAATGGAACTTAAAGGGAGTTCACAAGAAAAAAGATGGAAAAATATGACAATGATGGAGGATCAAAGTCAGACCAAGAGTATAGATCTAGAGTGATCTTTAGGCAACAAAAGGTAGTGAGTGAATGGAAAACCTCTTCTATTTATAACAAAATATTGAGTTAGTCTAGATATTGGTGATAATTAAAATATTATTAACCAAATCTAGATCCAAATTTTATGGAATATTTTATTATATTTGTTGGAGGGGAAAAGAATTTGAATTTGGTCAAATCCCTTTATTTGTAAATAATAAATAAATAAATGATTTATATATTATTTAAAGAGTGTGGTTGAGTAATAATTAAATAAATAGTGATTTATTCAATTATTTATAAATGATTTGTTCAAATTTAACAAGGAATCTTATTTAAATTAGGTTTAAATAATTATTCCTAGAAAATAATAAGATAAATAATGTTTTATCTAATTAATTTTCCTGTTTTGGGTTAAATATGACCAAGAATATTAATTAAACTATTGTTTAACTAACTATTCCTTGAGGAAAATCAAACAAATATGGATTTATTCAATATTTCCTCATGGGCTTTCCTGTTTAGACCATAAACAACTTAATAAATTAAGGATTACTAAGTCATTTTTCATAGTGAAAGCAATTTTACTTAGGGTAAAATTGGTCTTACATCATGTACTTTGGTCCATCTGATAATAACAGGTTAGATGACCAAAAATTGGTTTAACAGTCTACCTCTCCATCTTTATATTCATGTTCCATCTTAATGAAAAATACAATTCAGATTCATGGAGTTACCTCTTGGCCTGACACTGTATCAGAGCCAACCCATAATTTTAGTTTTGTCCTGCACTATAAATCCTATTTTCTCTGCTATTACATTCTACATATTGTCCCTCTATCCCAATTTTTTGTGTGTTTGGACAAAACATTGAATTATCTCTACACTACATCCTCTCTCTTCCTTGAGTGAGTTATTATTTTTTTGAAGTCTGTGTGGCTTGAGCTTTGGTGCAGTGTGGTGAGCCCCTTGTCATTAGGGTCGAGGCCTCCCCAAAAGAGATTTTTCAACATTACTACATCGAATCTCTTCCAACCTAATTCCTTTATCACCTGGCCCATTATTTCTTTGGCTTGACCATTCGCATAGACCTCACTTTTGTCGAATAAATTGACCCCATAGTCCCTGCAGCATTGCAGCAAGCCTTTGGCTTCCTTAACATCGAGTTAGTTTTCAAAGTTGACCCAGGCTCCATATGAGATCTAGCTCAACTTCATCCTAGTTTTCCCCAATATCCCATCTCTCTCCATGCAATTCTTTGTATTAAGTGACCTCATATTTTCATTGTATTAGTGACAGTGACTGTGTATACTTCTCAGAGTTGCATTGAAATGTGGTAATATTCTAAGTGCTTCGATAGAGAGGCTACCTCCACACAGGAACAAAGCACAGTGGACCATTAAATAATATTTGGTGTAGTGTAATGTGGTGTAGTGGTTGATTGTCTTTGAGCTCAAGAAAGGTGGTTGGATGTGTTCAATCCTACCCAGCGTAACTGTGGTATGGTGCAGCATAACGACTAGTATGTTCATATCATATGTTGGTTGAATGTGTTGGATGAGCTAGATTAGTATGGTGGGAATATGGTGTAATTGGAAACCATTATATATATATATATATATAATTTTAGTTTTGTCCTGCACTATAAATCCTATTTTCTCTGTTATTACATTCTACATATTGTCCCTCTATCCCAATTTTTTGTGTGTTTGGACAAAACATTGAATTATCTCTACGCTACATCCTCTCTCTTCCTTGAGTGAGTTATTATTTTTTTGAAGTCTGTGTGGCTTGAGCTTTGGTGCAGTGTGGTGAGCCCCTTGTCATTAGGGTCGAGGCCTCCCCAAAAGAGATTTTTCAACATTACTACATCGAATCTCTTCCAACCTAATTCCTTTATCACCTGGCCCATTATTTCTTTGGCTCGACCATTCGCATAGACCTCACTTTTGTCGAATAAATTGACCCCATAGTCCCTGCAGCATTGCAGCAAGCCTTTGGCTTCCTTAACATCGAGTTAGTTTCCAAAGTTGACCCAGGCTCCATATGAGATCTAGCTCAACTTCATCCTAGTTTTCCCCAATATCCCATCTCTCTCCATGCAATTCTTTGTATTAAGTGACCTCGTATTTTCATTGTATTAGTGACAGTGACTGTGTATACTTCTCAGAGTTGCATTGAAATGTGGTAATATTCCAAGTGCTTCGATAGAGAGGCTACCTCCACACAGGAACAAAGCACAGTGGACCATTAAATAATATTTGGTGTAGTGTAATGTGGTGTAGTGGTTGATTGTCTTTGAGCTCAAGAAAGGTGGTTGGATGTGTTCAATCCTACCCAGCGTAACTGTGGTATGGTGCAGCATAACGACTAGTATGTTCATATCATATGTTGGTTGAATGTGTTGGATGAGCTAGATTAGTATGGTGGGAATATGGTGTAATTGGAAACCATTATATATATATATATATATATATATATATATATATATATATATATATATATATATATATATATATATATATATATATATATATATATATATATATTTGTGTGTTATGTGTTATGTGAAACCTTTTAAGCATTGATGAAGATCGAACGGAGTTTTTTATTAAAAGGGGTCATATAAAATTTCATATATATGAAAAATTATGTGAGGGCATATGGAAATTTTTGAACATTTTAATAACATTATATGGAATATAATAAATTCATTTCTCTCCTTTGAAGGGGTCCTTTAAATTAGTTTTTGTAAGAAGGCAGAAATTATAGTTACAATTATTTTTGAAATAAAAATCACATAAGATTTTTCTTTTATGATTCATTCACTCATATCCATAGTGGGAGTAGTTCTCACTGGAAAAGAGAACTACCCTGAGTGGTCCTGAAAGATAAAACATACCCTCATTTTCAATGAGTTGTGGAAAGGGGTTTGTGAAGGATAAGAAGAAAATGCACCTGAAAATCCCACTTCATATAAGGAGCTTTTAATTTGGGAAAATATGAACAGAAATGTCTATGCCTTTATTGTAGTGTTAATAAATGAAGAGGTGAGTAGAAATATTTCACCATTTTCAAATTCCTCTAAATATTTAAATAAATTGGAGGAATTATATGACTCTCACTCTGAACTTGAAGTTGTTCAATTGATGATTAACCTGTCTAGTCTTGAGTTGAAAAATTATGACCCTCTTGCCTTACCATCAGAATTAAGACCCATTATGCATGATATAAAAGCCACTAGTGTTGAGATTGATATTCCTCTCATAGATTATGCCAAGGAACTATATCCCACCTATTCACATTATCTTGAGTCATTTCAATCAAGTGAAAACCTTAAGGAGATTACCTTTCACTCCCTTGAGAAGAAGTTTGTTGAGGGAGAGAAGGATTTTGGGAAGAAGAAATATCCTCATTCTACTGAATAATTTATATGCATTGCATAAAAGGATAAGAATCATGTACAAGATTCTTCTATAGGAAGAGGTGGCCGAATAGGAAGAGGTGGCCGAATAGGAAGAGGGAGGAGGAATTTTAGAAGCAGGGGGGCAGACAGTTCCAAGGAGAAAAGTATGATCTTCATTGCATATGATGCAATAGAGATGGACATGATGCTTCCACTTGTAATTTTCCTTGGTACCAATTTGAGCAGAAAAGAAATGAAGGGAAATGTAAAATAATTGAAAAAGGGAAAGTTAAAGCACCCAAATTTTCTCATTATGTTGTGGCACATTGCAACATCGCAGTAATTGAAGTCTTATCTATTGCTTCACTTTCTTCATGGAAATATGATTGGTTTCTTGATTCAAGAGAAACTTGCCACATGAAGTTCAAGAGATATTTCCTTGAAGGATTCATTAAAAAATTTTATGGAGCAGTATACTTTTCATACAATTAAAAACTCAAGCCATCAAGGCTTGGCACCATCAGGCTCAAACTACCTGGTATTCTATACTTTCTTCTACACGATGTTCTCTACCTCCTGGAGCTGAGGAGAAACTTGTTTTCTTTGGTCCAAATCCGCCAGCACCAACACTCCATTCATATATTTGATGGCAAGTTCGAGGTCATAAGATCATTAGATCACTCACTTGTCATGATAGGGGTAGAAGAAGAAATACTTCTGAAGCTACAAGGAACCTTTGCTCATGCATAGAAATTATCATACATTTCGCACTATGATGAAGGCACATTTCCATCAAGTCTTTTATGGCATGCTAGATTTGGACACTTGAACTGTGATAGCCTTCGTTTGTTGAAGAAAATTGGTGTTATTGTTTTGTCTACAATTTCCTAGGAAAATTAAGCAATGTGATTCTTATATCTTAGGAAGGCACAAAAAATAGTATTTTCATGATTCTCATTCCAGAGTACATAGAAAAATTGAACTAATTCATTCTAATTTATGTGGACTGATGTTTGTTCCTTATGCAAATGGTAATAAATATATGATGACATTTATTGATGACTACACCAAAATGTGTTGGGTTTCTGAAGCTTTTGAAACATTCAAGAACTTTCATGCATGGATTTAAAATGATGCACAATCTCATATTGGCTCTATTTGCACTGATAATGGAAAAGAATACACTTCAAATGAATTTGAAAACTATCTTCGCTAGTGGTGAGCCCTTGTATTGCACCATGAGTTTTGCAACTCCTAGAGGCTACTCAACTTTACTTTATCAACCGAGGATTCATACAAAATTGGAGGTGATAGTTATGTATACATAGCAGATGCATTCTACTCATGCCATCCTATTCTCAGTTCTATGATGAGGTGTTATTGCTAGGGTCAATTCTAGGAAAGGAAGTCTGTCACACTTCTGAATTAAAGCTAAGACTAGAAATAAGTCATGACCATTACTCTATCAGCAAGAAAAGAAACTATTCTAGATCATAACTCATCTAGCAATTTGAAAGAAAGGAAATCCACACTTAAGCTAATGCAAGAAATAACGTTAAACTAAGTGGCATTTATGATTTAAATTGCTAGATTAAACTTGCAGAAAGGAAAAATAATCTAGGCGCACATGTTGAACCAAATGACTGATTGAAATCTATCTATATCATGCTCAATTGTTATGCTTAACAATGCATCTATCAATGACCTAACTATGCTTGTAAATACAATTGTTTTGCAACAAAAGAAGGAGGTGTTGAGTTGACCTAAGAGGGTATTGGACTCAACGTTTCAGGTTTGCAGGTGTCTTGGAGGCTATGACAGGTCTAGATGAGGTTAAAGAGAGGTTTTGGGCTGAATACGTGATTGATTGGTGCTACTATAGGATCTTCTATAGGATTCCCTATAGTGCTACTGGATGTCCTGAAATTCTACAGGAAACAAGAAAAGGTTAGTTTGAGGCCATAAATGGTGAGGAAAGGGGTAGGATATGTGTAATGAAGGTCGATCTATATGAATGGAAGGTATCCAACCCTTTTTTCCAAGCTTAGAACTTCTCTCAAATCTTGTCTTTCACCTACAGGGTGACTCTTGGTGTGGTGGTGGATATTTCCGAAAACAGGGTTGAAGGAGATTTTATTCGAAGTTGGTTGATGAGGGGTGGAAAATGAAGCTAATGGTGTTGGGGAATTCCTCATTTTCTTCTCTACTCAAAACTGCAAGAAAAATACCTGTTCATGCATTCATCATTAACAAATCTATCATGAAAATGGTGGAAAAGATGAGTTTAATTTAAGAAAAACTACCTATGCACATGAAATAGAAAAATAACTCTGCATCTACAACATGTTCATGATAAACAAGGGAACCTATCTAACTTTTCCAAGAAATCATAAACTGAAAGAAATTTTGGGTCTATGGTGAATATATACCCTCCTCAAGCTCCAATGGAAGAGGTGAGAGAGGGAGGCTTTAACACAAATTTTTGGAGATTTATGTGCTATTGCAACATGAACTAAAAGATATTAACTACAACAATCATGAAATGTAAAGAAACTAACTACAACAACATGAAATGTAAATAAAATAATTTCAACAACATGAAATGTAAGGAAACTAACTACAAAAACATGAAATGTAAACATAAATACATAAGAGAGATTGAGGCCAATGGATTGGGCCCTAACCCACAATCTCAACTCCCTCAAAGTATATCAGTGAAGCAAAAATTAATAATCATTTTATTTCATCACCAATATTGTTACATAACATATTAAAGTCACAAATGTCTATTACCAAAGCTAAGAGTGCTCTAGCTATCTCTAAAAATCAAATTCCAGTGAGCTCTTACTCTGTTGTATTTACCCTAAATGGTAGCTACCAAAAAGTCCCTAAAAGGTAGGTGGTTTGTCTCCTTGGAACTCGAGAGAAGTGGAGCTTCTCTCCCCTTGAACTTCCACTTGCTTGGTTGCCTTTTATTTTGAGTTGTTGGAGGATAATCTTGAGGATCCCTTGGCTGCATTTAGGAGTTAAGGAGATGGTCAACCCCCTACAATCACTCATTGTTGTCTACTTCGAGCCTTGATTGTGAAATCTTCAACAAAAATGGCATATTCTCTTGATTTTCTTGCATTTAAATCACATTAGGAATTCAAAGTATGACACCCTTAATACACCATCTACACTAAGAAACATATGAGCATAATTCAATTAAATGTGAGAAAGAGAGAGTAAGTAGGCTAAAAAGGTCACAATTAACCCCTTAAAATGTACCTAATGATGTTTCTCATCATCACCCCCCTAAAAAATGGTTTCTCATACTCTCAGAAACTTAGTCTTATTTATTTATCTCTTTTAGTGCTTTAGTGGGTTCTTTGACATCCCAAGGAATCAGGGGAGTCCCCTTTGGAGGGTAGAATCCAGCATTCTTTTCTACCTCCTCCCATTATTTTTCTTCCTCAGCTTAGTCTCTTCCTTAACCCAGTCCCAATAGCAAAGGTGGATTGAGTTCTAAGCCAAACCATTGAATATTCATTTCCTGCATAGCCCTCTTGTATAAAGGTTCCCTTCCTAGGGCATCTCTCAATCTCTTTGGAGTATGATACTCTATGTTTCTTAGGCTAAGAGGAAGGCCATTCCATCTTCTCTGACTTGCCATTACACATTCATCTCCCTGTTGGGTATGTGTTATATTATTTCCATAATTAGTCGCACACGTAGGGGGGAAATAACCCCCCCTGTATGTTGCGTAGAGCACAATAAGGGGTGCAAAAATCCCCCTTGTTTAGGGTCCGAAGCAGCACCCCAGGAAAAAAAAATGGACCCTATTTTTTGGTGGGTGGACCCACCCATGGTTTTGTGCATGGGTTTTCACATGGTTTTGGGGCATGATGGTTTTTTTCCCCTGGTATTTTTTAGATCCAGTCAAGGTAACTACAATTATGTTCTAATCTAAGGTTAATGGATTGGGGTTTATGTATGCTTCGGCATGTATATATATGTGTTGTAACACTAAAAGGAAGATAATGAAAAATGAAGCTGGTAGTCCAGATTTGGGATCCATGGGAAAATATTTGTGTATATATTTTTTATGTTTTATGCTCTCACTATTGTTTATTTTATGTTTTTAAGATTCGTTTGCAGATAATTCCTATACAGTGTTAAAACCTACATTTGGTATTAGAGTTGTTTTGGCTTCAAGGGGATGCCTTTACTTATGAGGGGTTTTTTGCTCAGGCCTATGGTAGACCCTGTTTAGTGGGAGATCTATAGGATCGATTCTTGCAGTGAAAGAAAATGGCAAGCAGTGGAAAGGTAGAGATAGAGAATTTTAATGGTCTAAGTTTCGAGTTGTGGAAGCTCAAGATGGAGGATCTGCTAGTGGATAAAGATTAGCCTGATCATAGTATATTTGGGTACTAAACCAATGACAATGTCAGATGAAGAATGGAAGAAGCTGGATCGTAAGGCAAAGAGCATAATACATTTGTGTGTCTTAGATTCAGTATTGTTGAATGTATCTGGGGAAGCTATGATGAAGGCTTTTTGGGACAAGCTAAGAACTTTGTACCAATCTAAGTCTCTGGTGAATAAATTGTTCCTGCGGAGAAAGCTGTATAACCTGAGGATGAAGGACGGAGACTTGGTGATAGAGCATATGAATGCATTCAATATTGTGGTAATTCAGTTTTTATCTGTTGATATTAAAATCTCATATGAAGATACGTGCATCATTTTGTTATGTCCTCTACCATATTCCTGGGATAGTCTAGTTATTGCAATAGGTAGCAATAGAACTACCTTGAATTTTGATGACATTGTCTCATCCTTGTTGTCGGAGGAAATGAGATAGAAAAATATGGAGGGCTAGAATGGAGATTCTTTATCTATACGAGGAAGGTCCCAGAACAGAAACAAGAATAAGGTTTCGAGTGGGAGATCTAAATGTTGAAGGAGATATAAATATCTAGGAAAGTTTGTAAAGGTGTACTGGAAATGTGGAAAGGAAGGGCACTACAAAAAGGACTACATATCTAAAGCACCTGAGAAAGGAAAGGGATCTGATGATGATCCTTTTACAGAGGCAAACATCACCTCGAATGAAGGTGGGGATGTGTATTGGTCTTCTTCTTCAAATACACATGTAGATCATGAGGCATGGTTGATTGACTCATGTTCATCCTTTCACTTCACCACCCATAGGGAGTGGTTTTGCGAGTACGAGAAGTATGATGGTGGTGATGTCTTATTAGGGGATTATAGGAAAGCAAAAATCTTTGAACGTGGAAAAGTCAAGCTAAAGCTGCAAGGTAGAAGGATTAGAACACTTCCTGGTGTTCTACATATTCCTGCATTGGCTAGAAATATGATTTATGTAAACAAGATGGATGATGTAGGTGTAAGAATAGTGTTCGAGAAAGATACTTGCAAGATGGTTGGGGGAGCACTGGTATTAATGCGAGGAGTTCAGATGTAATATTCCCAATTATCCATGAGCTAGTTGGAATATTAATTTTTGTTTTTTCTTTCTTGTTTAATGAATAAGAGGATAATGGAGATCCATAAATATCCTTAATATGAATAAAACTAATTCCAATGTGAAAGGAAGACATCTTGGAAGCTTAATTGAGCACCCTTGTGTGTGAAAAGGGGCTGGAGCACCTTGACTAGGTCAACTTTGACCAAATCAACAACATTGTCATGGAGAGTGGACATTTATGGAGAGACAATGCAGTTTTAGATGGAGATATATTGCATGGAAGTAGTGTCATAAATGAATGGGGATTAGGGTTAGAAAGCTCATTTCTCATATAAGGAAGAGGATGGTATCCATATTTGAATATGAATTGGTATTTTATATTTCTGAATATATGGTCTGTTTAGACATATAGCTTTCTTTGGCTTTTTAGCTAAGATTGTAGTGTTGTTTAGCATAGAGTGTTCCTGATTGAGAATCCCACCTCTTTCCTTTAGTGGCATATTGAAAGAGTTTACACTACATTCCACTATCAGGCATTTGGCCAAGGCTTCAGTCTTAATTTACAACGCAGTTCTTGTTGAGGATTTGTATTTGTGTTGCCATGCAGAATTTGTGGAGGTTTGATTTGGGAGATTTCTGAGCTAAATCTCATTGGATGGAGGTTCCTTTCACTTGGGAAGCTAATAAAGCAGGCCCTATAGCATCATTGATACATTTGGCATCAATCCATAGTGTTTTTATCCCCTACAATGTAGTATCAGTCTGGATCTGCGTTATTTTAGGGAGGAGTTGCAGGGGTTTCTACAGTAGTTGATTTGGGGAGTGATTTCTTCAGTGAAGGGGCCATCCTTTCATCCAGAGAATCCTTTGGAGGAGAGCATAATCATTTTATTATCATCTTTAGCCATTGATATAAAGTTGCTTTTTGTAGCATACTTTCATCCATAGGGCTACAGTTCATTTTGTATTATTGGGTGTTTTTGTCATAGACACTCTTGGGTTCTTTTCTAGAGGTTGTATAGAGCCCAAATCTTCGTTTTTGTACCTATTGTGGCATATATTAGCCCCACATATTTTTTTTACTCATTTTCTGTAGCAGTGTCTCCGACATTTTGATATAGTAGCAACGCCTCTTTTGACGGTTTTTCCTATTGGAGGCTTATTCTATATTTTTGTATATTTTTTGGCCCATTATTTTTCATATATACGCTGATGTTTTGATGAATGGAAGGTATCCATATTGGCCTCATGTTTTGATCTAATTTTTACACTGATATTTTCATGGTTTTGCACCATATTCCTACTTTTCCCATTTGGGAATATTACAGTGGTATCAGAGCATAATCTTGGCTCATCCTTTGCATCTTGAAAAGACAATATGTCATTAGAAGAAGGAGATCCTCTCACAGATAGAGAGAAGAGGTATCTCAGAAGAATGAACTAGAAGTTTGATTATACAAATGATAAAGAAGACAAAGGTAAAACCCCTTTATCTGGAGAAGATAAAGAGAAGGAGTTCCCAAATATCCTTCTTAGAACTATGCAAGACATTGATAGAGAAATAAATGAGATGAGGATGGATATATACAAGGAATCCCCTAAAGGATTTCTGCATGGTGAAGGCTCCGGCATTTCTCATCACTGGAGTGATCAACCAGTGAAGAAGCAGCAAGTTTCCCAATGCTCTACAATACCTACATTATTAGTAGTGGGAAATGAAGGGTTTCAAGAACAAGAAAATCTTGAAGACTGTTTCATGGAGTATCATTCTCAATCTTAGAGATTCAAGTACCACTTGAGTTTTCAATAATTTTGTCATATTACAGACAATAGGAGACCCGGGCATCATAATAGAGGTGGAGGATTCATTCAGAATCATGATCTAAACCGCACTATGAGAAAATTTTTATTACCCAAATTTGATGGGTCGTCTAAATGTACTGCCAAATCATGGGTAGAGAAGCTTGACATCTACTTCCAACTAAACAAAGTACTGGAGATGGAATCCATTAAGATTGCAGTGCTACACCTTGAGGGTGAAGCACATGATTGGTGGTTGCATGGATTGTCTACACTGGGTCATGCCAATGTGACTGCATATTCAGAGTTCACAAGGAGGTTGGTGGAGAGGTTTGATAGAAGAGATCCTGAGGCACCATTCATGGGGCTAGCAAAGCTCAAACAATCAGGTAATCCAGAAACTTATATTTCTGAGTTTTTAAAACTTTCCATTATGGTTCCTAATTTATCTGCAACAAGAAGGGTCTACATGTTTGTTGATGGGTTAGAAGAACCTCTTCATGGGTTGGTTAAGTCTACCAAGCCCACTACCCTTCAATATGCCATTGAAAAGGCTAGAGATATACAAGATTCCTTGCCAAAATCGAAGGCAATATTTCAGCAAAATCCCTCTTTTCCATCAAATGGGAAAGATGAGAAGGCTCCTTTCTCAAAAGAGATCCAAAGTAAAAAACCTCTTAGTTATGATGTCCTAAGAGATTTGAGGAGAAGGAAGCTTTGCTTCACATGCCAAGAATCATGGGCACCTGGACATAGATGTGTAGGATGGAAGGCACACTACACAGAGATATTCTCAGATGATGAGGAGGAAGAAGAAGAAGAAACAGAAAGGGATCACAATGCTGGAATAGCAGGATATGATCCACCACCACCAGGAGGTGAGGATAGAGAAATTTCTCCAATTAGAGGGACTCTT
Source organism: Pinus albicaulis (assembly GCA_034641835.2). NCBI lineage: Eukaryota > Viridiplantae > Streptophyta > Pinopsida > Pinales > Pinaceae > Pinus > Pinus albicaulis. Next base: position 1,380,706,670 of record CM076584.1, read on the forward strand.
GCATCAATGAAAGTGGTACCCAATTATCAGGAAACTTCCACAAAAAAACAGAGTTGGATTTATGCAGTGGAAACAACGGCATGGTAGTCCCATCTATTATGCATACGAGATTGGCCCATGAGACATTATTATTTTGTGGAAAACCACTTGGGAGGCCACTTGATCGGAATTTGGTGAGATATGTCTCACATCATGATGCACCATTCATAAATTCAAGAGGAATGGGAGCATTGGGAGGTCATGGTACAATGTTGAGAGTATTGGGCAGACTCAAGCAGGAGGGGGACATTCTCCCAACATCATCATTACCCACTCTCATTTCAGATTCTTCACTGAGAAAGGAGTAGCATGGGAAGGATAACAACCTTCCAACATATGACTTTGGCAGGGGATATGTCAAAGATAAGGGTATTCATATGATATATGTTCTTTGTGATATATCATCAGCACTGTCACTATGGAGGATAGATCCATATTGGAAATCCCAGCTATTGGTGGATTATTCCAAGGATGTTTTTACATGCATGATACTTGATGAACAACTTCAAGAGGAGGGATATTCAATCAAATATAAGGTCATCTGCTATCATGGTAGGATCTTCTTATCTAGAGCTTCCAATCTAAAGGAGAAGTTACTACAAAGAGCTCATGAGGATTTCCTTTTCAGCCATACTTATTCCATGAGAGCCTACAACACCATCATGGAGGGATATACTCGAAGAGGAAATAGATCAGCATTTGAAAAGACACATGGACCATATGGATATGGGAGAGATACATAACTCTATGGGGGAGTTATCACAACCACCTCTTTGCTCTTTTGGAATGAGAGGGGATCTAGCTATGGACTACTCCATTTGTATGAGAAAAAATGATGGTAAGGAACTTGTTTATGTGCATGATGTTTCACTTGATGATTATTTGCACTCTTTTACCATGTATATTCAGGCCATTGCTCCAAGGAGGATCATTCTTCCATATAAACTTCATGGCCAACTTTGGGCGATAAACATTTTTTATCATGGCCACTCCCTAGGAGGGTATAGGGAGATGATTTACCACTCTGGGTGCACTCCAAAGGCACCAAAAATTTCTCACCTTTTCAGAACTTGTGAGAACAATTCGGTAGAAAGTAAGTGATGGGGAAGCCACTTACCATATCATTATCTGATGCATTCAGGAGATTTACTGCACTGGTTCCGCATGTGGGACTATGATCCACCTCCATTTTTACATATTTTTGTTCATATGTACTTGGTTTTGATCCAATACATTGATGATGTACATATTATTTTTATGGGAATGATTGGAGAGAGGATGGGAGGACTGAATGTGCCCTTTGGGAGAGAGATTCTCCATTTTCATTATGCTACATGTTTTAGGGTGGACATTGGGAAAACCATGATTGTTTCATTGAATCTTTTGCTTACTTGTGGGATGAGTTATTTGCATCTCATGAGAACTTGGGAGGAGCATGTCATGGAGGGATGGATTAGGAGAAACTTAGCTTATGAGGGAAGCTTATGACATGGAGGTGTCACCAATGGTGGAGGAAAAGAGTTGCAACACTCACCTTGTCAGTTGATTGAGGACAAGCAACATTTGGGAGGGGAGGACTATACTATTCCCAATTAGCCATGAGCTAGTTGGAATATTAATTTTTGTTTTGCTTTCTTGTTTAATGAGTAAGATGATAATGGAGATCCATAAATCTCCTTAATATGAATAAAACCAATGCCAATGTGAAAGGAAGACATCTTGGCAACTTAATTGACCACCCTTGTGTATGAAAAGGGGTTGGAACACCTTGACTGGGTCAACTTTTACCAAATCAACAACGTTGTCATGGAGAGTGGAAATTTATGGAGAGACAGCACAGTTTTAGATGGAGACACATTGCATGGAAGTAGTGTCATAAATGAATGGGGCTTAGGGTTAGAAATCTCATTTCTTATATAAGGAAGAGGATGGCAGGCATATTTGAATATGAATTGGTATTTGATATTTCTGAATATATGGTCTATTTAGACATATAGCTTTCTTTGGTTGTTTAGCTAAGATTGTAGTGTTTTTTAGCACAGGGTGTTCCTGATTGGGAATCCCACCTCTTTCCTTGAGAGGCCTCTTGGAATATTTTGCACTACATTCCACTATCAAGCATTTGGCCAAGGCTTCAGTCTTAATGTACAACACATTTCCTGTTGAGGATTTGTGTTTGTGTTGCAGGGCAAAAGTTGTGGAGGTTTGATTTGGGAGATTTATGAGCTGAATATCATTGGAGGGAGGTTCCTTTCACTTGTAAGGCTAGTAAAGAAATCCCTGGAGCATCATTGATACATTTGGCATCAGGCCATAGTGTTTTTATCCACTACAGCCAAGTATCAGTCTAGATCTGCGTTATTTTAGGGAGGAGTTGTAGGGGTTTCTATAGTAGGTGATTAGGGAGTTATTTCTTCAGTGAAGGGGCCTGCCTTTCATCTGGAGAATCCTTTGGAGGAGAGCATACTCATTTTCTTATCAGATTCAACCATTGATCTTTAGTTTCTTTTTGTACCATACTTTCAGCCATAGGGCTACAACTCATTTTGTATTATTGGGTGTTTTTCCCAGAGACCCTCTTGGGTTATTTTCTGGAGGTTATATAGAGCCCAGATCTTCATTTTTGTACCTATTGTGGCATATATCAGCCCCACATATTTTGTGTACTCATTTGCTGCAGCAGTGTCTCTGAAATTTTGATATAGCAGCAGCACCTCTTTTGAGGGTTTTTCCTATTGGAGGCTTGTTATATCTTTTTGTATATTTTAGGGCCCATTATTTTACATATATATGCTGTATTTTTTATGAATGGAAGGTCTCCATATTGGCCTCATGTTTTGATCTAATTTTTACACTATTTTTTCCATGTTTTTGCACCATATTCATGCTTTTCCCATTTGGGAATATTACATTGGATTGGAAATCTACAGAAGCTTCAGGGTAGCACTGTTATTAATGGGTGAAAAAATTATGTGGCTCCTGAAAGTGGAGAGGAAAGCCTAGAGGCATCTGGAGAAAATACCATGCTATGGAATCAAAGGCTTGGATATATTGGAGAGAAGGGCCTTCAGATACTTCATGGAAATGGTATGGTAGAAGGTATGTCTAATTTCTCTCTGGATTTTGATTTATGTGAACATTGTGTATATGGGAAGCATAATCAGGTGAGTTTTCCTTCTGGTGCTAAGAGGGTGAACAAGATATTAGAGCTTATGCACATGTGTTTGGACTTGTGTCGGTTCCATCACTGGAAAAGTATGTGTACTATGTTTCATTCATAGATGACTTCTCAAGGAATACATGGATATATTTCTTGAGGAAGAAATTTGAAGTCTTTGACAGATTTAGAGAATTTAAGGCTTTGGTGGAAAACTAGACAAAGCAGAAGATAAAGGTGCTAAGGATAGATAATGGTGGAGAGTTCTGCAAGAAGGAATTTGAAGAGTTCTGTAAAAGTGTGGTATAGCACGATAGAATACTAATCCATACACACCTCATCAAAACAAAGTTGTAGAAAGAATGAACAGAATTTTGATGGAAAAGGCAAGAAGCATGCTCAGTGGCACCAGGTTAAGACAAGAATTCTGAGCAGAGGAAGTGGAGACTACATGTTACCTGGTTAACAGATCACCTTCATCAGTGTTGGAGGATAAGACTCTACATGAGGTATGGACTAGTAAGAAACACTCTCTTTCACATATGGGGGTATTTGGATGTGATGCATATGTACATGTTCCAAAGGAGAAAAGGACCAAGTTGGATAATAAATATGAAAGGTGCATCTTTATTGGTTATAAGGATGGCTTAAAAGGTTACAAGCTTTGGAACCCAGAAAGAAGGAAGGTTGTGTACAGCTGAGATGTGGTGTTTAGAGAGGTGAAATATGTTTTTAAACATGAATTCCTACCATAGGAACCTGAGAATATAGAGTTTGAGCTAAAGGATGATGAATTAGACTCTACAACAAAATAAGATTCAGAAGAGGAAGAGCAACAAACTCCATCTGTGAGAAGATCAGTTCGAGAAAGAAGTCACCCAGAAAGGTATAGTCCATATGCTTTCTATTCAAATTTTTCTTTAACTATCATTGATGATGATCCCAGAACTATCAAGAAGGCAATGGATTCAGAGGATGGAAAACTCTGGAAGGAGACCATGGTTGATGAAATGGCATTCTTGCACAAAAATAAAGCATGGGATCTGGTGGCGTTGCCGACTGGAAGGAAGACTATCGAGAGAAAATGGGTGTTTAATAAGAAGATTAATGTAGAAGGCAAGATGGAGAAATAAAAATCTCGGTTGGTAGAAAAAGGTTATTCCCAAGTGCCAAGAATTGATTTTGGCGATATTTTTTCTCCAGTTGCCAAGGTTAATTCTATTAGATTACTTTTATCTGTTGTTGTTGCATTTGATTTTGAGGTAGAACAGATGGATGTGAAGACATCATTTATTCACGGATATCTACATGAAGAAACCTGAAGGCTTTATGGTGAAGGGTAAGAAAGAACTTGTATGCAGGTTAAAAAGTCTCTGTATGGGTTAAAACAGTCACTAAGGATGTGGTATCAGAAATTTTATACCTATATATGGGGACTTGGCTTCACCAGAAGCAAAGAGTATCACTGTATTTATTTTAAATTAATTGGTGACTGTGTTATTTATCTCTTCTTGTATGTGGATGATATGTTGCTGATTGGAAATGACAAATAAATTATCCAAGATTTGAAGAGCCAATTGTTCTCCAAATTCGACATGAAGGATCTTGGTGCTGCAAACTATATTTTGGGCATGGAAATTAAGAGAGATCGGGCAAAGAGGAAGCTCTGGTTAAACCAAAGGAAGTATGTCGAGACTGTATCGTATAGGTTCAATATGCAGGATAGTAAACTGGCGAAGGTTCCTATTCATGTAGGTGTAAAGTTGTCTGTTGAATAGTGTCCCAAGACACAAGAAGAAGAGGAGGATATGTCTCGTATTCCATATGCAAGTGCAGTGGGTAGCCTGATGTATGCAATGTTTTATACTAGACCAGAAATTGCACATGCGGTGGGAGTATTGAGCAGGTTTATGTCAAAACCAAGGAAGGAGAATTGGATGGAACTGAAGCGGGTTTTCAGAGATTTGTGTGGCACTAGTGATTATGTTTTGTGCTACCAGGGAAGACTAGGATTGGTCATAGTTTTGGACATCCATGGTTTTGTTGATGCAGACTCGGATGGAGATCTAGACCAAAGAAGATCTACAAGTGGGTATGTGTTTAGCCTATTTGGATGTGCAGTCAGTTGGATGAGTAAAATACAGTCCGTAGTGGCCCTTTCAACTATAGAGGCAGAATACATGGCAGCCACCCATGCAAGCAAGGAAGCAGTTTGGTTGTAGATATTGTGTTCATGTATGGGGTTGGTGGAGCGGGCTATAAGGATAGACTATGATAGCCAAAGTACAATTTTCTTGGCTAATAACCATGCTTATCATTCAAAGACAAAGCACATTGTTGTCCAATATCACTTTATGAGAGATATGGTTGAGGACAAAAGGGTGTTGTTGATAAAGGTGGACACTTTGAAGAATGTTGCAGATGCATTGACGAAGTCTGTGAGCACTCAGAATTTCACTTAGTGTAGAGAAACAATTGGTGTTGTAGAGTTGGGCTAATGAATAAGCTCTCCTATGGCCCCCTGTAGAAAGAAAACAACAAGTGGGAAAATGTTGGGTATGTGTTATATTCTTTCCATGATTAGTCGCACGCGCGGGGGGGAGACAGTCTTCCCTGTACATTTCACCATGCGCAGCAGGGGGGTCACATCGGGGGTGGCAACCCCCCTTGTTCGAGGTCCGAGGCAGCGCCCGAGAAAAAAATTTGGACCCTATTTTTCGGTGGGCGGACCTGCCCATGGTTTTTTGCATGGGTTTTCACATGGTTTTGGGGCATGATGGTTTTGACCCCTCGTATTTTGTAGATCCAGTCAAGGGAACTATGGTTATGTTCTAATCCAGGGTTAATGGATTGGCTTTTATGTATGCTTCGGCATGTATAGATGTGTTTTAACACTAAAAGGAAGATAATGAAAAATCAAGCTGGTAGTCCCGATTTGGGATCCAAGGGAAAATCTCTGTGTATATCTATTTTATGTTTTATGCTCTCGTTATTGTTTATTTTCTATTTTTAAGATTCGTTTGCAGATAATTTATGTACAGGGTTAAAACCTACACTCCCAACAGTATAGAAATGTCATAAAAGTGTGCAATGGCCTATGATTTGGTGTTAAGGTATTTATCTGCAAGGATGGCATCATTTTCTATCATTAGGTGATTTTTAATGACCTCTCTAGGGTTGAATAGTTATACCCTGATATGGAGAGGCTCCTTTCCTTCTCTTCTAATCACCCTTTGGACCTCCTCTACCCTAGCCTCCTCATTGGTCATCCAAGAGGCTAAGGCCATCAACTACATACCCCCCAACCTAGCATTAAGGTTCTGAATGTTTAGATCAATCAAGATAAGATTATGGATATAAAATTCTGGAAACTTGGCCTCATCTGTTATGTTGGACTAATTGAAAAATTGAATAAATTTCCTAAAATTTTGAAAGCTAATGACACATAGGATGCTAGTTGTTTTGATCCAAAACTACAACCAATGTTCCCTTAGGTAGATGGCATAAAAGTTTGAGGGAAGCTTGTGTTTTATTTCCTCCATGCACAAGTCTACCATGGCGGCAATATTCTTGTCCTTTTGCTACAGTTGGCTTTGTAATATTTCGTTTTCTGCTTGTTCCTCTTGTAGTTGCTCCTTCAACATTTCTTCCCTTAGTTTGACATCATCCAAAACTCTCCCCATCTCACTAAATGTTTCTTCTATAATCGATACATCTTTCACACTCTTTGTTTTGGAAATTCTCATCCAGTGATATGTGTGTGCTCTCTCTTGTTCTAGCTAATAAAATAGGGAAACTGAGATATTTTGATGGACCAACCTTCCTCCTTCAATGATTGTGTACTATGATCTTAGATTTCGCTATGGGATAGGATTTGCAACTACTAATATGTATTTTGGAACATATTTTGGAGAGTCATGCTCCTCCTTTGGTTCCTCCTCTTCCTTCCCTTTGGCCTCCTACCCCTCAATTTGTGCCTCTTTTTCAACATCTTGGGCTTCTTTCCCTTCCAAAGGTGCCTTATCCATGAATTTATGTTCTCCTTATGGCACATCTGGAATTTCTTGTAGCCTCGCCAGAGTTTCCTATAGCAAAATCTAATTTTCTTGTAGAAAACCCTCCTTTGCTTGTTGCCCCTCCTTTTCTACATTTTGAATATCTCTGGGGGTTGGTACTTGTTTGAGGGATGTTAGCCTTAAAGATTTTTTACTAATATAGGTCACAAGTGTCTTCTCAGGTGAGGTGACCTCTTGAATTTCTCCCTCCTCTGGGCCTATCTCATATTTTTTATTGGGTGACTCTTTGATTCTTATTGGGCTCTTAGTTGGAGTTTGGGGTCTCCCTTGTTTCACCCTAGAACTCTTTCTGGTCCTAAAGTACATGGGGGTCCATCTTTTTATTCTTTCCTTTACAGGGGTTCTTAGAGTGGCTAAGGTGGTAGCCACGTCCTTTTCTGAGGTTACTGGTGATAGGCTAGTTTTTTAAAGAGATATATCAGTGCCCAGCATGGGGTCTATTATCTCTTCCTCTCTTGTCTTTCCTTCCTTCTCTTTTTCTTGATCTTCCCCCTCATTTTCATCTCCTTCTCCTTTTTCATCTTTCTATTCCCCCTCGTCTTTTCCTTCCTTTATTCATAGGGTTTTTGTGTGTTTTGCTTCTATCTCCATCTCCTCTTCTTCATATTCTTCCTTTGTCCCTTAAGTATATTCCTATTATCCTATCATACCTCTCTCCAAGACTAGAGGCATGGGTTTTTCTAGGAGGGACATCTTGTGTCCCAATGAAAGCTTCTCTATCCATATCTATGAAGGTGGAAAAAAGTATAGGGATGTTCAGTCCATTGAGAGCATATCCCACTATAAGTTTAATGAGTCCATGGTGAGCTAGGTGTTGATACTTTATTTCCCTCAATCTCTGGATAATGTCTCTGATGGAATTTAGGAGGAAGTATGTAATTTTTTGTCTCTTCTCTAGTGGTAAACCTCCTTTGAATCTAATCTCATGTAATAATCTGAAGTGGTATCCATAAACCACATTGGTTCTTCCCTCACAATAAATATATTTCATGATGTGATATGCTACTTAATCGCGTGGGTAAGGAATACTTTCCCTTATCACTCCATTTTTATCCTCAATTTACTCCTCATTAGGAAAAAAGAAGCTCTTGTTATAGGTTGTGCTAAAGACTCTATTCTCTCTATTCCACTTGACTCCTAGAGGCAAGGTTGTAACTCTGTTAATCAATTCAGGATTTATGGTAATGGCTAGTCCTCTAACCACAATGTTAGCCCTATCATCTTCTTGGGAGTGTAAGGCCACTACAAATTCCTGAGCAACTTCATCATCAAAGCCCTTGAGGAGCTCGAAGAATCCTAGCCATTGATGATTTCTAAAAATTTCAACCACCTGAGGGTGTAATCTAATTATTTTAATATATGTGGGTTCCCTTTTGTTAAAACCTCCCCCCATATTATGACTGTGTTATGGATATGGCTATGTGGTTTTTGACTTAGAAAACTGGTGATATGGGACCTCATAGGCTTCAATTCAACACAAACTGAGACTTTATTGACCCTACTTCTCTTAACAGCCTCCTAAATTCTTAATTATTGTTGTGACTGTGTATAATATTTTATTAAAAGTTTCAAGAATTGGTGGTGTGACATCCACTTACATATGCACTTTGATGTTTTCTTACTTCGGAGATGGTGGTGTTCGGTGTCAATACACTCTATGAGTGGATCTCATGGTAGTTCTTATCACTATGCATCCTTCCCATAGACTTCATGTAGCATCAACAGACTTCCTATAGCACATACTTGCATGCAAACTTCGACCTCAATACAAAATTCCTCGATGGATCACGTCTCTTTCCTGCTCTAATTTTTTTCGAAATGAAAAATGGAATGAAGGAGAATGAGCCAAATCACACCTTTATTCCAAATTGAGGAGACTTGGAGCACAATGGTGATTTTGATTTGCTAAGGGGTTTCCTCATTTGGACCATTGGTCCCACTCGAGCCAATCATTCACATTTGCATCGAAATCACCTCCAACTCCTCATGAGCTCTCCCTTAAATGATTTTACAACCCAGGTGACATGAAAAACTCCACTTCTCCTTCACTATAAATTTACGAGGGTTGCCAAGTTAATTGGCCACCTTTTTTCCTTTTTAACTCTCTATTCTCGACATTAATTCACTTTAGCCAATATGATGCATAGAGAGAGGGTGAGGGAGCCATACCTAAACCTACCTATGGTTGAGGAGTTTTTGAATTTATTTGATGCAAGGATCTGAAGTATGGTGATGGTCATCAGTGTTTTTCCTTTTGTTATGTTTTTTTTTTTTTTTTTTTTTTTTGCATATGTTTCTTTCTGAGTGAGCAACTTATTTATGAGTGAGTTTCTTATTATTTTTTCTTCTTGATTATTTTTTTTTCAAATGTTTCCTGGAGATCCTAAGGTATTTTTTTTGGTGTGGCTATCCTTCTGGAGTCCTCTGGTGATCATTTGTAGCCATTTACATCATCTACCTCTTGCATTTTTGACTTGCTGTTACATGTACAAGATTGTTACAGGAAGTGATCATCTTCCTGTAGCACACCCTTATCTGTTGTTTTGGAGCTCCACTTAGATACAAAATGAGGACAAGTAGTGTAGGAATTTTATGGATTGAGTTAAGGAGTGAATTGAGTTGTGGATAAATGAGGGGAGAGGCCCTATGTAATGTTTTATATAAACTAGCTCATAGTTATGAAAGAGAGGGTTTAGTGAGTGAATATGTATGCATGGAGTGGAGTGATGGTTAGGAGTGGTAGGTATGGAAAAAAATGATTTTCATTTCACCTTTCAGGTTTAGGTGACCTTGAGTAATATTTTTCTATCTGGGATGACTTTCCTATAGCAGTACAGGGTTTCTTGTAGCACTACAGGAAATCCTGTACCAGCTTAGGACATCTTGTAGCACAGTAGAGAGTAAGAAAAACATGGGGTTTTTTCTCACTTGGAGGGAGAAATGGATGGATGGATGCATACTCGGGTTGATCATGGAGTGGGTAAGTAGAGGAGAGATAGAATAGAGAATGGATGTTGCTCCTCTTTGTCCAAACTATCCTTCATCAACAACCTGTAAAACAGAAATAGGTTAATGTATAGGTGTTGTTTCATGCATTTTTTTCTCTTTTTTTTTTTTTATTAACAAGTGGATTGCCTCCATAGAGGTTTTCAACCCATAAGCCTGCCTTGGGCACCTCCAAGAGGTTTTCACCCAAGGTTATTTTATTTCTTTATTTTTTTCCTCTTTTGTTTGCTCTAGGATCGACTCATGGAGGTTTTCAAGTAGGAGTTGGCCTTGGATGCCTCAAAGAGGTTTTCACCCATGCCTCTCTTTTTTTATTTTTTTATTCTTTTTTATCTAGGAAGGAAAGGGGATGGAAACTATGGAGCTTCCAATGACATTAACCTACATGTATTTAATTGATAAACTCAACCCTAGACAATGGTTTCTTATACATTTTTAGCCTGTAACCATTGACAAGCAAGGGGATCCCCTCCTCATCTATGGTTCTGATTTGAACAACCCTATTTTCATGGAATTATTCCACTGGATAAGGACCTATAAACCTTGTTATTATTTTTCCTTTGAAGTCCTTGAATCTAAATTCATAGAGTAGTGCCCAATCTTCTTCTTGAAATGTCTTTTCTTTGATGTTATTTTCATGCCAAACATTCCTTTGCAACTGGATTAACTTTGTGTAAAGGAGGGCTTACATTTTGAACTCATCCAAACCATTTAGTTTTACCAACCTTTCTTTTCTTTCCTTTGTGTTTCCCATGTCTAACTGAGCTACCATTCTCAAGGTGTTATACTCAAACTCAATGGAAAGCAGAGATTTCTTCCCATAAACCATATCATATGGAGTAAACCCTATAGTTGTCTTCCAAGTAGTATTGTAAGCCCAAGTTTCTTCCACCAATATATTTGCCCAATCTGTTTTGTTGTTTCTCACAACCTTGGTGAGGATGTTCTCCAAGTCTCTATTTGCCACTTCCCCTTGGCCATTTTCATGTGGATGATAAGTAATGGAAGTCTTGTGCTGCCTTAGGAGGTTCTCAATGAGATGAGATGTAAATTGAGCCCCTTGATAAGTGACTACCTCTCTAGGGTATCCAAAATTTTAGAACACGTTCTCTCTAGAAAACTCAGCTACCTTTTCTTATGTTTCTACCTTCACAGCTCTTGCCTCAGCCTGCTTAGTCAAGTAGTCGGTGCAGACTATGATATACCGATTCTGCCTAGATGGTGGATCAATGGGTCCAATGAAGTCCATGCCCCACTTGTCAAATGTTTCTAAAGCCACCTGAGGGTGCAAGGGAATTTCATCCATTGATGTAGGTATCCCCATCCTTTGGCCCTAATCACATCTACTAGTGTATCTCCTGACATCTTGGTGGAGGGTAGGCCAATAGTAACCTACTTGCAAAGATTTGAAGGATGTTGTGTAGCAGAAAAGTGGCCCCCACAGGGATCATCATGACATGCTGAGAGGATTTAAAAAACCTATTCTTCCCTCATACATCTTCTAAGAATTTTGTCAGGACCCAACTTGAAGAGATTTCCACTAATCTAGGTGAAAGGGGTGCTTTTCCTGGTAACCTTACTCTTTTCTCTGGATGAATGATTTGGAGGAAACGTTTCAGCAACCAAGTAGTTATCTATGTTAGAAATCCAGAAAGAGAGTGATGAGATATAAAACAGGTGTTCATCCAAAATTTTATCATCTGCCATCCCTTCCTCACCTATAGGTAAAGTCAGTCTAGATAAGAAATATGCAACAACATTCTCCTTTCCTAGTATATTAACCATTGTTAAATCAAAATGTTGTAATAATAACAGCCATCTAATGACTCTAGCATTAACATCGGGTTTATTCATTAAGTACTTGATGGTTGCATGTTCAGTATGTACAAAGGTCTGATAACGAGTAATATAATTCCTAAATTTGTTTAGGGAATGGACAATCACTAAAAGCTCCTTTTTTGTGATAGTATAGTTAAGCTCAACATTGGATAGATTCTTGCTAATGAAATAGATGGCATAGGTTAATTTGTCTTCTAAATTCCCCAAGGTTTCCCCCACAACTTTATCTAATGCATTTGTGTGGATGTGGAAAGGTAGAGCTCATTTTGGACCTCAAAGGATGGGGGTGGTAGTTAGATTTTCCTTAATGATTTCAAAAACTTCTTGACAGAGAATAGACCAGAAAAACTCAAAACATTTGGAAAACAATCCAAATACTGGTGAAGTCACTTTGTTGAAGTCCCTAATGAACCTTCTATAGTAGCCAACCAAACCTAGGAAACTTATGGCATATCTATGCTTTTGAGGAGAAAGAACCCTTTTTATGATGATGATTATGTTTGGGTCTACATGTATTATTTTTTTTTATATTGAGTGGCCTAGGACTATCCCTGATCTCACTAAAATTTCACACTTTTCCGGACTCAGGGAGAGATGCATTTCAATGCACTTTCTCAATAGTTTTCCTAGATTGGAGAGATATTCATGGAAATCATACTCCTAAGGTGTGAAATCGCCCATGTAGATTTCGACAGAGTGATGGAATAGTTCATAAAAAATGCTCAAGACTGCTCTCTGGAAATTAGAAGGGGAATTGCACAACCCAAAGGGAAGGACTTGGTAAGAGAAATTTCCCCAAGGACATGTGAAAGTGGTATTTTCCTGGAACTCAAAATCGCTTGTAGCTAGCGTAGGTTCAAGCTATCGTACCCACCCTGTTCTTTTTTAGCCCATTAGGGTAGCACGTTGCATTAATTCATATTGTTGCACTGGTCACCAGGAAGATTTTGAAGCAATAAATATACCCATTTCCAAGGATGATTTCCAAAACTACTCTGATGAAATCTCCTAAAATTTATTTTGAACATGTTTTTTAGGTGATTTCAATAGATATGGTCATTGAATGGAAATAAGGATGCCATGAGGTGGAATACCACCAAGAAATCCAACACCAAAATTTCATAAATGCATTGCGTAATTGTGGATTACTGAAATTATTTCAGACATCAAGGCTGAGAGCTTGGCTGGATTTGCTCCAATATTTGATTGGACTATGGGCTATGAATCAGCAGATATTCATCATCAGGGACTAGGAACTATAATTAGATGTCATAGACATCTATTTCATCACAGGCGTGTCCAGGAGAGTGGAGATAATCCAACTCTTTGGAGCTCGCACAGGGGGTGAGAGTACCAATATGCTCATCAAGAGACATTGTCCCGGGGCTCGAAATACTGAGAGCGGAAATATAGAGCTATTCTATATTAGATTTATTCCCTTGAATACAATCCTTCATTTCATGAATGAACTAGTAGGAGCACAGGCATTGCATGAGGCAATGAAATCCCAATTCCAATACGCGGTGGATTGTTTGGCCCCTACTATGTTCAACTAGTGTTAGGGGTTTTTGGCCAACATGAAGAGTCAATTGACCAAATGAAATATGGGGTGTCTTCTGCCCTCTCAGGATTTGAATCCCTCACTATAGGAACAACTCACAAGAATCTCTCAACAAAACCCTAATGACTAGGGAAGTTAAACAAACTCTCCTCAAATAGACTTTGGTTGACCTGCTCCTCATCAATGAGGTCCAAAATTACACCAAAATGACTCTAACAAAACCATTAACCATATATTACATCAATTAAACATGAAAGTAGAGAAATTACATCATAAAACTAAGATTTGACTAAATAAAAGTCGAAATGTTCACGAACAGGCAAAGGCACAGCGCCTCCAGACAAAAGTGCAGCACCAAACTTGTAAGGGACTTCTGAAGGCCTTCCCCTGCTCCAAATCCAGTTATGAAAGATGAAATCGAAAGATGAGGATGTATTGGTGTCAAAATCAACCTCAATAAATCACAATGGACAATCCATTATACATAAAAATGAATTCTCTCACAGCTACTCCCAAAAACGCAGCACCTAGTCCAAAACAATGGTAGAAAGTGACTTTTTTGCATGTTTTTGGGCATTTTATCTAAACTATTTTACTGAAAAGGATAAAATTATTGGTATATGAAATGTATGAGTGATTATATATCCAGGTAGGTATATTTTTTTGATATTGGAGGTCTGAGGAAAAACCGTTGCGCTTTTGGCTAAAAATGATATTCCTGTGTAAGCCAAAAACTCCAAAAATTTGAAAATTTTATACAAAAATACGGATCAAAGGTAGGTCCATATCTCTCTAAAAATAATTTTTTGTGAAAAAATGAGAGTTCTTTGTGTTATTTGGCACTTTATTAACAAAAAATTCCTCCTGTTTTCAAAAATACTTTCCCATTTGCTCAGAAACCAAGATTGAAGTTGGTCGCTAAACATTGGAAAAGCGTAGCAAAAGCGCAACGCCATCTTGCAGGGAACTTTGAATGCCTTCCTGACCTCCAAATATAGATCTAAATGTACCATTGGAAAGATTATGATTTCTACTACATAATAGAGTCATCAAGTACTATAAACACCTTCTCCATCCCCTGAAAAACAGACTTGAAGTCAATTTGTCGAGAAGTGCAGAAAACCTCTTGTAGCAATTGTAATTTGGGCATTTCTCTCAAATACTAACACCTGTGAAAAAAATGAAGGATTTTTTTGTTCCTTGGTCTATGATGGAAAAAATTTTCTTTTACCTTTTTAAAATTCATCTCCATTTCGTCAGAAACATATTTTGAAGCAAAATTGTCCATGTGTGCAATGTAAACCCTAGGCAAACCACATCTTGGAAAGGTGAAGCTATGATTTCTTGGACTTTGGTGGGCTCATACCTACTGATATGACCTCCATTATGCCTCCTCTACTCAGTGGTTAGAGAATCCATATTAAACCCTAGCTCAATGGGAAGGGAAATTAGGGTTTGGTGTAGGGAAAAATAGGGGATTTGGGTAGTTTCTGGGAATGAAGGGAGATGAAGGGGTTAGGGGCCTCCTAAATTCTTGGGAAAATTTATCGGGGTAGGGAGAGATGTTAGGGAGTGGGGGAAAGTGAAATTTGATGGAATGAGTGAGGGGAAGGGTGTCAAAAGGGGAAAAAACAATCATATCCCAGGAAGGTCTAGTCTAGGCTAGGGTTTGTAGGAAAATAGGGTAAGTGAGGGATAGGAATGATGGGAACTGATTAGGAGAGTGTATAACATGTGGGGGAAGGTTAGTGAGCTTCAATATTAGGATTTACTTAGAAATTTTGTCAATGTGAACATGAAGCCAAGAAAATGCACTAAAAACCCTAGGAAAGATAATTTCTCTTTCAAAGCATGAAATGAAGACACAAGAGGTGATTGTTGACTTACTTGTCACCGATACACTAGACCCTATTGTTGATTAAGAGTCCATCTGCAATGAATATTTTTCCTCCCAAATAAGAAAACATGACGCTCTAGAAAAGCATAGCGAATGCGCAGTGTAGAGGATAAATGGCACTTCCCAAGGTAAAAATGGTTGCTTTGAGAGTGAGAGTGATTTTTCTTGCTGGAGAGAGGTTTATTGAAGTTGAAATGAGAAAATGAGAAGCTTATTTCATCTTTTGTAGCTTTGGAAATCAATTTTCACCCTTGGTGGTTAAGTGGCCCCACCAAGCCTTTTTCACATTTTAATTTTGAAACTGTGGCTTTCA
Organism: Pinus albicaulis; assembly: GCA_034641835.2. Classification (NCBI taxonomy): domain Eukaryota; kingdom Viridiplantae; phylum Streptophyta; class Pinopsida; order Pinales; family Pinaceae; genus Pinus; species Pinus albicaulis. Next base: position 1,380,722,558 of record CM076584.1, read on the forward strand.
AAACTTAAGAAACATATTACATCATGATAGAAATGAAAATACACTTTTGAAACCTTTATTGAAATTTTTTTACTATTAGTACTCCTTCAAAGCTAGATTTATTGGTGAAATGACTGATTTTTAATTATTTTGACCCTAAGACCTAATGGTGACACTTCATGAAATGAGATGAATGATGACCATGGTGATGTGAATGAGATGGTGATGGAGACATTTTCAGTGATGACTCATCAAAATGAATGAGGGCATGACCAAAACATGAATTTTGAAAGGAGTTTTAATACACCTAGACACACTAGCCAGTGACCAAATTTTTATTTGAAGACCTACTGGAACCATAAAAAATTGACATAAGACCCTAAAAAAACCTTGTAAGAGTATATTTGATCACTGGTGACTGGCAAGACTAGAAGACACTAACAAGGTACAGGTCCATTTTGGTTACCTTTTTCTTGGAGAGAGTACCATTGTTCCAGTATCAGTAGTTGGAGATCCATGATCCAGCCTTGAGGCACTCGAGACTAATGATGTGGTGTGAGATCATGCCCCGTCAGGATGGGGGCCAACATATAGATTTCCCTAAAGTGTTCTTCAGCTGGTTGTGTCGTCAACTCATCGTGGTTGAGGAATTTACATATGCAGGCATCGAATTCAGGGGAGATCCATATCTACTCATTTTTCCAGGCACATAGTGGACCGATGGAGGTAAAAATTGTTTTTTAACATTTTTTACTTTTTGAATTTTTTTTTTTTTGTATTATGAGACGTAAAATTATGATTTTTTTACAAATATGGGTCCTCATATACCACTAGGTATGTCACCGATCGCGAGGAGGGTACCTCGCCCGGTGGAGGATGTCCCTTACAAGGAGGTAGCAGACCCATTAGCCGAGTTAGAGTGGAGCTTGGTAGGCCTTATGAGACGAATCCCAGAGTATCCTACCTTTGATGACATTCCTATTCTCTTTCAGAGGCATACGGTTGGGTTTCCATGTAGATTGTGTCGTCTAATCTGGTGAGTGATTTGTGCAGTCACTTGCTCTCATGAGCACCATGTGGGCAGATCACAACCCTGTTTTCAGCTTTTTGTACTGATGTAGGCTCAAAGAGCCATTTTTTTCATGGAACACATATTTTTTTAGATTTTGATGTAACAAACTTGACAAACCTGATATATATATATATATATATATATATATATATATATATGCATGCTTCTATGGCTACTTGTGTATCATAATGACATGTTGGTTTTTTTACATGTTGCGCAAATGTCTATCTAATACATGATTTTCTAATGTAGCTATTAATGTGTTTAAACGTCTTGGAATATGTTGATATGTAATAAAATCAAAATTCCTTTCCCATAATCGAATACGCAAATACATACACAAAATTTGACGCACATAATAATGGCCATTTAACCATAACACAACGAGTTGTGAGCATAATTTAACAACCAAATCTCTAATTCTGAGATCAATAGCATTCGATAATAGCTTTATAAAAACACTATATTCGGCAATATTGTTAGTTGTTCGACCCAAAAAAATACCATGTAAATTAATCAACTTGCCATCAGAGGCAAAGAGTGCCCATGCTGCGGAAGAAAGGTTCTATCTACTACAGAAAGTGCCATTAGAAAAACTGACGTAATGATTCGATGACATCTGCAAAACAAGTGGAACACAATGTGAGCATAGGAAACATGTCTACAAAGAAAACAATTGCACCAAAAATCCAATCAAAGCACACTAATTAATAAAACAATAATGTACAAAGTATCAAACTCATGATTAAGCATTATTTTTTTCAGATAGGGCCCATTGCTTAGCTCGGCCAATTGATTTCCTTTGTAATCTGCTATCTATAGGCTCCTATTTCCAATAATCATTGAATGATATAGGGCCCATGCCACATTGGCTTGAGTTTTCCTACTCCAAATTTATTGTGGGCTTGGTTATAAAGCAGGACCAAGTCACCTTTGGAGAAAACATGAAGGTTGACAGATTTGTCATATTGATATTTAAATCATCTTTTTTTTGCTTCAATAACTAAAGCAACAAGTATTTGGGTCTCATCGAGACACTCAACTTAAATAAAATGTTCCTCTTTTGGTGAAGTACCAAGAAGTAGTTCAACAACTAGCTTCAGAGAAGGAATTCCACACTCTATCAGGAGTGTGGCCTCTAGACCATACACCAATTATAATGGTGTGAATCTAGTGGCAGTCTTAGTAGAGGTTCAGTAAGCCCACAGAGCTGAGAAGATCATGAGATTCCAATCTCGTTTGTGCTTCCCAATGGTACATTGAAGCATGGTCACCCAAACTTATTTCATAGCTTCAACTTGGTCGTTGGCCCATGGATAATAAGGAGATGTAACCCCAACTGAGCAGTGAACTCTATCATCATATGGTTGTGAAAATGAGAACCATGATCATTTAAAATCGCTTTCGGAAGACCAAACTGAGCTATGACATGATTGAACAAGATTTGTTTCATATTTTCATTAGCATATGTAGGCATCGCTTCGGCCTATTTAGGCCATGATGATATAACCATGCGCCTTTTGATCAGCAGTTGTCATTGATGTCAACCCAAGCAACACCATGGGCTAACCCAATATTGCATGGGAATTTTGACCTACAAAATTAATATATTCTGGGTCAATAATTCTCTTGATGGTTTCTACTTGTCGATATGTTTCCAGTGATATATGGCACGCCATGTAATTCTTCACGGTTTGAGAGATAATCATGTTTGAAGTTTGTACCCCCAGGTAGTGGGCTAAAACCCCATGGGGTTGGGGAATGGGTATTGAAAAGTAATAATTAATATTTATTATGCTCCTAAAATCCCTCCCACGTTCACTTTTTGAAGCCCCTCTCAACCTAAGCATTTATATAAATTGTGATCTTCATTTCCTTCTTAGGCAAGGGATTTCGCCATCTGAAACAGGTCATCGTGGAATTTTCACTCTAAATTTTTTTCTACGAAGGTTCAGAAGCTGAAATTTTTATGAGGTAAAGCCGAAATCCTGAGGAAGCTGCTGTAAAAATTTCAGATCAAGGTGTGTAATATTTTTGGATATATGATCTGTGGAAGTAAGGATTTTTGCAGGCTCCTGAAATTCATCTCAAATAAGTGACCTTGGTAAATTTTTCATAATTTTCTCTCTGAGTATTGGATTGGAATTCCATAAAAAGTGAAATATAGTGCACAGTTTTTAATTTTCACTCTATCAATTTTAGAGCCAAATGAAGAAACAATGACACGTGGCATGTCGTACAAGTGCACTCTGCTGAAATAGTCCATAATTAGGGCATTGTGAGAGATTGGGTATAACTCTCAGTTGAAGAATCCAAATTGGGTCAGACCTATGGCATTTCAAATAAAACTCAGAAGAATACTACAGGACCAAAAATTAGATATTGAGAATCTGAAATAACAGAGATACACTAGATTCAATATCGAGCTCCTAGAAGGCAAGAAAAAGCTAGATCATGTGTTGTCAAGGGTTGCAAAGGACCAGAATTTCTACGAAAGAAAAGAAAAGCAAGGTGCAGTAGAGGGTAGCATGAAAAAAGTAGCAACCAAGGTGCATAAAAGCAGCAGGAAGTTCATCATATGAAGTCTTCAAGTGGGCAGCACTGCATACAATCATTGTAAGGTATCATTGTACTTAGTCATTTTGAATACATTATTGTACAAATTGTACTAGTATCTATCTACCAAGTGTTGAAGAGGTAGTGTTGGTAGGTCTAGGATCATCATTAGGTGGTTGTTTCAAAGTTGGGTTATGGTCTAGTATATCTTATTCTTCTACATCATTCTATATCATTGTAAAGTGGACCATTTTACCTAGTACGAGAGTCCATTCTTCTTTTATTCTTCTATAGGGTGATAGGGTGGTGCTAGGGTGAGTTGTAGCTCATTGGGTGTTGGGTCATCCATTCAGTTGAATACTGAAGAATCTCGGGCATTGGAGCGTCCATCCAGTGGGAGCTGGAGAAGAATGCCTTTCTAGATTCTAGGAAGTTGGAGCTTTATATTCAATTAGAGTTGCATATTAAAGAATTATTAGAAAAGAATTAGGTGGTTTTTGTCCCAAAGTGGGTTTCCACCTTAAAAACTGTGTGCATTTCTGTTCCTTTTGTTTACTGCTATCATTGTACAAACATTGATAATAATTGAAGATTAACTAATGCTCTAATTGAAAGGAATATTGATTCACCCCCCCTCTCAGTATTTCCAACAATTGGTTTTAGAGCTTGGTTCCTTCAATAGCAGCTTAACAGCTGGAAGGAGGTCATGGAGCATACCAAGAATGGTGTACCTCTATTCAATCAAAATAATTATGCACTCTAGAAGGGAAGAATGGAGGTCTATCTCTTGGCGCAAGGTTAAAAAGTATGGGACACTGTTCAAAATGGATTTACATCAACCGTGGATGAACAAGGTAAGAAGAACTTGGTAAATGATGCAAAAGAAAAGAATATTATTATCAATGGACTTATTTAATATGCTTATCATAAGGTGTTGGGTTGTAAAACCGCCAAAAATGTATGGGACAAGCTTGAGAATATAAATGCAGGTGACTCAAATGTCAAAGAAGCAAATATTCAAATCTATAGAGAAAAGTTTGAGAAACTCAGAATGAAAGAAGATTGCAACATTGTTGCATAATTCCAATACGTTGATGAAATAACCAATACTCTAGAAGGATTGGGAGAGCCAGTTGAAAAGAAGACTATTATACGGAAGATTCTTAGAACGTTACCAGGGAGATTCAACCCAAAGGTATCGGTCTTAGAATATAATGTGAATCTGGAAAAACTTAGAAAAGAGGAATTACATGGAGTTCTCATAGCATATGAAATGAGACTTGATGAAGAAGAGGGTACTTTGCATCTAGAAACTGCGTTCGTTGCATCTAAGAAAACCAATAAGGATAAACAACCTTCAATTGAAAAGACATGCACCTGCAAGTGTGAAGAAAAGGGAGATGATGAAGAAGGTCTATCAGATGACGAATATGCTTACTTCACGAGAAAACTAAAAATTGGTAAGGGACAATTCAAAGGTAAACTTCCATTGATATGTTTTAGCTGTAATGAGGTTGCGCATTTTGCAGCAAAATGTCCAAACAGAAGTAATGGCAACTCAAAAGGAAAGAAAGGCTTTAAGAAATTCAACAAGCAAGGATCCAAAAGGAAATTTCTCTCTAAAGAAGATAGCTCATCATCTGATGAAGACAATGACAGTGAAGAAGAAACCAATGAGAGAGTATTGTTTATGGCCAAGCACAATAGACCCAAGCATAATAAACAAGAGGTATCAAACAACGAAGAAGAAGGATGGACCATAGAAGAATTTTATGAGGAAGCAATCAAGCTTATAAAAGATCTCAAGGCGGAGAAGATCCGTTCCAATACTCTTGAAGAACAAGTTCAAGTTCTCAAAATTGAAGTTGAATAACACAAATGCATTGAAGAGTCACTTCAAAAGAAGTTTGAAAAAAGCAACCAGGAAAGGGAAGAATTAGAAGCCGAAGTAGTCTCGCTGCGTGAGGAAGTGAAGAAAGAAAAAACTATCCAAAAATATGCCAACATCTCAAGGGCATTGGAAGAACTCATCAACAATCAACGATCTTACAACGAAAAAACTGGCATCGGTTACAAAGAAGAAGAAGTAGGACCTTCTACAACAAAATACAATGAACCTATGAGATCTGACATGCATGTAGACTGCATTGGACAAGATTCGTGAGAACAGCATTGGAAGACAATTCCTCGACGAAAATTTCCATCTAGGTACCAACATATTTTTTATGGCTATTGTTATTCATGTGGAAAATTTGATCATAAAGCTGTAGAATGTCACACGTACCCTAGGAGAGAATACAATTCTAGGATATCTATCAAATATGAACCTCCCAGGGCTCAACGAAACATCAATAGATTTGAACATTTTAGAAATAATAGTGAATGTTACAAATGTCAAAAACTTTGGACACATAGCCAAAGACTGTAGACTTGAAAATCCTCCAGAAGAATCTTGGAAGCCACAGAATGAACAAACATGGAAGAAGAAGAAGAATGATAATTGTGCTCTTGCTTTCAAGGCTCAAAAGAACAAATATGTGTGGTATGTTGATAGTGGTTGCTCAACACATATGACTGGAGATAGAAATAAATTTGTATCTCTGAAAGAGAAGAAGGATGGAGCCGTGTCCTTTGAAAATGATGGATCTTCAAATGTTATAGGATCAAGTACTGTCACTCTCAGAAGCAAAGATGCTCTAGCCAAGAATGTTCTATTGGTTGAAAACATGAATCACAATCTACTCAGTGTTGGACAAATGTGTGATCAAGGACACATAATACTATTCAAATCCATGAAATGTGAAATCAGGAAAGGCGTGTATGGTGAAATTGTGGCTACAGCAAGTCGAGCTCCAAACAACATATATGTTCTAGATGAAGCAACTAAAGCATGTCTAATAGCTGAAGAGGATGATACAATAATTGGTAGCAATGATGATCGACTAAGTAAGAAGTTTTCTGCAAAGTTGCAAAGTGATTTCAAGATGTCTTTACTTGGTGAGCTGACATACTTCTTAGGGCTTCAAATATCTCAGCAAGAGAAAGGAATATTTATATGTCAAGCCAAGTACATCAAGAAAATGCTCAAGAAATTTAAAATGGAAGATTGCAAACCCATCCTTACTTCAATGGTAACATGTTGCAAATTGAGCATAGACGACTCAGCTAAGGATGTGGATCAAAGGTTGCACAGATATATGATTAGTAGTCTTCTATATGTAACAGCCTCCTGACCAAATGTTATGCAAGCAGTTGGACAAGTATCAAGATTTCAATCAGCACCAAAAGAATCACATATTAAATATTCACCAACATTGGAATATCTTCGCCAGAAGCTCTGGATTCTCCCAAGTTATCATTAGATTTTCCTTTTTCAGAATATAAAGGGGGAGTGGAAGTAGATTACAGGTCTGCAGGACGGTTGTATGTCCAGGGGAGTGGAAGTGTGTACAGGTTCGCAGGATGGTTGTATTTCATGGGGAGTTACCCTTTTCCATTGATGTCAAAGGGGGAGAGAATGTTGTAGGAAGAGGTTTCATGATCGCAGGGGGAGTACTTGTGTTTCCATCAATGCCAAAGGGGGAGATTGTTGATCAACGATTGTCATTTATGTCAACCCAAGAAACACCAGAGGCTAACTCAATATTGCATGAGAATTTTTACCTACAAAATTAATATATTCTGGGTCAATAATGATTTTGATGGTTTCTAATTGTAGAGATGTTTCCATTGATATATGGCACGCCATGTAATTCTTCATTGTTTGAGAAATATTCATGTTTCAAGTTTGTACCCCCAGTTAGTGGGCTAAAACCCCATGGGGTTGGGGCATGGGGCATTGAAAAGTCATAATTAATATTTTTTATGCTCCTAAAATCCCTCACACATTCACTTGCTGAAGCCCCTCTCAACCTAAGCATTTATATAAATTGTGATCTTCATTCCCTCCGTAGGCAAGGAATTTCGCCATCTGAAACAGGTCATCGTGGAATTTTCGCTCTAGTTTTTTTTCTACAAAGGTTCAGAAGCTCAAATTTTTACGAGGCAAAGCCGAAATCCTAAGGAAGCTTCTGTAAAAATTTCAGATCAAGGTACACAACATTTTTGGAGATATGATCTCTGGAAGTAAGGGTTTTTGCAGGCTCCTGAAATTCATCTCAAAGAAGTGACCTTAGTAAATTCGTCATAACTCTCTCTCTGAGTATCATATTGGAATTATGTAAAAAGTGGAAAATAGTGCATAGTCTGTAATTTTTTCTCTATAAATTCCAGAGCCAAATGAAGAAACAGTGACACGTGGAATGCCATACAAGTGTGCTCTGCTGAAACATTCCATAATTAGGGCATTGTAAGGGATTGGGTATAAATCTCTCTTGAAGAATCCAAATTGGGTCAGACCTATGGAATTGGAAATACGACTCAGAGGACTACTACAGGACCAAAAATCAGATATTGAGGATCTAAAATAACAGAGATACACCAGATTCAAGATCGAGCTCCTAGAAGGCAAGAAAAAGCTAGATCATGTGTTTTCAAGGGTTGCAAAGGACTAGAATTTCTATGGAAGAAAAGAAAAGCAAGGTGTAGCAGAGGGTAGCATGACAATAGTAGCAACCAATGTGCATAACAGCAGCAGGAAGTTCATCATATGAAGTCTTCAAGTGGGCAACACTGCATACAATCATTGTAAGGTATCATTGTACTTGGTCATTGTAAATACATTATTGTACAAATTGTACTAGTATCTATCTGCAAAGGGTTGAAGAGGCAGTGTTGGGAGGCCTAGGATCATCAGTAAGTGGTTGTGTCAAAGTTGGGGTTATGGTCTAGTATATCTTCTTCTTTTGCATCATTCTATATCATTGTAAAGTGGACCATTTTCCCTAGTACGAGAGTCCATTCTTCTTTTATTCTTCTATAGGTGGTAGGGTGGTGCTAGGGTGAGTTGTAGCTCATTGGGTGTTGGGGCATCCGTTCAGTTGACTACTGAAGAATCTTGGGCATTGGAGCATCCATCCAATGGGAGCTGGAGAAGAATGTTTTTCTAGATTCTAGGAAGTTGGAGCTTTATTTTCAATTGGAGTTGAATATTAAAGAATTATTAGAAAAGAATTAGGTGGTTTGTGTCCCAGAGTGGGTTTCCACCTTAAAAAATGTGTGCATTTGTGTTCCTTTTTTTTACTGCTATCATTGTACAAAAACTGATAATAATTGAATATTAATTAATGATCTAATTGAAAGGAATACTGATTCACCCCCCTTCTCAATATTTCCAATAGTGCCCCCCAGTCGAGCGAGAGTTATAGGTCATTAAATATGTGCCCCATTTCGCAAAGGGTTTGACAGTCACAACTAGGTGCAAGGGTGAGGATGTGGAACGCTCTTTCTGATAGTATACTTGGCAGTCATGGCATTTTCATATAGAAACAATGCAGTCTTTAAAGATAGACAAGAAAAAATACCCTACGCGAAGGATATTTTAGGCAGTAGCATAATCAAACATGTGACCACCATTGGCCCTAAAGTGGAAGTCATTGAGAAATTTCTCAACTTCCTCGAGAGTCAAACATCAACGAGGGATGGAGTCATTACCAATGTAATATGGAGTATCTCCAATGATACGGTAACTTTGGGATTAATAGTGAATCCATTGTCGCTCAGAGTGTGATATCTCTAGACGAAAATTTTGGGTCTAGAGATAAAAAATGACATCTTTATACCATGGATCAAGAGTATTGATGATAAAGAGAGATTCATTTGGAATCGACTCATCAAGAGGAGTGGGATCAACCGTGGTAGGAAGATCACAAATCAACTCATCAAAGACCAGGGATTTCTCATACTTAGCAGCAGTGAATTCTAAGTCAAACTCTTGAAGGATGACAATCCATTTTGAGTACTTTCCCCTGAGCAACAAACACGTGATAATGTAAATCATGGGATTGCAATCAAAAATCACCAAATTTTTTCGCAAGAGAATGTAGTGACGAAAAAATTGAACAATATGGACATCAGCAAGCATAATTTTCTCTGCATGAGCCTAACGGGTCTCAAGATCAAAGAGATTTAGGATTAAGTAGTACACGACATACTCTTGACCATTGCATCATCTCGAACCAGCACCATACCAATAGTGTTGTTGGCGGCGGCCAAGTACAGGCAGTAATCACGATGATAATTGGGAGGATGCAGTAGAGGAGCACTGACGAGGGCTTGTTTCAACGCATCAAAATAGCTTTGGGAAATTTCTTCCCATATGAATGGGATTCCTGTAATATTCCCAATTAGCCATGAGCTAGTTGGAATATTAAATTTTGAATTGTTGTCTTGTTTTATGAATAAAAGGACAGTGGAGATCCATAAGTCTCCTTAATAATGAATAAAGCAATGCCAATTTGAAAAGAAGACATCTTGGCAGCTTAATTGAGCACCCTTAGGTGTGAAAAGGGGTTGGAACATCTTGACTAGGTCAACTGTGACCAAATCAACAGCGTTGTCATGGAGGAGTGGCATTCAATGAGGGACAACATAGTTTTAGATGGAGACACTTTGCATGGAAGTAGTGTCATAAATGAATGGGGCTTAGGGTTTGGAAGCTCATTTATTATAAAAGGAAGAGGATGGAAGCTATATTCATTATGTGGATGTTTATATTTCTGAATATATGGTATGTTTAGACATATAGCTTTCTTTGGCTGTTTAGCTAAGACCGCAATTGTTGTTTAGCACTAGGTGTTCCTGATTGGGAATCCCACCTCTTTCATTGAGAATCTCTTGGAAGATTTTTGTACTTCACTTCCACTTTTAGGCTTAAGGCCAAGCTTCATCTTACATTTACAGCAAAAATCCTATTGAGGGTTGAGTTGTTTTGCAAGTTGCAAAGGTGGAGACCACATTTGGGTCACTTCAGTACTTATTTTCAGTGGAGAAGGGTTCGTTTCCATTGGGAGGACAGTAAGGAAGGCCCTTGAGAATATTTTCACATCTTGGCATTATGCCATTGATTTATTTTCCCCTACTAAATAGATTCAGTCTTGGACTGTGTTATTTTGAGGGAGGAGTTGCAGGGTGGTTTCAGTACACCATTTGGGGAGCAGGTTTTCTAGTGAAGGGATCAACCTTTCATATAGAGGATCTATTGGAGGAGGCTTAATTATTTGTTATATCATATTAGCCACATTTTCTATATATATATGTTGCAGTGAATATTCAACCCTAGGGCGTTGATTCCTATCTTGTACATTGGTGTATTGCTAAAAACCCTTGTGGGGTTCTTCATTGAAGGTTGTATAATGCCTAGATCTGAATCTAGTGTATATTTTGTGGCATATATCAGCCCTATATTTTTTGTAATAATTTTTTGTAGCAGTGCCTTTTAAACAGCGTTGTAGCAGTCTTCCGACATTTGATGTATAGTAGCAGCACCTCCTTTGAGGGTTTTGTCCATTGGAGGCTTGTTCTATCTTGTTGTACATTTTATGGCCCATTTATTATTCATATTTTTCTTATGTTATAATGAATGAAATGTCTCCATATTGGCCTCTTAATTTTGTATGATTTTTAACACTGTTATTCTATCATTTTGCACTATATTCCTGCTTTTCCCATTTGGAAATGTTTCAGTGGTATCAAAGCATAATATTGGCACAGCTTGTGCATCTTGAAAAGCTAATATTTCATTAGAAGAAAGAGATCCTCTTACTAATGGAGAGAAGAGATATCAAAGAAGAAGACACCAGAAGTTTGACTATACAAATGATAAAGAAGACAAGGGTAAAATCCCTTTATCAGGAGGAGAAGATGAAGAGAAGGAGTTCCCTAAGATTCTTCTCAAAGCTATGTAAGAAATTGATAGAGAAATAAAGGAGATGAGGACTGATAGATACAAGGAATCCCCTAAATTATTTAAACATGGTGAAGGCTTCGAAATTTCTCATCGCTGGAGTGATCAACCAATGCAGCAGCAACAAGTTTCCCAATGCTCTACAATGCCTACATTCTTAGCAATGGGAAATGAAGGGTTTCAAGAACAATAAAATCTTGAAAACTATTTCATTGAGTATGAGTCTAAATCTCAGAGATTCAAGTACCACGTGATTTTTCAATAATTTTTTCAAATCAAGGACAATAGGAGACCCAGGCATCATAATAGAGGTGGAGGATTCATTCATCATCATGATCTACACTACAATATGGGCAGATTTTTCTTACCCAACTTTGATGGGTCATATAAATGCACTACCAAATCATGGGTAGAGAACCTTGACATCTTCTTCCAACTAAACAAAGTACCAGAGATGGAGGCCATTAAGATAGCAGTGCTGCACCTTGAGGGTGGAGCACATGATTGGTGGTTCCATGACTTGTCTATATTGGGTCATGCCAATGTGACTGCATATTCAGAGTTCACAAGGAGGTTGGTGGAGAGGTTTGATAGAAGAGATCCTGAGGCACCATTCATGGGGCTAGAAAATCTCAAACAATCAGGTAATCCAGAAACTTAGATTTCTGAATTTCTTAAAATTTCTGTTATGGTTCCTAATTTATCTGTAGCAAGAAGGGTCTATATGTTTGTTGATGGGTTAGAAGAACCTCTTCATGGGTTGGTTAAGTCTACCAAGCCCACTACCATTCAAGATGCCATTGAAAGGGCTATATATTTACAAGATGCCTTGCCAAAAGAAAAGGCAACATTTCAGCAAAAGCCCTCTTTTCCATCAAAGGGAAAATATGAGAAGGCTCCTCTTTCAAAGGAGAGCCAAAATAGAAAACCTCTTGATGATGATGTCTGAAGATATCTAAGGAGAAGGAATATTTTCTTCACATGCCAAGAATCATGGGCACCCAAACATAGATGTGCAGTAGGAAAATCACACTATATAGAGGTCTTCTCAGATGATGAGGAGGAAGAAGAAGATGAACGAAGAAGAGGCCACAACACTGACATAGCTGGAGATGAACCAACACCATCAGGAGATGGGAATGGGGAATTTTCTCCAATTGGAGGGCCTATTGCATCATTGAGAGGAGTACCCAACTACTTGACCTTGAGTGTTCAAGGTTCCATCTTAGATCAGAGGGTTTCTGTTTTGATTGACAGTGGGGCTACCCACAATTTTATTGATGCCCAACTAGTGCAAAGGAGGGAAATACCCACTGATGATTTTGACGGATTTCTTATCTTGGTCCTAGGAGATAGAAATATGCAATGCATGCATTATCTTCCATCCTTTTCTATCACCATGGGGACATATACATTGACTGATCACTTCTTTGTGGTTGACATACCTGACACCAATGTGATATTGGGTGTGCAGTGGTTGATTACTTTTGGGAAAGTCACCACAGATTGGGAGACTTTGCAGATGGAATGGGTGGATAGAAAGAGTGGTAAAACTCATATTATTAAGGGCATGAACACATAACCCTCACATAAAACTTCTACACAGAAATCAAAGATGGATTTGCACAATGGAAGCAAGGACCTAATAGTCCCATCTATTATGCACATGACTTTGGCCCATGGGACATTATTTTTTTGTGGCAAACCACCTGGGAGGCCACCTGATCCAGATTTGGTGAGACATGTCTCACATCATGATGCTCCATTAATATATCTAGGAGGAATGGGAGCATTAGGAGGCCATGATACAACGCTAAGAGTTTTGGGTAGACTCAAGGAGGAGGGAGACATTCTCCCAACATCATCATTACCCACTCTCATTTCAGATTCTGCTCCGTGGGAGGAGCAACATGGGAAGGATAGCAGCCTTCCAACATGTACCTTTGGCATGGGATATGTCAAGGAGAAGGGTAGCCATGTGACATATGTTATTTTTGATATATCATCAACACTGTCACTATGGAGGGTAGATCCATATTGAAAATCCCAACTATTGGTGGATTATTCCAAGGATATTTTCACATGCATGATACTTGATGACCAACTACATGAAGAGGGCTATTCAGTCCAATATGAAGTCATCTATTATCATGGTATAATATTCTTATCTAGAGCCTCCAAGCTCAAGGAGAAGTTTCTACAAAGAGCACATGAAGATTTTCTCTTTAGCCATACATATTCCCTGAGAGCCTACAAGATTATCATGGAGAGCTACACTTGGGAAGACTTTGAAGAGGATATATATCAGCATTTGCAAAGATGCATGTACCATGTGGAGTTGGGAGAAATACATAACTCAATGAAGTATTTATCATAGCCACCTCTTTCCTCTTTTGGAATGAGAGGGGATCTATCTATGGACCACTCCATTTGTATGAGCAGAAATTTTGGTAAGGAACATGCTTATGTACATAATGTTTCATTTGATGATTATTTGCATTCCTTTACCATGTATATGCAGGCCATTGCTCCAATTAGGAGCATTATTCCATATAAAATTCATGGCAAACTTTGGGCCATAAACACTTCTGAACATGGCCACTCCCTTGGAGGATTTAGGGAGATGTTGTATCACTGTGGGTGCACTCCAAAAGCACCAAACATTTCTCACATTTTCAAAACTTGTGAGAAGACTTGGGCAGAAAGTAAGTGGTGGGGAAACCACTTACCATATCATTATCTAATGTAGCTAGGAGATATAATGCACTGGTTCCACATGTGGGACTATAGCCCACCTCTGTTTTTGCATATTTATGTTTGCATGTACTTGGTTTTGATCCCATACATTGATGATGTACTTATTCTTTTTATGGGAATGATTGGAGGGAGGATGGGAGGATTTTATGTGCCCTATGGGAAAGATATTCACCATGTTCATTATGCTACATGTTTCAGGGATAACATTGGGCAAACCATGATTTTTTCATTGGATCTATTTCTTCCTTGTGGGATGGATCGTTTGCATCTCATGAGAACTTTGGAGGAGAATTTCATGGAGGGGTGGATTGGGAGGAACTTAGCTTATGAGGGAAGCTTATCACATGATGGTGTCACCAATGATGGAGGAGAAGAGTTGCAACACTCACCTTGTCAGTTTCTTGAGGACAAGCAACATTGGGAAGGGAGGAATTTAATATTCCCAATTAGCCATGAGCTAGTTGGAATATTAAATTTTGATTTTCTATCTTGTTTTATGAATAAAAGGACAATGGAGATCCATAAGTCTCCTTGATAATCAATAAATTAATGCTAATGTGAAAAGAAGAAATCTTGGCAGCTTAATTGAGCACCCTTAAGTGTGAAAAGGGGCTGGAACATCTTGTCTGGGACAACTATGACCAATCAACAACGCTGTCATGGAGAAGTGGAATTCAATGAGGGAAAATGCATTTTTAGATGGAGACATTTTGCATGGAAGTAGTGTCATAAATGAATGGGGCTTAGGGTTTGGAAGCTCATTTCTTATAAAAGGAAGAGGATGGAATCCATATTTATTATGTTGATGTTTATATTTCTGAATATATGGTCTATTTAGACATATAGCTTTCTTTTGTTGTTTAGCTAAGATTTCAAGTGTTGTTTAGCACTAGGTGTTGCTGATCGAAAATCCCACCTCTTTTATTGAGAAGCTCTAGGAAGAGTTTTGTACTTCACTTCCACTTTCAGGATTAAAGCCAAGCTTCATCTTACATTTACGGCGCAGATCCTATTGAGGGTTGAGTTTTTTGTAGGTTGCAGTAGTGGAGACCACATTTGGGTCACTTCCGTACTTATTTTTAGTGGAGAAGGGTTCATTTCCATTGGGAGGACAGTAAGGAAGGCCCTTGAGAATATTTTCACATCTTGGCATTAGGCCATTGATTTATTTTCCCCTATATCATAGATTCAGTCTTGGACTGTGTTATTTTGAGGGAGGAGTTGCAAGGTGGTTTCAGTACACCATTTGGGGAGGACGTTTTCTAGTGAAGGGATCAACCTTTCATCTAGAAGATATATTGGAGGAGGCTGCATTATTTGTTATATCATATCAGCCACATTTTCTAGATCTATATGTTGTAGTGAATATTCAGCCTTAGGGCTTTCATTCCTATGTTGTACATTGGTGTATTGCTAAAAACTCTTGTGGGGTTCTTCATTGAAGGTTGTATAATACCTAGATCTAAATCTACAACCCTACATATTTTTTTTAACCATTTTTTGTAGCAATTCCTTTTAAACAACGTTGTAGCATTCTTCTGGCATTTGATATATAGTAGCAGCACCTCTTTTGAGGGTTTTGTCCATTAGAGGATTGTTCTATATTGTTGTACATTTTATGGCCCATTTATTATGAATATTTTGTTGTTGTTATAATGAATGAAAGGTCTCCATATTGGCCTCTTGATTTTATATGATTTTTAACACTTTTATTCCAACATTTTGCACTATATTCCTTCTTTTCCCATTTGGGAATATTACAATTCCTTTTTTCAATAAGCGATTAAAGCCTTTGGAAAGCTCAGCATAATCTAGTATGAAGCGATGGAGGAAATTGGATTTCCACTACAGACATTGTGCTTGATGAGCAGAAGAGGGAGGAGGAAAATTCATGATTGCCTCGACCTTAAGAGGATCGATGCAGATGCCTTATTTTGACACCACAAAACCCAAGATCCAACTAGATTCGATGCAAAGGAAACACTTATGAGGGCTCAACCTGATATTAAGTGTCAACGGAAAATAAAGATGGCTCTGAGGTGGTCTGGGTGATCTCAACGTTTCGCAGAATGAGCAGGATGGTCGTCGAGGTATGGCTAAACTATGTGCTTGATTTAATGAAAATCATATCACATAGCTCACTGGAAGGTGGACCCAACATTTTTCAAGCCAATGGGGAGATTTTTATAGGCAAATTTCCCCCATGGATAGATAAACATGGTTTTGTGTTGATCAACTAGAGCAATGTTAATCTGGTTATAGGCATAAAAACTGTCCATAAAGGAAAACATCTCACTCCTGGCACATTCATCAATGATCTAGTCGATAAAAGGAGTGCGGTAATTATCATTAGGACACGCTCCATTGATATCATGGTAATCAATGCAAACCCACATGGTCCCTTGTATCTTAGTAACAGGAACAATATTTGAGACCCAATTTGTCAATGGTGTAGGATAAATAAAACTGGCTTTGAGACATTTTTTAACTTCACCCTTTATGGAAGTAGCCTTTCTCAGGTGCACAGGACAATGTTGTTGATGAACAGGCTTTGAATCCGAATAGGTAGGAATTTCGTGAACAAAAATACTTGGATCAATGTCAGGCATCTCTTCGTATGACCACACGAAGACATCGCAGAATTCCTGAAAAGGTTCAGTGATGATCTTGATCTCATTGGGAGAATAAGACGCACTGATGTGAACATTCTTGATAATCCCTGTTTGACAGAGCTTTCAATCGAAATGTTTAGAGTAATATTTCCCATGTTCCCTTCAGAGAACACTTCATGAATCAAGATCATATTCTGAAATGGGCTAGTCAATACAGACGAAGCATGGGATTCTAGACATGGAGAGATGTCACCTAGGGTTGGGAGAAACGAGGAACGATGATGTCGATCATCCCCTGGGGTTTCTTTGAGAGACATTACCTCCATGATACTTTCTTTAGATGGGAAAGTCTCATTCAAGGTATCATCATATTCCCAAAAACCAAACCAGGGAGACTACACATAAGTGTCCAGAGAGGAAACCAAATGGTCGTTGTTTCAGGATGTAGCCTCAAAAGTCATGAGAATACTCTGATACATTTGTTTAGCAAGGCTCAAAGGCATAGTGTCACCAAAAATTTCAAGCTATTTGGGGTTGGGAACAATCCATGGATCGTGACCAAATGATATCATATTGATAGTGGTGACATTCGGAGGTGGGAGTGGAAAAATTCCCATAAGGGACGAGTCTTTGAACAAACCTAGCTCGATGTTCTAATAGGCGGTAGCGGTCTTCCAAACATATGGAATGTTACATGTTAAATAATCATAGGAAAAGAAAGCTAACTAATTGACAGTCACAAATTTTCTGTGATGAGGAAAATGGAGGACACGAAAAAGGGTGGGGACCACGCAAACCATGGCATGAGTCCAATTGCATCTAAGAAGGAGATTATAATCCAAGTTGGCATCTACGACCTCAAATTTTAAATTTGGTTTTATTTGTCTCCAATGGGATTGGAAATGAATTTATAATACCATACAGCCAAGAACCTCTACCTTCGAAAGCTTATAAGGTATTCTAGGACTGACTCAATGGAGGAGATTCAATGGCTTTCCAACACGCAATAGACATGATGCAGGTCAAAGTTCCTTCATAAAAAATAGTCCTATGAATTTTTTTTCCCATCACGGTAACTTGAATCAAAAAATCCACCTAAGATGGGAGGTGATGAACAAAGTTCTCAAGATCAAAAGTAATAATATTAGAATCTACGGGATCAATCCCTCCAATAGCGAAAAGTAGCACCTTCCATTGCGATGGACACAACTGAAGGACTTCAAAATTAAACATCACCGAAGGCACTTGAGCTATATCCTATAAAATATTGTAGTTTTGTGTAGCTCTCACATTCATATTATGGGACAATTTCTGAAAAACACCTTTTGGGGGTGGTCAGATGATGAATTCACTACTAGGTCTCTCAATATGGAGAGGATCGAAAGTAGGAGGCATGGAAGAGGAAGGGTGATCTGTGACTTTCGGTTACATAGGAGCCTTGGATGGATTGGTACAGTCTTTCGATCTCATGGTAATAGTGATAGGTTCTGTGCCAGCCATGAAAACCTGAGAATTTCCAAATGATTTGGGTTGATCTACCATTTGCATCTGCTGAGAAGGAAAATATTCTTTCAAGACACCCAGAGTACCGCAGGCACCTTTCAAAAGACAAGCAACTTCAACACGCTGAGGACAATACTTGGTGTAATGATCATCATCACATATTAGGCAAGGATATTTAGGCTTTCATGTGGAATAATCGTCAGCAAATGACTTTTTTGAATCCTGTTTAGGGTTTTCGGATTTGGATTTTCCTTAACCCTTTTTCTTACCTTTCGAATACTTGTCTCCGGTGGTAGATTGGACAAAATTTACGTTAGAGTTTTTAACATGATTCTTCTAGTTATTGGAAGGAGTGGAGGGTACAATGAAATTAGTGGACTTATACTTCAAATAATTTTTAGGTGCACTACTATTAGTATGAGCCATTGTCTCGATAACGCCATCAACCGGAGGCGTAGTAGGAGACTGAGATGATGTTGGATTAGTTGAAGGTCATTGTGAATCAGGAAAGAGATCATATAGGGTCCCATATTTGGAATGAACCAAATCAAGTTATTGGGCTCTGGAAATGACTTCCTCTTCTGTGATACATCCACCCATGGCAAGATCTTTGGCAATCCTAGGAACAAATGATTTTGTAAAACATTCAGTCAATAGCTGATCAGGGATCTCAAACTTTATGAGGTGATGGAAATTTCTCCATTCGTGAATGTGAACTGAAATGTAAGTAGTATTTTATTGCTTCAATGAAGTGAGGAGGTGGGTGTTGGTTTCATATCGGACAGGTAATTGTAAATGAGTGAGTAAAGACATATCCAAAGAGTTGAAATAAAATAAAATTCCTTGAGGGAGCTCAATATACCACTTGGTCACAGTACTGGTCAAAATATTATGGGAAAGACGAATACAAATATAATCATCGACCCAAGAATTAGAAGCGCACCAGAAGTGGTATGTCGTGACATGGGTTTGGGGGTCTTCCCCAGACTTGCCTTCAAATTTAGGACAATCTCTCGGAATTTTGGTCGGAACTGGCATCCAATGCAACTGATGTTGGATGGGGTAATTTTTAAGCTTTAACACATCTACCAGTTCCAACTTAACCAAAAATGGCAAGGGAGGATGATTAGGAGAAAAAGGTCGGGGGTACCAACCTGTTTGATATGGATTCTACCCCCAATAGAGCAGATTTCGTCATGAATACACATATTTCCCCCATTCATGGTAAGGACCTTGCTGTAACTAATGTTGAACATAGGGACCTTATTGGGGGTTTTGATAAGGCCCCTGCTATATTTGAGGTTGCGTATCTTGCTAGATATAGGGTCTAGGGTGAGGTCCTTACTAAACATGAGGTCTAGCCTATGGTCCCTGTTGAACATGGGGTCAAGCCTGCGGTCTTTACTGAACATAGGGTCCAACCTAAGGTTCCAATTAGGCCTGTTAATACTGATGAATCTACTAATATTGAGCACCAAATTGAGGCTCAAGCTAGGGTTTTTGGTACTTACCATGCAGAACTGGCTGGTACTAAGCACCAATTTGACCCAGAGGGAGATTCAGACCAGTTTGGATGTGAGGACCAAACTGAGGATTAGTCACAATAGCGCGCGTGGGAAGCTGGGGTTGTTAGACATATTGCTGAGAGGCGCTTGGTTGAGGAACATACTGATATTGTACATTTGGCTATTGAACATACTAATGAGGGATGTTAGGTTGCTGAACATATGAATATGGTACATTTGATTGCTGAAGGGGTTGTTGAACCTAAGAATATTGAGTGTGGGGTTGTTGAAATAGTAATGCGGCTGAAGTAGGTTGACCACTCGAAGGAATGGTTCCTATGACAGTGTTCACCTATTGTAAAGACCATGTCCCACTTAGACTAGAATTAGGTTGTCCCGCACTAGGAATGGGCCCAGCATTCATTGGCCCCCCACCTGAGAGGGGAGGTATGTAAAGAGGATTAGAATACCCCCCAGGGATGAACGAAACCATCGATTTCCCACTCAATGGTGGAACTGCAGTAATCGTAGATGGAAAAAAGGGAGTAGAGGATCCTATCGAAAGATTCATTTGTCCAATAGTGATTGTCGGTTGAACAATAGGTTGAGACGCAGAAACCACATTCGAAATGAACAGGCCGTAAAATGGAGGAATACCCATTTACCAAATGTGATCCATAAATAAAGATGTGGCACTAGAAGCTCCTGAAATAAGATTTCCCAAAGAGGTATACCCTTGTGTAAGTGGAAATGCAACTTGACTAAAGGATATTTCAATCTCACTTCTAGAATCATGAGGTGTGGAGCCAAAAAAATTTCCTTCAGAGGGAAACATGGATGAGGAAGCTTCTGGGACATAGGTGCCAGTGTTTTCCTGTAGAGTACTCTGAGGAGTACTCACGAATGGAACATCATCGACATTGGATGCCATTTCACCCAGAAATAACTTATAGACAGTAGAGCGAGATGATACTAGAGAAGCAGGAAGGGGAACTCCGGGTTTATCAAAGGAATATAAGCTTATTGAGGTGAGATGAAAAACGGATCAAAGAGAAAATTTGCAGGAAAGACTATAAACTGTGTAGATGGTTCAGGGCTTTCTGGCTGAGAGTCTTCAGATTTCATCCAAGGAGAATCGTTAGGCAATGGTCGAGATGAAATGTGTTGTACCTTGAGCTTCAAGGGGTCCAACTGGAAACTAGGGGAACTCAGGAAGAGGTTCTTATGATCCTTCAGAGGAGGGACAAGGTGAATTCGATGATTCAGCCACAATGGCCTTTCAAAACAAGATCAAAGAAGGAAGAGGTGAAATATCAAAATCCACAATTTACCAAGAAATAATGAGGATGGATTATTGCATGGGTAATATTTTTTCGTGGGAATTTACTTTTAGAATTAACAAAAAATAAAATAAAAATGGGTGTACTAGGCATAAAGGTTTACCAACTGTTTGTGAACTGTAATATACACCTTTGTGATAAATGATAGAAAATTTGACCAAAGACTTAACGTAGTACAACTGATCTCCATGAATGTTGTGTTTGATGTATCAAGTTTACAAGGCGACTGACTCAGTTACCTATGGTAGGCTTGCCACCTAATGGTGTCTTCCCAAATGTACGCGACGATACGTGGGGTTCAAATCTATAGTGGTTTTTTCTAATGCATAACCGTTCGATGAGAGTGCCCCAAATATACTTATCATACATCAATATACTTCCATGCATGGGACTGTAGAAATTTTAATAAAAATATGTATTACCTGGATTCACCTGATCTAACAATTATATGCCACTGTTAAATACAAAATACTTCTACTAAATTCTTTGCGGAAATTTAATCACCAATTGCAAACACATGAAGAAAGATCAATCACACATTACACAGATGCTTTTACCAGGAAAGCATAAAGCTAAAAAACCCACTATTATATATTATTTATATATCATGGATCATGAAACAATCTCATACAAAACTCTAATCCAAGAGCTCTCAGTACAATGTACAATTGTCTCACATTGTCATACAAAAATTGGCATATTCATGCACCAATTTACTGCCTCCTGACAGCCTGCATCCACTGTGAAATCCATGATGGTCAAGAACCTATGTGATCCGGGTGGATACTAGTGGTCACCCACCTATTCCACTTGGGGCTCCACCATTGTCTCTTTCAGTTTTTTAGTTTCGGCACAGTTTACTATTTTTAGCAGTTTTTCGGGTCCTGAAATTCCAGAGCCATTTTGAGGCCCTAAACAACGTTTTTTGGGAAAATGGAGAGCAACATGGGTCCATGGACCGATGTTTCTTGTTCCAAATTTTTATTCCTTGGATAGATATTTCTAATGAGGTATGGTACGCATCAAACGGAGATCGTATGCCAAAGTTACACCCCTGGGAAGTTGAAACACCAATTTACCCAAACGAGGCCCATATTTTTGGCGCTTCATCTCCTAGGGTTAGGGTTTTGGCTGTTTAGGATTTCCCATTGTTTCTAAATAATAAATAGGCCCTCAAGCCTCATTGTAACTCAGTTCAGAGGCCTGTAGCTGCCACATCTCTTCTCAAAGATAGCTACCAGCGCCCTAGCTAGTTTTATTTCCATTTTGTACGTAAGCAAATTTAGGTTATTTGATATTAATGAAATGAAGTGTTATTTACGCTACATCTATACAAACTGGTTATATGTTTATTAAATGAACCTTATAAATACGGATCGGAGTGTTATCGGACGGTCTGCTTTTTCTCGATCCTTCTTTATGTCCCCGATGAGGTCGGGGTATAAGGAGCTAGGGCTTGATGCAATGGGAACCTTTGCAAGATCAGCCTCGCAAAATTCGATGGACGCCCATGGGGGATGAAAAGAAAGATGAGGGAGCAGGAATCCTATCAAAATATTGTTTGAGGAGGCCCTCGAAAAACAAATGAATGCGATGATGGATAACTTTGCTCAGATCCTTCAACAGCTACCCATCGGTGGTGCATCTGCATCCAGCAGCCACTCTGGAGGCGCGACTCCTTTTAAGGTACAAGTAAATTTTTACATTCCCATATTTGAGGGTAAAATAGATGTAGATGCCATAGATAGATGGTTGAATCTGTTAGAAGGATATTTCTCGGTTCATGACTTTTCAGACCGGGAGAAGATTATTTTTGCACTCCTCAAAGATAACCCCCATGTTAAGGACTGGTGGGAGACCTACTGTGAGAACAAGGACCAGACAGAACCCTCTCTGTTCTCGATCGTACCCACTTGGAATTCTTTTTGAGGCAGCAGTCAGAGCAGTACTATCCGTGAAGACTATGAGGATAATTAGACACAATGGACCATGACTGCAACAATAAAGGGATCAAGATGTGCATGAGCTGACGAATCTATTCCATACCCTGCGCACAAAGTTGGGTATCAAATATTTAGAGAAACATCTAGTGCTAAAGTATCGCAGCTGTCTACACAGATACATTCAAGAGGAAATGAAGTTCCTCGACATCTCCTCGCTTGGGACGGCATACCGGTATGCTACCAAGATTGAGGAGAAATTCAAGCAGAAGAAGCGAGACTTTGGATCTGCGAATCAAAAGCAAGGGAAAGGTGCTTCCAAACTGTAGAAAAAAGGACATAGCCAAAGCATGGCGGCTAAAGAAAACTCATCAAAGCCACAAGAAAAGAACAGCACCACAAAGCCAAAGAAGGACACAGGAAAGTGGTGTGAGTTCCATAAGAGCTCCACTCACAACACAAGTGAGTGTCGGGCCAAGCAGTCGCTAGTGGCCGAGATGAGGGCTTCTGAGTCAGATGCATACTCCAACTCCGAATCAGAACCTGAAAAGGGGAATGAAAAAGGGAAACAGATTATTGATGCGGAGCCCAACGCCACTGTTGCCACTACAAAGGTCCAGAAGGAGGAACCGGAAGATCCAGAGGAGGAGGAACGTCTCTTCCACTCCCAGATGTGGGTAAAGGGCTCCCCTGTACAGTTCATTGTCGACAATGGGAGCCAAAAGAACCTCATTTCAGCAGACGCCGTGAAGCGGTTGGGCTTGCTGACCATAGCTCACCCACATCCATACACCATCGGGTGGCTTCACCAAGGACGAGATCTCCGCGTCAGCCAGCAGTGTCGCCTTCCCTATAGCATCAAGCCCTTCACGGATGAGGTATTATGTGACGTTTCTCCTATTGATGTTTTTGATGTATTATTAGGACAACCATACTTGTGGAAGCGTCATGCTGTGTATGAGTCTCGACCTCGTGCTGTTATTATTACTTTGGGAAATAAGTTGTACAGGATACCAGAGGTACCACCTCCTACGACTATCTCTTTGGTTACCGCAAAACAATGTAGTAAGCTCATTTCCCAAACCAGGAAATTCGTTTTCCTGATGATCCGCCCCCAGGGCAAGAAGAAGACTGTGGCCACGACCTCCAGACAGGGCTCCTCTGCACAAAAACAACAAATGGATAAGGTTGTGGAGGAGTACGAGGACATATTCACCTCACCCACAGGGGTTCCTCTGCACTGTCAGGTCAAGCACCCGATTGATCTGACCCCCGGTGCGCCACTACCTAATGGACCGATCTATCGGCGCTCTGTTCTGGAGAATGATGAAATCAAGAGACAGATTCAGGAGCTGTTGCAGAAAGGTCACATCAGACCAAGTTCATCGCCCTGTGGGAGCCCGATCGTGTTGGTACAGAAGAAGGATGGGACGTGGAGACTCTGTATTGACTATCGGGCGCCGAACAAGATCACTGTCCGGAATAGGTACCCAATCCCACGGATTGATGACCTTCTGGACCAACTCAAAGGTGCAAAATATTTCAGCAAGATCGACCTCAAGTCTGGGTATCACCAGGTACCAATTGAACCCTCCGATGTGTGGAAGACTGCCTTCAAAGCCAAGGAAGGCCTTTTCGAATGGCTGGTCATGCCTTTCGGGTTGACGAATGCTCCCGCCACCTTCATGAGGATGATGGATGACATCTTGTAGCCATTCACCAACTCATTTGTAGTGGTGTGCTTGCATGAAATTTTGATCTTCAGCTAGACTTGGGAAGAGCACCTTCACCACATCCGACAAGTCCTCAAAACACTGCGGCAACACAAGTTGTGTGCCAATTTGGAGAAGTGCACTTTTGGCATGACCTAGGTTCAATATCTGGGATACATTATTGATGAAAGGGGGGTGCATGTGGATCCAGCCAAGATCCAAGTCATTCGGGATTGGCCAGCCCCAACCACTATAACAGAGCTTCGCAGCTTTCTGGGTCTTGATAACTTTTACCGGAGGTTCATGTTGGGGTTCTCTGATATCACTTGGCCCTTGAGTCAAGTCGCCAAGGGAGGAGCGAGAGAAAAATTCTTTTGGTCGGAACTTCAACAGAATGCGTTCACAGAATTGAAAAATCACTTGTTCGGCCCCAGTGCTCACTTTACCAGACTTGCAACAGCCATTTGAGATCGAGACAGATGCCTCTGACTATGCTATTGGGGCAGTTCTTACTCAACAGGGACATCCAGTGGCATTTCACAGTGAGACATTGTCTGACACAGTTTGCAAGTATCCCAATTATGACAAAGAAATGTATTCCATTATGCAAGCTTGTCGACAATGGAAGCATTACATTTTGGGGAAGAAAACAATCATCCACACAGACCACCGGCCCCTGCAGTTCATACAGACACAAGGGAAGTTGCAGAATGATCGCCATCAGAAGTGGTCCACATATCTGCAATAGTTTCATTTGAAAATCAAGTACAAGAAGGGTAGCACCAATCATGTTGCAGATTGCCTCAGCCGACCACCGATCGTGGCACTCACCACTGTGCTCAACTCTTGTGGGCACGAGACTTTTGATTGGCCGCTTCTCTATGAGAGTGACCCAGAATTCGGCCACACTTACAAGGCACTCTTGGGAGGTACGCAAGTTCCAAATTTTCACCTCCAAGATGCACTTTTATGTCACATGGGACACCTTTGTGTTCCTTCAAGCGAGCGTGCCAAGATGATATGGGAAGCAAACTACAGTCAATTCGCTGGGCATTTCAGGGTCGAGAAAACAGTAGCAATCCTACAGAATTATTTCTATTGGCCGAACCTTCGAAAGGATGTCGAGAAGCACATCAGATCTTGCACTGCTTGTGCCATTGCCAAACCAACCATCAAGAAGAAAGGCCTATATACTCCT
The DNA here is from genome assembly GCA_034641835.2 of Pinus albicaulis. Taxonomy (NCBI): domain Eukaryota; kingdom Viridiplantae; phylum Streptophyta; class Pinopsida; order Pinales; family Pinaceae; genus Pinus; species Pinus albicaulis. Next base: position 1,380,748,575 of record CM076584.1, read on the forward strand.
CTACCTACCCCTAGTCGACCTTGGGAATCCATCTCCATGGATTACATGTCGGGCCTCCCTTCTACTAAGCAGGGAAATGACTGTGTTTTCGTGGTCGTCGACATATTCTCGAAGATGGCCATTATGGCGGCCTGCAAGAAGAAAATCACAGCAGAAGCCACTACTAAACTCTTCTTTGAACAAGTGTGGGTGCACTTTGGGATCCCACAATCTATCATATCAGATCGGGATAGCAATTTCCTCAGCACATTTTGGTCCAGCCTCTGGTCAATGTTGGATACCAAGCTCACCAAGTCCACAGCTTTCCATCCCCAAACAGATGGCCAGACAGAGGTCGTCAACATAATGATTGTACACATTCTGCGCATGTACAATTCAAAGCATCCACGCACATGGGACGAGAGCCTCCCTTATGTACAACATAGTTATAATCGGGCTCTCCACAGTTCAATCGGCCATAGCCCCTTTCATGTGGGCTTGGGATTCCAGCCACTATGTCCCATTGACGTAGCCATGCCATTTGCAGCTGCTCAGGCCAATTCAGCTCATGTCCAGTCTGAAGTTGACAAAGCAAGTAGCTTCATTGAGCGCATTCAACACATCCGCCAACAGGTTCATGATATATTGGACAGAGCCAATGCCAAGTACAAGCAACGCCATGATCAACACCGGGTGCCACACAACTTCCAGGTGGGTGACAAAGTATGGCTACATTTGGAGAAGGAGCGCCTCACTGGACCCCACCGCAAGCTTCGCCCGCTCCGATACGGGCCGTACACCATCACCAAGGCTGTAGGGAACAATGCATTCGAGCTCAGTATTCCACCATTCCTTGGTCTGCACCCAGCCTTCAATGTGGATCGCCTTCGTCCTTACTTCCCACCTCTACTGGACACCTCAGACATTGCAGAACAACTCACACCAACTGAGTTAAATCCAGACTGCATGGAACAGGCCACCACAGATTGCATCATGGACATGCAAATCAAGAACACTCGCTAGCAGAAGATCCAACTATATCGAGTTGTCAAAGCTGGCCAACTCCTGCACCAAGGAAAGTGGTTCACCAGGGACCAAGTTCAGCAGAAATTTCCTCATCTCATGGAGGAACTTAACGCAATGGGGACCATTGCTTCCTAAGGGGGAGGAATGATCCAGGTGGATATTGGTGGTCACCCACCTATTCCACTTGGGGCTCCACCATTGTCTATTTCAGTTTTTCAGTTTCGGCACAATTTACTATTTTTAGCAGTTTTTCGGGTCCTAAACTTCCGGAGCCGTTTTGAGGCCCTAAACAACGTTTTTTGGGAAAATGGAGAGCAACATGGGTCCATGGATTGATGTTTCTTGTTCCAAATTTGTAGTCCTCGGATAGATCTTTCTAACGAGGTATGGTACGCGTCAAACGGAGATCGTATGCCAAAGTTACGCCCCTGGGAAGTTGGAACACCAATTTACCCAAACGGGGCCCATAGTTTTGGCGCTTCATCTCCTAGGGTTAGGGTTTTGGCTGTTTAGGATTTCCCATTGTTTCTAAATAATAAATAGGCCCTCGAGCCTCATTGTAACTCAGTTCAGAGGCCTGTAGCCGCCACATATCTCAGAGATAGCTACCAGCACCCTAGCTAGTTTTATTTCCATTCTGTCTGTAAGCAAATTTCATTTATTTGATATTAATGAAATGAAGTGTTATTTCTGCTACATCTCTGTATTTATGGTTATATGTTTATTCTATTGCGTTCCTTCATAAATCTGGATCACTATGAATGATTAATTCTAGCTTGCCTTGATTGTGCAATACTCATAGGCATCTCCAATGTGTGTGTGGTTCCATGAGTGCACCCACTAATGTCATAACTTATAGTCAAATTGTCCCTTTCACCTATCTCTCAACTAGGTCTCCACTGGATCTGATATGCATGTAGTTACAGTAGTAAATCTTCAGTTGCATGTGATATCACTTGATGTAAATTAATTTAATATTTAATTCACTGATCTCTCATTAGTGTATCTTTAGTTACAACTAGTTACAACTAGCACAACTGAGTTTACCTTACTTAACTGAGTTAAAATACTTTACAACTCACATAACTACACATCCTGTTACTTTCAGTATTTGCATACTTCCACCAGGGGTCAAAACACATTTGCATTTGCATCTTAGGTGTCCCATTCTAAATAAATTTTTCATCATTCCATTAGGTCATGACATAAAAATTTTCCACTGGTGGCTGTCTTTTTCAAATAAGCTTTTTCTCCCTCAGAAGATCATATTGGCTGACTCATTCTCATGATTCCTTGAGCACAATAACACCTATGGAAATTCTTTGTTCACTTGGAAATCTTAAAAGGTAAAATCTCATTCAAAGGTGAGGTAAAAAAAAGCAGTGCCATTAGGTCATTAGGGTTTTTCATCTTTCAAGGTCACTCCTTCATTCAGATAAGGTTAGCACATATATGAGAGGGATTAAATAAGATCATCATGCTGAATTTATCATACTTTCAAAGTTGTATTTTTAGTTTAATGATTTTATATCAAAATGTCATTTTGATAGAAATTTCAAATATGTAATTAATTTTTATTTTTCCAAATGTAATTTTATGTTATTATATGTAATAAATTTAATCCCGAGCTATCAAAGTGCAATAATGTTCAGCCCAAGTTAGCAAAGAGAGCCAAACTCCATGTTGATCAACCTGCAATGCCAAAAGTCAGAAAATTAAAAGAGTATCAGTGCCAAAGGAAAAGTGAACATTAGGAAAGTGGATGATTCAAATTGAAATTTCAAATCCACTAAAGCTATAAAGCCTATCAAGCATCTCAAAACAAGTCATTGGTTCCATCTAACCTTCAAGAGTTTTCAGCAAGAAAGAAATTCTGATTTTACTGAGCAGTATGGGCCAAAATTTCAAGGAGTTGCGTGCTCTCAGGATGGCGCTGTGCATTTGATGTGGTGTTGCGCATTTACCCAGCCGTGCTACACGTTTTCCCAGAGAAACCAGAGCAATTAACATAGGCACTACACTTTGAATATTGGCACTATGCATTCATCCCAGTGCTGCTCATTTACCCAGCAACATTGCGCGCTTGCACAATGAGGGTTGTGAAGATTTTTACCACTTCTATCAAGCCCAATATTCTCCTAAAATTCTCCAAATAGCTTCTAAATAGTAAGTGCACTCTAATTTACCTTGCCTCTAAGATATTGGGTGTCTATTACAAATTTGAAGTGTTTATTCCTTATGAAACTCTAGTTTCAGTTCACTTTCATTTTTCATACACCATATCCTTGTTCACCTCCCTAAACTGATATTAGTCATGAGCATGGTTAATCCATATGGTTTTCATTGACCTAGGTTTTATATTTACACTCATTCCCTTCATTCATCTAATCTAGCCATCTCATTTCCTTCTCCCTTCATCTCATTCCAATTTTTACCCTACAGTTTCTTGAGCCTTCAAAATTCAAAGATGTCTGAAGAAGAAGATGGAGGCGTTGGTCAGGCACAAATACCAAGGAGAAATGACAACAAATGAGGGAAAAATAATAGATTTGAACCAATAACTACAAGGGAACTCATGGCCTCTCCTCTCACTGTGTCTTGTTTCAAGCATCTTGGTTATTTTGAGTTTTGTGAGAGGGTGCAGCAGGTTCAATATCACTCTGAGTTGACAAGGTTATTCATCACAAACCTTCATGATAGGTAGGTCACTCTTGCGGGGGTCACTTTTTATATGACCACCAATGTTATTTCAGCTGCTAGAGGGATCCCTAATGTGGGAGAGAAATGGTTTAAACAAGGAAGTCTTGATTTTAGATATTATGAACCTTATCTCAAACCTAGATACAAGGATGATAAGAAGTCCATTTTCCCTTTCTCTCATCTCCTTGACCGATATTTCCCCATGATGAAAATAATCATGAAGTACTTCACTTATGAGGGGAGGTTTTCTCGACTCTACTCATACCATATCCAACTCCTCATGCACTTCACTAGAGTCAAAATGCTTCACATACCTTACTATCTCTTCCACAACATTGACAAGATGGAATTCATTGTGAAAAAGAGGGATTATAATCATCAAATTTAGAGTCTTTTCCATCACTCCCTCATCAAGATGATATTCATGCATCAGCTGGAGAAAAAGAACATCCCATGGGACACATTCATTGCAAATGAAGTTTTTACTACCCCACTTAGTCATCATGAGCAGAATACCCCTTCATCGTCTCATCCTGCTTCTCATACATCATCACCCAGTCAAATAATTTCACCTCATGTTGATCCTACTTCTTCACCTTTCTATAACCCTTCATCATCACACCATGATACTGGAGCATCAAGCAGTGAGGAGGACATTGAGGCAACTTGGGCTTATGTGATTGATATTGAGCCATTTCCTAAAACCTATCAGAGAGGCTATAGGCATGTGTTTGCCTCACATGGTGTGAAAGGGGACATGGTTTCTTCATCACCAAAACAGGTAGGCAAGGGCAAGGAAAAGGCTATAGAGCCTATCATTGATGAGAAGGAGGAAAAACATGAAACTGAGCAGGGGTTTCAGTTGATTGAAATTGATGAGGAAGATGAGGATAGAGTCACTAGTGTAGTGATCAGAAGCAAGGAAGAAAATATTAGTGAAATTCAAGCTAATCTTGACAGAGCACAGTATGTTATTGACTTTCTTGGGCAGGAAAATCAACAGCTGAAAACCAAGCAGATCATCAATGAGGTCAAGACCATCAAAGCTCAAAAAGAGGAAGGGAAGGCTAAAGCCTTGTTGGAAGATACATTGGGAAGATTTGGTGAGATTGATGATGCGGATAATTAGCCTCCTAGACAGAGACCAAACACAATAGGGCTTAAAATAGCTCTAGCCCATGAGAGATAGAGAGAGGCTGAGTTGGTAGAGCAGCTCACACCAAGTGAGCCACTTTCCCTTGAGATTAGCAGAGATAGACACTCATGGCTTGATAGAGCCAACTTTCATTTGGAGAGCTTGCTAGAGAAGGCCAAAAGGGACAATGATATTCATAGGAAGATGGAAAAACACTATGCCATGAGAAACAAAATTGCAAGGGCCAAGCTCAAACGAGCCCATGCAAAAATTCGAGATTTGACTAAGAAAAAGGAGAAGAAGAGGTTAGACATACTTACTAAGGTGTCTCTTCATGCCTCCAATCCTTGATTAGAATGTAACCTCACAATTTTGAACAAATTTTGGCACATTTGTCACTTCAGTGCAAATTTTGGTTTTTGGGCAATTTTGACAAACATAATTTTTGCTAAACGTGCAGTGCCACTGGCGCTGCACTCTTTTTTGGGGCATCCAATTGCAAAATGGCCATCACCATCATGTTCAGAATGATGAGGACATTAACTCCAGAAATTTTCAGAATATTTGGAGGAGAACTGGTCCATCAAAAAGGAAAACAACCACCAAAAAAACATGTTTCTGCCCTTGTTTTTGCCTTGGTGCTGCGCGTTTACCAGTATTGGGAGAACAGGTTTTTGACAGGGCATATGGACACTATTTTGGAAATTGGAGGCATATTTGGAAAATAGACTCAGAGATATTTCTAATGAGATATCAGGAAGCTGATTCTGACATCGTGAAAGCCTCCAAAAATTTTTTGCAAGACAGGTCATTTCTTTTGTCATGGCGCTGCGCATTTACCAAGAAAATGCAGTTTTCATCATCTTCACCAAAATTTTAACTTACTTTTTACTTGGGAAAATGAGAAAATTATTGATGTAAATGGTCATGGTGAATGTAATTGTCATGTTTTTACTATCATATAGGGTATATGCATCACATAAGTCTTCAATAGGTCAAATGAAATAGTTTCCTCTCTTTTAGAGGCAAATTGTTGAGTTTTCCTAGTCTTCAAATTCTTGTTTGGGAGTAGGTGAAACTGATCCCTATTGTTGGGAAAAATACTGAGAGGGGGGGGGGTGAATCAGTATTTACTGCATAATCAAATCCTTTTACTTTTCATTCCTTAAAAAACCCATACGCTACTTTTCTTCAGTAAACCAGCGTATATACGCGGATCCCCTTTATGAAACTAGCATATACACAGAGATTTAGATATGTCATTAAATCTTCACTTAAATCATTCCATCATGTATTCTTCAGATATTCAATAAGCAGTAAACAGGTGCAGTAAGAACAGAAGAAACCATCACACAAAGCATCACACATGAACACCAGGATTTTTAGGTGGAAACCCAAATCGGGAGAAAACCACCGCTGCAGTTGCTCAGCCTTCAATATTTATTATAGAGAAAACATCTTACAACATATGTGCTGGCGCAGACTTGACCAGCACGCAGGCACCCACCTGCGCTCGTTTACCAGCCTCTCCTGGAAGGGAGCTACGACCCCCTGACTCGTTTACCAGCCTCTCCTGGAAGGGAGCTACGACCCCCCGATCTCGTTTACCAGCCTCACCTGGAAGGGAGCTACAACTCCCTGACTGAAGGCTACAACCCTCAGCACCACCTTGGACCACGTTTCATCAATTTTCACACTGGATCCAACAACTTCAATAGAACACAACTTGCAGACCGCAATTCATCATATTTCCAGACGGATCCCTTTCCATATTTTTAAGCACGAACATACATCATCAACAGATACATATCAACACAGATCAGATAGCAGAAACACAGCAGAACAGATCAGATATTTCAGACCCCTTGCTTCAGCAAGCCCTAGTTTGCATACGCGCTTTCCCTTCACTGATGTCGCGTGTATACGCGCTTCCGTCCATACAAACCAGCGTATAACTCAGTGTATATTTTATTGCACATACGCGCTTTCTCTTCGCTGAAGCTGCGTATATACGCGCTTCCTCCGCGTTGAAATAGCGTATAGATCTTCAATTATTATAGAGCAGGATACTTCTTCAGATCAGATATTCAGTTCAGATTTACCCTTTCACTTCAAACAGATGTTCGCCCAGATGTTCGCCTCATCATAGATCTAAGCCTTCCATAAGCAGATCTAGTAGATACATTTCAGATCTAGATCCCTTTCTTCATCATTGGTGCATCATCCAATCAGATTTACTTCAAGTGTAACCCTTTCATTCAGATCTACTTCAGAGAGAAGTATTCATTCAAGCTCAGACCTCTTGCACCCACACTTCTCTTATTGCACAATGAATTTCTTCTCCTTTTATATGATTACCCTTTGTCAATACCATGAGCCCCTTTTTCAATACCATGGACCAAAACAATACCATAAGCCCAAAACTACTTGGACGGGGTCAATTAGGCGGATCATTACCCAATACAATGGATTAATACCATGGTGGTTACCCTTGGGTTTGCACTTTTGAGCGCTTTTGCCCATACGCGACTTGAAACGTTATTTTCCGCGTGTATACACGACTTCACCTAGGCCAATCCGCGTATACCAAGAGACATACTCTTTTTCAACATAGATTTAGCACTTGCTGACTTCTTTTCTTCACTGCCTTCTGTACACACTGTTGATACATCAAATTTACTTCATCAAGAACATATTCTATCAATCACAACTTCATCAAGTGAGTTGTCATTCAATGAAAACACTTAGCATCATCTTGCTAACTAGCATCATATCACATCAGATTTACATCGATTACCAAGACCATCAAGTCAAGCATAACTTCATCAGGTGTATTGCCATCAAGGACAACACATGTCAACTGTCACATGTCTTCATCTTCATTCAGTGGGTTGCCATCAAGGACAACACTCTGCATCCTATTTCCAGCAATCTCCCCCTTTGGACTTGATGGCAACTATGATGGTGTTTGGTTACTACAACAGATAGTTTAGGTACCATATCACTCTCCCAAATATGTCACTCTCCCAAATATTTGACATCACTATCTTCTCTTCATTAAAACACCATGTCACTCTCCCCCTTTGACATCAAGGGCAAAGGGCGGATCAAAAACCAACACTCTCCTCCTTTTCTCCTCATGTGGAAGAAACATTCTGCAGATCTGAAATGTGCTGAAGTGGCCAAAACTCCCCCTGAGTTCATGCTGAATCTTCAAACATATTTGTCAAAGAAGTACATGACTCATGAACTTCCTATCACCAAAGACTCATACTTACATCAATTATCCATCCAAGTGGATTTACATATGAGACTCAACTACCCAACCAAGTGGGTTTACAAATTTGACTCAGCTACCCAACCAAGTGGGTTTACAAAATTGACAAGTCCTTACATGACTGAATATTACAGTTTTACAACATGGGTCTCCACCAGACCTTTTCATACAATACAAATATGACTTTTTTTTTTTTTTCATAACCAATACCAAAAGGTCCTCAAGAAAGAGAACATATTTCAAAAACCATCATAATACCAACACTGCATTACACTCAGCAAAGCTAATGCTCCCCCTGAATCTGTGCAACCAAGCAATCTTTCCAAAGGCTAAGGCTCCCCCTTAGTTTGTGCATCCTGAAAACTTCCACCAACAAAACATCAAGGCATCTTCATCAAAACATTAGAAACAGAATTATGAGAACTGAAACACTGTCAGAGATACCAAACAGTATCAGAGATACCAAACAACACTGCAGCTGTGCTGAAGAATGCTGAACCAACCAAAAAAATTGTCAGCAACCAAACATACGCGGTTTTATTTGCATGAACTTGCGTACATACGCGACTGTGTTTCAAGAAACCCGCGTATCCCAAGACATCTTCTAAATTTCAACCAGATTTGTTCTTTTGACTGGAAGAGACCACTCCCAGCTTCTGTCTTAGATACTCGAACGCTTCCCTGGGCAGAGGTTTGGTAAAGATATCAGCAGCTTGTTCTTTGGAGGTAACATACTCCAACTTCACTTTTTGCTCAAGCACTTGTTCACGTAGGAAATGATATTTGATGGGAATGTGCTTGGTTTTCAAATGCATAACAGGATTCTTTGAGATACTGATGGCACTTGTATTATCACACATAATGGAGATAGGAGTTGCACATTTGATTTGAAAATCTTGCAAAGTTTGCATCATCCATAGGAGTTGAGTGCAACAAGATGCGGTAGCTACATACTCTGCTTCAGCTGTTGATAAGGCAATAGAATTTTGCTTCTTGCTGAACCAAGATACTAACCGGGCCCCCATATAGAATGCACCACCACTAGTGCTTTTCCGATCATCAACACTTCCAGCCCAATCTGCATCAGTGTAAGCATGAAGAGTAAGATCAACATTCTTTGGATACCACAGACCAAAGTCTTGAGTTCCTTGTAGATATTTGAATATTCTTTTGACAGCCTGAAGGTGAGACTCTTTTGGATTAGCTTGGAATCGTCCAACAATCCCAACTGCATGCATAATGTCTGGTCTAGTCCCAGTGAGATAAAGTAGACTTCCTATCATTGATCTGTATTCTGGTTGATTCACCGGGGGAGAATCATCATGAGAGCTAAGATTACATCCGGTTATCATTGGTGTACTTACAGGTTTGCATTCTTCCATGCCATACTTCTTCAGAATTTGCTTAAGATATTTTTCTTGTGATAGGAATATACCATCTGCAGTTTGATGCACTTGTAAGCCAAGAAAGAATGTTAGTTCCCCAAGCAAAGACATTTCAAATTCTTGCCTAGACATGGCTAAATTTCTCGACTCACAGATTCGTTATCTAAAAATGAGGACACTAAGAGATACAACAATAACCAATAGTTTATCATTTTCAACTTTGTTACACGCTGGTGACCCCTTTGAAAATCCTTGTTGATGAAGATATTTGTCAAGACATAGTACCATGCGCCAAAGCCCTTTGGAGTTTGCAGAAGACCATATGAGCTTTTTAAGTCTACGATCAAGATTTAATTGGCTTCAAAATGAACTTCTTCCTGGTTGTTCTATATATACTTCTTCTTCTAGATCACCATTAAGAAAAGCAACATTTGACATCCATTTGATAAACTTTGATTTGTTGATAACTTGAAAAAGCAAGGAACATTCTGAAGGCTTCAAGTCTAGCTACAGGAGCAAAAGTTTGTTCAAAGTCTATACCTTCTTGTTGAGTATACCCTTTACAAACCAGTCTAGCTTTGTTTCTTACAACATCCCCATTCTCATTTAACTTGTTCTTGAAAATCCATTTAGTTCCAATGACATTTTTATCATGAGGCCTTGGAACGAAATCCCAAGTGTCATTCTTCTCAATTTGAACAAGTTCTTCATCCATGGCTTGCCTCCAACATTCATATTTGCTAGCTCATTGACATTGTGTTCCACACTGTGATAGAAAGCACAAATGATTAGAAGATCCCATAAGAGTTCTCCTTTGTTCGTACACCGATTCCTCATACCCAAAATTTCTGAGTTTCCGGTGGATGATTCTTTTCAACATATCTCGATGGAAGTTTTTTTCAAGAGCAGGTCATCTTCAGGTTCTTCATTGGATCCATTGTCTATACTATTGCTATCCAAGCAGAAGGCCATATGTCGCCATCATCTTCATTTGCGGTTTGTTTTCCTTCTTTAGGAGCTGCAGGAGACTCATCAATAACAACATCAATACATTCAACAACCTTTCGAAGCCCTTTATTGTAACATGTGAAAGCTTTGCTTGACGAAGAGTAACCAAGAAATATCCCTTCATCTGATCTAGGTTCAAACCAGAAGTGTTTTTCATCATTATTTTTGATAAAGCATTTACTCCAAACCTTAAAAATGTCAGCTGCTGGATATTGGTGGGGAGGATTGCCATACCGTAGTTCATATGGAGTTTTATTGCACGATGCATCTAACATGAGCTACTGAGAATGTTAATCACGTATGTGTCGTTCACCCATTGATGTCGAACATTAGAATCAAAGCATGTTCTAGCCATTTGAACAATTGTTCTATTCATTCTCTTCTCCGCTACACCATTTTGTCATGAGTGTTCGCTTGGCAGAGAACGGTCATAATGCCAAAGTTGTTCATAAAATTCAAAGACCCACTGATGAATATTCTCCTCCTCGATCAGATCTAAGACACTTGATTTTTAGATCTGATTCATTTTCTGCCAAAGCTTTGAAGTTCTGAAATTTTTGAAGTGCTTGATCTTTGTGTTTAATGAACCCGATCCAACACATTCTAGAGTAGTCATCAATAAATAAGATATAGTATTCTTCCCCACGTAATGACTTTTTTCTCATAGGTCCACAGATATCAGTATGAATGAGTTCAAGAGGCTTACTTGATGATCCTTCTTTGGCATTAAATCTTACTCTGGTCTGCTTACCAAATTGACAAGATTTGCATATGGTACTTTCCGGAAGATTGACCTTGGGAAGATCACGAACAGCTTGAAGTCTGCTTGCTTTGTTGATTTGAGAGAAACTCAGATGCCCCAGTCTTCTATGCCATAGCCAATTTTCTGAAGACTTGCTTAAGTAACATTGATCTATGCCGTTTAGTACATACAGGTTGCTTGGATTTCTTTTTCCTTTTATAATGATTTACCTGTATCAAGATCACGAACCACACATTCTTTGGAACTGAAGACCACTTCTGCTCCTTGATCACACATTTGACTAACACTTAATAGGTTATGCCTTAATCCATCCACATACATGACATCTTTAGCCTTCACTTTTTCTTTTAGAAATACTGACCCTTTTCCTTTAATTACAGCAAGAGTATCATTTCCAAATGTAACTTTCTTTTCCTTTTCTAGAGCATTATAAGTATGAAGTTTGCTTTTGTCACCTGTCATGTGTCTTGAGCACCCACTATCAATATACCATTGATTTTCTTCACCTTCTGCAAATAATGCTATCCCACAATTTTCAACCGACGGTTCTTTCTTCTTCCACACTTTAGAGCTTGAGGGAACATGTTCTTTAGGCTGGATCTTGTTCCTGCATTCAGATTCTTCATGGCCAAAGTTATTGCACTAAGTACATTCAACTTCACTTTGAAGAGGAGAAAAATTGTTATAGGTATTCTTCTTTGGTTCAGTATCCAACCTTTTCTTTCTTGCTTCTCTTGTCATGATGGTTTTATATGAAACACATTGAATAGCTTTATGACCAAAATTGTGACACGTGAAACATTGCCCATTGAAGTAGAAATTTCTGCGATCATGGAATCTTCTATTTGAATTTACCTGTTGGTTGTAGTATCTTTGAAAGCTATCCCTGTTAGTTTTCCTTGAATTGAGATGGTCCTGCTTTCCCTGTAGAAATCCTTTATTCTCTTGCTGAGTGGCTGAATGATGTAAACCACCTGTAACTGCTTTTAGATAGTTGGGTGCTGAAGTTTGAGAAGATTCTCCGGTATATCCAAGACCTATCTTTATAAGAGGAGAATGTTGTACCTTGATGATCTCATCTAAGGTTTCAGATCCTTTAGCAAATCTAAGATTCAAGGTTTTTGCTTTCTCAACTTCTTTTCTTTGACTTACCACTTCACATTCTAGTTTTTCAATATGTTTCTTTGCTTCTTCAAGTTGCTTTTCAATGGTCTCTCTGATTATCTTTTCTTCTTCTAAGCGTAGTTTGAGTTGATTATTTTCTTCAAGAAAATCATTCTCCTCTAGAGCATCCATAAAAGTATCCTTTTCTTCCTTTTGTTCAAAAGCCATGAGAAGTCTAAGATCTTCTTCACATTCTTCCTCATTATTAGATGACTCATCACTATCTTCATCAGCATAGTAACTTTTCTTAGAGCTAGATCGGTTCTTATTCCTTCTTACTACTTCTTTTCTTTTATAAGGACATTTTGCAGCATAATGACCAACTTTACCACACTCAAAACATTTGAAGTGAAGCTTACCTTTGAATCTTCCAGTACCTAGTTGGAGCTTTCTCACGAAATTTGCTTCTTCTTCATCGGATACATAGCTGGATTCTTTGATAACCTCCTTTTCCTTTCCTTTTGTAGATGCCTTAAAAACAGCTTCTCTTATTTGAGAGGGACCTCCTTGTCTCATTTCAAAAGCAGTCAGAGTACCATGTAATTGAACAATAGAAAGAGTTTGCAGATCTTGCCTTTATTCAATAGCAGAAACTTTAGAGTCAAATTTTGAAGTCAAAGATCTCAAGACCTTTTCCACCAGAGTAGTATCAGCCATGGTTTCACCCAAATTTCTCATCCGATTTACAATATCATCTAGACGAAGAAAGAAACTGGCAACACTTTCATCACTATGCACCTTCAAATTTTCATATTCAATTCTAAGAGTTTGGAGTTTTTCACTTTTTACCTTTGTGTCTCCTTCATAGCTTAGAATGATTTTGTCCCATATTTCTTTTGCTGAATGTAGCTGCATCACTTTAGCAAATTCTGATTCATACATGCTTCCCAATAAGACATTCACTGCTTTGGCATTGATTTCATACTTCTTTCTTTCAGCTGCATCAGTAGGAATACTTGCCGGGTATTGATAACCTTCTTCCACGATTGCCCATACATCCGCACCAAGACTTTGCAGATATGCTTTTGTTCGTACCTTCCAGAATATCAGATTGCTTCCATTGAATAGAGGTGGCTTTATAGACATTACTCCTTCTTGACTTCCCATTGCGACGGATCTCCTTTAAGCGATCAAGCTTCTGCACAAGGACCTACCTCTGATACCAATTGTTGGGAAAAATACTGAGAGGGGGGGGTGAATCAGTATTTTCTGCATAATCAAATCCTTTTACTTTTCATTCCTTAAAAACCCATACGCTACTTTACTTCAGTAAACCAGCGTATATACGCGGATCCCCTTTATGAAACTAGCGTATACACAGAGATTTAGATATGTCATTAAATCTTCACTTAAATCATTCCATCATGTATTCTTCAGAGATTCAATAAGCAGTAAACAGGTGCAGTAAGAACAGAATAAACCATCACACAAAGCATCACACATGAACACCAGGATTTTTAGGTGGAAACCCAAATCGGGAGAAAACCACCGCTGCAGTTGCTCAGCCTTCAATTTTTTATTATAGAGAAAACATCTTACAACATATGTGCTGGCGCAGACTTGACCAGCACGCAGGCACCCACCTGCGCTCGTTTACCAGCCTCTCCTGGAAGGGAGCTCCAACCCCCTGACTCGTTTACCAGCCTCTCCCGGAAGGGAGCTACGACCCCCCGATCTCGTTTACCAGCCTCACCTGGAAGGGAGCTACAACCCCCTGACTGAAGGCTACAACCCTCAGCACCACCTTGGACCACGTTTCATCAATTTTCACACTGGATCCAACCACTTCAATAGAACACAACTTGCAGACCGCAATTCATCATATTTCCAGACGGAACCCTTTCCATAATTTTAAGCACGAACATACATCATCAACAGATACATATCAACACAGATCAGATAGCAGAAACACAGCAGAACAGATCAGATATTTCATACCCCTTGCTTCAGCAAGCCCTAGTTTGCATACGCGCTTTCCCTTCACTGATGTCGCGTGTATACGCGCTTCCGTCAATACAAACCAGCGTATAACTCAGTGTATATTTTATTGCGCATACGCGCTTTTTCTTCGCTGAAGCTGCGTATATACGCGCTTCCTCCGCGTTGAAGTAGCGTATAGATCTTCAATTATTACAGAGCAGGATACTTCTTCAGATCAGATATTCAGTTCAGATTTACCCTTTCACTTCAAACAGATGTTCGCCTAGATGTTCGCCTCATCATAGATCTAAGCCTTCCATAAGCAGATCCAGTAGATACATTTCATATCTAGATCCCTTTCTTCATCATTGGTGCATCATCCAATCAGATTTATCTTCAAGTGTAACCCTTTCATTCAGATCTACTTCAGAGAGAAGTATTCATTCAAGCTCAGACATCTTGCACCCACACTCTTGTTGTGCACAATGAATTTCTTCTCCTTTTATATGATTATCCTTTTTCAATACCATGAGCCCCTTTTTCAATACCATGGACCAAAACAATACCATAAGCCCAAAACTACCTGGACGGGGTCAATTAGGCGGATCAATACCCAATACTATGGGTCAATACCATGGTGGTTACCCTTGGATTTGCACTTTTTGAGCGCTTTAGCCCATACGCGACTTGTAACGTTCCTTTCCGCGTGCATACGCGACTTCCCCTAGGCCAATCCGCGTATACCAAGAGACATACTCTTTTTCAACATAGATTTAGCACTTGCTGACTTCTTTTCTTCACTGCCTTCTGTACACACTGTTGATACATCAAATTTACTTCATCAAGAACATATTCTATCAATCACAACTTCATCAAGTGAGTTGTCATTCAATGACAACACTTAGCATCATCTTGCTAACTAGCATCATATCACATCAGATTTACATCGATTACCCAGACCATCAAGTCAAGCATAACTTCATCAGGTGTATTGCCATCAAGGACAACACATGTCAACTGTCACATGTCTTCATCTTCATTCAGTGGGTTGCCATCAAGGACAACACTCTGCATCCTATTTCCAACACCTATCTCATGGATTTGACTCCCTAAGGCTAGGGAGAGTAGTTTTGAAGTCTATTTGATGTATTTTCTCAGTGATTGTAATGGTTGGACTCACTTGGAGCTTTGGCATCTCAAGAGACATTTTGTATCAGTTTGGCTTGGACATTAATGATAAATTTGCAGCTATTTCTTTGGGATCCATGTGGTATGCAGTGTTTAACATATTTTCTTCTTTGTAATAATTTGTATGAATGTATTGTAGGATCATAAACCATTTTCATGTCTATGATATTCTTAATTTCAAGTTGAAAGGAAAAATTCATGTTTCATGCTCTGTTTTGCGAATTTAGCATAATCTGTTTATTTTCTTCAGTTTAGGGAGAATTCATTTCAGATGCTCTTCCTAACTCTTCACTAGTCTATTCACCTCACCATAATCGTATTTTAATGTCAAAAATTCTACCTACCTATCCCCTTTGAACCCCTACAAATTTTGACCTAATTTCCTTGCCCTAGTTGTTTGACTCCTTCTGATCCAGCAAACCCTATAAAATCAAAATTAAAACCCTGGGCTACTATACCTAGCCTACAATATTTTTTCCTCATTCATCTTAACTATGATCTATATGGAGAGAACCCTCTCCTGGCCTAGTAGGGCTAGCTACTTGGTTAAGCATGGTTTCAGGTTACCTCAAAATTTCCTCTTTCAGCCTAAGGTTCAATCTGAGTGATAAATTTTTGGTGACTCCATTGGGGAAGAAAAAGTAAGATCAAATCAACCCCGCATACCTTCATTGAAATTTCTAAACGAACTTATGATGATGAATTGAAAATTAAATTGACATAATCAAGCCTGAAGATACACCAGATCCAACCCCAATCCAAATACTCCTACTATTTTCAGTGATCCTTAGAACATTGGAGAAAAATATAAAGTTGTTGTTGAGACTTCTAGTTCAGTCAGAAATCAATCAGAAGGAAGTTCCATCCCCATAGCTCATTCATTTCCCAAAGGGTTAGAAAACTTGCAAGACATTGAATTTGATGTAAATTTTGATAAAAGTTTATTCCGGAGAAAATATTTGAGTTGGATTGATGAAACAGTTGTTGATTCCTCCATTTTCTTCCACAGTCCTGTTGAATACCAGTTTTCCCACTCTCAATCAAGGTTTCAACCAGGGTCTCAATCATGGACACAACTTTTACAAGCTATTAAAGATCTTCAAAACTATTCTTCGCAGGTAAGTGCTTGGCAGACAAGCAGACCTCAGATCTCAGCTTCTTCTTCCATCACTTCATCAACTGTAACCTAGAATATTCCTTTTCCCCCACCTCCTTCTTCATCTGTTGTTCACACTACTCAGTCAGGGACAAGTCTTCCTTTGATTACATCTAGTACTCAAATCCCTATTATAAACCTTGTTATAAATCCTCCACCTCCAGTCATGGCTGCGAGATATGCCCCCCTTGTTCTCCCTCAAAACTCGGGTGCTATGCTCATAGATTATCAAAATAAAATTCCTTTGTTTGAAAATAATCAGCCTATGATAGCTCAAAAGCATGTAGATAAGATGAATGACTTCTTTGACCTTCACGAAATTGATATTAAGGATGTGAAGATGAGACTGTTTGCACAAATTCTGGGAGGGGAAGTGATAAAATGGTTCAGAGCTCTACCAACAGCCACTATTGATACCTTAGAATTTTTGCATCGTCAGTTTGTAGAAATATGGGAAGAAAAGAAAAATCCCCTTCAAATCATGTCTGAATATGAGAACATCAAAAGGAATGTTGGTGAGTATGTTCAAGATTATTGTGTGAGATTTAATGCAATGTACAATGCTCTTCCTGCACATTTGAAACCACCAGAGGGTATGGTTTTGGTCAAGTTCCTGGATGGATTTGATGATGATATGGAATATCAGTTGCATGAACATGATCCTACAACTTTAGCAGATATGCAAAAGAATGTTGTAGGTGTGGAATCTAATTTTCTGGCCAAAAGAGCAAGGATAAAATCAGAAAAGAGGGTAACCATGAAAGAGGAGACATATACTTCCAAGGAAAAAATGGATTCATTACTACAAACTGTGGAGAGAATGGTTGAATGATTTTCTATTTTAGAGAGATCGGAACCACACATCCAGAATCCAAATTTCATAGGGTAGCAGCCTCAATTTAGAATCAAGTAAAGAGAGAATAAATCACCTGACCAAACAGTGCATCAACAACAGCAGATTCAGACCCCGTTACAGCATAATTATGTCCAAGGAATGGAAGAAGAGGAATATGAAGATCCAGTGGTTTAAACAAATCATTTCTTTACAGCAGATGGCTTTCCCATGTTCTTGACTGAAGATGAAGATTATACTAAAAATATAGGTTCTCCAAAAGATGAAGACTATATCTTGGAAAATGATGATGATTTGGAAATAGAATCAGATGATTACCAGCATGGATATATGAATTCTTTAAGTGCACAACAGAAACAATATTCTTTAAGGAGAAAATATGTACCTATCAATCCCATTCATAAAAGGAAAGATCAGTCAAAGAATGATATTCCGAATAATTAGAGAAATGGTAAATAACATGCAGATCAGAATCATAGCAACGTCAACTAGCCATCAACAAGCTCAACTACTAAAGAGAAAGACACTCAGAAAAAGGATACAAGGGATCAAAATGATAGAAAAGATCTTGTTGTCAAATAGGTACATAAATTCACAACTTTTAATTTAGAAAATGAAATAGCTTAATTGAAAGTGTCCATTCCTTTAACAGAACTAGTAAAGAATAGTGAGTACAAACATCAGGTGTCTAAAATGTTGCTAGTTGATCCTTTGTCTGATATGGTTAATGTTGAAGATGACCACCCCGAGCTCATTTTTTTTCCAACTATAGATGGTAAATTAGAAGAGAGTGAAGTTCCCCCTTTTTATTTGAGCCTTAGACTACATGAGTACATACTTCATAATGCTATGCTTAATTCCAACACCTCTCACAATTTGATTCCTAAGGCATGGATATCACCTGACCTTATCATGATTTGTATTAATTTGATTTTGGTAGAGTTCTCTACATTGGTATCATTAAATATTTAGTGGTTTCTTTAAACCAAATCCCAACCAAGAATTTTTGGATGGATGTGGTGGTGGCTGATATACCATCTCGTTTCGACATGCTACTGTCTAGATCATGTGGAGCTAAACTCAAAGGTACTTTACAACTTGACTTCTCTTATGCTACTATTCCTGTTTTCGAGCAATTGAGGAAACTGTATCAGGAAAAGAAAATGAAGTATATGATAACTAGTAAGGAGAAGCCTATCAATCATCCAATACATGTTGTACATATAGATCTAGAATCAACTAGTAGTAGTAGAAGATGTTCCAGAAGTTTTAGAAATTTTCAGAGCAAATCTTGATAAAGAGAAAGAAATGTTGCCTTCTTCAATGGTACCTTCTTCCGAAAAGCCTCTTGAAGAAAAAAAAATCAGTACAAAATAGAAAAATGAGGTGACTGGGCAAAGTAAATCAGAACCAAAATTTGAATTTTAACATCTCGAAGATGAAGAGGGCCTATGGAGCATGGATTTTGACAGTGCTTTGGGTAAGGAAGGTGCAGGTATTGGTTTTTGGATCCGAAGTCCTGTTTGTAAATCTAGTGGAATTCCAAGTGTTAGAGAATGCTCTTATAAGTTGGCTTTTGACTGTTCTAATAACAAAGCAGATTATGAAGCATTGATCACAGGTCTTAAAATTTTGAAGAAAATTGGTGCAAAAAGAATTTATGTTTATGGTGATTCTGAGCTTGTCATAAAGCAGTTAAAATGAGAATATCAAGCAAAGAATCCATGGATGAGAGCTTATAGAAATGCAGTGTTGGATGTCTTAAAAATGTTTCCTATGTATACATTAACAGCAGTGCCAAGAACTTAGAACATCATTGCAGATTCTCTTGATACAGTGGCAATTAATCTAAAAATTCTGATGAAATCCAGTAATAAATTTGAAATTCATGTCAAACATAGACCTACTTTTCCAGATAATTTAAGGTACTAGCAAGTTTTTTGGGATGAAAAAGAAATTAATAGATTTTTGCAGAATGAATGAAAGTTCAAGGATGATTTTATTGATGATGTTTGTGATGTTGATGATCAAGACATAGAAGCCAATCAGATGAATGTTTTGCAGCTGAAAGACAATACTATTCCTAGAGGTCTGATACCTTTAGAAGATCTATTCGATCAAGATGATGTGGCTAGAAAACCAACATTGACTCCTACAGAAAAGGGTGTGGAAGATGTGAACATTGGAACAATAGACAAGCCCAAGATGGTTAAGTTCTCTAAGATATTGTTTCCCGAGGTGAAAGATAAGTACATCAAATTTTTATCTGAATTTTCTGATATTTTTGCATGGGATTATGTAGATTTGAAAGTCTATGACAAGAATATTATTCAACACACTATTCGCATCAAGCCGGATAAAAAACCTTTCATACAGAAGTTGAGAAGTATAAACCCAAGATTTTTTCTATCCATCGAGAAAGAGGTAAACCAATTGTACAAATGAGGTATCATTATTCCAATTAGGTTTTCTGATTGGATTTCAAATTTGGTTATGGTAAGGAAAAATACTGGAGAGATAAGGCTATGCATAGATTTTTGGAATTTGAATAAAGTATCTATAAAGGATAATTACCCCCTTCCTAAGATGGACCATGTTCTACAAATGGTAGTTGGAGCATCAAGGATGTCACTACATGACGGTTATTCAGGTTATAATCATATTTTGGTACATGAAGAAGACCGAGGTAAAAAAAAATTCACAACACCGTGGGGGACCTTTCAGTATGTTAAAATGTCATTTGGACTCAAGAATGCAGGGGCTAATTTTCAGCGGGCGATGGATATAGCCTTTGCTAATGAGAAAGATGTTTTCTTAGTTGTGTATCTAGATGATTTGATAGTGTTTTCTGGTTCTAATGATCAGCATTTGTATCATTTGAGAATTATTTTTCAGAAATGCAGGGAGTTCGAAATTTCTCTAAATCCAAAGAAGAGTCCTTTTTCCATGGAGGAAGGAAAACTTCTTGGTCATATAATTTCCAAATATAGCATTCACATTGATCCTTCCAGAGTAGAATCCATTCAGAAGATAGATTTTCTTCGAAACAAAAAGGAGATATAGGCTTTCAATGGTAAGATGAAATTCTTACGCAGATTTTTTCCTAATTTAGCTGAGAATTTGAGAGAAATGACTAATATGTTGAAGAAGGAAAGTAGTGTAAAATGGACCACTGATGCTATGAAGTCTTTCAACTTGGTCAAGCTTGCTTTAAACACAACCCCTATTTTAGTTATTCCATATTATACTAGTGATTTCATAATATTTTCATTTGCATCCGAGCACACCTTGGCTGCAGTTTTGACGAAAAAATAGATCAGGTTGAAAAACCTATTTCTTTCTTCAGTCAATCCATTAAAGATGTTGCACCTCTATACAACATTATTGAGAAAAAATATTTATCCCTAATCAAAGCTTTTAAATATTTTCGGATCTATATTCTACATTCACATACTATAGCCTATGTTCCAAATGCAGTGGTAAAAGAGATTCTCACACAAACTGATCCTGAAGGTTAGAGTGGTAGGTGGATAGTAGCTATGCTAGAGTATGATCTCAATATCAAGCCTACCAAACTGATAAAGGGACAGGGGATAGCCAAGCTAATGGCAGAATCGAACTTGCATGCTCTAGACATAAACCTTATTGCAACAATGTCAGATGATGAAGAAGATGGCGCTCTAATACAGGTATCAGAAATGTTTCTCACTTCACCATGGTATTCAAATATAGTGTATGTTCTTTAGCACTTATGTCCTCCTCCTGGAATGTCTAAAAGTCAAGTTAGGTCTTTGAAATTGAAATCTGCTAAATATTGCATTCTAGGTAGTGCCCTTTATTGGAAAGATGCAAGAGGTGTTCTTTTGAATTGTCTGGTTGAAGATGAAGCTAAGCATGTAATGGATGACTTCCATAGGGGAGATTGTGGAGGCCATTTGTTTTGGAAAACAACAACTAACAAAGTGTTGAGATCAGGGTATTATTGGCCAACGTTATTTTCTGATTTGTACAAAACAGTCACAAACTGTCATGAATGTCAGGTTTTTCAAGGAAAAAGGAAACTTCTTCCTCTTCCGCTGAAGCCTATTGTAGTAAATTCTCCTTTTCAGTATTGGGGACTTGATTTTATTGGGGAAATTCATCCCACATCATCGACACAACATATATGGATCCTAACATCAACCGACTACTTCACTAAGTGGATCGAGGCTATTCCTACAAGGCAAGCTATGGACACAGTAACTATTCAATTTTTATAATCCAATATTTTGTCTCATTTTGGTTGTCCTCACAAGATTATTATAGATAATGATGAAACATTTAAGTCAAAGAAGATGGTTGATTTATATCCCAAGTATAATATCATATTGGTCCATTCCACCACATATTATCCACAAGGTAATGGATTAGCTGAGTCCTCTAATAAATCTTTGGTAAATATTGTTAAGAAAATGTTGGAGGAGAATAAGAAAAATTGGCATAGGAAGCTTACCAATGCTTTGTGGGCAGACCGAGTGAGCAACAAGAAGTATATAGGTATGTCACCCTTTGAATTGGTTTATGGTACAGATACAATGTTTCCTACATCACTTGTAGTCCCAGTTATGAGATTATTGCAAGAGGTGGGTAGTGAGGAAGATGATATGAAACGTTGAATGAATCAAATGATTCATCTTCATCAAACAAGGGAGGAATTTTCTTAGACTACTTCTAAGCTTTAGGAGAAAATCAAGAAGATTTATGATCTCAAGACCAAGGCAGATAAATTTCATCTAGAGGATGTAGTGCTGAGATGGGATGCAAGAAATGAAGACAAAGGTAAGCATGGGAATTTTGAAAATATTTGGAAGGGACCCTATAAGATCTTGGCTTATAGAGGACATAATGCCTATTTGCTAAAGGAAATGAATGGATAGGAATGTTCAGGAGGACCAGTCAAAGGTAGACTCCTGAAACATAATTATTTATGATGCAACTTCTGAGCGAATGGTTCACTTTCATTGCAATACCAATTTATATTTTCTGCAAGGTTTGGATGTAGATAATCATCTAAGCTTGGGGCCCGAAGTGAAGGCTATAAATATTGTTGATTTTCTGTGGTTTATAGAGTTTTCGAGTTAGTT
The DNA here is from genome assembly GCA_034641835.2 of Pinus albicaulis. Taxonomy (NCBI): domain Eukaryota; kingdom Viridiplantae; phylum Streptophyta; class Pinopsida; order Pinales; family Pinaceae; genus Pinus; species Pinus albicaulis. Next base: position 1,380,771,252 of record CM076584.1, read on the forward strand.
TTAAGCTAGTGTCAGAGTCAGTTTTTGAGTCATTTCCCAGTCACTTTAAATGATTTTTGAGTCAGTTTAATAATCTGCAGTATTTTGGATTATTTAACCATATTTACCCAATGGTTAGGCACTTGTTCTATGGTGTTCTTGACACCTCCAAGGAGTTTCCATCCCCAATAAGGCCAATGTTAGTGTCAGTATTTGCATACTTTCACCGGGGGTCAAAACACATTTGCAGGTGCATCTTAGGTGTCCCATTCTAAATAAAATTTTCATCATTCCATTAGGTCATGACATAAAATTGTTCCACTGTTGGTTATCTTTTTCAAATAAGCTTTTTCTCCCTCAGAAGATCATATTGGCTAACTCATTCTAATGATTCCTTGAGGATAATAACACCTATGGAAATTCTCTATTCACTTGGAAATCTTTAAAGTAAAAATCTCATTCAAAGGTCGGGTAAAAAAAAGTAGTCCCATTAGGTCATTAGGGTTTTTCATTTTTCAAGGTTACTCCTTCATTCAGATAAGGTCAACACATATATGAGAGGGATTAAATAAGGTCATCATGATGTACTTATTATACTTTCAAAGTTTTATTTTTAGTTTAATGACTTTTATATCAAAATGTCATTTTGATAGAAAAATCAAATATGTAATTAATTTTTATTTTTCCAAATGTAATTTTATGTTATTATATGTAATAAATTTAATCCCGAGTTTTCAAAGTGCAATCATGTTCAACCCAACTTAGCAAAGAGAGCCAAAATCCATGTTGATCAACCTACAGTTCCAAAAGTCAGAAAATTAAAAGAGTATCAATGCCAAAGGAAAAGTGAAATTAGGAAAGTGGGTGATTCAAATTGAAATTTCAAATCCACTAAAGCTATAAAGCCTATCAAGCATCTCAAAACAAGTCATTCTTTCCATCTAACATTCAAGATTTTTCAGCAAGAGAGAAATTCTGAGTTTACTGAGTAGTTTGGGCCAAAATTTTAAGGTGATGCACGTTCTCAGGCTGGCGCTGCGTGTTTGATGTGGTTTTTCACGTTTAACCAGTTTTGCTACGTGTTTTCCTAGAGAAAATAGAGAAATTAACACAAGCACTGCACGTTTGAATATTGGCAATGCGTGTTCATCTCGACAATACGCGTTTACCCAACAACGGTGAGCGCTTGCACAGTGAGGGTTGTGAAGATTTGTACCACTTTTCTCAAGCTCAATATTCTCCTAAACTTCTCCAAACAGCTTCTAAACAGTAAATGCACTCTAATTTACCTCGCCTCTAAGATATTGGGTGTCTATTACAAATTTGAAGTTTTTATTCCTTATGAAACCCTAGTTTCGGTTCATTTTCATTTTTCATACACCATATCCTTGTTCACCTCCCTAAACTAATATTAATCACGAGAATGGTTAATCCCTAGGGTTTTCATTGACCTAGGTTTTCTATTTTCACTCATTCCCTTCATTATCTAAGCTATCCATCTCATCTCCTTCTCCCTTCATCTCATTCCAATTTTTACCCTACAGTTCCTTGAGCCTTCAAAATTCAAAGATGTCTGAAGAAGAAGATGGAGGTGGTGGTGAGGCACAAATACCAAGGCTAAATGGCCACAAAGGAGGGAAAATTAATATATTTGAACCAATAACTACAAGGGAACTCATGGCCTTTCCTCTCACTGTGTCTTGTTTCAAGCATCTTGGTTGTTTTCAATTTTGTGAGAGGGTGAAACAAATTCAATATCACTCTGAGCTGATAAGGTTATTCATCACAAACCTTCATGATAGGCAGGTCACTCTTGCTAGCTCACTTTTGATATGACCACCAATTCCATTTCAACTACTATAGGGATCCATAATGTGGGAGAGAAATGGTTTAAACAAGGAAGCCTTGATTTGGATTATTATGAACCTTATCTCAAACCTAGATACAAGGATGATAAGAAGTCCATTTTCCCTTTCTCTCATCTCCTTGACCGATATGTCCCCATGATGAAAATAATCATGAATTACTTCACTTGTGAGCAGAGGTTTTCTCGACTCTACTCATACCATATCCAACTCCTCATGCACTTCACTAGGGTTAGAATGCTTCACATACCCTACTATCTCTTCCACAACATTAACAAGATGGAATTAATTGTCCAAAAGAGGGATTATAATCATCAAATGCGAAGTCTTTTCCATCACTCCCTCATCGAGATGATAGTCATGCATTAGCTAGAGCAAAATAACATCCCATGGGACACATTCATTGCAAATGAATTTTTCACTACCCCACCTAGTCATCATGAGTAGAATATCCCTTCATCATCTCATCCTCCCATATCCACTTCTCCATCTCAGGCTGCTACTCATACATCATCACCTAGTCAGATCCATTCACCTCATGTTGATCCTACTTCATCACCTTTCTATAACCCTTCATCATCACATCATGATACTGGAGCATCAAGTAGTGAGGAGGACATTGAGGCAACTTGGGCTTATGTGATTGATGTTGAGCCATTTCCCAAAACCTATCAGATAGGCTACATTCATGTGTTTGCTTCACATGGTGTGAAAGGTTCCATGATTTCTTCATCATCAAAATAGGTAGACAAGGGCAAGGAAAAGGCTACAGAGACTATCATTGATGAGTAGGAGGACAAACATGAAACTGAGCAGGAGTTTCAGTTGATTGAAATTGATGAGGAAGATGAGGATAGAGTCACTAGTGTAGTGATCAGAAGCAAGGAATCAAATATTAGTGAGCTTCAAGCTAATATTGATAAAGCACAGTATGTGATTGACTTTCTTGAGCAGGAAAATCAGCAGTTGAAGACCAAGCAGATCATCAGTGAGGTCAAGACCATCAAAGCTCAAAAATAGGTAGGGAAGGCTAAAGCCTTGTTGGAAGAGACCTTGGGCATATTTGGTGAGATTGATGATGAGGGGGATCAGCCTCCTATACAGAGACCAAACACAATAGAGCTCTAGCCCATGAGAGATAGAGAGAGGCTGAGTTGGCAGAGTAGCTCACTCCAAGTGAGTTGCTTGCCCTTGAGATTAGCAGAGATAGACAGTCATGGCTTGATAGATCCAACTTTCATTTGGAGAGCTTGCTGGAGAAGGCCAAAAGGGATAATGATATTCAAAGGAAGATGAAAAATACTATGCCATGAGAAACAAAATTGCAAGGGCCAAGCTCAAACGAGCCCATGCAAATATTCGAGCTTTGACCGAGCAAAAGGAGAAGGAGAGGTTAGACATACTTTCTTAGGTGTCTCTTCATGCCTCCAACCCTTTATCAGCAAGTAACCTCACAATTTTGGATAAATTTTGGCACATTTGGCACCTTAGTGCAAATTTTGATTTTTGGGCAATTTTGACAAATAGAAATTCTGCTAAATGCGCAGGGGCATTGGCACTGCACTCTTTTTTGGGGTATCCAGTTGAAAAATGGCCATCAACATCATGTTTAGAATGATGAGGAAATTAACTCCATAAATTTTCATAAGATTTGGAGGAGAATTGGCCCCTCACAAAGGCAAAAAACCACCAAAAAAGCATGTTTTTGCCCTTGTTTTTGCCTTGGCACTGCGCATTTACCAGTCTTTGGAGAAAACGTTTTTGACAGGGCATATGGACACCATTTTAGAAACTGAATGCATATTTGGAAACTAGACTCAGAAAGATTTCCAATGAGCTATCATGGAGCTAATTGGGACATCAGGAAAGCCTCCAAAAGTTTCCTGCAAGACAGGTCTTTTTCTATCATGGCGCTGCGCGTTTACTGGGAAAATGCAGTTTTCATCATCTTCAATAAAATTTTGACTTTTTGAAATTTTAATTGGGAAAATGACAAAATTATTCATGTAAATGGTCATGGTGAATATAAATGTCATTTTTTTACTATAATCTAGGGTAGATGCATCAAATAAGTCTTATAGAGGTCAAATGAATCAATTTCCTCTCTTTTAGAGGCAAATTGTCGAGTTTTCCTAGTCTTCATATTCTTTTTTGGGAGTAGGTGAAATTGATCCCTATCTCATGGATTCTATTCCCTGAGGCTAGGGAGAGTGGTTTTGAAGTCTATTTGATGTATTTTCTCAGTGATTTTAATGGTTGGACTCACTTGGATCTTTGGCATCTCAAGGGACATTTTGCATCAGTTTGGCTTGAACATTAATGATAAATTTGTAGCTATTTCTTTGGGATCCATGTGGTATGCAGTGTTTGACATAGTTTCTTTTTTGTAATCATTTGTATGAATGTATTGTAAGCTCATAAACCATTTTCATTTCTATGATATGCTTAATTTTGTAATATCCCAAAAAAGGGAAAATCTACAATATTAGGAATATCTTATAATATTCCTAAATTGGAGATCCAGCAATATATAAACACAAACTAGAAATAGTAGTGAATAACATCATACCAAGATGTATAGAAACCATAAAGCCATTTTATTATATCAACAGCAATTAAGTGCAATACACATAAAAATTATCAAGGCAAACAAGCCTCTCATAAACACATATGTCAAAAGTGGAATGTTGTTACATAGCAGAATGTCTATGGATCAAAATTGCATAGTCATAGATAGAGCACTGCTACAGGAAATCCCAAACAACATAGATCTACATATACATGGCTGATACAATGATGGGAGAGAATATCTAAGCTCTAAAATACTATTTCAAGTCAATCCTAGAAGGATTGGCTGAAATATGCAAAACTACAAAAATGACAGAGTTGCAGGGTAGCAGCTGCATGTAATATTCCAAATCTGGAACAGATCAACAAGCTTGCTAAAATAATGCACTTCTGAGAATTATATGCATAGAAATTAGTTTGAAGCTCCTTAATCCCTTAGATCAACTCATCTAAGATCTAAATCCAAAAGGAGAGCAAAAACAAATTAGACTAGGTGGGTTAAACAGATCTCCCACAAACTAGTCTAGCTGAAAATCACCCAAAGAGAGGGGTTGCAACTATATGAAAAGGAATGCTTCAGAAATAATGCAGATCCATTGAATAAAAATAGGAGGCTGATATGGAGGTTCATAAATCAGATATATGATAGCATATCAGATGTTCTTTACAACCCATACATTATACAATAGAAAGAATGACATTACATAGCAAAAATCCTCAGAAATGAGGTGCTACAACCATAAGAAAAGACTGCATAACCATGACAACGTTATTTTTAGGGGCTAAAGTGGCAGTTTATTAATCTTCAGATCTAAAGTAGATTTGTACATAAAAATTTAGATCTAATACAGATCTGTGTATAAGAAATGTTGATCTATACATTCCCCTTGGGGTTTTGTGCAAAACATGAAGCACAGAGAGTAGATCTGAGATCTAAGGTTGCAGATCTGTAGAATGATTCAGAAATTCCTGAATAATAAAATGGTACAACAGATCATATCTTAAACAACATGTATTGTTTTTCCAATCCATGGATCACCACGGTGAGAGGAAGATTCCTTACACTAGAGATCTCTCCTCCAAAATGAAGACAAAACACCCTGCAACTTCTCCTTTGCAAATAATGTAGTCCAGGGAGAGAAACTGCATTGTAGCCTCTAAGAATGGATTGGCCTGATGCCAAGGTGTAGATATGAAGCAAAATCAGCTAATGAACTCTTCCAGGAGGTTAAAAGACACACTCAGTGAGAAGAGCCATTAGTATAAGCTAGATCTGAGCAGATCTAGTGTCTTCCACTACTGCAACTCACAAGGAAAACCCAACCCTCAACAGGATCAGCGATGTAGGGGTAAGGTGAGCTTGGACTAAAAGCTTGATGTGGAAAATATAGCACAAGTCTCCTCCAAGAGCTACTCAAGGAAGGAGGTGGGATTCCTAAACAGGAAGACCCAACAAGTGATGCCTGAGCAGACCATACCTTCAGAAATGATAATCTTCAACAACCCTCTCTTGTTGCTCTCCTCCTCCTTTTATAAGATAGGATTCTTTCCAAACCCTAAACCACTTCATTAGTTTAGCCCCTTTCACATTTAGAGTCTCCTTCTAGAACTGCGTTGTCCCTCAAGGAGGTTCAATGCATCTAGACTGCACTATTGACTTGGTCAAAGGTGACCCACTCTTGTGATTTAGACCCATTCACACCTGCAGGATTTTATTTACATAGCCCAGATATGTCTCTATTCACATAGGCATCAATTTATTCTTGGTTTTCAAGAGTTTTACATGTCCTCCTTTACCATTTATTCATCAATCATGAAATGCAAAAATAGACAAGGCAAAATTAATATTCCTATTAGCTGCAGCTAATTTAGGAATATTACAGTCTCCCCCTCCCAAACGTTTCTTTTCCTCAAGAAACTACAAGGGTGCTGCAAAATCTCCCCTTCTTCTCTTGTGGCCTCTTGATTCAATAGTCTCCACCATTGCTTTGAATTTTCTGCAATAGTTTTGTCTTCCAATGGCCCTTCCTCAATGTGCAAGTTGGCCCTTGGTGAGTAAACCCAATGGCTCTCATCATGAAATAATGGAAGGTTGTGATGGAAACCTTCTTGCTGATCCATGGCCTCCTCAATATGGAAGTGATGACAATCATGGGGATTCTCATGATTCATGAAAGTCTCCCATCTCCATGCTATCATCCAAATGAATTGGATCACCTCCCAGCTTAGAAATCCATAGAAAAATTCCTCCCCAAAACATATGAGAGGCATGTTCCCAAAAAACATATGGCTCATCTACAAAGAGACAAGTGATATATCATAGTGACAATACAAAATCTCATGCTCCTATTGAAGCATGCAATGAAAAAATAATGGGGAACTCCTTTCCCTAAGGACACATCCAACAAGTGTGCCTCTCCCCCAACCATGTTCCCAAGAGTAAGAACATTTTCATCATATGGGATCATGATTAGAATCATGCTAGCTTCCATGTATGATAAATGGGAAGGAATATGTTCCCTCATGTGCAACCAGCGCATTTTTTATCCTTAACTGCTGTTGTCGACAATTATTGTCTACCCTAGAGACATCCTAGAGTTGCTATAAACCAGTGCCTAGGACATCTTAGCATAGCAAGGAGCTCATAATATATCTTGGGTTGTCAATCCAAAATCTCTCTTACTATCTCTTGTAAAACAAAGAAATTAGTTTAAATGGAACCAAACTCTCTCAGAAGCTGATACAAAGATAAGAATAATGTAGGAACAGCATGCAAAACTCCAATACAAAAGCATCAGATAGTTAAGAGACATCTTACTGCAAAGAGGGCCAGTTCAAATAGTATGCCACAGAAATCAAATATCAGAAAGTGGATGCAGTGAGGAAAACATGAAGGAGATACTAGTTAACATGAGGCTGATACCCAGATACACAACAGAACCACATATGGGCTTATCTAACTAAGAATCCATACATGACAATGGCGTTTTAAAAGCACCCTCCTCAAGTAACTAATATAGCAAAAAATATGAATGACATGAACATGGAACAATATATCATGACTAGGCCTATTTAAAGCACTTGACTAATCCAAGTATGGGCACCAACTAGGATGAATCCTTACATAAGATCAGTGAGCCACTCGCATTCTAGAACATGATACAAGAATATAAATGCAATGAAATGAGATATTATATTAACACATAAGAAAAGATTACATACTGTGGGAGACCAAAGAGCAGAATCCTCATTACAGTTATAACTCCTCCTCACTGAGACCCTACGAGCTCTGAGCCTTCATACAGAAACTTTACAAGATGTATACAAAGCCTTTCACTACACAGTTTGCTGATAGAAATCTGGAACCCTTACAATGTATTTCTTCTTCGGTTTTATAGAAGAGGTAGAAAACTCTAGAGAATGGGGGTTAGGTGAAAACATTAAATTGCTTAATTTGATCAAGATGGCGGAAAAATGCCTGCCCATACTTTTGACGGCGCTATAATGCTGGACGTACTCTGCTGCTGTGCTATGGAGTAAATGCTGAGGGTGGAGATTTTTCTGGAGGTAGAATATAGGAATAAAATATGAAACATTCTGTACTTTTGCCTCTCATCTTCTGAATCCACATTTAAAATTTTAAATGCCGAAGCCTAAATTTCTCGATCATTCCCTGATATCTGCCATTGTTCCATTAATATCCCTATCTACAAAATCTGTATTTTGAAAAGACTCTAGAATGTTTGAGGGATTTTTAAACCTTGCTTATGCAATGAGTGTCTAATCATGGTGGCTCTTGGGATCCCTCTTCATAATTGCAGCCTCGATAGAATAGCCTTCGGATGTGCTATACTCCTACAACCAAGACTGTAAATTACAATAACCTTTCATCGTTGAAACCCTGCAAAATTCGCAAACACAGTAAGAGAACAATGCAAGGGGATAGAGACGTAGCGGGGGTAATAAGAAGGAGGCGACTGTGAAGTGTCGTGGCATTATAGATTGGTGGAAGCATGCGAAAAGGTGGCGAAAATATAGTGGGGAAGTGGTGGACAAACGGAGCGGAGGCTTTTCCACGTAGAACAGCAAAGCATGATGCATGAACAGAGAACAATGAATATGAATGAAATATGTATATATATACGGCAGGGGAAAAATACTATGGACACGCGAGATGATGACACATGGGTGTACGAAACGCCAAGAGGGAGAGACGACGTGGAGGTACACTTAGTCAAACGGGGAGTATGTAAACAATCACCGGCCATATGATCCTTGAATGAGATCAACGGTTAAAACGACATCAAAAGACAATGCGTGGTGGGCCAGCAGCATGATTAGCCTGGGTTAAACCACGTGCTACTTCAGAGGATAACCATCGTTGGATTAAGCGCGTAAGGTTGGACGACGATGATTGATTCTGCTGCGCATCCATTGTCTGAACAATAATGCGCGAAATAGCAGTGGTTTTGGAACGTACACCAGGACACGCGTCACGCAATCTATGGAATCACTGGCTCCCTGGAGAATACCACCAGCCCAGCGGAGGTGGTGCAGAATGAAACCACTGGTTTTCATACTGAAAGCGGGTGCGGGGGCCACCACGGTAAACCAAACTCCGCTCCATCGATTTGCTTCTGATCGGATGGCCACGAGTGCCCCCAAAACTTTGAAGGATTAGCTCTTATATCGCTAGCACATGGTTTCGCGCCCAGATCATATGGGAATTGAAACAAAGGGGGCTGAGACCCCGAAGGCTGGGCCCGACATAAATTTAAATTGCGAATTTAAACCTTTGTCTAATGTATTTTTTGAGCAGCAAAGGTAACAATAGACAATATATGGAATTTTTTGGCCATGATAACAGGTTTGAAAGATTATGGGGGAGCGTTAGGCCAAAAATTTAGGTCTAAGTGCTGATATGCACAACATCGGCTCCATCTGGGGACGGTATGTTCCTCCGTGGACGTGCCGAGAACTCCGCAGACCTTCAGATGCTATTGTTGAGCCTCAAGATTGTGCTTTCTCTCATCTTACTTAACCTCATTTTCCTTTGTCCATTTTTATCCCAGACCCAATAGATCAATGAATTTAGTTAAAATTACTTTTAGAATGATTAACATGACTGACTTGCTAAGTTTTGTGATTTTTGTCATTATAATGCATTTTGACCAGAACTAGCTGCAGAATGCAGACATTCCATAGCTAACCGGCAATTCTGCAGCTGTCTTCATGTTTGGGTATGTTCCAGGTGGCCTCTCAAGAAAAACAACATATGGGTATATTCCACGTCATGTCTACATTGTTCGTTGCTCACCATGAAGAAAAAACCGAATTCTGGATATGGTTTTGGTACGTGGGAACACATTTAAGAAGGCAGACTTCTAATAGGACTGTCTTAGTCCAGATGTCCTTTTCCTTTTTACGCAGCCACTTCAAGAGTCCTAATGTGATTTCGATAAGGAAAGACAATGATCCTGGAATTGTTGCAAGTATTGTTATGTAAATTTGTTATAAAAACACTTGGGAAACCGAGAGCTAGGCTAGATTTTGTTCCAGATTTTGCTTAGATTTTGTGCTACATTTCTGAAGACGCAGATTGCTCTGTTCAAGTTATTTCTCCTTTAATGAAGAAGACAGTGTTGTTTTGAAAAGCGTTGAGTTGATTTGGTGTTAGATTCCATCTGGTGGTAGAGGGCCCCTGCCTCCTGCACGGTTTTAATTACGTAATTTAGATAAGTATCTTAGCTGCCTTTACGTTTTTGAAGTTTGAATTCGTAGTTGTTTTCGTTAGCCACTACAGTTATACTCATTCTAAAAACTCTTCCAAAAGAAGAAGCTCTTCCAAAATATTATGATAATGAATGGGAAATGGCTATAGTGTTGTAGGATTTAATTGAAGTTTCTTTTTGTTCACTATCACAATTACATTTGTTCTAAACACTCTTCCAAAAGAAGAAACTCTTCCAAAAAATCCTTATGATGTCCAAAGCATGACTGTGATGATGATGAATGTTTTAGTTGTTTTTTTTTCACTAAGTAACATAGCTGTTCTTGCTCTTAAAATGCTCTTCCAAAATATCATAATGATGGGTATGAGATAGATGTGTTATCTTAGTTTTTAAATTGCTTTCAGTCTTTAAGTTTGCATTTGCACTAAATTGTACAGTTAGGATTGTTCTAAGAAACTCTTCCAAAATACCAATCATGATGGACAAACAGGCTGTATAATCCCATAGAATAATGCATGATAGCTTAGTTAGGATACTCCAGAGTCTAATTGCATTTAACGCATGCTCTGTATTTTGTTTTCAGTTTGATAATGACTTGTTAGTTCAGCACTGTTTTAGACTAGTGACATCTTAAGTTCAGTTTTAGCTTAACTCATTGCATTTGCACTCCACATTCAGTTGTCATCCATTGCATATTAGATTACTTCAGTTGTTAAACTTAACAAAACAGCCTTCATTATTTACAAACCTCTTCTTGTTCCAAATCTATAATTGATTCATAAACATAGGAACAGAAGACAGTATCATTTCAAGGCCTGAGGTACTTTTGCAACTTCTTTACTACTTCATAAATAGAGCCTTTCCTCAAAAGACTACTTTAAAAAGAAATCTATAACTCTTGAGCGAGGTTTAGTGATGATTAACTAAGTTGCAAAATAGAGTTAGGAACTAGTCTTAGAGTAGAGATCCTATGATGATATCAATGTTTTCCTCCGAATATGCTTCAATAAATCTCTAATCATGGATAAAATGTTGCATCATTATAAGCTAGTTGTTTAACTGTTTAGATTGGGATAATTTGCATACTTAGCTTAGGAGAATTTGCATACTTATTTGACCATTTCTTAATCTCTTTCAAAATACTTTTGACAAAAGAATGGGACAAATTAGGTTTATGTTTTGATTCATTTTCTAGAAGTCATTATCAAGCTTGGAATTCTATTTAGTCATAGTTTAGATTTGATTTTGTTTCAGTAGTTACCTTTTCATTCACCACTTATCATCAACCAATTAGGCTTCACTCTGTTTTAATCATTAACTTCTTTCCACTAGCTTTCTAGTCATTTTCCTTGTGAACATAAAACCACCAAAAAGACCAAAAACATCATAAATCATCACAAAAGAACAAAAACATCATAAAACACTACACACAACGCATTAAGAGACAAACACCTAGGCACATACGGTGCACTTCACTTCAGCAATTTACCAACCCTGGTTGACAATTAAATGATCTCAATTTAGGAGACTAGATTGAGACCAAACATTTTGGCGTCGTTGCCGTGGAAGTGAAAACTAGGTAACCTTTGTTTCTTAGCATCCAAAAACAATTATATGCATAGGGAGAGAGATTCAAGGGGAAGATTTATAAGCAGCAGAAGCAGAAGTTTGATTTCTAGAATACCACTTGTTTCATCTAGATCCAGAGCTAGTACACCTTCAACTCAGACCCACATTCCATCCTTTACTGATCCTGGACTTCTAGAAGATATAAGGTCAACTATTCCATTAGAGAAACCTTCCACTTCATCCACTAAACCTGCCATAGAAGAAGATCTAAAAACTCCTGTTAGGGACACAAATCTTTCCACTTCCACAGGAGAGTCAATCATGGCAGAAGAAGGAGGAGGAGGAGTCTTTAATGGAGAACACACACTATTTGGAGGTAGAGGTAGAGGTAGAGGAGAAGGAGGTAGAGGTGCAGATGGAGGGAGAGGTAGAATAGGAAGCTCTTTTGGGTTCCCTATAATTGATGAAGAAACCAATACAACCATGAAAAACATTTCACCCTCTGTCCTTCCAAACTTCTATGGACTTAAAACTGAAGATCCTGAAACCTTCTTATTTGAATTTGAAGTGCTGTGTAGAACTTATGACTACTTACAAGATGCTCAAAAACTAAAATTATTCCCTTCAACCTTGAAAGGAGTAGCATTGAAGTGGTTTATGAGTCTGATCAGTAGTTCTATTAGAACATGGGAAGACATGAAACAAGCATTTCTAGAGAGGTATTTGGATTATTGTATGCCGGTTAATCATAAGGAAGAAGTGTTCAAAATGTTACAAAAAGAAGATGAAAATTTGGAAGATTTGTTGGATAGATTTAATTACAACATCAAAAGAGAAAAAATGGAAAACCTAGATCAAGACACCTTAAAATCTCTTTTGTTGAAAACAATTAGGGATGAATGGTTGGATATCCTTAACATGATGGGAAAAGGGGATATATCACAACTCACATTACCTGAAATATCTGAGTTATGTATCAGCCTTTCCAGAGGGAAATCTAAAACTGTCAAAGGTCCAAGAGATCCTGCTCTTGCAAGGGCAAGTAAATGTGCTTCTGGGACAGTAAGTAGATCAGAAATAGGACACATGCTTGATGATTTTAAATCTGACATCTTAGGGAGTCTTAGTGAACAAATAGACACCCTCAAGATACAAAACAAGCAAAAGGCTGAATCTGATGCCTTGGTAATCTTTTGTCCCAAATGTAGAAAGAAACATGCCTTGAGAGAGTGTCCTTTGGATGTAAAAGTTGTAGAAACCTGTGTCATTTGTTCTGAAAAACATGAGACCAAGAATTTTTCTTCTCTTCCGGGTCTCAAAGCTGTCTTTCAGGAGGAAACTCCTACAGATTCCACAAAGTCTCTCAATTTTGTATCTAGAAGGCCTTGAGGACCTCAAACACAAGGATTCCATGATCAAGGAAATGTAATCAACCTCACCTTGAATTCTTAAATGCATAACCTTGGCCCCAATTTCAAAATCAATCTAATATTGAAACTGCAGACACAAAACTCCTATGGAAGATACTCTCCATATCAATATCACAATACATCCACCATACTCACATTTTTATCCTCAAAATCCTCAACAAAATTTTCCTCAAAATCTTCAACAAAATTTTCAACAAAATCCTCAACAACACCATCAGAACCAAACCACATCAAAATCAACCACTCCATTACCATTTCCTCAAAAAATCAAATCCAATTTACTGCTCAGCACTTCATAAAACCAATAATAAAATCCTCAGAGCTGCCCTTAGCATTGAAAACTAGCACGAGTTTCAACATTCTATATCTAGACCTTAGTGATGTTCTTCGTTAAAATCTGAAAACCTTAACAGTCTCTAGAGAACAAGATCTTCAGAGAAAACTGGAAAACTCTCTACGGGTGAATAAAAGTCTTTAGGAAGACACATCCTTTCAAGACCCAAACACTGAAAAATTAAAGCAAAAATATCCAATAAATTCAACTCCTGTATTAGAGCAACCATCTACATCTACTTCTATACCTCCCTTTCTAGAAAGATTACAAATTGATAGAGGTGTAGAAAAACAAATCATGGTGCCTAATTATGATTTCCTAGATGAGCTGAGAAATGTTTGCATTAAAATTCCATTATTACAAGCCATCAAGGAAATTCCAATTTTAGCCAAAACAATAAAGGAGTTGAGTATGAAGAAAACAAGAAAAAGAATAAGAGAAAAAAATAAAATTCAACTGGCAGGACAAATAGCAGACATTATGATGGGCAAGATTTCTAATCCAAAGTATCTTGACCCAGGAAATCCAGTTGTCAAAATTCACATCAATGGAATTGAAATCCAAAACACACTCATTGATTTAGGAGTAGTAATCAATATCATGAGTATACAAATCATGGATAAACTAAAACTTCCTAATCTTCTCTTTACACCCACACTATTACAATTAGCAGACAGATCTGTGATCAAACCAGATGGGGTAATAGAAGACATTCCAGTGTCCCTAGATTCTTGGGAGTACCCTGTGGATTTCATGATCCTAACTCCTAAGAATAATCTAGGAGGCCATCCTGTTATATTATGAAGACCTTGGTTGGCTACAGCTGATGGTTTTATTAGTTGTAGATCCGATGATATGTATGTCTCTGATGGTAGTTCAACTAAGAAATTCACTTTATATCCTCCAGCTAGGACAATTACAGATCTAGATGACACTCAATGGATAGAGGATGAAGAAGATTTACAACCTCTCTTCACAATTTCATAAATTAGTGAAGATAATCAAATTCTGAATACTCTAGAAAACTTTGAATCCTCTCCAGAACACAAACATGAATCATTTCAAGAGGGATCCAACATTGAGTTTTTGTCATCAAGGCAGATGTCTCTTCATTCTATGGACAAATTTGGCAGCTCTACAAGTGAGATTTTTCCAGGCAAAACTTTGAACATAAACAAGAACCTAGAAAAATATCAACAAGAAGAGTTAGTCAAAGTATTACAGAGACATTCTTCTGCATATGCATGGGAATACACTGACATGAAAGGGATAAGCCCAAAGACTTGCACTCATCACATCTATATAGAGGAAAATTGCAAACCAATTAGACAACCTCAAAGACGGATGAATCCAAATCTTAGGGAAATTGTTAAAGAAGAATTGCAAAAATTGTTAAATGTCAATTTCATCTATCCTATTTCAGATAGTCAGTGGGTTTCTCTTTTGGTAATTGTGCCAAAGAAAAATGGAAAATGGAGGGTATGTGTTGACTACCGAGAACTAAACAAAGCTACTCTTAAAGACCATTTTCCCTTACCTTTCTTAGATCAAGTGTTAGATACATTAGCTGGCAAAAAGTACTTCTCATTCTTAGATGGGTTTAGTGGTTACAACCAAATCCAAGTAGCACTTGAAGATCAAGACAAAACCACATTTACCTGTCCTTGGGGTACCTATGCTTACCGAGTATTGCCATTTGGATTATGTAATGCACCTGCAACATTCCAAAGGGCAGTATTAGGAATTTTTTCAGATCTAATACATGATTGTGTAGAAGTATACATGGATGATTTCACAGTTTATGGAAATACATTTGAAGAAGCTTTAGAAAACTTGGAAAAAGTTTTAAAGAGATGTCAAGAAGCAAATCTTTCACTTAGTCATGAAAAATGTTTTATGATGTTTACTAAAGGTATTGTTTTAGGGCATCACATTTCAGGGGATGGGATTAGAGTAGATGAGTCAAAAGTTGAAGTCATCTCTAACTTATCTATTCCAAGTTTTCAAAGAGATGTTAGAATTTTTCTATGATTTACAGGATATTATCGAAGATTTATAGAAAACTTCACCAAAATAGCATCTCCACTCTTCAAATTACTCACCAAAGATTGTGAATTCAAATGGACTTCTGATTGCCAGTTAGCTTTTGAAACCACAAGAGCTCAAATTTTGAAGCACTAATGAGGGAACCTAGCTGAGATTTGCTTTTCTCTCATCTCATGGTCTGCTTGGAAGATCTTGACCCTCTAGGAAGCGATATTGGGACAAAAAGATTGATTCCATGCTGCCATCTATTCTCCCGGTAAAAATTTGACTCCTTCGGAGTTAAACTATACTATAACTGAAAAAGAGTTTATAGCTGTTGTTCATGCCATAAACAAATTCAGACACTATATAACATGCTATGAAACTTTTGTTCACACAGATCATTCTGTAATTAGATACTTAATGAACAAATCAATCTTTAATGAACAAATCAATTACTAATGGCAGAGTCATAAGATGGTTATTTCTCTTACAAGAATTCAACATTACCATTCTGATAGGCCTGGAAAACAAAACACGGTAGCTGATTTCCTATCTAGACTCCAAAACATCAAAGATGACACTCCAGTTGAAGATCAATTTCCTGATGAATATCTTTTTGAAATCTCTACTCACACTCCATGGTTTGCTGATATTGCTAATTATTTAGTTTCAGGAAAATTTCCTTCAATAATGAATGCAAGGGATAAAAGAAAAATCATTCATGATAGTGAAAAATATTCATGGGTTGCTAATGAGTTGTACAAGACAGGTCCAGATTTAATCATTAGAAGGTGTGTTCGTGAAGATGAGATGCCTGAGATTCTCAAAGCATGTAATGTGAACCTTGTGGCGGACACTTTGTTGATAAGAGGACAGCCTATAAGATCCTTAATTTAGGATATTATTGGCCATCCTTGTTTAAAGATGCTAAATAGTATGTCAAAAGGTGTGACAGTTGCCAAAGAGTAGGGAAACCTTCTCCTTCAGGTGAAATGCCATTACAACCTCAGGTACATATTGAACCTTTTGAAAAATGGGCTTTGGATTTTGTAGGACCTATTAGTCCTCCATCAAGACAGAAAAGGTATATATTAGTTTGCACTGATTATGTTACTAAATGGGTAGAAGCCAAGCCATTACTTGTTGCTAATGAATCATCTGTAGTTACTTTTATTTTTGAGGATATTTTTACTCATTTTGGTGTCCCAAGGGAAATTGTTATAGATCAAGGAGCTCAATTTACATCAAGGCTAGTGGAGCAAATGATGGAGAGGTACAAAATTAGGCATAGAAAATATACTCCCTATCATCCACAAGAAAATGGTCAAGTGGAGTCTACCAATAAATTTATTGAAGGAATCCTAACAAAGACTGTCCATTTACATAGAAAATATTGGGTGGATAGGCTTCCTGAAGCCTTGTGGGCCTATAGAACTACATGGAGAAACACAACAGGCCATACTCCTTATGAGCTTGTTTATGGAAAGCAAGTTTTGTTTCCCATAGAGTTCCAAATTCAAACCTTCAAAATGGCAGTTCAACTAGGACTTGATTTAACGGAGGCACAAAAGCATAGACTGGAGCAAATTAATGAATTGGATGAGATCAGACAAGATGCAGTTCAGAAAACAAGTCTAGTCCAACAGCAAAGGGCTAGATGGCATGACAAGTACATCAAAGAGAAGAAATTCAAAGAGGGTGTCTGGGCTCTCTTGTTTGATTCAAAATTCAAGGATTTTCAAGGTAAATTTTAGACACATTGGCTTGGGCCATATGAAATTGTTGAAATTTTTTATAATGGGGCAGTAAAAATCAGAACTATAGATGAAGAAGAGGTCACTTTTCTTGTGAATGGTCATAGATTGAAGTTGTATCACAAACCACTCTCAAGAGAAGAATTTGTCCAGAAGTTCCAAGAAAGCAGTGATGTGAAGTTAATGAAGAAGAATCTTTCTTCTTCATCAACTTGATTGAATTTTCTGAAGCATTTCTTTTGAAAAAAAAATAATAATAAATAATTAAAAGTATAAGCATGAAAACCAATCACTGATTGGCATGTTTATATAGAAAATATAGGGTGAAAATCAGAGTCTCTCTGACACTCTAACTTTTCCATTTTGTTTTTTTTCAAGCAGTTGTTACAAAATCATAATTTCAGATCCATAGTGCTTATGATCCATCTCATTTCATTTCACTCCATTCACTTATCCATCCATATTCCATTTCATTCATTCATTCATACTCTACTTCATTCCATATTTCATTCATCCCATTCCATACTCCATTCACCTCATTTTCATGTCAAAATTTAAAGTCTGATGTCTTACTGCAAATGAATAATACATGTCATGGATTGCAGGGCAGTTCTTATGTTCTTCCACTCCATTTCATAAACTGAATCCATTCCATTTCATCATCCACTTCATACATATCATGTCTCATCATCCATCTTCATTCATGCCATATAAAATTTCACTTATATTCCAAAAACACTTCATTCCATGATTAAAATGCTCTACAGGTACATTCTGCAACTTAACAGACATTCTACAGTTGATCAGACTTTCTGCAGCCAGACAGTCATTCCGCAGCTACAAATCCTGAAGGCATTAGTCAACAGACATTAGAATTGCAACAAAATGATCCAGTGTATCCATGAATAAGAAGAATCAAGAAGAATTATGAAGACTCTTCCAAAGGTGAACAAAGAAGACAAAGACTAAAAAAATCAAATGAAAAGCAGAGGTAACAAGTTTAGATTATAATGGCATTTCATAAAGTTTAGCATAGTTTTAGTTATGAATTATTCGAAAATTTTGTTTTAATTATTTTTATTGATCATGACCAAAATACCCTCCACAAACTTTGGATTAAAATCTCTCATTTCAAATTCTATACCCGACATCATTTAAGCGGTTAAAATGGCTGAAGTGTTTAATTTCTTCACGTCACCCAACCAAATCATTCAATGATGATTTTCTTTTCCGTTGTAAAAATATCCACCGTCTTTTCACTCATTAATTCGTTTTCTCCACCTCACTCCATTAACTCATTTCCGTAACTAGTTCCATCACTCCATTCTGTAGCCAGCACTTCATTCCGCAAAATAGAGATATTCCTATCACCGTGAGCAGAGAAAATGGTATATCAGTTTGAATATCAAAGCCCTATCACCGTGAGTAGAGATTGAGCATTATCACTGTAAACGCATAGGTATAGCAGTGTAGAATTTTAAGCCATTTGTCACCGGGAGACAGAGGTATACAAGTGAATAATTTGAAGCCATTTGTTCCCGGGAGACAGAGGTATAGCAGTGTGGAGTTTGAAGCCATTGTCACTGTCAACCAAAGGCATATCAGTCTGAAGTTTGAAGCCATTGTCACTACCAACCAGAAGCATAACAGTCCGAAGTTTGAAGCCATTGTCAATATAACGCAGAGGTATATCAGTCCGAAGTTTGAAGCCATTGTCACTGAGAACCAGAGATATATCAATTCAAAGGTGGAAGTTATTGTTTCAGTGGGTAGAAAGAGTATTAATCTGAACATTGAAGAAGCAATTATGGGTTTCATTGTAAGAACTGAACCAGTGGGTACAAAATACCTAGAAGGCTACCCTCAATGTAAAGAAATGTTGCAACAGATAGGATGGCTACAATTTCTTGAGAAGTTTAATGGCTTCCACAAAGAAGTCACTAAAACATTTTCAAGGTCATTTCAAGGAGCTGAGGTTGAAGTGGGAGATGTTAAATTCACTATCACTGAAGTTTTCATTGCAGAAGCTACGGGATTGCTTAGAAATGGAGAGAGATGGTTCAAAAACAGAGAATTCCATAATGAATCCTGGAAGAAAATTTTAAAATCACCAGGTATGGATATCACTGTGTTTAAGAAAGGAATTCCAAGTTCTGCATTGAAAAATAAATGGAGAAACATACTGCTTATTCTGCAAAAAATTATTACATGTGAGGGTAGATATGGCACATTTTATGTTTACCAAATTAGACTGATAATGCATTTTCTGGGGGAAGAGTTAAATTTACCCTATTTCTTGCTTCAAAGTTCGAAAAAGATGGCTTCTTGTGTTCAAAGAAGGGTTCAATTTTTAGAGACAACTCTATATCATCATGGCTTGGTTAAGATTTTAATTGAACACCATTTAGCCAAAACCAATGATACTTGGGACAATTTCTTGATAAGAAATCATTTTGAAGAGCCAAAAGAGCCCTCACCTGAACAACAGCCTACAAGGAGAAGCAGAAAATGGAGAGCTTCAAAAATTGAAATTGAAAAAATAGTCCAGGAAAGTAGTGAGGAAATCATCTCAGAGAAGTTGACTCAAATCAAGAGACAACTTAAGAAAGAGAAGGTAATCAGGAAATCTGCCACAGAGAAAGGAGAGGGATCTTCCCAGCCAAGAAGAAGCCATAGACTAAAGGGGAAACTAAGGAAAACTCAGATCAAACAAACAGGGGTGATAAATATAGAAGATGAGGAAACATCTATTGAAAAAGATGTTGAAGAGGATTTTAATGAAGGAATCCCTGAAATTGACCCTGCTCAGCAAGAAGTTTATGACTATGTTGAAACTTTCGAAAGGAAAGCTTCAGAGAGTAGAGAGAGAACCCCTAGTCCTCCACTGTCCGAAATAGATGTGTTAAGAAGGGATAGGTATGAGCTAGAAATACTTAATAGACACATCAAAAATGAGAATGACATTCTGAAGGAACAAGTCAAACTCAAAACCAATATGAACTCAACCTTATCTCTACATATAGACAAAGTGGAAAAGGCTAATGAAAAGTTGAAAAAGAGGAACAAGAAGCTAACCAGGGCACTTATCAACTTAAGGTTCAAACTTGTCATCAGAAAACCCAGAAGATCTCTAGCTTCCAAGCAAAGGAGAAGGAGAGGATTAGATGTTCTTGCAGAAGTCTCTGAGTTTATGGAATAAGTTGCATGAGGACATGCAAGAAGTTAGCAGTGGGGTATGTTGAGCCTCAAGATTGTACTTTCTCTCATCTTAATTTACCTCATTTTCCTTTGTCCATTGTTATCCCAGACCCAATTGATCAATGAATTTAGTTAAAATTACTTTTAGAATGATTAACATGACTGACTTGCTAGGTTTTGTGATTTTTGTCATTATAATGCATTTTGACCGGAACTAGCTGCAGAATGCAGACATTCCGTAGCTAACCGGAAATTCTGCAGCTGTCTTCACATTTGATTACGTTCTAGGTGGCCTCTCAAGAAAAACCACATATGGGTATATTCCACGTCATGTCTACATTGTTCGTTGCTCACCATGAAGAAAAAACCGAATTCTGGATATGGTTTTGGTACGTGGGAACACATTTAAGAAGGCAGACTTCTAATAGGACTGTCTTAGTCCAGATGTCCTTTTCCTTTTTACGCAGCCACTTCAAGAGTCCTAATGTGATTTTGATAAGGAAAGACAATGATCCTAAAATTGTTGCAAGTCTTGTTATGTAAATTTGTTATAAAAACGCTTGGAAAACCGAGAGCTAGGCTAGATTTTTCCAGATTTTGCTTAGATTTTGTGCTACATTTCTGAAGACGCGGATTGCTCTGTTCAAGTTATTTCTCCTTTAATGAAGAAGACAATGTTGTTTTGAAAAACGTTGAGTTGATTTGGTGTTAGATTCCGTCTGGTGGTAGAGGGCCCCTGCCTCCTGCACAGTTTTAATTGCGTAATTTAGATAAGTATCTTAGCTGCCTTTACGTTTTTGAAGTTTGAATTCGTAGTTGTTTTCATTAGCCACTACAGTTATACTCGTTCTAAAAACTCTTCCAAAAGAAGAAGCTCTTCCAAAAGATTATGATAATGAATGGGAAATGGCTATAGTGTTGTAGGATTTAATTGAATTTTCTTTTTGTTCACTATCGCAGTTACATTTGTTCTAAACACTCTTCCAAAAGAAGAAACTCTTCCAAAAAATCCTTATGATGTCCAAAGCATGACTGTGATGATGATGAATGTTTTAGTTGTTTGTTTTTCACTAAGTAACATAGTTTTTCTTGCTCTTAAAACGCTCTTCCAAAATATCATAATGATGGGTATGAGATAGCTGTGTTATCTTAGTTTTTAAATTGCTTTCAATCTTTAAGTTTACATTTGCACTAAATTGTACAGTCAGGATTGTTATAAGAAACTCTTCCAAAATACCAATCATGATGGAAAAATAGGTTGTATAATCCCATAGAATAATGCATGATAGCTTAGTTAGGATACTCCGGAGTCTAATTGCATTTAACTCATGCTCTGTATTTCGTTTTGAGTTTGATAATGACTTGTTAGTTCAGCACTGTTTTAGACTAGTGACATCTTAAGTTCAGTTTTAGCTTAACTCATTGCATTTGCACTCCACATTCAGTTGTCATCCATTGCATATTAGATTACTTCAGTTGTTAAACTTAACAAAACAACCTTCATTATTTACAAACCTCTTCTTGTTCCAAATCTATAATTGATTCATAAACATAGGAACAGAAGACAATATCATTTCAAGGCCTAAGGTACTTTTGCAACTTCTTTACTACTTCATAAACAGAGCCTTTCCTCAAAAGACTACTTTAAAAAGAAATCTATAACTCTTGAGTGAGGTTTAGTGATGATTAAATAAGTTGCAAAATAGAGTTAGGAACTAGTCTTAGAGTAGAGTTCCTATGATGATATCAATGTTTTCCTCTGAATATGCTTCAATAAATCTCTAATCATGGATAAAATGTTTCATCATTATAAGCTAGTTGTTTAACTGTTTAGATTGGGATAATTTGCATATTTAGCTTAGGAGAATTTGCATACTTATTTGACCATTTCTTAATCTCTTTCAAAATACCTTTGACAAAAGAATGGGACAAATTAGGTTTATGTTTTGATTCATTTTCTAGAAGTCATTATCAAGCTTCGAATTTTGTTTAGTCATAGTTTAGATTTTATTTTGTTTCAGTAGTTGCCTTTGCATTCACCACTTATCATCAACCAATTAGGCTTCACTCTGTTTTAATCATTAACTTCTTTCCACTAGCTTTCTAGTCATTTTCCTTGTGAACATAAAACCACCAAAAAGACCAAAAACATCATAAATCATCACAAAAGACCAAAAACATCATAAAACACTACACACAACGCATTAAGAGATAAACACCTAGGCACATATGGTGCACTTCACTTCAGCAGTTTACCAACCCTGGTTGACAATTAAATGAAATCAATTTAGGAGACTAGATTGAGACCAAACAGCTATTTTGGATGGCTCTACTACTTAGCATTTCTGCAATTTACTCCATAATTCGTCGGCGTTCCCATCAAAACAAAACTGAAGAAAAACTTATATACAGTATGGTACATCAGGCTTGTTTTGCCTGAATCAAAATTGGAAATATGGTTTGAGGAATTGTCCATTTACAGGGGATTCAAGCAGATCACCCTGTAGGTCTTCCAATATGAACGTGTTATTACCTTTCAGTTCTACAATTTTAAATGGACCAAACCACAGTGGATCGAATTTAGCATGTTTGCCCTTTTTCTGCTCTTCGAACATCCCATCTGAGAACCAAATCACCAATTTGAAATTTCCTGTCTTTTGCATGCCGATCAAATATGTTTTTCATTTTCTCCTGATACTCCGCTAATCTCTGATTCACTTGGCTCTGTGTTTCCTCCAATTCTACCAGTTGGTTAATTCTTCTGACCATGTCATCTGGTTCTTCCTGATTTTCCTGCATAAAGCGTGCCACTGGCAATGCCAGCTGCACTGGAAACATAGCTGCTCGTCCATATACTATTTCATAAGGAGATTTCCTTGTTGCTCTCTTACTAGTTATTCTGTTCGCCCACAAAGCGAATTTCAATTGGGAATCCCAATTCTTTTGATTTTCATTAATTGTCTTCTTCAAGGCCCTCACCAGAGTTTTGTTGGAAGATTATGCCAAGCCATTCCCCTGTGGATAGTAAGCTATGGAGTGATTTAATGCAATATTATACTGCTGGTAGAAATTTACAAATTTATTGGACCTGAAGGCCTATGCATTATCAATTACAATTATAGCTGGACAGCCAAATCTGGATATGATGTTCTCTTCCATGAATTTGATTATTACAGCATCTGTAGCATTTCTCGTAGGTATGGCTTCCACCCACTTTGTAAAGTAATCTGTTGCAGTCAATATCCATTTATGTTGGCCACTTGAAGGGGGATGTATTTCTCTAATAAAATCTAATCCCCATTGCTAAAATGGTTCATCTATATGAAATGGAATTAGGGGCAGAGCGGGAAGCTTTTGTCTCTTAGAAAATTTTTGACATTTATCACATGCTCTACCCCAATTAAAAACATCTCCAAATAATTTAGGCCAATACAAACCAGCTCTCAGTATTTTATGTGTTGTGGCCCTCCAACTGTAATGACCTCCACAAATTCCCTCATGAAACTCTACCATTATATTTTCTACTTCATCCTCTGTGAGGCACAATAATAGGATGCCTGAAGGATCTCTCCAATATAACTGACCATTGGCAGCTATATACTTTTGTGATTTCAACCTCAAAGCCCTGTATTTTGATTTATCACAACTGGGTGGACAGCTGAGTGTTAAAATATATTCAACTATTTCTTTATACCAAGGACTGGTGAGATATTTTATGTGTATCTTTTGAGTGGCCATCTCTAGTCCATGCTGCTCTTCTCCTTTCTCAGACTCTTCATTCGCTATCATGGACAAATTTATACCTAGAGCCTGATGATTTGATTCAGACAAAATTTTGGCTAACCCTTGTCCTTTAACCAACTTAGTGGGTCTTATGTCCAAATCATACTCCTGTATTTTGACAATCCATCTTCCTCTTTTGCCTTCACTATCTCCTTGAACGAGAATATCTTTGACAGCTGTTGTAGGAACATATGCAGTAATGTGGGACTGCAAAACATATGTTCTAAAGGCTTTGAGGGACTTCATCAGGGCATATGCCTGTTTCTCTAGTATATTATAATTCAATTCTGTATCATGTAATACCTAACTAAAAAAGGCTATTGGCTGCTCATATCCATCTTCATTTTTCTGCAATAAAACTCCAGCTACAGTATGAGGTGAGGCAAATGAAAAGATCATAAATGGCTTTGTATAATCAGGCCCGGCTAGCACAGGAGCTTCAGAAAATGCCTGTTTTATTCTGGTGAATGCATCTCGAAATTCTTGAGACCATTTTACTTCATTATTATTTTTTAACATATCAGTTATATGCCTAACTATCTCAGCATATTTAGGAATAAACCTTCTCAGGAAATTGATTCGGCCTAGAAACACCTGCACTTCCTTCTTATTCCTGGGTAAAGGAATATTGTTTATAACTTCAACTCTCTTAGGGTCTATTTTCATGCCATCTTTAGTGACAATGTGCCCTAAGATTTTTCCCTCATCTAATGCAAATACAGATTTTTGAGGATTGAGGGAAAGACCATACCTTCTACATTTTTCAAAGGTTATCTGCAAGTGCTGAATGTGTTCAGTATCATCCTTTGAAAATACTGTGATATCATCCAGATATACCACCAGAAACTTGTCCTGCTCTCCAACAAAAGCTATGTCCATTTCCCTTTGAAAAGTAGCTCCTGCATTAATTAGCCCAAATGGCATCCTGGCATACATAAATGTACCCCATGGTGTTGTAAATGCATTTTTCTTCTGATCCTTTGGGAACACAGCTACCTGATTATAACCAGAAAATCCATCCATCATTGACATTCTGGAGGCTCCGACCACTTTCTGCAGAATGTGATCCATCTTAGGCAATGGATAATTATCTTTTAAAGATGCTCTATTTAAGTTTATGAAATCTACACACAACCTTATTTCTCCATTTTTCTTTCGAACAGGAACAAGGTTTGCTACCCATTCTGAGTATCTCAGTGGCACAATTATTTTGGCCTTCAGCAGCTTCTTGATTTCTTTTTCAATAAAGGGAAGCAGCAGAGGATTTATCTACCTGAGCTTCTGCTTATAAGGCTCTTCATCTTCTCTCAAAGGAATTTTATGCTGCATTATATCAACATCAAAAGTTTTAAGGTCTTGATAAGACCATGCAAATACATCCTTATATAACTGAAATAATTTCAGATATTTCTCTTTATATTCTTCTGGGACTGTTTTGGATAATTTGACAATTTTGGGATCAACATAAGTACCCAGATTTAAATCTTCCACTTGTTCTTCTTCTATTGTTTTACTGTGCTGCAATGGAACATCGTTTTTATCAAACAATATTTCTAGAGGCACCAGCCCTGTAGGTATGATATTTCCTTTTAGCTGCAGCACTTTATTGCCTACTTTTTTTTCTTCCCATTTGTTTTCTACAACATTTTCAGCTTCCTCTTCTTCATTATCATCAATCTCCATGGAGAATTCTCCCACTGTCTCCAAGAATCTCTTCATTTGTTCATCATCTTCAAATACCTGCCAATGTTTAACATTATCTAGGATTGATGGTCTGTATCGTACTTCGATTTCATACCTCAAAAGAGGATTCTGTGGAGGACGAAATGTGCTAGCAGCCACAGCAAGAGAATCTGCCATTCTGTTCTGCTCCTGGGGCATGAACTGTATATTAAAAGCCAAGAAGAAATTTTCCACCATGTCCCATACTTCATTTTTGTAGGCTCTCAGCAGTGGATGCTTAGTTTGACATTGATTTATGACCTGCCTTACCACCAGCTCAGAGTCTCCCATGACTTTTAAACTTTGTATGCCCATATTCTTGACTGTTTGTAATCCCAAAAAAAGTGCTTCATATTCAGCTACATTATTGGTAGCCTCATATTCCAATTTAAAGGACAGTGGGACCCATTTGCCTATAGGAGAAATTAATAATACCCCAGCTCCGTTTCCTTCTCTAGAATTTTCCCCATCAAAATGTAAAGTCCAGATTCTAGCTTCATAATTTTCTAAAGGCTGCTCATCCTTAATTTTGAAGGAGGATTCATGCACATAATTTTGATCTTCTTCTAGCATAAAGCATGAAAAATCTCCTTCTTTACTATAGACTGGTGAATTTTCAGAGTTATCAGCCTTAGTAACTACCTTGACAAATTTAGTCTCTCTATATAACCTCCTCTCCTGTCCACCAAAAACTGGGATGGTAGCATATGTTAAATCCAGCTTAATTGACCCACCAATTTTTGTACCCCAGGACCTTGACAGCAACATGCCAAAGCGGGTTGGGATATCAGCCACCACAATGTCCATGACCACACTCTTTGCTGGAATTTGGGCCAAATTGACCACTAAATATTTAATCATCCCCAAGCATTTGACTCTTTTGGAATCAAATGAATAAAGGTCTTTATATGGGCATGTGATTTGCAGTCCTAGTTGTTCCGTGACGGATAGAGGCATAAGATTATGGGAAGCTCCAGAATCTAACATACAATTGTGTAACAACAGGTCATGAATAACTAGAGACACATAAAAAGGAGGAGTAGAAGGATCTACTTCCTCAACATGTGGGCCAAAGACTACCATGGGTCTTTCTTCTTGAAGGTTTAAACTATCAAGCACAATTGATATTTCAGGAGGGAGCATAAAAGAAGTAACTTGAGACTGATACGCAGGTTGTTTTAGCAGCTCAATCAAGGGGACTGGAATTTTAATTTTCTCAAGTTCTTTTTGCAAACTAAAAGTAGGAGGGAGCTTTTCTATTACAGCATCTTTTGACTCTTTATTTTCAGCTGAGGATTTAACTTCTTTGGACACAAACTCAACATTAGGAGGACTGACTACTTTTGAAGAAGAAGGAATCTGGTCATTAGGCTACAGGGGAGTATTTAGAGGACTCTTACCTTTTTCTGTGTTTCTCTTTGTTGCTGATTCCTTCTGAGCAGGTACCCCTTCTGAGGTGGCTCCTCTTCTTGATCTTGAATTCGGGTCCTCTTCCTTGAAGATCTGAGATCATATTTTCTATTGAAGTGTGCTTGCATGAAATCAGCAAATTGTTTACAATAATTATCAATCTCTGCTTCTTCTTCTTCTTCTTGCAATGGGCATTCCATTTCATCATTGTTTGAGAAAGCAAGATTTGAATCTTCTAGTTCATAAGCAACATCTTCAGTGGAGTCATCTGCTGGACCTTCCAAGTACAAAGGATGTGGTACCTAATCTTGCTGCTCCTTTGCTTCCCTTGGCAATATTTGCAATGGTGGTCTCTTATACTGGGGATTGTATCATTTGTTTGGAGCATTATAAAAATTCTTGGGAGCCGGATTCTTTGCCTCTAATTCAAGCTTGACCATCTTCTTTATCATTTTTCTTATTTCCTCCATTTTATCTGAATCCTTATCCTGGTTGGAAGTGGATAATTCTTCTTTTCCCTTCCTTCTAACATCCTGTTCAGCCTTCCCTTTTAATTTTCCAGAGGAAGCAAAGTTCGCTTCCAATTCAAGAGCATCTGACTAAGCATCATCTAGGGTGGCAGGCTTTCTCTCCCTGAGGGAGAAACGGAAATCTGAGTCAAAGGCTGCAATGAAAACAACTTTTGCAGCGTTCTGATGAGGCTTCATATCTGCAAGGATATTTAGATATAACTTATTAAATCTCTTAATAAAATCCAACACCCCTTCATTATGTCTCTTCTTGAGTGTATTGAACTCAGTGAGACATTGTCCATGATCTTTCTTTTCTCCCCATTTCCTGAGAAAAGTATTCTCCATGTCATCCCAGGTGGTTACTAAATGGTTTCCTAAGGTCTTAAACCATTTTCTGGCTTCACCATCCAAAGATTGCACAAATAATCTTAAGACAACGTCTAAATGTTCAACATTAAGGTTCTTTGCAAAGGAGCAGAAAGTCTCAATATGTCTCTGAGCATCAATTTCATTTTCACCATTGAATCTAGGCAAAATCTTCAAATAATCCTATGGCATATCATTCAGCACTCGTGGTAAGGCCGGTGGAGCGTATTTTTTCAATAGGAAAGTAGGAACATTAGCCATTGGAGGAGGTGGGAGCTGTGTAACAGTTTGATTTACAAATGGAGGAAGTGGAGGAGGTGGGAGAGGAGTATGTATAAAAATGGGAATAAATTGCACAGAAGCCTGAGGTGTAGATGGGAATATTTCACGGTTAACAGCAGCTACTTCTGTGACTTCTTTAACTTCTTCAGCCTCAGGGGTGAGATGAAGGGTTTTTTTTGGTTCTAGCACTTCCCCTGGGTGGGCTATCTGAGTAATATTCAAGATTTTCCTCAGTGGAGTCAGGATTTTCCACTGGGATTTCCTGAGAAGAAGAGGATGGATGATCTTCTACAGAATATTCAGGGACTTCAGCACGGGCTGATTTCTTTTCTTTCCAACCTCTTCTGTGTATGATCTTCTCTGGGTCAGACACAGGCATTTTTGGCTGCGATGTGTCCGATCTCAAATGTGGCTTACGAGAAGCCAGGACTACCAATAGATTTATCAAATAAAGAACAGTGGAGTCGCCAAGGTGAGAGATACGCAACTCTTCAACTCTTTGTGCTCACCTGATTAGAGAATGAATATGATTTTTCGAGGCCCGGGGAAACTGATATTCTCAAATTCGTCCCCGGCAACGGCGCCAGAAAGATGTTGTCGACAATTATTGTCTACCCTAGAGACAGCCTAGAGTTGCTATAGACCAGTGCCTAGGACATCTTAGCATAGCAAGGAGCTCATAATATATCTTGGGTTGTCAATCCAAAAGCTCTCTTACTATCTCTTGTAAAACAAGGAAATTAGTTTAAATGGAACCAAACTCTCTCAGAAGCTGATACAAAGATAAGAATAATGTAGGAACAGCATGCAAAACTCCAATACAAAAGCATCAGACAATTAAGAGATAGCTTACTTCAAAGAGGGCCAGTTCAAATATTATGCCACATAAATCAAATATCAGAAAGTGGATGCAGTGAGGAAAACATGAAGGAGATACTAGTTAACATGAGGTTGATACCCAGATACACAACAGAATCACATATGGGCTTATCCAACTAAGAATCCATACATGAAAATGGCGTTTTAAAATCACCCTCCTCAAGTAACTAATATAGCAGAAAATATGAATGACATGAACATGGAACAGTATATCATGACTAGGCCTATTTAAAGCGCTTGACTAATCCAAGTAGGGCACCAACTAGGATGAATCCTTACATAAGATCAGTGAGCCACTCGCATTCTATAACATGAGACAAGAAGATAAATGAAATGAAATGAGATATTATATTAACACATAAGAAAATATTACATACTGTGGGATACTAAAGACCAGAATCCTCATTATAGTTATAACTCCTCCTCACTGAGACCCTACGGGCTCTGAGCCTTCATACAGAAACTTTACAAGATGTATACAAGGCCTTTCACTGCACAGTTTGCTGATAGAAATCTAGAACCCTTACAATGTCTTTCTTCTTCGGTTTTATAGAAGAGGTAGAAAACTCTAGATAATGGGGGTTAGGTGAAAACATTAAATTGCTTAATTTGATCAAGATGGCAGAAAAACGCCTGCCCATACTTTTGACGGCGATGTAATGCTGGACGTACTCTGCTGCTGTGCTATGGAGTAAATGCCGAGGGAGGAGATTTTTCTAGAGGCAGAATATAGGAATAAAATATGAAACATTCTGTACTTTTGCCTCTCATCTTCTGAATCCACATTTAAAATTTTAAATGCCGAAGCCTAAATTTCTCGATCATTCCCTGATATCTGCCATTGTTCCATTAATATTCCTATCTGCAAAATCTGTATTTTGAAAAGACTTTGGAATGTTTGAGGGATTTTTAAACCTTGCTTCTGCAATGAGTGTCTAATCATGGTGGCTCTTGGGATCCCTCTTCATAATTGTAGCCTCGATAGAATAGCCTTCGGATGTGCTATACTCCTGCAACCAAGACTGTAAATTACAATAACATTTCATCGTTGAAACCCTGCAAAATCTGCAAACACAGTAAGAGAAAAATGAAAGGGGATAGAGACGCAGCGGGGGTAATAAGAAGGAGGCGACTTTGAAGTGTCATGGCATTATAGACTGGTGGAAGCATGCAAAAAGGTGGTGAAAATATAGTGGGGAAGTGGTGGACAAACGGAGCAGAGGCTTTTCCACATAGAACAGCAAAGCACGACGCATGAACAGAAAACAACGAATATGAATGAAATATGTATATATATACGGCAGGGGAAAAATACTATGGACACGTGAGATGATGACACATGGGTGTATGAAACGCCAAGAGGGAGAGGCGACGTGGAGGTAGACTTAGTCAAACGGGGAGTATGTAAACAATCACAGGCCGTATGATCCTTGAATGAGATCAACGGTTAAAACGACATCAAAAGAAAATGCGTGGTGGGCCAAGAGCATGATTAGCCTGGGTTAAACCACGTGCTACTTCAGAGGATAACCATCGTTGGATTAAGCGCGTAAGGTTGGACGGCGATGATTGATTCCGCTATGCATCCATTGTCTGAACAATAATGCGCGAAATAGCAGCGGTTTTGGAACATACACCAGGACACGCGTCACGTGATCTATGGAATCGCTAGCTCCCTGGAGAATATTGTTGGCCCAGTGGAGGTGGTGCGGAATGAAACCACTGGTTTTCATACTGAAAGTGGGTGCCGGGGCCACCACGGTAAACCAAACTCCGCTCCATCGATTTGCTTCTGATCGGATGGCCACAAGTGCCCCCGAAACTTTGAATTATTAGCTCCTATCTCGCTAGCACACGGTTTCACACCCGGATCATATGGGAATCGAAACAAAGTGGGCTGAGACCCCAAAGGCTGGGCCCGACATAAATTTAAATTGCGAATTTAAACCTCTGTCTAATGTATTTTTTGAGCAACAAAGGTAATGATAGACAATATATGGAAGTTTTTGGCCATGATAATAGGTTTGAAAGATTATGGGGGAGCGTTAGGCCAAAAATTTAGGTCTAAGTGCTGATATGCACAACAAATACCATAGAATAGGATATGACAAGTGCTTTCCCCAACACTTGTTTGCTGCCTCATCCCTTCTGAATGCTTGGAGAAAATGCATCATAGTTGGTGTAAAGGAATCACACCATGAAGAATATAATAGCTTTCCAAGATCCTCCAAGGAATGATCTGCATCAACATAGTTCATGGCCTTGAGTAGCCCATGAAACCCATCATAAATAGTGCCCCCTTTTGGAGCAATGTTCTGCAAATAAGTGTTAGAAAAATATAAGCATATAGGAGATACATGATAACATTCAGAAAGACATGCCCCTCTATATACTTGTTTTACATTAGTGGGGTAACTCATGGATGAGTTCCCTCTCACACTCAATGAGTAAGGAGATGTGAATGATGGCTCTCCCCAAGAGCTTTGTTCCTCCTCATCTACCAAGTAATCCATGCACATCTTCATATGAGAGTGCATCTCTTCCTTGAAACCTTCCCATATGAATCCACCCAAGAGTGTATGATATGCTCTAATGAAACTAGTGGGTTTGGAAAGCAGGATCTCATAGGTGGCATCTAGTAGTCTCTCCTTGAGCTTGGAGTCTCTATTCCAAAGGATAAGATTATAGAAATAGATGACTCCATCAACTACCTTGAATCTTTCATCCTTTACTTCCCCATCAAGAACCCCACATGTGAAAAGGTCCTTGTATTATTCCATCTGAGTTGGGAATCCCAATAAGGATCCAAGCTCTCCAAGAATGACAACGTTGTAGAGGTCTGAAATGTAGCCCCTGCCTTCTCATGGCTCCCCTCTTTGACATCCTTGATATCAAAATCAAATGTTGGAGCATCATAATCTTCCCTTTGCAGCCCCATTTGTAGCTGATCTTTCTCAAGACAAGATTGAAGCATATGGAAATCAACTTCCCCTCGAAAATTCCTTGTCTTCCAAAACTTCCTCATTTTGGCCCATGTATACAAGAGGGTTAGCATCCCCTTGCCATGTTCATAAATCTTCCTTGTGAATGAAGAAACCATGGGCTACCCCAAAGATATGGAGTTGCCATGTGTCCTCATGCTCATGCCATCACAGACTTCTGATTTTTCTTCTCTCAGCGCAGATAGCTGAGTGGGAGTTAGCAATGCCCCTTTCAAGAAATTGCTCATCTCTCTTTTTAATCCATCAGAGATTCTTTGCGCTCTGCTAGCTTCTCCCAAGGCTCCCTCCTTAGCCAAGTATGTATATGCTTCCCATAGTTGAGAGAACACTTTAGAATTTCTCCCATCAAGAGGTGCTCCTGGTAAAATACCTCCTTGCAAAGAGGTGCCAAGGCATAGAGTAGAATGTGGACATAGGTAGACAGATTTTCCCCTACCTTTACTGCATAGGTCCTCTTGCCTTATTTGTGCTTCCAAGCTTTGAAATAGAGAAGGGTTCATGCTCTTCATCTTTTGATGCCCTTCCTCCCCTTTTCCTTCTTTTATCTCCAAGATCTCATCATTGGACAATGATGGTACATGCAGCTCATGTGTTATGCCAAGAGCTCTATGTGTGAGACCTTATGGAACTCCTTGTAAGAATTTCTTTCCATGGAGAAAGTGCTCCATCCTCCTCTTCATGAGGTGCTTGAAGTGCCATTGTTATGACTGCGTTATCATTTCCTTCCTTCCCCTCCTTTTCCTCAATAACTGAAATTTCTTCATCATCAACAAGAGACCTTAGATCTTGGTCATCTATTGAAGGAGGAATCTCCATGCTTTCCTCTTGAGAAGAAGGCCCTTCATCCAAAGGAGATATTACCCTCGGAAATCCATCAAAAAATCTCGCACCTTTCTCCATGGTATTCAGAAATGGAGTTGGATTCATAGACCCCTCCAACTCATGCAAAAGATTTTTCTGATATGGTTTGATAGTGTCAATAGAAGATGTTACACATGGAGCTTCATCAAACCTTTCTATCAATATTGCAATAAGCCTTGCATAAGTAGGTGTATTTGCATTCTTCAAGGAAAAGGACTCAAACAACCGCCAATCATATGCCTTACCTTCAAAATGCATCGCTGCTACTTTAATGGCTTCGGCCTCTAAAACTTGGTGTTGTTGCATAAAGTTGTCTAGCTCCTCCACCCAAACCCTAACTGGATATTTAGGTGATCCATCAAAGATAGATAGATAGAATCTACCCATAACATGCTGCTAATCCTTTTTTCCTTTGCTCTCCATGAACTTGCAAAACCCTTGGAAGTTCAAGTGATCTTTGAACTCCTTGGATTGAGCTTCATACTCCTGCAAATACTCTCTAAGAGTCTCCTTCTCAGGTACACCTCCTTTCTTCCTCTTCATGAAGAAATCACAGACAGAACTCTGAAGCTTTGGTGATATGGCAGAGTGCACATATAAATGAGATGAGGATTTAGAATGTTCCTCATGTATAGATCTTGTATATCTGATCGGAAGATCTTCCTGCTCTTGAAACTTTCTAGGAGTTTCACTGCTCCTTCTTTCTTTTTATTGTTCAACCTCCTTGGAGAGGTTCTTAATGGATCTAAAAATTGATGAGAGTAAACTCATATTATTCATCATTATGACCTTTCTCCTTTCTTTACAACACTTTGGCTTGAAACCCACTACTTTGATACCACTGTAATATTCCAAATCTAGAACAGCTCAGCAAGCCTGCTGAAATAACGTGCTTCTGAGAATTATATGTATAGAAATGAGTTTTCAGCTCCTATATCCCTTATATCAGCTCATCTAAGATATAAATCCAAAAAGAGAGCAAAAACAAATCATACTAGGTGGGTTAAACAGATCTCCCACAATCTAGTCTAGCTAAAAATCACCCAAAGAGAGGGGCTACAGCTATATGCAAAGGACTGCTTCAGAAATAACATAGATCCACTAAAGCACAATAGGAGGCTAATATGGAGGTTCATAAATCACATATATCACAGAAAATCAGATGTTCTTTACAGCCCATACATTATACAAGAGAAAGAATGAGATTACATGGCAAAAATCCTCAGAAATGAGGTGCTACAACCATAAGAAAAGACTGCATAACCATGACAGCGATAACTTTAGGGGATGAAGCAGAATTTTATTAATCTTCAAATCTAGAGAATATCTGTACATAAAAATTTAGATCTAATACAAATATATGTACAAGAAATGCTGATCTATACATTCCCCTTGGGGTTTTGTGCAAAACATGAAGAACAGAGAGTAGATTTGAGATATAAGGATCTACAGAATGATTCAAAAATTTTTGAATAATAAAATGGTATTTCAGATCATATCTGAAACAACATGGATTGGTTGGCCAATCCACGGATCACCACAATGAGAGGAAGATTCCTAACACTGGAGATCTCTCCTCCAAAATGCAGACAAAACACCCTGCAACTTCTCCTTTGCAAATAACACAGTCTAGGGAGAGAAAATATGTTGTAGCCTCTGAGAATGGATTGGAATGATTCCAAGGTGTAGATCTGGAGAAAAATCAGCTAATGAACTCTTCCAGGAAGTTAAAATACACACTCAGTGAGAAGAGCCACTAGTATAAGCTAGATCTGAGCAGATCTAGTGTCTTCCACTGCTGCAACTCACAAGGACAACCCAACCCTCAACAGGATCAGTGTTGTAGGTGTAAGGTGAGCTTGGCCTAAAATCCTGATGTGGAAAAGATAGCACAAGTCTCCTCCAAGATCTACTCAAGGAAGGAGGTGGGATTCCTGAATAGGAAGACCCAACAAGGGATGTCTGAGCAGACAATGCCTTCAGAAATTATAATCTTCAACAACCCTCTCTTGTTTCTTTCCTCCTCCTTTTATAATATAGGATTCTTTCCAAACCCTAAACCACTTCATTAGTTTAGCCTCTTTCACATTTAGAGTCTCCTTCTAGAAATGCGTTGTCCCTCAAGGAGGTTCAATGCATCTAGACTGTGATGTTGAATTGGTCAAAGGTGACACACTCTTGTGATTTAGACCCATTCACACCTGCAGGATTTTATTTACATAGCCCATATATGTCTCTGTTCACATAGGCATTGATTTATTCTTGGTTTTCAAGAGTTTTACATGTCCTCCTTCTAGAAATGCGTTGTCCCTCAAGGAGGTTCAATGCATCTAGACTGCGATGTTGACTTGGTCAAAGGTGACACACTCTTGTGATTTAGACCCATTCACACCTACAGGATTTTATTTACATAGCCCAGATATGTCTCTGTTCACATAGGCATTGATTTATTCTTGGTTTTCATGAGTTTTGCATTTCATCAATCATGAAATGCAAAAATAGACAAAGAAAAATTAATATTCCTATTAGCTGCAGCTAATTAAGGAATATTACAGTGCAACTCAAGAACTGGAACTATATGGAGATGACTGAATATGCTGCATCAAATAAAAATATCTCCTCCAATGGATCTCTCAAGTGAAAGGTTGATCCTATCACTGAAGATCTCACCCTCCAATAAGCCTGCAAGCCCTCACTGCAATTGAACACAGCAAATAATGCAGTCTAGAGAAGGGACTGCGCTGTGGGAGAAAGGGAATGTGTTGGCTAAGTGAAAAAATCTGCAATAAGCTCCAGAATCTTCCTCACTGGTGTTCCAAAGGAAAGAAAGTTTTCTCCTTTGAAAAACAAGCCCCGGAAGTGGTGTTGTCTACCCTCCACTACAATACCCTGCAACACAACCCAGCTCTCAACAGAAACTATGCTATAACTGAAGGAGGTAGCTTGGCCTCAAGCCTGGATGTGGAGAAATGAAGTGAAAGCTCTTTCAATAGGCCTCTCTTGAAAGGAGAAGGAATTCCTAGACAGGAAATCCTTGTGCTAAGCAGCACTGCAACTCTGCTGAACAATAGAAGAATGCACAAAATTTGAATAGACCAAGAAATCAATAATACATATCCTGAATAATAATGGTTTCCTTGCCCTCATTTTAAACAAGTGAAATCCCTCTCTCCATGGGTCCCACTCATTAGGGTTTCCTCCACCAAATAACCCTCTTTCCATTCATACTACGATGTCTATCAAAGTGTTCTCCACCTCCTATCCTAACGTTGTTGACTTGGTCAAACTTGACCTTGTCTCCATGCAAATGTCCTCTTTCACACTTGAGGGTGTGAAATCTATCTCTTATGAATATCCCTTTTCATACTATGAGGGATTTGATTCATTTTCCTGCAATGTAGGGGCCTCCCTACCCATTTATCTACCTTCTATGTGTAAACAACAAAATTTAATATTCCATTTAGTTGTGTGCTAAAGTGGGAATATTACAGTCCTCCCCTCCCAAATGTTGTTTTTCCTCAAGCAACTGCAAAGATAAAATTGAGGGGCCTTCTTGAGGCATGAGGTCTGATATAAGTTTTGATCTACCATCTCCATATGAAGCTCCCATCCCTAAGCAATCATCCATACAAAATGAGTTACCTCCCAACATGGTAACTCGAGAAAATTCACCTCCACCTTTGGCTCTTGCAATGTAGGTGGGCTAAAAATCTAATATTGGTAGACAAAATAGCCTATCCCATGCTATCCTCCTCTCCACTTAAGATAAGTGTAGATTTTTTGCTGTTCCTGGGCTGCAATAATGTTGGCCTCAAGTGGCAAGAAGAAGACTAGATCCTCAAGGATCTCCCCTCCAACGTTATGAATCATGCTGGCCCAAACCATCTCATATGTGATGAGTTGGAAATCACCATCATATGGCATCCAATAAATCATATGGCTAACCTAAAAAGGAAACAAGTGTTTTTCTGTAGTGACCATATACTCTCTCATGCTCCCATTAGAACATGCAATGCAAACAATGTGGGAAGTCTCTCCCCCAAGGGACGCATCCAACCAATGTGACATTCCCCCGATCATGCTCCCAATAAAAATAAGAACAACAACAACATAAGGAACCATAATGAGAACCATACTTGTGGCCATATGCAGCAAGGGAGAAGTACAATGGTCCCTCAAATGTAACCAACGTAGCTTGACCTTCAACTACAAAAGAGAGTGACAAAAATTGTGGTTTCTCAACCACTTGCTTGATGTCCCACTCTCCTCATATGTTTGGAGAAAGTGAATGATGTATGGTACAAAGTGAGCATGTTCTCCAAAATAGATCTCCTCCCCAAGTATTCCTAGGGAGTGGTCATCAATACTGCTCATGGCCTCAAGTGGTCCACGAAGTCTAGAAAAAATAATGCTCCTCCTTGGAGTAACATCCTGCACATGTATGGTTAAGGGATGCACATATACATCATACAATTCATTATGAAAACAAACAATACCCTTACCATATGTCTTGCTCATGTAAATGGAGTGGCTCATAGATGAGTGTCCTCTCATCCTCAAAGAGAAAAGAGGTGGCTATGCTAACTCTTCCAAAGAGTTATGTATCTCCTCCATCTTCACATGATCCATGCATCTCCTCATATGTTGATCATTCAATATCATGCAAGCAAAAATATCCTTGGAATACTCCACCAATAGTTGGGAGTTCCAATATGGATCTATCCTCCATAGTGACAGCGCTAATGATCTCTCATGAAGATCATCTATCATATGGTCATCCTCCTCTTTGACATTTCCCATGCCAAATATGCAAGTTGGAAGGCTACTATCCTTCCTCTGCTACTTCTGCCATAGTGCATAATTTGAAATGAGAGTGGGTAAAGATGATGTTGAGAGAATGCCTCTCTCCTCCTTGAGTCTATCCAAGACTCTCAGCGTTGTAAAATGATCTCCCAAGGTCTCCACTCCTCTTAAATCAATGAATGGTGCCCCAAAATGTGAAGCATATCTCATCACCTGCTGATCTAGTGGTCTCCTTGGTGAAATGTATCCATGCAATGAGACATCATCATCATGAGTAGACTGCATATATGAATGGAAAGACTTGTCCCTTCTCTCACTGTGCAATCCAGTCTCCCTCTTAGGTGTATCAACCTCATGAATTAGACATGGGTGTGTGCTTCTCATCACATGATGCTAGTCATCCTCCCTATATCCTCCTTGTATCTCCATAGGTTCATACTCTATCATTAATGGCACATGTAAATCATGAGTTGTGGCTTGATCTCCACATGTGAGATCCTGGGGAATTCCTTGCAATGATACAAGAATCCCTCTAGTTGGAGCAAGAGCTCCTCCTTCCTCTACATGAGGTGCTAGATCAACTCTAGATATGGCAGCGTTGTTGCCCTCTGCCTCCTCAAAATGAATGGGAAACCTTCCAATGATTGGATCCTCTTTTGAAAAAGGGGTCTCCATGCCTTCTTGTGCCAACATACAAGATAAAGGTCTTGCCTCTAGCAAAGTATGATGCAAGTTATCAGCCTCTTCCATGGTTTTCTGAAGTGGTTTTGTTTTTATGGTTTCCTCCATCACATGTAAGGTCTTTGTTTGTTTAGATTTGTTTTGCTTCACCACATGTGTTTCAAAAATTTTCTTATCAAACTTTTCCACCAATGTTTTAATGAACCTTGCATAGGAAGAAGTATTTGCATTCTTTAAAGAAAAAGACTCAAATATCCACCATGCATGGGCCTTACCTCCAAAATGTGGCGCTGCTACTCTGATGGCTTCATCTTCAGAAATTTGATGCTGCTGCAAAAAGGTGTCTAGCTCTTCCACCCAAGCCCTGGCTGAACATGTAGGTGAACCATCAAAGGTAGACAGAAGAAATCTATCCACATTAGGCTTCTTTCTCCTCCTCACCTTGATCTTGCAAAACTCTAGCAAAGTGATATGATCTATAAAATTCTGAGTTTGAGATTCATATTCATGTAAGAAACCACTAAGAGTTCCCCTCTTAGGAATTCCTTCTTCCTCCCTTTCTCTAGGGTGTGGCTGCATGCTCACACTCCCGATAAGAAAATATAGAGTTTGACTCAGTTTCAAACTCTCTTGGAGATTTTGTATACATCTCCCTTCTTATCTTCTTGAAATCTTCATGAATGCTCTGTATAGATCTTGGAAGAATCTTTGTAAGCCTATCTTCCTTTCTTCCTCCACATAATGGAGTCTTCTCCTTTCTGTTCATCTCTTTGTCTTCTTGTCTTCTATATAACATATTGGCTGAGATCCACAGGCTGAGCCAAGATTGATGCTTTGATACCACTGTAATACCCCAAAATAGGGAAAATCTACAATGTTAGGAATATCATATAGTATTCCTAAATTGGAGATCCAGCAATATATAAACACAAACTGGAAATAGAAGTGAATAACATCATACCAAGATGTATGGAAACCATAAAACCATTTTATTATATCAACAAAAATTAAGTGCAATACACATCAAATGATCAAGGCAAACAAGCCTCCCATAAACAC
The DNA here is from genome assembly GCA_034641835.2 of Pinus albicaulis. Taxonomy (NCBI): domain Eukaryota; kingdom Viridiplantae; phylum Streptophyta; class Pinopsida; order Pinales; family Pinaceae; genus Pinus; species Pinus albicaulis. The sequence continues at coordinate 1,380,811,069 of CM076584.1, forward strand.
ATATGTCAAAAGTGGAATGCTGCTACATAGCAGAATGTCTATGGGTCAAAAATGTGCAATCATAGATAGAGAACTGCTACAGGAAATAAAAAAAAACATAGATCTGCATATACATGGCTGATACAATGATGGGAGATAAGATATAAGCTCCCAAAGACTATTTCAAGTTAATCCTGGAAGGATTGGCTGAAATATGTAAAACTGCAGAAATGTCGGAGTTGCAGGGTAGCAGTTGCAACTCAAGAACTGGAACTGGATGGAGATGAATGAAGATGTTGCATTAGATAAAAATACCTCCTAAAATGGATCTCTCAAGTGAAAGTCTGATCCTATCACTGAAGATCTCACCCTCCAATAATCCTGCAAGCCCTCACTGCAATTGCACACTGAAAATAATGCAGTTTAGAGAAGGGACTGCGCTGTAGGAGAAAGGGAATCTATTGGCCAAGTGCCAAAATCTGCAATAAGCTCCAGAATCTTTCTCACTGGTGTTCCAAAGGAAAGAAAGCTTTCTCTTTTGAAAAAAAATCCCCAGAAGTGGTGTTGTCTACCCTCCACTACAACACCTTGCAACACAACCCAGCTCTCAATAGAAACTACGTTGTAGTTGAAGGAGGTAGCTTGGCCTCAAGCTTGGATGTGGAGAAAGGAAGTGAAAGCTCCTTCAAGAGGCCTCTCTTGAAAGGAGAAGGAATTCCTAAACAGGAAATCCTTGTGCTAAGTAGCACTGCAACTCTGCTGAACAGCAGGAGAATGCACAAAGTCTAAAAAGAGCAAGAAATCAATAATACATATCCTAAATAACAATGGCTACCTTGCCCTCCTTTTAAACAAGTGAATGCCCTATCTCCATGGGTCCCACTCATTAGTGTTTCCTCCACCAAATAACCCTCTTCCCATTCATACTGGGATGTCTATCAAAGTGTTCTCCACCTCCTATCCCAGCACTGTTGACTTGGTCAAACTTGACCTTCTCTCCATGCAAATGTCCTCTTTCACACTTCAGGGTGTGAAATCCAACTCTTATGAATATTCCTTTTCATACTATGAGGGATTTTATTCATTTTCCTACAATTTAGGGGGCATCCCTACCCTATTATTTACCTTCTATGTATAAACAACAAAATTTAATATTCCATTTAGTTGTGTGCTAAAGTGGGAATATTATAGTCCTCCCCTCCCAAATGTTGCTTGTCCTCAAGCAACTCCAAAGATAAAACTGAGGGGCCTTCTTGAGGCATGAGGTCTGATATAAGTTGGGATCTACCATCCCCATATAAAGCTCCCATCCCTAAGCAATCATCCATACAAAATGAGTTACCTCCCAACATGGTAACTCCAAAAAATTCTCCTCCACCTTTGGCTCCTGCAATGTAGGTGGGCTTAAAATCTAATATTGGTAGACAAAATAGCCTATCCCACACTATCCTCCTCTCCAATTAAGATAAGTGTAGAGTGTTTTTTGATCCTGGGCTATAATAATGTTGCCCTCAAGTGGCAAGAAGAAGACTAGATCCTCAAGGATCTCCCTTCCAACGTTATGAATCATGCTAGCCCAAACCACCTCATATGTGATGAGTTGGAAATCACCATCATATGGAATCCAACTTCAATCATATGGATCACCTCAAAAGGAAACAAGTTTTTTGTTGTAGTGACCACATACTCTCTCATGCTCCCATTAGAACATGCAATGCAAACAATGTGGGAAGTCTCTCCCCCAAGGGACAAATCCAACCAATGTGTCATTCCCCCGATCATGCTCCCAATAAAAATAAGAAAAACGGAAACATAAGGAGCCATAATGAGAACCATACTTGCAGCCATATGTATCAAGGGAGAAGGACAATGGTCCCTCAAATGTAACCAACGCAGTTTGACCTTCAACTGAAAAAGAGAGTGACAAAAAGTGTGGTTTCTCAACCACTTGCTTGCTGTCCCACTCTCCTCATATGTTTGGAGAAAGTGAATGATGTATGGTAAAAAGTGAGCATGTTCTCCAAAATACATCTCCTCCCCAAGTCCTCCTAGGGAGTGGTCATCAATACTGCTCATGGCCTCAAGTGGTCCATGAAGTCTAGAAAAAAGAATGCTCCTCCTTGGAGTAACATCCTGCACATGTATGGTTAAGGGATGCACATATACATCATACAAGTCATTATGCAAACAAAAAATACCCTTACCATATGTCTTGCTCATTTAAATGGAGTCGCTCATAGATGAGTGTCCTCTCATCCTCAAAGAGAAAATAGGTGGCTATTCTAACTCTTCCAAAGAGTTATGTATCTCCTCCATCTTCACATGATCCATGCATCTCCTCATATGATAATCATTTAATATCATGCAAGCAAAAATATCCTTGGAATACTCCACCAATAGGAGAGAGTTCTAATATGGATCTATCCTCCATAGTGACAGCGCTGATGGTCTCTCATGAAGAGCATCTGTCATATGGTCATCCTCCTCTTTGACATTTCCCATGCCAAAGATGCAATTTGGAATGCCACTATCCTTCCTCTGCTGCTTCTACCACAGCGCAGAATCTAAAATGAGAGTGGGTAAATATGATGTTGAGAGAATTCATCTCTCCTCCTTGAGTCTACCCAAGACTCTCAGTGCTATAAAATTACCTCCCAAGGTCTCCACTCCTCTGAAATCAATGAATGGTGCCCCAAAATGTGAAGCATCTCTCATCACCTTCTGATCTGGTGGTCTCCTTCGTGAAATTTCTCCATGAAATGAGACATCATCATCAAGAGTAGACTGCATATATGAATGGACAGACTTGTCCCTGCTCTTACTGCACAATCCAATATCCCTCTTAGGTGTATCAACCTCATGAATTAGACAGGGGTGTGTGATTCTCATCACATGATGCTAGTCATCCTCCCTATCTCATCCTTGTATCTCCATAGGTTCATACTCTATCATCAATGGCACATGTAAATCATGAGTTGTGCCTTGATCTCCACATGTGAGATCCTAGGGAATTCGTTGCAATGATATAAGAATCCCTCTAGTTGGAGCAAGAGCTCCTCCTTCCTTTGCATGAGGTGCTAGATGAACTCTAGATATGGCAGCACTGTTGCCCTCTGCCTCCTCAACATGAATGGGAAACCTCCCAATGATTGGATCCTCTTTTGAAAAAGGGGTCTCCATGCCTTCTTGTGCCAACATACAAAATAAAGGTCTTGCCTCTAGCAAAGTATGATGCAAGTTATCAGCCTCTTCCATGGTTTTCTGAAGTGGTTTTGTTTTTATGGTTTCCTCCATCACATGTAAGGTCTTTGTTTGTTTATATTTGTTTTGCTTCACCACATGTGTTTTAGAAATTTTCTTATCAAACTTTTCACCAATGTTTTAATGAACCTTGCATAGGAATAAGTATTTTCATTATTTAAAAGAAAAAGACTCAAATATCCACCATGCATGGGACTTACCTCCAAAATGCAGCACTGCTACTCTGATGGCTTCATCTTCAGAAATTTGATGCTGCTACAAAAAGGTGTCTAGCTCTTCCACCCAAGCCCTGGCTGAACATGTAGGTGAACCATCAAAGGTAGACAAAATAAATCTACCCACATTATGCTACTTGCTCCTCCTCACCTTGATCTTGCAAAACTCTGGGAAAGTGATATGATCTCTAAAATTCTGAGTTTGAGATTCATATTCATGCAAGAAACCACTAAGAGTTCCCCTCTTAGGCATTCCTTCTTCCTCCCTTTCTCTCATGGAAAAACTAGGCATGAGACTGTGCTGTGCATCATAGGGTGTGGCTGCATGCTCACACTCCCCATAAGAAAATCTAGAGTTTGACTCGGTTTCAAACCCTCTTGGAGATTCTGTATACATCTCCCTTCTTATCTTCTTGAAATATTCATGAATGCTCTGTACATATTGTTAGTGTCAGTCTAGTCATACTTCCATCAGTGATCAAAATTGCTCTTTTGTATTTGCATATTAGGAGTCTCATACTGAATAAATTTCACCATTCTACTAGGTCATGGATTCATTGATGGTAGTAATTTTTCATCAGTTTTCCCTCATAAGGTACTTGCTGATTCTCCTCTCTATGGTCTTCAGTCATTAGTCACTTTCATTCTCAAAATCATGTCAATAGGTCATAGGATGGGTCTCATTAGTTTCTAGAGTCTCACCATGGTCAAATTAATGAGTCAATTGTCAATAAATATCAGCAAGGTCATGAGGAAGTCAATAAACTCAAAATCACAGCACCTGGAAGATCAAAGATATATTATATTCAGTTTGATGTAATTTTCACCTCAAAACCATGTTTTGAGGTGAAAACATGATATTTTGTCTTTATTATCATTCATTATGTAATTTTATGTCATCATATGTAATAAGTCACATTTCAGAAGCTACCATCTCCGCAAAGTCATCACCCTGCCTTCAAAGAAGTTTTGCACAGTATGTTTAGCACCAAATCATCTTCCAAGAAGATCCATCAGAAAGAGCCTCGAAAGAGCTTTCAAACGGTATATAACACTCTTAAAACTGACTTCTTGATTGAAATTTATGCTTAAGTGAAGTAAAATCCCCTATATCCTCAAATAATCCCTATTTCCCATTTTCCCTTAAACTTTATGTCTAAAGTTTAATTTTTTTCCTTATAAAATCCCTTTTTTCCTCCCTCCGATTATAAAATCGCATTATAAAATTATTTAAAACAAATATGTGATTTGTTCCAAACCACTTCCCCACCACACTCTTTAAAACTTTATAATAAACAATTCAAAGTTTATTATTATAAAACCTCCCCCCGCCATTCCAAACCACTTCCCCTTCATGATTTGGAACTTTATAATAAAGTTCAAAGTTTTATATTATATAAACCCTACCCTTTCCATTGCATCGTGAATGTTAACAAGTGTGCTCCAATTGACCCTTACCAAAAACTTCCGATGTGATTCTATTGAGACTCTCGATTGTATATCCCCCAATGGAACCCCTCTGATGTATATCCCGACCATTGATTCGATTGATGATCGGATAGCCCATATGAAATCGCTCCATCGCAATCGGCGCCTATGATCATCCCCCTCTGATTGACTCCTGCCGATGGCCCGCTTTCGATTATCCCTCAGCCATTGATCTCCCAGTCCAATCCGATGGCCCACAGCCCGTCGTGCCCATCGCATCGGCAATTTCATATGTATCACTCTATTCCACTCCCCTCTGATCTCTGACGCCGATTGACCCCGGTCCCACCATATTTTCCTCCGATTTTTCACATTTAAATAACCATTTTCCTTTGTAAATATTAAATTTCATTTTATTTCGATTTATAAAGGATTTCCCATTCTATGGTTAATTACCCATCGGGCCTTGCTCGTCACATCGTAAGTCCTTGCCCTACACCACTCCTCCAATCGCCGATTGCGATGGCACTGTCACATAACATATTACAACATTTATATTGTATATTGCCTGACCCCAATCCTGATTTCGATGATACCATTGCAAACAGGAATTTCAAGTGTTCTATTATATTATATCCCTCTACTCTGTCCATTCTAATTGCGATTATAATATGATCCCCACCTCCTTTCCCTCCTCCTTTCCCATTCAAAATTCATTTTTCCCTTCACCGAAAGCATAATTTCATTCCATTTTTTTTCAACAGCATTTTATTAAAATGTTATTTTTCTCAAACAAAAAACGGAAAGCAAAGTGAAAATTCAAAAGGCTGAGAAACTTGTATTAAAAACAGAGTTTTTTCAACAGCAGCAGAGTAGGAAATCTGTTCATCAGATCACCTATTTTCTTTCATCCATCTATAACAGTAGATTTTCAAATGGTCAAATGTCTTATTGTTCCTTATTTTTAGAGGCAAATTGCTGGTTCCTTTTGCCATATTCGGATCTCAGTTTTGAGTTTTTAAACAACTCCCTCTTTTCGTGGATCTATGTTCCCACATTTCAGCTTATTTATTGTAATTGTAAATCATTTGTAAAGCAGTCTGTAATTCAGAAGTAGGGGAATAGTGTGGAAAGAAAGCTCTGTGCTCCATTGTACAGTTTGACAGGGAATTAATAAGAGATGCAGCTCTGATTTGTGGGATCCATGTGGTATGAGATTTAGCATTTGTTTCTCTCCTTTGTTTCATATGTAAATTGTTATGTTTCACCTCTCATCCATAAACATTTCCTTCTGAATGTTTTCAAGATAGAAAGGTAGAATCCATTTTATATGCTCTGCCTTGGGAAATAATTCATACTCTGTGTTTTTTTCTTCTGTTTGAAAAGGATCCATTTATTGTGCCCTTTTCAGCTCCTCACCAGTCTTTCCATTCCATATTTATTAAACTTTAAATGCTAGATTTTCCTACCTATCTTGCCCAATGAAATACCCTGTGTCTTGATTTAATTCCCAGTTTCATACTATCCTATTTTATCCCACACATCCCTGAAATTCATTAATTTTATTAAAACCTTTTTTTTATCATTTTATCTAGCCTAATATTAGATCATTATTGCACTTTATTCGAGTATATATATTTACAGAGAGAGCCCTCTCCTGACCTTGCAGGGCTAGCTACAAGGCTAAGCATGGTTTAGTTGTTACCCTGTTTTTCCCTTTTCAACCTAGGGTCCAATTCAGGTGCTAACACATATCTTGGAAGAAGCTTTGGAAGCCTATCTTCCTTTCTTCCTCCACATAATGGAGTCTTCTCCTTTCTGTTCATCTCTTTGTCTTCTTGTCTTCTAGATATCATATTGGCTGAGATCCACAAGCTGAGCCAATATTTATGCTTTGATACCACTGTAATATCCCAAAATAGGGAAAATCTACAATGTTAGGAATATCTTATAGTATTCATAAATTGGATATACAACAATATATAAACACTAACTTGAAATAGTAGTGAATAAAGTCATACCAAGATGTATGGAAACCATAAAGCCATTTTATTATATCATTAGAAATTAAGTGCAATACACATCAAATGATCAAGGCAAACAAGCCTCCCATAAACACATATGTCAAAATTGGAATGCTGCTACATAGCAGAATGTCTATGGATCAAAACTGCGTAGTCATAGATAGAGCAATGCTAAAGGAAATAAAAAACAACATATATCTGCATATACATGGCTGATATGATTATGGGAGAGAAGTTATAAGCTCCCAAAGACTATTTCAAGTCAATCCTGGAAGGATTGGCTAAAATATGAAAAACTGCAGAAATGCTGGAGTTGCAGGGTAGCAGCTGCAACTCAAGAACTGGAACCGGATGGATATGATTGAATATGCTGCATCAGATAAAAATACCTCCTCCAATGGATCTCTCAAGTGAAAGGCTGATCCTAACACTGAAGATCTCACCCTCCAATAATCCTTCAAGCCCTCACTGCAATTACACACTGAAAATAACGCAGTCTAGAGAAGGGACTGCGTTGTAGGAGAAAGGGAATGTGTTGGCCAGGTGAAAAAATCTGCAATAAGCTCCAAAATTTTCCTCACTGGTGTTCCAAAGGAAAGAAAGCTTTCTCGCTTTAAAAACAAGCCCCGGAAGTGGTGTTGTCTACCCTCCACTGCAACACCCTGCAACACAACCCAACTCTCAATAGAAACTGCATTGTAGCTAAAGGAGGTAGCTTGGCCTCAAGCCTGGATGTGGAGAAATGAAGTGAAAGCTCCTTCAATAGGCCTCTCTTGAAAGGATAAGGAATTCCTAAACAGGAAATCCTTGTGCTAAGAAGCACTGCAACTCTGCTGAACATCAGGAGAATGCACAAAGTCTGAACAAACCAAGAAATCAATAATACATATCCTTAATAACAATGGTTGCCTTGCCCTCCTTTTAAACAAGTGAAAGCCCTCTCTCCATGGGTCCCACTCATTAGGGTTTCCTCCACCAAATAACCCTCTTCCCATTCATACTGCACTGTTTATCAAAGTGTTCTCCACCTCCTATTCCAACGTTGTTGACTTGGTCAAACTTGACCTTGTCTCCATGCAAATGTCCTCTTTCACACTTGAAGGTGTGAAATCCAGATCTTAGGAATATCCCTTTTCATACTATGAGGGATTTTATTCATTTTCCTGCAATGTAGGGGCCTGCCTACCCATTTATTTACCTTCTATGTGTAAACAACAAAATTTAATATTCCATTTAGTTGTGTGCTAAAGTGAGAATATTACAAATTTCAAGTGGAAAGGTAGAATTCACGTTTCATGCTCTATTTTGGGGAATTTATCATAATCTGTTTCTTTTCTTCAGTTTAGGGAGAATTCATTTCAAATGCTCTTCCTAACTCCTCACCAGTCTATTCACCTCACCATAATCATCTTTTAATGTCAAACCTTCTACCTACCTTTCCCCTTTGAACCTCTGCAAATTTTGACCTAATTTCCTTGCCCTAGCTGTTTGACACCTCCTAATCCAGCAAACCCTATACAATCAAAATCAAAACCCTCAGCTACTATACCTATCATAAAATATTTTTTTCCTCATTCATCTTGACTGTGATCTATATGGAGAGAGCCCTCTTCTGGTCTAGTAGGGCTAGCTACTTGGCTAAGCATGGTTTGAGGTTACCTCAGAATTTCCTCTTTTAGCCTAAGGTTGAATCTGAGTGATAACACATCCAACTCTATTACAACTTCGAATCACTCAATTACAACTCAAGTCCACTTGCATGTCCCACCAACCAACATTAAAACTCAAAGTTCCTTCAGTCAATTGTTTTTCCACATCAGTTAACTTGAATCAAGTGCTTCAAGAAAATAGATTATTACTTATTGTCTAACTATTATTAAGAGATAACAATAATTGACATGCATTCTATTTTTAGACATGAAATCCATGAACCGACTTCGCACATGCATTCCAAAAATATATGCCCATCCGTACGTAGAATTTTCTCAACCATCTATAAATAGACTCCTACTATAAATAGACTTTTCTCAACATTCTAAAAATAGACATACACCTAAAAATATCATGTGTGGGCCCCACCTAGTGTAGGTGCTTAATTTTCACTAGGATCAAAGATTTTGTTTCCGGATGCCAATTTCATTGTTTCTTGTTGTAAAATTCAACACTCCCTCTCAATAGAAAAGGAATTTCTTTGCATGCGACATGCAACTCCATGCATTTTCCCTGCAACCTTTGCATGCAACACTTCTCTAGTGTTTCTCGCACATGCAATACTTGCATGCAACACTTCAGAAACTAGATAACCTCCAAACAACTAAATCAGTATAATGCATCTCTCATCAAAATTTTCTAACTTCTGCTGGTACCAACTGCACATGTCTTCAAGAACCACTGGGTTGTTGACCCCTGCATCCATGCATTCTACACTTGCTATCAACTCTGATCCGCACTCTAGTATCTGACACTGTCAATTTGATTTCATGTCCCCAGGACATCTGACTGCATCAATCCAACTGCTCCTACTACTATTGTACTATGGGATCCTCATAGTGAGGCTCGATTCATGAGATCCACACCATCTCAATGAATCCTGCCCAGCAATTCCTTCTTGGGAGTACTCATTCATGTCGCCCCACCTCTCACCTGGTGGTATAGCTGCATGCAATCCCTATGCCCATCTGGCACAAAATATCTCTGCATGAGTGGTTTCTCCCACTCCATAATCCTCATATTGTGGTTGCTCCACATCCCGAGGTTCACTCTTACCTGCATGCAAATCCCGCTCCCTCTCAAGCGTCAATTGCATGGCTTTCTCACACTTCCCAACAACAGGAAGCTTAGTATAAATCCCATGTACATCAAGTCTATAGAGATTCTTAGCTCGAATCCCAACCTTCTTGGCTTGCCCTATTGCTTTGTGTCGCAAGAAAAATTTTCCTTCACTAAAGACAACATCATAGTGTCTATCCTCTAACATTGTGACTAAGACTAAATATTTCTTCAAACCTGGAACATACACAACATATTTTAAATGAAAGAGTTTACCTGACACCCTCTGAAAGGTAATGGTACCAATGCCAGTTGCACTATATCTTCCATTGTCACCCAACTCAATATACATCTGGAGATCTTTCTCCACCAAGTCACTGAAAAGTTTCTTATCTCCCGTCATGTGAAAGGAAGCACCACTATCCAAGTACCACCCCAATCCCAATGAAATTGACACCATGTATGCAATCAATGAGAATTAAATCTCAAATTACGAGGCAAGAGCCTCACCAACTGCAGCTCCAGTAGCCATCTTGTTCTTCTTCTTATGTGGACAATTTGTGGTAATATGTCCATACTCGTGACAGTGAAAACACTTCACTTTGGACATGTTGTGCTCCTTGCCATCTTCACCGGCCTCATATTTAGAATGGAATTTCTTCCCCTTCCCCTTCTTTTCCTTGGAATCTGAAGCACAATCCTCTTCATCATCAAGCTTTGATGAAGAGCCATCTCTGGTGTTCTGCTTGAACTCCTCCTGCACTAGATCCGACCATAGTCATTCCCAATCCAACAGTTTTTCCCGTCCGTTGATAGAGTCTTGATAGCTGGGCCAATTCTTAGGAAGTCCCAAGAGAGCCAAAATCACCAAATCATGATCAGCAACACTTACTCCTACACTCCCAAGCTCATCCCTTCATTGGACAAACTTTTTAAAGTATACCGGAATAGTGTCCTTTTCCATCTTGATCTTTCTGAGTTTATCCTTCAGCACCAATTTCGTATGGTCCCTGCTGCTTTGGAAAAGATATGTCAAAGCCTTCCACATAGGATATGGAGTGGATTTCCCATGAAGGCTTGAGACAATGTGGTCTCGTACACCTTCCAACAGAATATTCCTCGCCCTTGCTACTTTATTAGCCATGTGTCAAGTAATGCAGCATCCATCAAAGTGGGCTTAGGAACATCACTGTTGATGAATTCCTTCAAGCCATTATCTTCAAGCACCACCTCCATCCTATCCTTTCATGCAATTTAGTTTGAGCTACCCTCGAGTGCATACTCTAGCCGCAAACCATTGAAATCCATTTCGATGTTTACTCAACTATCGCACCAAGAAATTCTTGCAGCAAATTCGAATTGTTTCCACCAACAAACCCATCTACTGCTTCTATATTGCAATATCCTTTGGTCCGATACCATGTAGAAATTTTAATACAATTATGTATTTCCTAGATTCTCCTGGTCTAACAATTATATTCCACTGTTAAATACATAATCCTTATACTAAATTCTTTGCGGAAGTTTAATCGCCAATTGAAAACACATGAAGAAAGATCAATCACACATAACACATATGTTTTTATCGGGAAATCATAAAGCTCAAAACCCCACTATCATATATTATGTATATATCATGGATCATGAAACAATCTCATACAAAATTCTAATCCAAGAGCTCTCAGTACTATGTACAATCATCTCACACTGTCATACAAAAATTGGCATATTCATGCACCAATTTACTACCTCCTCACAGTCTGCCTCCACTGCACAATCCATGATGGTCAAAAACCTTTGAATGATTCATTCTAAATTGCCTTGATTGCGCAATACTCATAGGCATCTCCAATGTGTGTGTGGTTTCATGAGTGCACCTACTAATGTCACAACTAATAGTCAAACTGTCCCTTTCACCTATATCTCAACTAGGTCTCCACTAGATCTGACATGCATGTAGTTAACAGTAGTAAATCTTTATTTTCATGTGAGATCACTCTATGCAAATTAATTTAATATTTAATTCATTGATCTCTCACTAGTGTATCTTTAGTTACAACTAGCACAACTGAGTTTAACTCACTTAGCTGAGTTAAACTACTTTAAAACTCACATAACTACACATCCAATTCTATTACAACTTCAAATCACTTAGTTAGAACTCAATTCCACTTGCATGTCCCACCAACCAACCTTAGAACTCAAAATTCCTTCAGTCAACTGGTTTTCCACATCAGTTAACTGAAATCAAGTGCTTCAAGAGAATAGATTATTATTTGTTGTCTAATTATTATTAAGAGATAACAATAATTGACATGCATTCTATTTTTAGACATGCAATCCATGAACCGACTTCGCACATGAATTCCAAAAATAGATGCTCATCCATACATAGAATTTTCTCAACCGTCTATAAATAGACTTTACTCAACATTCTAAAAATAGACATACACCTAAAAATATCCTGTGTGGGCCCCACCTAGTGTAGGTGCTTAATTTTCACTAGGATGAAAGATATTTTTTCCGAATGCCAATTTCACTTTTTCTTGTTGCAAACTTCAACAGGGATGGGATATCACCCCCGAGCTGTAACGTAGAACGTTAGCAACAGATCCTACATTTTACGATGTCGGAACACATCTCTAGCTTATACCACTAAATGTTATCGTTAGTTCCAAATGATCCTTGAGGTAAATTGGATAAATTTTAATGTTAATCTTGAGTTAAGTTTCAGTTTTAGCTCAAAATCGATGTCACCTAAATCCTATAATGCAAGCTAAACGTAAATAAGAAAATATTTCCATTTCAATGAATTCGAAACTATTTAGGGAAGAGATGCAATCAAGAGTGCAATCAATGCAACAAAAAATGATTCCCTCCAAACTAGTTCAAAAATACGAAATGCAATTCTTTCCAATCGAATTCACTTTCCAAAAAAATGCAACTTATTGAAAAAATAAAAACATTTCTCTTTTCCACTAAGACACACAAAATGATATTTTTTTTGTTTTTGACTTTGAAATTAAATCAAAAGTAAAATGAATGGAACGAATGAAGAAATGCAAAAACAATCATTTTCATTTTTCTTTCAATCAAACGGAAATCTCTTTAAAAAATACATGAGTGAAATTCTTTTCACTCCCTTTTTCAAAACGATAAAGACAAGCCAAATCAAAAAACTAAAATGAAAATCACTTTCAATTTCTTTTGAATTTGGAAAAATATAAACTCTTATAGACTCGTGAATCAAACAATTTGTTTCTTATGTTTGACACCAAGTTGAAGGTAATATCATAAATGCAATGATGACCAGTGCATACGACAAACTAATTAAAACCAGCTCAGAAGCAATGTGACAAAAGGTGTTTGAAATGGTGAAAAATCTCCCAACTCATAAACAAGTCGAAGAGAAAAAAAAACTCACTCAAAGAAGAAAATTAAGTCAAACACATAGGCGGAAGCTCACTGAGACTCTAGAGACATTCTTCAAGGGCCAAGACACACTAGAAAATCAAGGCGAAACCCTAAATTTTCCTAGGTTTGAGATTAGCGCTTCTGTGATAAGTAGAAGGGTGTTGAAAATAAATTAGTGTGGTTGTGCTATATAGAATAGTGCTACTATGTAAACAAAAAATGCGTTGATCGCTAAAAACAAGGAAAAAAAAATGGAATTTCACACAAAAACCAAGTCTCACACAGTGAAATTCCTATCAAACCCTATGCAAACTAATAGAGACCTAAGAAATCTTATATTTCAGTGATCGGTCAAAATTATCCAAGATCAGTCCGGGAAAGCAAGGCTAAGAGGCTAAGCTCCCCAGCGGAGTCGCCAATTATATTGTCAAGATAAATCCCCTCTGCGGGCAGAGGCAATATCTCTAGCCCTAGAGTGGGTCTAGCAACTTGAGATACTTTCTAATGCAAATCTTTCTTAACTAATATTTAGAATGTGACAAGAAAAGAGATAGAGGTACATATTTCCCAACGTTATGTTTGAACCCATTCATGATGTCCTTGATCCACGATCCTTTTAGGCTCACTCCTTGCTACGGGTGGCACACAAATACCTGTGGAGGATTAAGAGGCAATAAAAAATGTAATCCAATACATAATAATCATAAACATTAGCTATCTAGCAGATCAAGGAGTACCATAATATTTGCACAAAATATTAGAAAAGTATAGAAAGCAAACATCAGATGTTTTATTGATAAATATGAAAGGAATAGCTTAAAACCCAGGCCTTAATGTTGGAGGCATCCCTTTGGTGAAAATACAAGTCCTTCAGTGAAGCTCTAAAGAATTCCTTCTTCAAACAACTTAGATGTTATCACAGTGAAACAATGTAAAGGGAACAAGAGTTTAGACTATCTTGACAATGAAAAACCAGTAGTGGAAGGATGGGCATCAATTTATAGGAAGGGAGAAGAGTTTGGGAGCCCATGAAAGGATTAGGAAGGTCCAATTTATAAGGGATAAAACCCCATGGATGAGATCAAATCTCTAAAATCAGAGAGCTTTTCTCTATCAGCACTGTTTAACAACCAACCCGTCGCCCCTGGAACTTCTATAGGTTAAAGCTTCTCCTCCATTTGAGGAAACACTACCAGAAATGGATAAGCATGGTTTTCCAAGAAATAAGGGCATTGGAAGCATTAAGCCAGAACTATAACTATCAATATGACATCAGCGCAAGCATGAAACTAGGAAATGCGCTGACCTAGGAAACTAGGATTTTGACCAAGTTTCTTCAGTAATCTTCCAAGACAATTTTCTTTGAGTCTTCACGGGATGTATTAACATATTTATTCATGGTGGAAACATTACATAGGGTCTATCATGGGGCATTTCAATATCAGGGACGAGAAATGAGCATGGTGAAAAATTACTATGTAACACGCATCCTCAACAATTCCTTCTGGAGCTGCTGTGGACTTTTCTGCAAGTTGCAAAATAGTGGTGGTCTTTCTCAAAGCTCCTTGGAGGTTGATTTTAAGCATAGTTTCCTTGGTCATCACATTCATGGAAGCCCCAATATCAATCAAATTATTGGGGACTATGACACCATCAATGTGTACATCAACTACTGGACTACCACGACCCGGTACTTCAGGAATATCACCCTTCCCAACATTAATTCAGATGGTTGTCCCACTGTTAGCGCTCAAATCTACCTCAGGCTAAAATGAAGTAAACTCAAGGCTACATCAAACCACGCTCAGCCTCGTAGCTAGCCCTACGAGGACAGGAGAGGGCTCTCTCCGTCAATCTCGAGAAAATGAGCAATAGGATGCGAGATGACTTACAATAAGAACTGATTTTAGGCTAGTAAAGAGATAGGTGTGTTTGATTTTTTAGTTTTTGGGTTTTCGCTGGAGAAATGGGAAAACAGATTTTGGGTCCGGGGATAAGGTCAGACCTTTGCAGATTTCGAATTGGGGCGAGGTAGGTGAATGTCTTGATGCTTTTGATTGGATATATGGACAGATTAGACCGACGAGGAGCTGAAAAGGGCAAAGAAGAACTTGGATCCTCTCCAAACAGCTGAAAACATATAGAACTAACTGAATTCAAAGGCCAAGCACTGTAAACAATGGATTCAACCTTATTCACTCATTCAATTTAGTTCAGAAGCATATGAAAGGATGGAATACATTAAACATGAAGAAACTTACAGTAAACAAAGAAGAAACACCATCAAGAACAGAACACCACAAGGATCCCAACAAGTGCCGCAAAACCTCTGATCTTTCCTTAGCCAAAATATGAAAAATATGTACAATGATATCAAAGCCTCCCAAGAGTCCAACCTCTCCAACCTCTGAAAATGATTGAGAAATTACATCATATAGACCATCCTAACCCCTTCCCACACCTCTAGGGGTCGAATTCCTCTTTCAGGGGTCAGTTTCAACCAATTCTATTCATGGAACTACAATCTAGGTAGCTAACAACTTGCCTCTAAAAGAGTGGAAACTGATCCATTACATGATTTTTACCCTTTTTGTGAGTGAATCTTCTAGAAGAGATAAAAATAAGCCAAAGTTACATGTCAAATATGAATTTACATCATAAAAACCCAAAAATTCCATCCACAAGCAAAACTGGTCCATACTAGGCGAAAATCTGAGCTGGCGGTTGAAAATTCAGCAAAAATTTAAGTGGGTCGCTTTTGAGCCGAGTGGGTCGCGCTTTTTCCAGCCTGAATTTTAGGTACTTCCCGGCATCCAAATTGAGCTCATGATAGCTCGTTGGAAAGCCCTGGATGTTGACTATCCAACCCAAGTGGAATTTCTGAATTTGGAGATCATTTGACCCTCCAAAACCTCATTCTCCCAGAGGTACTTCCTGCTGGTACAAAAGGTGGCAGCAAGGTGGTTTTCATAGTGTTTTTGAGCTCTTTGACCATCCAGATTTTGATGAAATGCTTAGTTGATTTCTAAGGATGCATAAATAACCATGAAAAATCCAAAAATGCAAAAATTTCCTCCAGCAAGTGTCCCAAAAAAAAGTGAGCGTATGGGTGCGCGACCCGCTTAACTGAAAAACCTGTTTTTTGACCCAAAAATTTGAAAATGACAAAATTTTCTCCGAATTTTCCCAAATTCGGAGCGGAGGTCCTCCATCATGTGTCCTGCCCAGTCAATGAAGCCTCAGCCAAAATCCGAAGTGGATTAGGCCTTTTCCGCCGTCTTAGTGCTTTGCGCAACCTCCTCTTCATGATCTTCATTCTCGCTTTGTAGACATGCATGCGAGCCCAATAATGGCCTTTCATGTGACGAAGCATGTCTTTGTCTCTATCATGATCCTGTGAATGTACCTATGCTGATGAAGAAGGCGAGACCCCTTCCACGCCATGTGGAGATAGTTCTCACGTTGTTGATGAAGTCAACGAGACCCCTTCCACCCCGGGTGGAGATAGTACTCGTCGTGATGTTGAAACAAAGCTCTGTGGCTTCTCTGATATGTTACCAATACTGGTGCACTACTATGCTCCATCTCAGTGCATCAACCTCAACGATTGAGTCACTGTCCGACTCCTGCTCATACTCTGACTCTGTCTCTGACATGGCTTTGAACAAGATATTTGCAATATGTATACTGATATAGATGCAGTGAAAGAAAAGCTTTAATGTTTGTTCAAAACCCAATAAATGTCACCCATGTACCCAAGTATCACAGAAAAACAAAATTACAATGAGGATGGCTCTGTTGTGGCATGAAAACTATCACTGTTTTGATCACAAGTAGGTTTGACAAATGACTACCAAATGCAAATGTGTGGTCAACTTTGTGATGATGGCCAAAACTTGTCAAAGGGGCAAAGCATGAGATTGTGTTTATGAACTGGAGAATAGGGACAACACGACAATAACCATAGTGACACAAATAACCATGACAGTGGCAATATTATGGTGATGGCAGCAGTGATATGGTGATGGAGGCTTTATACTAGTCAACATGAAACTGTGCAAAAACATGAAAGGGCATGATAGTAATGATAAAATGATAACTGAGGGCGTGAGGATGATATACACAACATGCTAGGGCATGAGCATATTTACCATTCAAGAGTTTTCAAACTTTTCATAAAACTGCCCATATACTTTCAAAAACTTTAAGAAATTAATTTGCATGTGAATGTAGGGTTCATATATTTTCTCCAAGGATGGCTTGTTTCCCCAACATCAATGACATCACAACCATATTAAAAATCGAATGAGCAATGATTAAAACCTGTTTGGAAGCTTTTAGAGTCGACTAGAATCGAATCTGGGCGCAAAAACGAATTTTCTGGGTTCTAATTTAAGTGGGTCGCACCCTCAAATTAGGTCGCACAGTGCAAATTTACAACCCAAAAAATTTTGAAGCTAACAAGTGGGTCGCATGCCTCTTGCCACATAGTGCATTTTGTAGGAAGTTTTTGGAGGCCTTCCCGGTGTCCAAATCGGGAGTGTGATAGCTCGTTGGAAATATATTGGAGTCTACTTTCCAACACAAGTGGAATTATGCAATTTGGATTTCATTTACCCTGTCAAAAATCAAATCTCCCAACACTAGTCAAAATGATCAGAATGAGGCTGCCTCAAGGCAGAGTGCTGTTGCAGTCAACTTTTGAAGGTCTTCCTCAACTCCAAATTGAGCTCATGATAGCTCATTGGAAATTTCTTTCGGTCTAGTTATCATTTGACTCATCATGCAAGTCATTTGGCCAACCATGCTAGGAGAAATCTTGATTTTCCCAAGGTCACTTCAGAGGTGCATTCAATTCTCCTGAGGCAACGGTATTTTTGACATTTCTATAAAACCATGATACCTGTGTAAAACGTGAAAGAGGTTTTTCTTCCTTGGAATGTTGTGGACAAAAACCTCTCTCATTTTCCCAAATTTCATCTTTTATTGCTCTAAAACATCTTTTGAGTGAAACCGATCCCGATGTGTGGAACAAGGGATTTTGTTGAAATGAAGCGAAATGAAGGGGATAGGGGGCTTCTAAATTCTTGGGGAAATTTTGGGAAGTAGGGAGGGATGTTAGGAAGCAGGGGGAAGTGGAATCATAGAGATTGAGTGAGGGGAAGGGGTCCAAAAGGGAAAAACACAGGCCTAGCCTAGGAAATTGCCAAGTTTTGGCTAGAAACTAGGGTTTGTGCAAAAATGAGGAATTTGGGGGATCTCAGTGATGGGAAGTGTTTAATTATGTGAATTAATGATAGGGGAAGGTGTATGAACATCAGGATACAAGTTTTTCGATGATTTTACCATCCAAGAGAAATTACCTCCAAAACCCTAGGAGAGGGAAATGGACCTTTCCTAGGCACAACTGAAGCATGAACGAGGTGTAAAATGACCCAACGGAACTTGACATGATGATGAAAACCCTATGAATGATGATACACTCAAATGAATGGTGACATGGACTGACATTTGGACAACTTTGGAAGGAGTGAAGGCAAACCCTAGACCTAATGCCTAGTGACCAAATTTTGCTTGAAGACTCATTGAAATGACAAAATTTGACCTTGACACCTTAAAATCACTTTGTAAGAGCATGTTTGATCACTGAAGGAAAGCTGAAAAAGCTGACTCTAACATTGGCTCCAATGGGGATGGTAGCTCCTTGGAGGTGCCAAGAACGGCAGATCTTTGGGAGAGCAGACCAGTGCTTTATCCATTGGGCCATGGAATCAAAAACTCAAACTGAAATGCATGACTGAAAACTGATGACTTGATGACACAAATTGACTCTCACTCAACTAAAAACTGACTCGATACTTAAACACAACCGACAAACTGGAAAAGATGCTCAAAGTAGAGTTTATTCAATACAACCTACTCTAATTGTGCTTTTCACCATCCGATCAAGTGTAATGGAACAACCAATGCAACCATGCAAGCATGCTGGCTGCTGTTTGATTTCTTCCCAAATGCTTGCTTATGAACAACGAGAAACAACTACTGACAGGAAACTCCCGTGGAAACTTTGAACCAAGTGGACTGCTGATAAACTTGCAAAGCATAAATTGACTGGAAGACATCAAGAATACTGCGAATGGATCTTCATAAACATAGCTCTGGTCCAGATAATCTCCATACCTTGATATTAAAATTTTCCTCACATCTGCGGTGCTTTTCTTTGGTGATTGCAGCAAGCTGTCAAAAGGATCCTGAAATTCATGAAAAATCAAACTTTGCTGCTGATTCCAAACTGAACAAAAGTCTCCTTCATCAATCTCCTCATATGTATGGAAATCTTGACATGTGCTATGCAATGAAAAATCTGTTAAACAAGACAATGAAGGTGATCTTTGAATAAGATTATCATCAACATTCTTTTCGGGCACATGGTTAGCTAATGGAGCATAATTTTTATAACAAACATCATCCAACACACGAGCAATGGGATCATCAAAAACTTGAGAAGAGTGTTGTAATGTATCCATTGAAACTGTATGACCTCCTTCTGGCTGTTCATCTTTTCTTTGAGATATATTATGAAGATTCTGCCTTATAAAATGAAATGCTTCAAAACAAAAGGGTATAGAATCTTCCTGCATCATCAAATTATGTATTTCATCTTCCACAACTTCATCTGTAATCTGACCTTCAATTGCATTAGATGGCTGCAAATCTGATGCTACAAGCTGCTCAAAAATCTCGTTATCTGTCTCATCCTCAACATTAACACTGAGAGATTGCTGATTTCCTATGGGCTGCTCATTTGAAGATTTACTATGCAATTTTTTTCTCAAAAACTGAAATGATTCAAAACATAAGGGTACGGAGTCACCTTGAATCATTAAATCATGTGTGCCCACTTCCAAATCTTCAGCTGCAACTTGACAATCAATGAATTTTGGGGGCTGCAAATCTGAATATGAGAAGTTTTCGTTGCCCTCAAGACGATCCAGATCAAGACTTGTTGACGTTTGATTTCTGATTGCATGGAAGTTATCTCTAATGAACTGAAACGAATCAAAACAAAAAGGCAAAGATCCTTTACTTACATCAAAATTTGCTACACTTTCCTCATCATTGCCATAGCTGATATGCATCGGTTGATCACTGTACTCGAGCTGCTGAAAGTGAACTTCCTCCTCGCACAAACTAGCTACTGATTTGTCTGCAAGATTAGATTCTTTTTGGAGAACATAATCATCATCATACTGATCAAACTGAGGCAATTCATCATCAAACATACACATCATATCAACAGCTCTCTCTTCTTCACAATGATCTATAAAACAATCACTATGACTACTGGGATCAGAAACAAAATGTTTTGGGTCAGCAACTTGTTCTTGAATGTCATTTTCATTTTTTGCAGTCATTTTCCGCACCATCTCTTCTATTGTGTTTACGAAAAGATCAAGATTTTCCTCTGAAAGTGTCAGCTGCTCTGAAGCATTCTTCTTTTCTTCTTCCTTCAACCTTGCCCTCAAGATCAGCAAATGAGCCTCTACATTCACTGCCTTGTTCTGCATCTCGTGAAGTGTTGCAATATTCTTTTCTCTCAGCTGAAACTCCATTTCCAGATCAAAGGCACCCGGGTAGTGCAAGAGAGCAGATCTAGGAGAAGGTCTTATATCAACTGGCATTGAATAATAAACTTGGTTAAATCTAGCAGAAAATTGTTGTACTGTCTCACCTGGCATTCTTTTCAGCTGGTTATACTCCTCTATAATCAACAAAAAGTTCTGTCCGATCATCCACCTGTCAAGGAAAACTTTGACAAACTGCTGAAAATCTGTGATGCTCGCATCAGGCAGGGCTTTGAACCAACTCTTCACTTGGCCTTGCAAATAAAGAGAAAAAAGCCTAATACTAACATCTTCATCATCAACTTCAAAAAGATCTAGAAAAGTCTCAACATTCTGCACATGTTGCTCAGCATTGACATTGTTACATTCACCGTCAAATCTTGGTAGATATAGGTCATAATTTGCAGGAAAAGTATGAAGAACAGAAGGCAAAACAAGAGGTTTATACCGATCTAGAATTTTACAAGGTGTAGGGGCATGTACAAGAGCTGCGAAATCAGTTTTCTTTTCTTTAGGCTCATCACTCTGTAGAGAGTCAACATAAGATGTGGGAAAAGTGAGGAGGCCAGGATCAAAGGGAAACTCAACATTTACACTCTTTGAATAGGTCGAGTGAAGATTTTGATGACCTTTCTCATACAACAAACTTTGAAAAACTTTCAGGATAGCTTCAAGACCAGCAAAGAAGTAATTTACGAGAAAGCAGATTAGATCCTGAATACCATTCCACTTTAGATACCTGAACTTTGTGTAATATCCTTCCATTTTCTCAGATAAAGAGTCAGTCCTCCAGACTTTGAATTGGAGTCACCAGGTGAATGATTTCAGCCTTCTTATGTCTGATCGTTGTCCACCATCAACCATCAGATCTGAACTTGATACACGTACTGGGGGAATTCGCAAATCAAGGGACACATTCACAAGCTAAACCGGAGATCGACTGAAGCATCTTTTATCTACTATGCACTCGCAAAGCAATGTGCAGTTCGAAGGCTACCTGGCGTGACTTCAGACTCCGTCTATAGCAAGCAAACGTTTTGAGTTTCTCCCCAGTATGGTCGCCACTATGTTAGCGCTCAAATCTACCTCAGGCTGAAATGAAGTAAACTCAAGGCTACATCAAACCACGCTCAGCCTCGTAGCTAGCCCTACGAGGACAGGAGAGGGCTCTCTCCGTCAATCTCGAGAAAATGAGAAATAGGATGCGAGATGACTTACAATAAGAACTGATTTTAGGCTAGTAAAGAGATAGGTGTGTTTGATTTTTTATTTTTTGGGTTTTCGCTGGAGAAATGGGAAAACAGATTTTGGGTCCGGGGATAAGGTCAAACCTTTGCAGATTTCGAATTGGGGCGAGGTAGGTGAATGTCTTGATTCTTTTGATTGGATATATGAACATATTAGACCGACGAGGAGCTGAAAAGGGCAAAGAAGAACTTGGATCCTCTCCAAACAGCTGAAAACATATAGAACTAACTGAATTCAAAGGCCAAGCACTGTAAACAATGGATTCAACCTTATTCACTCATTCAATTTAGTTCAGAAGCATATGAAAGGATGGCATACATTAAACATGAAGAAACTTACAGTAAACAAAGAGGAAACACCATCAAGAACAGAACACCGCAAGGATCCCAACAAGTGCCGCAAAACCTCTGATCTTTCCTTAGCCAAAATATGAAATAATATGTACAATGATATCAAAGTCTCCCAAGAGTCCAACCTGTAGAATGCCTCATAAATTACAATATATAGATCACTCTAACACCTTTCCCCACCTCTGGGGGTCGAATTCCCTCTTCAGGGATCAGTTTCAACCAATTCTATTCATGGAACTACAATCTAGGCAGCTAACAACTTGCCTCTAAAAGAGTGGGAACTGATCCATTTACATGATTTTTACCCTTTTGAGAGTGAATCTTCTAGAATAGATAAAAATAAGCCAAAGTTACATGCCCAACATACATTTACATCATAAAAACCCAAAAATTCCATCCACAAGCAAAACTGGTCCATACTAGGCGAAAATCTGAGCTGGCAGTTGAAAATTCAGCAAAAATTTAAGTGGGTCGCTTTTGAGCCGAGTGGGTCGCGCTTTTTCCAGCCTGAATTTGAGGTACTTCTCGACATCCAAATTGAGCTCATGATAGCTTGTTGGAAAGCCCTGGATGTTGAATATCCAACCCAAGTGGAATTTCTGAATTTGGAGATCATTTGACCCTCCAAATCCTCATTCTCCCAGAGGTACTTCCTGCTGGTACAAAAGGTGGCAGCAAGGTGGTTTTCATAGTGTTTTTGAGCTCTTTGACCATCCAGATTTTGATGAAATTCTTAGTTGATTTCTGAGGATGCATAACTAACCATGAAAAATCCAAAAATGCAAAAATTTCCTCCAGCAAGTGTCCCAAAAAAAAGTGAGCGTATGGGTGCGCGACCCGCTTAACTGAAAAACCTGTTTTTTGACCCAAAAATTTGAAAATGACAAAATTTTCTCCGAATTTGCCCAAATTCGGAGCGAAGGTCCTCCATCATGTGTCCTGCCCATTCAATGAAGCCTCGGCCAAAATCCGAAGTGGATTAGGCCTTTTCCGCCGTCTTAGTGCTTTGCGCAACCTCCTCTTCATGATCTTCATTCTCGCTTTGCATACATGCATGCGAGCCCAATAATGGCCTTTCATGTGACGAAGCATGTCTTTGTCTCTATCATGATCCTGTGAATGTACCTACGCTGATGAAGAAGGAGAGACCCCTTCCACGCCATGTGGAGATAGTACTCACGTTGCTGATGAAGTCAACGAGACCCCTTCCACCCCGGGTGGAGATAGTACTCGTCGTGATGTTGAAACAAAGCTCTGTGGCTTCTATGATATGTTACCACTACTGGTGCACTAATATGCTCCATCTCAGTGCATCAACCTCAACGATTGAGTCACTGTCCGACTCCTGCTCATACTTTGACTTTGTCTCTGACATGGCTTTGAACAAGATATTTGCAATATGTATACTGATATAGATGCAGTGAAGGAAAAGCTTTAATGTTTGTTCAAAACCCAATAAATGTCACCCATGTACCCAAGTATCACAGAAAAACAAAATTACAATGAGGATGGCTCTGTTGTGGCATGAAAACTATCACTGTTTTGATCACAAGTAGGTTTGACAAATGACTACCAAATGCAAATGTGTGGTCAACTTTATGATGATGGCCAAAACTTGTCAAAGGGGCAAAGCATGAGATTGTGTTTATGAACTGGAGAATAGGGACAACACGACAATAACCATAGTGACACAAATAACCATGACAGCGGAAATATCATGGTGATGGTAGCAGTGATATGGTGATGGAGTTTAAACACAAGCCAACATGAACACTGTGCAAAACATGAAAGGGCATGATAGTAATGATAAAATGATAACTGAGGGCGTGAGGATGATATACACAACGTGCTAGGACATGAGCATATTTACCATTCAAGAGTTTTCAAACTTTTCATAAAACTGCCCATATACTTTCAAAACCTTTAAGGAATTAATTTGCATGTGAATGTAGGGTTTATACATTCTTCTCCAAACATGGCCTCTTTCCCAACATCAAAACATCACAACATTGTTAAAAATCTACTGAGCAATGATAAAAACTTGTTTGCAAGTTGTTGGAGTCGACTTGAATCAAAACTGGGTGCAAAACACAATTTTCTGGGCTTTTTTGTTTAAGTGGGTCGCACCCCTCAAGTGGGTCGCACCCGTGCAAATTTACACTGGCTGAAGCTAACAAGTGGGTCGCACCCCTCAAGTGGGTCGCACCCCTCAAGTGGGTCGCATGCCTCTTGCCACATAGTGCATTTTGAAGGAAGCTTTTGGAGGCCTTTCCTGTGTCCAAATTGGGCGTGTGATAGCTAGTTGGAAAGCTATTGGAGTCTACTTTCCAACACAAGTGGAATTATGCAATTTGGATCTCATTTACCCTGTCTAAAATCAAATCTCCCAACACTAGTCAAAATGAGCAGAATGAGGCTGCCTCAAGGCAGAGCGCTGTTGCAGTCAACTTTTGAATGTCTTCCTAAACTCCAAATTGAGCTCATGATAGCTCATTGGAAATATATTTGTGTCTAGTTATCATTTGACTCATCAAGAAAGTAATTTGGCCAACCATGCTAGGAGAAATCTTGATTTTCCCAAGGTCACTTCAGAGGTGCATTCAATTCTCCTGAGGCAACGGTATTTTTGATATTTCTCTAAAACCATGATACCTGTGTAAAAAGTGAAGGATTTTTTTCTTCCTTGGCATGTTGTGGACAAAAACCTCTCTTATTTTCCCAAATTTCATCTTTGATTGCTCTGAAACATCTTTTGAGTGAAACCGATCCCGATGTGTGGAACAAGGGATTTTGTCGAAATGAAGCGAAATGAAGGGGATAGGGGGCTTCTAAATTCTTGGGGAAATTTTTGGAAGTAGGGAGGGATCTTAGGAAGCAGGGGAAAGTGGCATCACAGAGATTGAGTGAGGGGAAGGGGTCCAAAAGGGCAAAACACAGGCCTAGCCTAGAAAATTGCCAAGTTGTGGCAAGAAACTAGGGTTTGTGCAAAAATGAGGAATTTGGGGGATCTCAGTGATGGGAAGTGTTTAATGAGGTATATTAAGGATAGGGGAAGGTGTATGAACATCAGGATACAATTTTTTCGATGATTTTACCATCCAAGAGAAATTGCCTCCAAAACCCTAGGAGAGGGAAATGGACCTTTCCTAGGCACAACTGAAGCATGAACGAGGTGTAAAATGACCCAACGGAACTTGACATGATGATGAAAACCCTATGAATGATGATACACTCAACTGAATGGTGACATGGACTAACATTTGGACAACTTTGGAGGGAGTGAAATCAAACCCTAGACCTAATGCCTAGTGACCAAATTTTGCTTGAAGACTCATTGAAATGACAAAATTTGACCTTGACACCTTAAAATCACTTTGTAAGAGCATGTTTGATCACTGAAGGAAAGCTGCAAAAGCTGACTCTAACACCCACAACATTGATGGTGGGGGTGTTTTTCTTCTTTCTCCCAGGTTTCTTAAAGAAAATTTCTTTGATGAGCCTATTGTAAATAGGAACATCCTTAATGGCCTAGAGAAGGGGTATTTTCACACACAAATTTTCCAGTTCTCCCAAAATTTCAATCTCTTCTTGGGTGTATTGACTAGAGTGCATCAAGCGCTCTAGAAATGGAGGTTGTTAGATATGAGTTTTGGTTTCTTCCTTTTCCTCCTTAGCCTCTACAAGTGGATTTGGTGGATGATTGTCTGGGAGTACTCTTCCCAACCTTATTTTGATATCATGTATATCCACAACATAAGTTGGATTGGATGGTTCCCCACTGTAAAATTGTTGTTTTTGCTTGTTATTCAGGTTCATATTGGGTTGGGTAGGCATTTGAGACAACCTCGGTGGAGTATAATGGGTGAGATAAGGTTGAGGTTGAGGTGGAGGCAGTAAAGCAAATGGTTTATTGTGTTGGGTCCTCCACCCTCATGATGAGTTGCTCCACTGAGGTGGTTGAGGAGCATATTGGTAGAATGGTTGATTCACAGATTGAGGGTGATATGGAGGGTTGTAAGGCCAAGTATGAGGTGTAGGAAATGATGGAGGATTGGATTTGTACCAATACTGCATAGGTGCATTTTTGTTTATATGATAGTAGGCGTAAGGTTCACCTTGCATACCCTGTTGATATGACCGAGGCCCTTGAGGCCTCCTCTGATTTATGAAATAGAGTTGTTAAGGTCCTCCTACCCACCCTTATATACATATTTTAGCCTAGGTAAGGAGGGACACTTATATGTGGCATGATTCTCTTCACATACTAAGAAAACCTCTATGACATTTAGTGGACATTCATTCCAAGGATGTTTTATAGTACAGCTAGAGCAGAAGATAGCCAAGGCCTTCTTTGCTTCCTCTTGCTTCTTATTTATCTGCATTGTGTCCATTTTCAATGAAAAGGTTTTCAGCATCTCACTTTTGAAGTCCTCCAACATATTTCCATTCTCATGCTTGATGGAGGTGGAAGATAAAGGGGTGGTGGTCATGCTTTGGCTAGCTCTACATTTCTTCCTAGCTTCCCTAGAGTGATTTCTAAAGATAGGTTTGATGTCCTCATAAGGTAGTTGGTATATGTCTCCCCCAGACATCCTATTAATGGTTTCTATCACCTCTTCCATGATCCCTTAGAGAAGTACCAATTTAACTGATCCGGGTTCAAGGGTGCAGTTAGATATTTTATAGCTAGGTTGGAATATTTCTTCATAATCCTCGAGGGATTCATTAGGTCCCAGAGTCATCCTAAATATTTCCTCTTTGGTTTCCTTGGACCTACAGTAGTATCTATATTTTTTGTTAAGGGACTCTTGCATTTTTTCCCAAGTAGTGATGTTGTTCCCAGGAAAACCCATGAACCAGCGGAAGGCTGCATCCTTGAGGATGGATATAAATAGTTTTAGCTTCTGGTCATCTGAGGCATAGTCATAGGTCCTGCAGACAACAAAAAACTCAAACATGAAGGTGTCACGATCCTCAAAAGTAATTCCATGGAAATTTGGAAGGGTTGAGGGACTGATGTTCTTCATTCTATTTTCCCTATCTATTTACCTAATGGGAAAGACTCCTTGGGTCCCAGTCTGAGCCATGACTTGAATTGGTGAATCAAGTCCCTCTTCTTATCCAATAGGTTCTTCAAAGTTTTCAAGTGACTCACCTATGGTGTTTTCAACCTCACAATCACTGAAGAAGAGTGAAGGGTGACTGCGTGGGGATGTGGGGGTTTTTGGTAAAATAATTCCTTGGTTATCCCTACTCCTACGAGGCATGAGAGTAAAAATGTTTTTGTATTTTTCAATATTTTGAAACTGAATTCAAAATAAAAGTAGAAACTAATGCTAAATCATAATCATGGCATCTACTTAGACATATCCCTGGCAACAACGCCAAAAAGTGGTGAGCCCTGGAATTGCACCAAGAGTGTTGCAACTCCTAGAGGCTACTCTAATTTACTTTATCAACCGAGGGTTTGTACAAACTTGGAGGTGGCATTGCTATATACACAACAGATGCATTCTACTCATTCCATCCTCTTCTCAGTTCTACGATGAGGTGCTACTGCTAGGGTTACATCTAGGAAAGGAATTCTATCACACTTTTGAATGAAAGCTAAGAATGAAAATAACTCATGACCATTACTCTATCAACAATAAAATAAACTATTCTGTATCATAATGAATCATCTAGATATTTGCAAGAAAGGAAATCCGCACTTAAGCTAATGCAAGAAATAACGTTAAACTAAGCGGAATTCATGATTTAAATGATTGAATTGATCTTGCAGAAAGGAAAACTAATCTAGGCACCCATGCTGAACCAAGTGACTAATTGAAATTTATCTATCTCATTCTCAACTCTTATGCTTAACAAAGCATCTATCAATGACCTAACTATACTTGTAGATATATATGCTTTGCATCAAAAGAAGGAGGCATTGAGGTGACCTAAGAGGGTATTGGACTGAAGGTTTCAGGGTTGAAGGTGTCTTGGAGGCTATGATAGGTATAGATGAGGTGAAAGAGAGGTTTTGAGCTAAATAAATGACTAATGGGTGCTCTTACAGTATCTTCTACATTATTTCTTGTAGTGCTACAGGATCTTCTACGGGATTTCTTGTAATTCTACATGATTTCATGAAACACTACAGGAAACAGGCTGAGGGTAGTTTGAGGCTATAAATTGTGAGTAAAGGGGTAGGAGAGGTGGAATTAATGTGGATATATGTGTATTGAAGGTAGCCAACCCTTTTTCCAAGCTCATAACATCTTTCAAAGCCTGTTTTGTGCCTCCAAGGTGGCTCTCAGTGTGGTAGTGGAGATTTCCAAAAAAAGGGTTGAAGGCGATTTGATTAGAAGTTGCTTGATGAGTGGTGAAAACTAAAGCTAATGGTGTTGGGGAAGTCCTCCTCTGCTTCTCTACTCAAACCTGCAAGAAAACTACTTGTTCATGTATTCATCATTGACAATTATATCATGAAAATGGTGGAAAAGATGTGTTGAATTTAAGCAAACCTACCTATTCACTTGAAAAGGAAAACTAACTCTAAATCTACAACATTTTCAAGATAAAAAAATAAACTTATATAAATTTTCCAAGAAATCATAAACTGAAAGCAAGTTTAGGTATGTGGTGACGATCTACCCTCCTCAAGCTCCAATGAAAGAGGTGAGAGAGGGAGGCTTTAATACACAGTTTTGGAGTTTTATGTGCTACTGCAACATGAAATGAAAGAGATTAAATACATCAATCATGAAATGTAAAGAAACTAACTACAACAACATGAAATGTAAAGAAACTAACTACAACAACATGAAATGTAAGGAAACTAACTACAACAACATGAAATGTAAACACAAATACATAAGAGATACTGAGGCAAATGGATTGGGCCCTAACCCACAAGCTCAGCTCCCTGAAACTAACTTATTGAATCAGAAACTGAATACTCATTTTATTTCATCACCGATCTTGTTACATTTCATATGAAAGTCACAAATGTATATCACCAAAGCTAAGAGTGCTCTAGCTATCTCTAAAAATCGAATCCTAGTGAACTCTTTCTATGCCTTATTTATCCTAAATGGTAGCTACCAACAACTCCCTAAAAATTATGTGTTTTTTCTCCTTGAAACTTAAGCAAAGTGGAGCTTGGCTCTCCTTGATCTTCCACTTGTTTAGTCTCCTTTGATTTCGAGTTGTTGGAGGAGAATATCGAGGATCCCTTAGCTGCCTTTAGGATTTAAGGAGGTGGTAAACCCCCATATAATCACTCCTTGATGTCTATTCTAAGCCTTTATTGTGCAAACTTTAGCAAAAATGGCATATTCTCTTGATTTTACTACATCTAAACCACCATAGGCCTTCGAAGTATGACACCCTTAATACACCATCTACACTAAGAAACATATGACCATAATGCAATTAAATGTGGGAAAGAGAGAGTAATTACACTAAAAAGGTAAAAATTAACCCCTTAAAATGTACCTAATGATGGTTCTTATCATCCAACATGGGATCAAACATCAAAAAATCGTGCCCTATAATCCCCAATAGAACGGAGTAGCTAAAAGAATGAAGAAGACAATCTTAAATATGGTACACTCCATGATGTTTATCAAGAATGTTAAATTGATGTTTTGGGATGATGTAGTTCTATGTGATGTATATATAAAGAATATTTGTCCATATAATTTTATCAAAAATAAGGCTTCGTATGAAATGCGGTATGGCCACATTCCTTCGGTGAGGCATCTCGGAGTTTTTTGTTCCACATGTTATGCCTTGATACCCAAGGAACATAGAAATAAACTCGATGTAAGGAGTCACACATGTATCTTCTTGGGGTATTAAAATACATCCAAATCATATATTCTCTATGATGAAGTGATAAATAAAAAGTTTATAATATCTAGAGATGTGATCTTTCTTGAATCTTCCAAGACTAACAATGTTGTTGAGCAGAAACTTGATCGCTTTGATAGATTTGGACATGAAAGAATTTTCAAGAATTCAATAATGAGATTCCATATCTTGAAGGGGGATTCATATACTGGATGAATATATGGAATATTCTTCTGACGCACTCTCTCCCCTGCATGAAGCTCCATCCATTGATGACACTTTGAGTTATGTGAATGATAGAATTAGGAGACTAAATATTGATTCAGCCCCATCTTGTTCAATTGAGTAGTCAAGGCCATCTCAAAAAGGTCCTCCAAAATGGCTGATAAATACACTTGAAGGTGTTCATCCTAATGAGGTTGGAAAGACAGGAACAAGAAGCTCAACCAGACAGAATGGAGGTGATGTAGAAGATTCTGTTTCAAATGTTGATATGGATGTTTCTTATGATCGTGAACTGATTTTTTCTAAAAATTTCAAACCAAATTCCTTCAAATAATTTGCTTCTCATGATGAATGGAAAGAAGAGATGAAGAAGTAATATGCTTCCTTGATAAATAATGGCACTTGGAAGCTAGTTGATCCTCCATTAGGAACCAAACCAATTTATTCCAAGTGGCTCTTTAAGAACAAGTATAAATCAAATGGCTCACTTGAAAAGTATAAATCTAGGCTCGTGGAAAAAATTATTTCAAAAAAGGAAGGGGTCAACTATGAGGATACTTTCCCCCCCACATAAAAATGGGCTACCATTTGGACACTATTTTCCTTGGCAGCTCAGAACAATTGGAAAGTCCATCAAATGGATGTAAAAACTTCTTTCTTGAATGGATTTATAAAATATAATGTATTTATATCCCAACCAGAATGATTTGTTGTCAAGGTTTACGAAGACAAAATATGCAATATTGTAAATTCCTTGTATGGCCTCAAGCAAGCACCGCGAGCCTAGTACAAGAAGTTAACTGAGCATCTTTTGAAACTAAACTTCAAACATTATGATATTGATGATGCAAATTTTTTTGTCAAGAAAGTTGTAAAAACATTTGTATATCTTGTGGTGCATGTAGATGATATTCTAATGATAGGACACAATGAGAGCTACATTGAATCCATAAAGAAGGAATTGGGGAAAGGTTTTTAAATGACATAATTGGGATATGTTCACTACTATATTGGTATTGAAGTAAGTCAACATCCTAAGTTTATATTCCTCTATCAGAAGAAGTACATTAGAGATCTGTTGAACAGGTTTCTCTTCACTGAGTGTGATCCTTTAATGACTCCAATGGAACATAACTTAAATATGACGTCCACTAAAGGAAAAGAATTCAAGGATGAAAATAAGTATAGACAGCTCATTGGAAGTCTCAAATACTTTACTACTACCAGACCATACATTTAATTTTTTGTTCGAATCCTCTCCAAGTTTATGCATAAGCCTTGTGAGGGTCATTTCTCTGCTACAAAAAGAGTTCTAAAGTACTTGAAGGGAACTCAAGTCTTTGGACTTAATTATACATAGGTGGGCAACTTCAGATTGATTAGATACTTGGATTTAGACTTTGATGGATATAAAGAAACCAGGGTTTCTACTTTAGGTTATGTTATGAGTCTTGGATTAGGAGTTCTCCCCTGGAGGTCATGCAAACAATCAGTTCCAGAAAATTCCACAACTAAGGTAGAATAAATGGTAGCAGCTGAAGCAACAAAGTAAATTGAGTGGCTCAAAAATTCTGGAATATTTGCAGGAGAAACAAGTGCGTTCAACTTTTCTCTTGATTTGCAACACTTCTACAATAAATTTGGCCAAGAACCCAAATTTCCATGATCGAACAAAACACATCAATACAAAATACCATCTGATTCAACATCATGTTGAGGCCAAGATAATCCACCTATGCCATTGTTCCACAAATGGGAACATCGTAGACATTTTCACCAAAGTGCTTAGAAGAGAAAAGTTTGAAAGATTCATAATGATGTTTGGACTCACCAACATCACTTCAGATTAAGGGGGGGAATTTTGACACCTAATCTTTGGGATTAGGTAAATCCATGTAAATATTGTAAATAGGAAAATAAATAAAATTTGAAGACAAAGATACATTGGGATATGAAACCTAATAGTATCCCTCTCCATCTATATATTCATGTTCCATATTAATGAAAAATACAATTAATATTCGTGGATTTACCTCCTGGCCTGAAAACTATCTCATTTTTCCCATCATATTAAGGACGATAAGATGAGCTATGAGCTAATTGAGTACCAAGATAAGAAAAAAAAAATTCAAAAAATTTCCAGTGAAAATGGGATTTTGTCACTTACAATAATCTTTGGGTTACCATGTATCTTTTGAATTGTTTCCATAAATGCAGTAGAAACTATACTAGATTTAAAAGGATGAGATAATACAAAAAAGTGTTCATACTTGGTAAGTCTGTCAACTACCACCATGATGACATTATTTCCTTCATATTTGGGTAAACCTGCGATAAAATCCATCAATACCTACTCCCAACATTGAATTGGAATGGCCCAAAATTCTACCATGAACCTTTTAATATCAAATTTAATCCCATCCAAAAAAAAATCCTTCTTGACCCTGTGGTAAGTTTTTAAAAATCTTGAGTTCCCTCCAAAGGGGGAGGTATCAAATTCCAAAATAATATTTTGTTTGATTTGGGAATTCTTACAAAGATATAAGTGATCTTTGTACCATAATGAATCACTTTTCTAGATAAATGTATCAGATGCACTACGATCTTGTTTTAAATTTTGAATGAGTTTCCACACCTCTTCTTCATTCTTCCATTCATCTCTTGCTTCATTTATCCAATCAAGTTGGAGAATATAAATGGCACAAAGAAATGCCTCCACATCCTCATCCTTTCTTGATAGTGCATGTGAAAAAAAAAATTCTTCCCTTTTTTGAAGATGATTTCAAAGTCATAACCCAACATCTTTGTCACCCATTTTTTCTTCTATTCTGAAGACAATCTTTGTTCCAAAAAGTATTTAATACTATCATGTTTTTTTTTTTACCTTGAAGTTTCTTCCCATTAGGTAAGGTCACCATTTCTTTAGTGCATGTAGTACCAGCATTTCCATCTCATAAATAGGTTTGTGTAAATACTTTCCCTTGATTTGAAAAATTTTGAAATAAATGGGTCTTACTTCTTGCATTAAAACAACACCAATTCCATTTATCGAGGCATCATATTCCACAATATAGGTTTTTGTGAAGTCTAGCATAACTAAGATCGGTTCTTGGAACGTTGCATGTTTAAGATGTTCAAAGGAATTAGTTGCTTCTGGAGTCCAAGAAAAAGCATCTTCCTTCAATAAAAGTCATTATATGTGTTTTTATTCTCCCATAATTCTTAAAAAACTTGCGATAATACCCATTAAACCCAATAAATCCTCGAAAATTATTTAGGCTTGTGGGGATTTTTCATTCCTTAATGGATTTAACTTTGTTATGGTCTACCTTAGCACCCTCAGGAGATACAATATGACCCAAATATTCCACCCCCGATACCCCAAAGAAAAAATTGCAATTTTTTGCATATAATTGTTTCTCCTCCAAAAGTTTGAGCACCCTGTCAACATGTTGAACATGATCCTTCTAAGAATTGGTGTAGGTTAGTATATCATCAAAAAATACTAACACAAATTTTCTAAGGAAGGATTTGAAATGGAATCAATCAAACCTTGAAGTGTGGAAGGTGCATTAGTAAGGCGAAAAGGCATGACCAAAAATTCATAATGACCTTCATGAGTTCTGAATGTTGTTTTTGGAATTTCTTCAACATTCATTCTAATTTGATGATATCCTGAACAAAGATCTAGCTTGGATAATTAAATCTCTTCATTTAATTCATCCAATAATTCATCAATGATAGGTGTTAGGGTCCTATATTTCATAGGATCTTAAGGTGACTGTAATATTCCTACATTAGCAAGTAGCTAATGGGAATATTAATTTTTTATTTTTTCACTTAGTAGATGAATAAATGGGAGAGGAAACCCATATTTAACTTAAGTCAGCATAAAAAACCTCTTGGTGTGAAAGGGGATCACTTTAGTAGTTGAATTTCATACCCTCATGTGTGAAAAGGGACTTTTTGCATGTGGACAAAGTCAAGTTTGACCAAGTCAACAACATGCATGAAGAGGAAGGGATCACCAATGAAAATAGCTCAATGTGAACAAGGATCAGCTTAAACAAACATATGAGAGCTAGCTTTATGAAACTTAGGTGTGAAAGGGGATGAAGCAAGTTTAAGAGGTTAACCTTGACCAAATCAAACAGCGTGATTTTGGAGGAGTGGCCTTCATGGAGATACAACGCATTTTTGGAGGGAGATTGATCATATGCATGTGGAAAACCTAATGGGTGGGACCCAAGGTGAGAAGACTCACATAGATTATAAGGAAGAGGAAGGCAGCCATTTGATGTTAGCTTGTTGATTACTGATTTTGTTCAGTATGACTCTCTGGCATCCTCTTGCTATTTAGAAAAGTTGTATTGTTGTTTAGCATAAGGCATTCCTGTTTAGGAATTCCTTCTCCACTCAAGAGAGGCCTCTTGAGGGAGCTTGCACTTCAGTTTTCCACATTCAGGCTTGATGCCAAGCATCCTCCTTCAGCCACAACATTATTTCTGAAGAGTATAGTGTTGTGTTGCACGATGTTGTAGTGGAAGGTTCACAACACCATCTTCTGAGCTTATCTTTCTGAGGAGGGAGCCCCCCTTTCTTTGCAAGATCTGTAAGGAAGAAATCTGGGCATATTTTACATCTTGGCTCTTGGAAAAAGTAGTCTCCATCTCTTACAGTGTATTCCTTGGCAGGAACTGTGTCCTTTTACTCAGTGTTGCAGCAGCAGGGTCAAGACCCTTGTTTTTTATCTTGTTTCCTGGAGGAAGGGCCAACCCTTATCCCGGAAGGATTGTATAGAACAAATCCTCATGTTATTGTATTATTCAGCTATTTATTTACAGAGTTGCAGTATAACTGCATTGTTTCAGATCTAGTTTTGTAGATCTTCTCTTGTATTCTCATTCTCTCAAGAAACCCTTCTGGGGTTATCTTCACATTGTATAAAAGAGGCTAGATATCTAATTTTCTCTGAGATTGAGATAATAAACTCCAGATATGTTTTTTATCATATATTTCTATAGAAACCCTCTCATGATTACGATGTACCTACTTCAGTCACTTCTGCACTCCATAATTCATGGGATTTGGGCACTTTTAAGCCATGTTTGGACCGGGAGATCTATTTAACTTGGCTAGAGTGATTTATTTTTTATCCCATTCCATGTGTGAGATGTATATTGCATAAAATAAGGGTCCAAGTCCCAATTCTCATATGTATAGTGTAATTCTCTGTAAATAATGTTTTATGCCCTATATTGCTGCATTTCCTCACTCTTGAATGAGTGTATAGGCCATATTCTTGTTGTTGAACATCCATTTGCTGGATAGATGTTCCTTTCACATCATATGAGCTGATATACACTACTATGTTCATGAATTTTTGTAGCTCCACTCTTGGAATATCTTAAGATATTCCCAATAGTGCTGATTTTCCCCATTTTGGGATATTACAGTGGTATCAAAGCATGATCTTTGGCTCAGCCTGTGAGTTATAGCTATTAGAAAGAGAGAGATTAGAATGATGGAGAGGATGAGTTTACTCTGATCACTTTTCAAACCTAGAAAGAACCTCTCTAAGGATGTTAAACAGATAGAAGAAGAAGAAGAGGAAGAACCATGCACTTCCTCTTCTCATGAAGAAGAAGACCAAGAGCATGGAAGATACTTGGAACATCATATTTTAAGCGAATACCTTTTTGAGTAAAATACTCAACCTAGAGCCTTCAAGGAGACTCTAGCCTTCCCACAGTTCATTCAACTAGAGGAAGAAAGGATACCTTGCAGCAGAAGAAGAATGAAGGGCAATAGGTTTCTATTATCTACTTTTGATGGATCATCTCCAGCAAAGACTTGGACAAGAAGAATTGAAGCATTCTTCCTTCTACATCCAGTGGTAGAAAGAAAAGCATTAGAGATAGTAGCACTGCACATGAAGGGCAAAGCAATCACTTGGTGGTTCAGTTCCGTATGTCATGCAAAGGTATCTACTTTGGTAGATTTCACTGAGAAGGTGATCAAGAGACTCAAGGAAGAATAAGAAGAGAGGGAGGAGCCCTCATCGCCTCTTGAAGAGACTTATATCAACGTTGTCACAACCTTGGAGGAGTAGCCTTCAACATCAATAGTTGAAGGAGCCAATACAGTGGTATTGAAGCAGCCATGCAAGGTGTTATCAAAGCCCATCAAGGTATGATTGAATTTTCACTTTATGATACTGCAGCAGATATTTTAAGAGAATGTGGAAATCCGTTGTTACATGACCCAGGATAATCACTTACTGGTAATCTAGAGCAGCAAGGTTCCACTACGTTGTCCAATAGAAGTAGTGAAGAAATAAGGACCCATCCCTCAGGGGAGCATGCAGAATTCTACTTCATTTAGGAAGCAATAAGAAGGGGTAGACATCTTAAGATGAGAATAATTTTCTCCTCTCTAGATGACACTTTCTCAATGAGCATGCCACAGCTCAAAGAGATACTTATACTTGCAGCAGATCTAGGACCCCATTGGTTTCGGAAGGCCAAGCATGAGGAGGAGGTCTCATCAAGAGATCCCATTGGAGGTGCACTTCAACATTTCATGAAGTGAAAATTTCTTCAAATATTTCAGGAGGTTGGTGTCCTACCATGGGAGGATACCAAGTATTTGTAGAATGAGATCCATCACCCACATTGGCATGAGTGGATGGCAGTATGGAGCAAGAGGTTTCCAAACCCCTTGCAGATCTATGATACAGGCCAGCAAGAAGCATGGCTGTGCTGGTTGTTTTTGGATGAGTATGGTCACTACCCAAAAATTTCTATTTCCTTATCTCATGCCTTAAGTCTCAATGATAGGATGCATAAGAATAAGGCATGGTTGTTGTGGTTATTAAGAAGAGAGTTTGGACATCATATGTAAAATCTTATGTCCATGTATTTACATTTGTTTGAGGTATGTCTCATGTGTTCACATGCATTTATGATTGAGATGTATCTCATGTATGTACCTTGGATTAGGAGGAAGGATAACTCCCACATAATGTATAAGGGAGCTGGTTTGTACTATGTTTATGAGACATCTCACATGTCCATCATTGTATTATTGCTCCATGATTTGCATTTTGATAATGCAAGGAGGTAGCAAGAGTCCTTGTTACTGTGGTTACTATAGGGAGAGTATGGGCTGAAATTTCTCCATACTCATCATGATGTTTTAGGAGGAATGTATGGCACATTCAAGGTGCAAAGAGGCTACCCTTCAGCATTGGAGGACAAGGAGAGGCTTCCACCTAAGAGGGAGAGCTTCTCACATAACAACATATTGGTGGATGGCTTTGGCTTGTGGAATGTCAAAGAGAGAAGTCATGGAGTGACAAGAGCCTTAACACTAAGGCCAACAACGATGTCACTTGGGAGTAAGTATCTTTTAATGGAGTGTTCAAAGAGGGATATGCATCCTTCCTCTTTGAGGATTTTTATAAGGAAATTTTCGTGGGAGGACTCATCCATGGACCTCACTTTTAGTTTACTCTTTATGCATGATCAGAAATATATTTCTGTACTTATTGATTGTTTCATTGAGTATGCACACTTCCTCAACATGTATGTATAGTGCATTGCTCCACAAGAGGGACATATTATTTATGGGCTTCATGATCATGATAGAACCAACCTTTATGATGGAGATAACCCTACTCTACATGACTTTGAACAAGTGTGTTGTCATTCTCATTGTATTCAACTGATATATAATGATATTTACCACTTCATGGTAGATATGAAAACATGCACAATTGTCATCTTGTTGAAGAACCACTTGCCACATGATGTTCTAAATTAGCAGTTGGGAAGATTGCGCTGTATCCACTTGATAAACCATTGGTATCATGTAACCTTTAGCATTTTTCTGATTTGGATGCCAAATGGTGATGATGTGCCATTAATTTTGAATGGGATGATTTGAGCCAGCATGATTCATGACATGGGAGAAAGGATCTTTGGAGATCTAATCTTCTTCTTGCCATTTGAGGGCAACCTTATTGCAGCCCAAGGACAACATATGCTCTACACTTATCATAAGTGGAGAGGAAGAAACCATGGGGTAGGCCATCTTGTATACCATGTTCAGTTATTCAACCCACCTACATTGCAGGAGCTAAAGGTGGAGGATATCTTTTATGATTTGCCATGTGGGAGGGTGACTCATCTTGTATGGAGGATAGCTTGGGGGTGGAGGTACTACATTGGAATGATGGTTCCCAAACACATTTCCAACTCCATGCCTTGGGAGGAAGATTTTCAGTTCTGTACTTGTAGTTGCTTGAGGACAAGCAACATTTGGGAGGGGAGGACTGTAATATTCCTACATTGGCAAGTAGCTAATGGGAATATTAATTTTTGATTTTTGCACTTAGTAGATGAATAAATGGGGGAGGAGACCCATATTTAACTTAAATCAGCATAAAAACCCTCTTGGTGTGAAAGGGGATCACTTTAGTAGCTGGATATCACACCCTCATGTGTGAAAAGAAACTTTCTGCATGTTGACAAAGTCAAGTTTGACCAAGTCAACAGCATGCATGAAGAAGAAGGGATCACCAATGCAAATAGCTCAATGTGAACATGGATCAACTTAAAAAAACATATGAGAGCTAGCTTGATGACACGTAGGTGTGAAAGGGGATGAAGCAGGTTGAAGAGGTCAACCTTAACCAAATCAAACAACGTGATTTTGGAGGAGTGGCCTTCATGGAGATACAATGCAATTTTGGAGGGAGATTGATCATGTGCATGTGGAAACCCTAATAG
Source organism: Pinus albicaulis (assembly GCA_034641835.2). Classification (NCBI taxonomy): domain Eukaryota; kingdom Viridiplantae; phylum Streptophyta; class Pinopsida; order Pinales; family Pinaceae; genus Pinus; species Pinus albicaulis. The sequence continues at coordinate 1,380,850,238 of CM076584.1, forward strand.
GTGGGACCCAAGGTGAGGAGGCTCACATAGCTTATAAGGAAGAGGAAGGCAAACATTTGAGGTTAGCTTTTTGATTACTGATTTTGGTCTGTATTACTATCTGGCATCCTCTTGTTGTTTAGAAAAGTTGCAGTGTTGTTTAGCACAAGGCATTCATGTTTAGGAATTCCTTCTCCACTCAAAAAAGGCCTCTTGAGGGAGCTTGGAATTTATTTTTCCACATTCAGGATTGAGTCCAAGCATCCTCCTTCAACCATAGCATTATTTCTGCAGAGTATAGTGTTGTGTTGCAGGGTGTTGCAGTGGAAGGTTCACAACACCATCTTCTAAGCTTATCTTTCTGAGGAGGGAGCCCCCCTTTCTTTGCAAGATCTGTAAGGAATAACTCTAGGAATATTTTACATCTTGGCACTTGGCTAAAGCAGTCTCCATCTCTTACAACACATTCCTTGTCGGGAACTACGTCCTTTTACTCAGTGTTGCAGCAGCAAGGTCAAGACCCTTATTTGTGAGCTTGTTTCCTAGAGGAAGGGCCAACCCTTCTCCCAGAAGGATTGTATAGAAAAAATACTCCTGTTATTGTATTATTAAGCTATTTATTTATATATTTGTAGTATAATTTCATTTTTTCAGATCTTTTTTTGCAGATCTTCTCTTGTATACTCATTCTCTCAAGAAACCCTTCCCAAGTTATCTTCACATTGTATAAAAGAGGCTAGATCTCTAATTTTATCTGAGCTTGAGCTAAATAAAATCCAGTTATATTTTTTATCATATATTTCTATAGAAAACCTCTCATGATTATGCGGTATCTGCTTCAGTCACTTCTGCATTCCATAAGTCATGGGATTTGGGCATTTTTAAGCCATGTTTGGACCGAGATATCTGTTTAACTTGGCTAGAGTGATTTTTTTTTTATCCCATTCCATGTGTGAGATGTATATTGCATAAAATAAGGGATCCAAGTCCCAATTCTCATATCTATAGCATAATTCTCTGTATATAACGTTTTATTCCCTATATTGTTGCATTTCCTCACTCTCGAACGAGTGTATAGGCCATATTCTTGCTGCTGAGCATCCATTTGCTGAATAGATATTCCTTTCACATTGTATGAGCTGATATACACTGCTATTTTCATGAATTTTTGTAGCTCCACCGTTGGAATATCTTAATATATTCCCAATAGTGTTGATTTTCCCTATTTTTGGATATTACAGTGGTATCAAAGCATGATCTTTGGCTCAGCCTGTGAGTTCCAGCTATCAGAAGGAGCGAGATCAGAATGATGGAGAGGATTAGTTTACTTTCATCACTTTTCAAATCTAGAAATATCCTCTCCAAAGAGGTTAAATAGATAGAAGAAGGAGAAGAGGAAGAACCATGCACTTCCTATGCTCATGAAGAAGAAGACCAGGAGCATGGAAGACACTTGGAACATCAGATTTTAAGTGAATACCATGTTGAGTACAAGACTCAACCTAGAGCCTTCAAGGAGACTCTAGCCTTCCCACAGTTCATTCAACTAGAGGAAGAAAGGAGACCTTGCAGCAGAAGAATAATGAAGGGCAATAAGTTTCTATTGTCTACTTTTGATGGATCATCTTCAGCAAGGACTTCGACAAGAAGACTTGAAGCATTCTTCCTACTACATCCAGTGGTTGAAAGAGAATCAGTAGAGATTGCAGCACTGCACATGAAGGGCAAAGCAAGCACTTGGTGGTTCAGTCACCCAAGTCATGAAAAGGTATCTACTTTGGTAGATTTCACTCAGAAGATGATCAAGAGATTCGAGGAAGAACAATCAAAGAGGGGGGAGCCCTTATCACCTCTTGAAGAGACTTATATTAGCATAGTCACAACCTTGGAGGAGTAGCCTTCAACATCATCAGTTGAGGGAGCCAATACAGTGGTATTGAAGCAGCCATGCAAGGTGTTCTCAAATCCCATCAAGGTATGATTGAATTTTCACTTTTTGATATTGCAGCAGATATTTTAAGAGAATGTGGAAATCTACTGTTACATGACCCAAGATAAATCATTTACTACTAATCTAGAGTAGTAAGGTTGCACTACACTATCCAAGAGCAGTAGTGAAGAAAGAAGGACCCATCCCTTAGGGGAGCATACAAAAGTATGCTTCATTCAGGAAGCAATGAAGGAAGCGGTAAGAAGGGGTAGACATCTTGACATGAGAAGCATTTTCTCCTCTCTAGATGACACTTTATAAATGAGCATGCCATAGTGCAAAGAGATACTTCTACTTGCAGTAGATCCAAGACCCCATTGGTTTCGGAAGGCCAAGCATTAGGAGGAGGTCTCATCAAGAGATCCCATTGGAGGTGCACTTCACCATTTCATGAAGTAAAACTTTCTTCAAGTATTTGAGGAGGTTGGTGTCCTACCATGGGAGGATACCAAGTATTTGCAGAATGAGATCCATCACCCACATTGGGATGAGTGGATGGAAGTATGGAGCATGAGGTTTCTAAACCCCTTGCAGATCTATGATACAGGCCAGCAAGAAGCATGGCTATGCTAGTTGTTTTTGGGTGAGTATGGTCACTACCCAAAAATTTCTATTTCCTTATCTCACGCCTTAAGTCTCAATTATAGGATGCATAAGAAGAAGGCATGATTTTTGTGGTTATTAAGAAGAGAGTTTTGAAATCATATTTCAAATCTCATGTCCATGTATTTTCATTTGTTTGAGGTATGTCTCATGTGTTCACATGCATTTATGATTGAGATGTATCTCATGTATGTACCTTGGATTGGAGGAAGGATAACTCCCACATAATGTATAAGGGAGTTGCTTTGTACTATGTTGATGAGACATCTCACATGTCCATCATTGTATTATTGCTCCATGATTTTCATTTTCATAATGAAAAGAGGTAGCAAGAGTCCTTGTTGTTGTGGTTACTATTGCGAGAGTATGGGCTGAAATTTCTCCATACTCATCATGATATTTTAGGAGGAATGTATGGCACATTCAAGTTGCAAAGAGGCTACCCTTCAGCATTGGACGAAAAGGAGAGGCTTCCAACTAAGAGGGAGAGATTCTCACATAACAACATATTGGCGGATGGCTTTGGCATGTGGAATGTCAAAGAGAGAAGTCATGGAGTTACAAGAGCCTTAACACTAAAGCCAACAACACTGTCACTTGGGAGTAAGTATATTTTAATGGATTGTTCCAAGAGGGATATGCATCCTTCCTCTTTATAGATTTTTCTCAGGAAATTCTCATGCGAGGACTCATCCATGGACCTCACTTTCATTTTACTCTTTATGCATGGTAGGAAATATATTTATGTACTTATTGATTGTTTCATTGAGTATGTACACTTCCTCACCATCTATGTATAGTGCATTGCACCATAAGAGGGAAATATTATTTATGGGCTTCATGATCATGATAGAACCAACCTTTATGATGGAGATAACCCTGCTTTACATGAATTTGAACAAGTGTGTTGTCATTCTCATTGTATTCAGCTAATATATAATGATATTTACCACATCATGGTAGATATGAAAACATGCACAACTATCATCTTATTGAAGAACCACCTGCCACATGATGTTCTAAATCAACAGTTGGGAAGAGTGTGCTGTATCCACTTGATAAACCTATGGTATCTGTAAACTTCAACATTTTTCTGATTTGGATGCCAAATGGTGATGATGTGTCATTCATTTTGAATGGGATGATTTTGGCCAACATGATTCATGACATGGGAGAAAGGATCTTTGGAGATCTAATCTTCTTATTACCATTTGAGGGCAACCTTATTGTAGCCCAAGGATAGAATATGCTCTACACTTATCATAAGTGGAGAGAAAGACAGTGTGGGGTAGGCCATCCTGTCTACCATGTTCAGTTATTCATCCCACCTACATTGTAGGAGATAAAGGTGGAAGATATCTTTTATGAGTTGCCATGTGGGAGGGTGAATCATCTTGTATGGATGATAGCTTGGGGGTGGAGGTACTACAAGGGAATGATAGTTACCAAACACATTTAAAAATCCATGCCTTGGGGGGAAGATTTTCAGTTCTATCCTTCCAGTTTCTTGAGGACAAGCAACATTTGGGAGGGGAGGAATGTAATATTCCTACATTAGCAAGCAACTAATGGGAATATTAATTTTTTATTTTTTCACTTAGTGGGTGAATAAATGGGGGTGGAGACCCATATTTAACTTAAATCGGCATAAAAACCCTCTTGGTGTGAAAGGGGATCAATTTAGTAGCTGGATTTCACACCCTCGTGTGTGAAAAAGGACTTTTTTCATGTGGACAAAGTCAAGTTTGACCAAGTCAAAAGCTTGCATGAAGAGGAAGGGATCACCAATGAAAATAGTTCATTGTAAACAAGGATGAGCTTAAACAAACATATGAGAGCTAGCTTGATGACACTTAGGTGTGAAATGGGATGAAGCAGGTTGAAGAGGTCAACCTTGACCAAATCAAACAGTGTGATTTTGGAGTGGCCTTCATGGAGATACAATGTAGTTTTGGAGGGAGATTGATCATGTGCATGTGGAAACCCTAATGGGTGGGACCCAAGGTGAGGAGGCTCACATATCTTATAAGGAAGAGGAAGTAGCCATTTTAGGTTAACTTATTGATTACTAATTTTGGTATATGACTATCTGGCATCCTCTTGATTTTTAGCAGAGTTGCAGTGTTGTTTAGCACAAGGCATTCCTATTTAGGAATTCCTTCTCCACTCTAGAGAGGCCTCTTGAGGGAGCTTGCACTTTATTTTTCCACATTCAAGCTTGAGGCCAAGCATCATCCTTCAGCCACAACATTATTTCTGTAGATTATAGTTCTATGTTGAGGGTGTTGCAGTGGAAGGTTCACAACACCATCTTCTGAGCTTATCTTTCTAAGGAGGGAGCCCCCCTTTCCTTGCAAGATCTGTAAGGAAGAAATCAATGCATATTTTACATATTGGCACTTGGCCAAAGTAGTCTCCATCTCTTACAGCATAGTCCTTGGCAGGAACTGGATCCTGTTACTCAGTGTTGCAGCAGCAGAGTCAAGACCCTTGTTTGTGAGCTTGTTTCCTAGAGGAAGGGCCAACCCTTCTCCCGGAAGGGTTGTATAGAACAACTCCCCCTGTTCTTGTATCATTTAGCTATTTGTTTACATAGTTTCAGTATAACTACATTGTTTCAGATCTATTTTTGCAGATCTTCTGTTGTATACTCATTCTCTCAAGGAACCCTCCCTCGGTTATCTTCACATTGTATAAAAGAGGATAGATCTCTAATTTTCTCTGAGCTTGAGCTAAATAAACTCCTGATTTTTTTTTTATCATATATTTTTGTAGAAACCCTCTCATGATTACGTTGTATTTGATTTAGTCACTTCTGCATTCTGTAAGTCATGGGATTTGGGCATTTTTAAGCCATGTTTGGACCGGGAGATTTGTTTAACTTGGCTAGAGTGATTTGTTTTTTATCCCATTCCATGTGTGAGATATATATTGCAAAAAATAAGGGATCCAACTCTCAATTCCCATATGTATAGCATAATTCTCTGTAAATAATGTTTTATGCCCTATATTGCTGCATATCCTCACTCTCAAACGAGTGTATAGGCCATATTCTTCCTGCTGAGCATCCATTTGCTGGACATATTTTCCTTTCACATCATATGATCTGATATACACTTCTATGTTCATGAATTTCTGTAGCTCCATTCTTGGAATATCTTAAGTTATTCCCAATAGTGCCGATTTTCCATATTTTGGGATATTACAGTGGTATTAAAGCATGATCTTTGGCTCAGCCTGTGAGTTCTAGATATCAGAAGGAGTGAGATCAAAATGATGGAGAGGATGAGTTTACTCTGATCACTTTTTAGACCTAGAACGAAGCCCTCCAAGGAGGTTAAACAGATAGAAGAAGGAGAAGAGGAAGAACCGTGCACTTCCTATTCTCATGAAGAAGAAGACCAAGAGCATGGAAGACACTTGAAACATCAAATTTTAAGTGACTATCTTGTTGAGTAAAAGATTCAACCTAGAGCCTTCAAGGAGACTCTAGCCTTCCCATAGTTCATTCAACTAGAGGAAGAAAGGAGACATTGCAGTAGGAGAAGAATGAAGGGAAATAGGTTTCTATTATCTACTTTTTATGGCTCATCTTCAGCAAGAACTTGGAAAGGAAGACTTGAAGCATTCTTCTTACTACATCCAGTGGTAGAAAGAGAAGCAGTAGAGATTGCAATGCTGCACATGAAGGGCAAAGCAAGCACTTGGTGGTTCAGTCACCTAAGTCATGCAAAGGTATCTACTTTAGTATATTTCACTCAGAAGGTGATCAAGGGATTCGAGGAAGAACAATAAAAGAGGGAGGAACCCTCATCACCTCTTGAAGAGAATTATATTAGCACTATCACAACCTTGGAGGAGCAGCCTTCAACATCAGCAGTTGAGGGAGCCAATACAGTGGTATAGAAGTAGCCATGCAAGGTTTTCTCAAAGCCCATTAAGGTATGATTGAATTTTCACTTTCTGATATTGCAGCAGATCTTTTAAGAGAATGTGGAAATCTACTGTTACATGACCCAAGATCATCACTTACTACTAATCTAGAGCAGCAAGGTTTTACTACACTGTCCAAGATTAGCAATGAAGAAAGAAGGACCCATCCCTCAGGGGAGCATATAGAAGTCTGCTTCATTCAGGAAGAAATGAAGGAAGCAATAAGAAGGGGTAGACATTGAGATGAGAAGCATTTTCTCCTCTCTAGATGACACTTTCTCAATGAGCATGCCATAGCTCAAAGAGATACTTCTACTTACAGTTGATCCAAGACTCCATTGGTTTCGGAAGGCCAAGCATGAGGAGGAGGTCTCATCAAGAGATCCCATTGGAGGTGCACTTCAACATTTCATGAAGTGCAAATTTCTTCAAATATTTGAGGAGGTTGGTGTCATACCATGGGACGATACCAAGTATTTGCAGAATGAGATCCATCACCCACATTGGAATGAGTGGATGGCAGTATGGAGAAAGAGATTTCCAAATCCCTTACAGATCTATGATACAGGCCAACAAGAATCATGGTTGCACTGGTTGTTTCTGAGTGAGTATGGTCACTACCCAAAAATTTCTATTTCCTTATCTTATGCCTTAAGTCTGAATGATAGGATTCATAAGAAGAAGGCATGGTTGTGGTGGTTATTAATAAGAGATTTTGGACATAATATGTCAAATCTTATGTCCATGTATTTACATTTGTTTGAGGTATGTCTCATGTGTTCACATGCATTTATGATTGAGATGTATCTCATGTATGTACCTTGGATTGGGAGGAAGGATAACTCCCACATAATGTATAAGGGAGCTAGTCTGTACTATGTTGATGAGACATCTCACATGTCCATCATTGTATTATTTCTCCATGATTTACATTTTAATAATGCAAGGAGGCAGCAACAGTCCTTGTTGTTGTGGTTACTATTGGGAGAGTATGGGCTGAAATTTCTCCATACTCATCATGATGTTTTAGGAGGAATATATAGTGCATTCAAGGTGCAAAGAGGCTACCCTTTACCATTGGAGGACAAGGAGAGGCTTCCACCTAAGAGGGAGAGCTTCTCACATAGCAGCATATTGGTGGATGGCTTTGGCATGTGGAATGTCAAAGAGAGAATTCATCGAGTGAAAAGAGCCTTAACACTAAGGCCAACAACGTTGTCACTTGGGAGTAAGTATCTTTTAATGGAGTGTTCCAAGAGCGATATGAATCCTTCCTCTTTGCATATTTTAATGACGAAATTATCATGCGAGGACTCATCCATGGACCTCACTTTCGTTTTACTCTTTATGCATGGTAGGAAATATATTTCTATACTTATTGATTATTTCATTGAGTATGTACACTTCCTCACCATGTATGTATAGTGCATTGCTCCACAAGAGGGAAATATTACTTATGGGCTTCATGATCATAATAGAACCAACCTTTATGATTGAGATAACCCTTCTCTACATGAATTTGAACAAGTGTGTTGTCATTCTCATTGTATTCAGCTGATATATAATGATATTTACCACTTCATGGTAGATATGAAAACATGCACATCTGTCATCTTTTTTAAGAACCACTTGCCACATGATGTTCTAAATCACCATATGGGAAGACTGCGCTGCATCCACTTGATAAACCATTGGTATCGTTTAACGTTAAATTTTTTTTTGATTTGGATGCCAAATGGTGATGATGTGCCATTCATTTTGAATGGGATGATTTGGGCCAACATGATTCATGACATGAGAGAAAGGATCTTTGGAGATCTAATCTTCTTCTTTCCATTTGAGGGCAACCTTATTGCAGCCCAAGGAAAGAATATGCTCTACACTTATCATAATTTGAGAGGAAGACAGCGTGGGGTAGGCCATCTTGTCTGCCATGTTCAGTGATTCAGCCCACCTACATTGCAGGAGCTAAAGGTGGAGAATATCTTTTATGAGTTGCCATGTGGGAGGGTGACTCATTTTGTATGGATGATAGCTTGGGGGTGGAGGTACTACATGGGAATGATAGTTCCCAAACACATTTCCAACTCCATGCCTTGGGAGGAAGCTTTTAAATTATGTCCTTGTAGTTACTTGAGGAAAAGCAACATTTGGGAGGGGAGGACTGTAATATTCCTACATTAGCAAGCAGCTAATGGGAATATTAATTTTTTATTTTTACACTTAGTAGATGAATAAATGGGGGAGGAGACCCATATTTAACTGAAATCAACATAAAAACCCTCTTGGTGTGAAAGGGGATCACTTTAGTAGCTAGATTTCACACCCTCATGTGTGAAAAGGGACTTTTTGCATGTGGACAAAGTCAAGTTTGACCAAGTCAACAACATGCATGAAGAGGAAGGGATCGACAATGTAAATAGCTCAATGTGAACAAGGATAAGCTTAAAAAAATATATGAGAGCTAGCTTGATGACACTTACGTGTGAAAGGGGATGAAGCAGGTTGAAGAGGTCAACCTTGAACAAATCAAACAACGTGACTTTGGAGGAGTGGCCTTCATGGAGACAATGCAGTTTTGGAGGGAGATTGATCATGTGCATGTGGAAACCCTAATGGGTGGGACCCAAGTTGAGGAGGCTCACATAGCTTATAAGGAAGAGTAAGGCAACCATTTGAGGTAAGGCAACCATTTGAGGTTAGCTTGTTCATTACTGATTGTGGTCTATATGACTATCTGGCATCCTCTTGCTGTTTAGCAGAGTTGCAGTGTTCTTTAGCACAAGGCATTCTTGTTTAGGAATTCCTTCTCCACTCAAGAGTGACCACTTGAGGGAGCTTTCATTTCAATTTTCCACATTTAGGCTTGAGGCCAAGCATCCTCCTTCAGCCACAGTGTTATTTCTGCAGAGTATAGTGTTGTGTTGAAGTGGAAGGTTCACAACACCATCTTCTGAGCTTATCTTTCTGAGGAGGGAGCCCCCCTTTCTTTCAAAAATCTGTAAGGAAGAAATATGGGCATACTTTACATCTTGGCACTTGGCCAAAGAAGTCTCCATCTCTTATAGCATAGTGCTTGGTAGGAACTACATCCTTTTACTTATTGTTGCAGCAGCAGGGTGAAGACCCTTGTTTGTGAGCTTGTTTCCTCGAGGAAGGGCCAACCCTTATCTCGGAAGGATTGTATAGAACAAATTCTCATGTCCTTGTATTATTCAGCTATTTATTTATAGAGATTTAGTATAACTACATTCTTTCAGATCTATTTTTGCAGATCTTCTCTTGTATACTCATTCTCTCAAGAAACCCTTCCCGGGTTATCTTCACATTGTATAAAAGAGGTTGGATCTCTATTTTTCTCTGAGTTTGAGCTAAATAAACTCCAGATCTATTGTTTATCATATATTGTTGCAAAAACCCTCTCATGATTACGTTGTATTTTCTTCAGTCACTTCTGCATTCCATAAGTCATGGGATTTGGGCATTTTTAAGCCATGTTTGAACCGGGAGATCTGTTTAACTTGGCTAGAGTGATTTGTTTTTGGTCCCATTCCATATGTGAGATGTATATTGTATAAAATAAGGGATCCAAGTCCCATTTCTCACATGTATAGTGTAATTCGCTGTAAATAACGTTTTTATGCACTATATTGTTACATTTCCTCACTTTGGAAGGAGTGTATAGGTCATATTCTTGTTGCTGAGCAGTCAATTGCTGGTTAGATGTTCCTTTCACATCTTATGAGCTAATTTACACTGCTATGTTCATGAATTGTTGTAGCTCCACTTTTGCAATATCTTAAGATATTCCCAATAGTGCTAATTTTCCCTATTTTGGGTTTTTATTTAGTTGATCGGGTTTATTCTTTGGGTCAAATTTACTTTGTAAAATTATTTCCAAATTTGCAAATAATTTACTAAATAAAAAAAAAAAGGAGATATCATAAAAAATCAAAAGAGGGTATATGTTATAAATAAAAAAATATAAGATGTGAACCCCATCAAAAAGAAGAAAAAACAACAAATTCTGAAAGTGTTGCACATTCAAATGCCACTACCCTTAGTTTAACTTACTTCTGAAAATAAGTTGTGTGTAGCTTGTTTAAAAATGCCACAAAAGTTCAATAAAATTCAATCATACATTTTAAGAATGATTGAATTAGGTTTAAATTGCTTGTCAATAGATAGTGAAAAATAATTTGTCAAACTATTTAAACCTGACAAATTGATTAGTTACATAAAAAATTAAACATTGGTTCAATTGTTTAAACTGAACCAAGGGAGGTGTTGTAACATCATTTGTTTTGATAAGTTAGTATAAGTAGTTGAAAATTTTTCAAAATGATAAGGTAGGATATGGATGCAAAAGAATGAAAAAGTTAAAAATGTTAGGAAAATTATTATTTTTGTAGGCATCCATGCAAAATAAAATTTTAGGTGTGAGATGCCCTAAACAAAGAAGGAAAAATAAAATGTTAGGTGTTAGATGCTCTAAACAAAGGAGGCAAAACAAAACGTTAGGGAAGAAAGAAAGAAAAAGAAAAGCTTCATTCTGTTTTAAAAGGTTTTGATTGGCTGCTAGTCTAAATGCGCCTATGGAAAAGTTATTTGTATGGTTTAAATTTTTATTATTAATTTCTATCCTAAATTTTTAAACCATAGCATATTTTCCCCCTACTTTCATTTCATTCATTTCCTTCCCCGCTCATATATTTCCACACATTTCATTATAATCCTACACATTCAAAATCATTTTTCCGATAGCCCAAAACCCAAAATCATTTACATTTCCGCCTCCTACAAACCTTTCAAAAGTGCAATATACAATGAAGTGGTACCCATTCCCCACCACACTCTCTTTTTCATTTCATTTTCCATTGAAAATAATTAAACTTACCCTTTTTTCCGCCTTTCTTCTTTTCCCTTCTACCTTTACTTTTTCATCTCTTTTCACTTACTCCGCTTCCTTATTCCCTGATCACGATTAAAGTGGGGCCCTCATCGCATTTCACAGATTTTACCTGTTTCGCATCACAACAAAACTTAAAAACCGTGATTGCCTATTTTCGATTTTTCATCTCCAATATTGCAGTACATCACATCGCATATGTTTTAACTTACCTTTGAAAGTGCCCGCAGTCAATTTGTTTTAACTTGCAATGCGATAGGTTGGCCCCATCTCAGCAGCTCTGCCCCCCACTTTACAACCTTTTCAATACATTGATATATTATGAAAATTTCATAAAACCTTACCTTACCGCATAAAACTCCGCCGACTGCAGTGGGCTCCATTTCTCCTTGACACTTCATCCTCCAATTAGTGCAAATCAAAATTCGTGTTTTTAAACATTTACCTTATTTTCCAAGTGCTAAATTCTGTGATGTGAAATGCGGGTAAGTCCCTCTCCCCACACTTCGCAAATTTTAGATGTTAACCCCGCAGCTTATAAATAAAACTTAAAACTTTCGATTTTTTCTTGCGATCCGGTCCCACTTTCCCTTGCCATGTCACTTACCTCCTCCCCCGCACTTTGCACTACGTTGGTTTTAGTGTTTACATCCTCCGCACTTATAACTAAAACTTCAAACCTATGATCTTCACTGCGACCTGGTCCTACCAATCCCTCCACGTCATCTCCCACTTAGCATCGCATCTCTGGTAGCATTCTTCATAAACTTAAAATCTAAATGTTGTGAAGTGCGTGGATGCGATCCAGCTTCAGAATTTAAATTTAAAATATTTCAGGTCCGATATATTGGTTTTTCGTTTTATTTACAAAAGAGGTTTTAACTTAGCAGAAACAACTCAGGTAAAAAATAACGCTACAGGTCAAGTAGGGCAAAGGTTTTACAGAAAAGAATATTATGTTGTAACTGCAAGAGCACAGGGCGTTCTTACAGAAAATATTCTAGCAGAACACTCTTTATAGTCTGCCAGCATATCAAAAATTTTTGGTCCACGTCCTAAACTGCCCCACTACATCAGCATCTCCTCTACATAACGCATTCCACTGAAACTATAATTTTGTAAAAGTTATAGTTTTTAGTTCAGGTCTGTTAGAGACTGTTTTGTTGTAATTTTTTGTATAAATACTTCAGTTTTGGAAGTATCAAAGGTCGATTGATTGAGATCAGAATCATTACTGTTGTTTGGAGTACTGTAAACTTTTCTAAAGCACTGGAGCATCAATAATAATCAGACTATTCACAAGATTCTTGTGGCTTAAATACTAGTGATGTATTTCTTTAGTTAGTATTGTTTCATTGTCCTCTTTCATTGTAAACATCTGAATTCTAATTCTAAAGCAGAAAGCATGATGAATAGGATTTAATTTTGAGTACCTTATTCTGGCTGCTTTTACAATCATAATGTTTCCCACTAAAGACCAAAATAAATAATTCTTAATTACTCTTTAGTTCTGCTGAATATTTTCACATTTATGTCATAAATCCATTTATAAATCTGAAATATCTAGTAAATACTCCTATCTTGCCATGTGTTTACTCTGTGAAAATTTGAAGCAACTATCTAGTTATATTTTGACTCCATTTCCCAATAGACATTAATCCATTGAATACAATCAATTTTCAAAATAAAAAACAAACCCAAATCAAGTACTATCATAAATATACAAAATTATTTAAACAAAGCTATATATATTATAGAAACCCTCTATGAATCTAGGCTAGGTCACGGATTCCCGAAAGTTGGTTTGATGTTGGCCTATGTGATTATTTCTCACAATCTCTGAAAATTACATAGCACTTCTTTATCTATTCAACCACACTAGAGGGCAATTGAAATCAATCATAATTTCTTTCAATTTCAGTCTCCTATTAAATAATCATTGTATTAATATCCCATAGAGAATACTATATTTTTTATTTTTATTTTTTAAAATATAGTGTGCAATTTCAAATTCAAAAGATTGGCGTGAATTACATTTTATAGCGTGAGTTTTGATTTTCAAAACTGGCTTCCAAGAGACCTTATACAATATCACATCCTAATCCCAAACCTCTTGAAATAGAGGATGATCCTTAAGGGATTGGAAGAAGAACTAAATATACTCCAAATAAATTATTTAAATAGATAAGTTCATCAGAAATCCTGGGAAGTAATAATTTTCTCCCAATAGCACAATCCCTTCCTGTTAAGCTTGAGACCTTACAATATATCGACTTTGAATTAAAGTTTGAGCAAAGCCTCTTTAGAAGCAAATCCCTAAATTGGGTAGATACAATAGTCCTTGGCCAATCGATTTTACATCCAAATCACCTAAAAGTCTGTATTCTTTAAAATCTAATCAAGAAAGGATTTTAAGATCCTCAAATATTTGGTATTAGACTTCACTTGACGATTCTGAGATGCCTATCTCAAGCAATCGAGTAGAATTATACGCATTAAATTATCACCTAACATCCAGCATAAACACTCAAAGACCTTCATCTCCATCACCTCACCCATATTCTCCTCCACATATATTTCATCCTTTGCCACCTCCTCCACCACCTATTAATCCACCACCTGTCAACCCTTCACCTCCAATCATGGTTGCACATTATGCTCCCTTTGTTCTTCCTTAAAATGTAGTGACTATGCCCCAAGACTATCAATCCAAAATACCCAAGTTCAATAACACCCAACACCTTACTACTCAACAACATGTTGACATAATGAATGATTTATTTGATCGATATGAGATTGATGCTGATGAGGTTATTCGCTCAAACCCTTGGAGGTGAGGTTAGAAAATGGTTTAGAACTTTATCAGTTTCTTCCGTCAATGATCTAGTAGTTCTATAGCATCAGTTTCTAGATAGATGGCAAGTTAAAATGAACCCCCTCCAAATTCTATTAGAATATGAAAATATCAAAAGAGAAACTGGAGAAAGTGTGTAGGATTATTGTGCTAGATTCAACTCTATTTATAATGCTATTCTTGCTCGCATAAAACCACCCGAAGGATTAGTGTTTATTAAGTTTCTAGATTGTTTTGAAACAAAAATAGCTTATCATTTAAGAGAGAGGAATCGTGACACTTTAGAGGAAATGCAGACCATAGCAGTTAGTGTAGAAGCCAATTTGTTGGCCAAAAGAGCTAGAATGAGAGTTGAGAAGAGAGTTTCCATAAAACAAGAAGCATCAAATTCTAGCACTGATGCCAAAATAGATTCTTTAGTGAGGGAAATGGAACTAATGATGATTAATAGAAACAACCCTAGGGAAAATCAAAACCCTCCCCAAAACCGCAATCAAAACAATAGGATAAATCAACCACATATTAAACAAAGGGGAGCTGACCAACAAATTAGACCCCCTTTTTAGGACAATTATGTTGATGAAAATGGAGATATGATTCAAGAGGAAGAACAAAACCAAATAAATTTGTTTGGTTTACAAAATAATGATAACATTTTTCTCAAAGAAGAAGACCAGAGGCTATTTTCATTAGCCCAAACAGAGCTTGAATTAGATGAATCTAAAGAATATAAACAAGGATTTGAAAATTACATTATGGAGGTTCACAAACAATATAATCTTAGGAGCAGAAAAATTTATGACCATACTACTAAAAATAATACTGAGCAACCTCCCAAAATTACCTCTGATTCAGATCCTAAGAAAATAGCAGAAAAGTCTTCTAATAAATCTGATGAAACTCTTGGTAAGAAACCTTTAAAGGTTTCTACTAAAAAGACAAATGATTTTGTTTCTAAAAAAACTCAAACTAATGTTCCAACCACCAGTTAGCAAACCCTACTTAAATCTAAAGAAACTGTCAATACACCTGACATTTCTAATGTTGTAAATACTCAATCAGCATTTAATCTTGAAAGAGAACTAGCTAAAGTCAAAATTCACATCCATTTGACAGAGTTGATGAAAAAACAAACATACGGAACTCAAGTAATGGATGTACTAAAGATAGGGGAAACTGCTGACACTCTCGATCTTAATGATGATCAGCCTGAATTATTGTTTGATCCAGAAGTAGATGGTAAGTTACAAGGAGAAGTCCCTTCTTTCTATGTCAGCTTAAACATACATGATAAAATCCTACATAAAATTATGTTGGATTCAGGGGCTTCACACAACTTAATTCCCAAAGTTGTAATGGAAAATTTAGGTCTTGACATCACTAGGCCCTACAAAGATCTATATTCATTTTATTCAAGTAAAGTGAAGTGTTTAGGTCTCATTAAGGACCTGTGTGTAACTTTGCCTCAAATCCCAGCTAAAACCCTAGTTATGGAAATTGTAGTAGCATAAATTCATCCTAAACACAACATTTTTTTATCGCGTTCTTGGGGAGAAAAGTTACAAGGAACCCTTCAATTAGGTATGACCTATGATATAATACCATTCTTTGGTCAGCAGAGAAGGTTGTATAGGGAAAATCTCATGAAGTATATGGTATTCAGTCAAGAAAAACATCATAATTACCATATATATTCTTTTCACACCGATTTGGATTAATTCATATTATTCAATGATACTTAAATTGAAGCACAATTTGGAAATTACTTGGATACACCTGAAGACACATCTCTAATCAAACAATTAAATCCTACGTTAGAACTCTTCTAGAATATGACCTTTGATGGTGCGTATAGTAAAGAAGGCTTTGGAGCAGGGATTTGGTTATCTAATCCATCTAATAATCATTGTGAAGGGAATTCCTAAAAACTTAATTTTCAGTGCACCAACAATATTTCTGAATATGAAGCTCTGATGTTAGGCCTGCAGTTACTTAAGAAATTAGGTGCTAAAAGAATTACTGTGCAGGGGAATTCTGAATTAATCATCAAAAAGGTAAAAGGAGAATATGCTACTAAACACCATAGATTAAGAGCCTACAGAAATGAAGTGCTCGACTACTTACATACTTTTGAACTGTTGAATTCAGAATCTCCACAGTATGCATTCTTGTGTTTACGTTTCAGGTCTAGATCAAGACCCATCATCAGGAAAAATCCTGCCAAGAAGAGAGGAGGTTAGATGAAACAAATATAATAAGAGAACGGAGGGATGAGGAGAGAGCATGAGACGACTAGAAAATGAATAATACCAAGAAGTCAAAATGTCATAGTTGATAGTCTTGTAGTTTCTGCAAGCACTTGCAAAATACCTCACGTGAACAAACCACACACAATTAAACATCGACCTGCAATACCAGATAACATGTGATACTGGCAGGTTTTTGGGAATGACAAACATATTAAAAATTCTTGTTGTCAAAAGAGGAGTCTGAGGAAACTCAGTTAGATTTGGATAATCAGGAACAAGATCAAATGAGACCAGAAGATCAGGTAAAAATCAAGAAGTTGTATATAATCCTTTGCTAAACCAGTGTGATAGATTAGATGTAAATAATCATTTAGATGAAAGTGTGCATAAATTAAAAATTCATGAAATAGATCCATAAAAGGAATATTTTTAAATTCTTTAACTAAAAGATAATGTTTGGCCCCAGGGATTAGATCCATTAGAAGGCCTTTTTGACTTCAATGATGTAGCGAAGAAGCCTAAAATTGAGCCCATTGGAGCAGAAGTTGAGGAATGCAACATAGGTACTGAAAAAAACCCAAAGATGATTAAACTGTCAAAAACATTACCTCTTATTACCAAATGGAAATATCTAGCCTTATTCAAAGAATACAATGATGTATTCGCTTCGATTTGTGAGGATCTAAAAGTTTATGATTCCAGCATCATTCAACATAAAATTCCAATTAAAAAAGAAAAAAATTCTTTCAAACAGAAACTTCGGAGGATAAATCCAGTTTTTCTACCTTTAGTTGAGAAAGAAGTTAAATGAATGTATGATGCTAAAATAATTGTCCCTCTCAAATATTCGAAATGGGTGTCAAACATCGTACCAACCAGAAAGAAAACTGGAGAAATCAGGTTGTGCATTGACTTTAGAAACCTGAATAAGGTTTCACTGAAAGATAATTATCCGTTACCCAAAATGGACCATATCTTACAAAATTTAATAGGATCAACTAGGATATCATTACTATATGGTTTCTATGGCTATAACCAAGTCTTTGTTGATCCAGATCAAGATAAAACAACTTTTACCACTCTATGGGGCACTTTCATGTATGTGAAAATGCCTTTTGGACTGATGAATGTTGGGGCCATGTTCCAAAGAGAAATGGACATTTATTTTTTAGAAGAGAATGGCCTCTTTATTGTAATATATATGGATGATGTAATTGTGTATTCAAAGTCTAACGAAGAACACTTGAGACATTTGAGACGAGTCTTTGAGAAATGCAGGAAATTTGGCATATCTTTAAATCCTAAGAAAACACTATTTGACCTAGAAGAAGGTAAAATGTTAGGACATATCATATCAAAAGATGGATTTAAAATTGACCCTAAGAGAATTGAAGCAATCCTAAAGATCAGTTCCCCAAGAAAAATTAAAGAACTTCAATCCTTCATAGGGAAAATAAATTTTTTGAGAAGATTTATCCCTAATCTTGCTGAACTTATTAGAAACATAACCAATATGCTAAAGAAATATTCTGAAATAAAATGGAGCATAGGGTCTAGGCAATATTTTGACATGGTAAAATGAGGCATTAGCTAAAGCACCAATGTTGATCAGTCCATATTTTACTAAAGGTTTTATAATCTCTTTTTTTTTCTTCTGAGCACATTGTTGTAGTTGTTTTACTACAAAAAAACAGTGAAGGATTTGAGCAACCAATAGCTTTCTTCGTCAAATATTTAAGAGATGCTTCTCTCAAGTATAACATCATGGAAAAATAGGCCTTTGTAGTAGTCAAAGCAATTAAATATTTTAGAGTTTATATTTTTCATTCACATATAATTTCTTATGTACCTAATGTTGTAGTAAAAGATATTTTAACACAAAATGGACCAAATGGCAAAAGAGGAAAATGGATTGCAGTTATTTTAGAGTATGATATGGAAATAAAACCTAAAAAACTAATTAAAGGGAAGGAATTGAACAGCTTGTGGCTGAGTCCAATTTTCAAGCTCTAGACATAAATTTGGTAGCAACTTTGGATGATCAAGAGGAGCAGGTGACTCCACAAATCAATGAAGAATTTTTAAATTCTCCCTGGTATGCAAACTGTTGGAAATATTGAGAGGGGGGGGTGAATCAATATTCCTTTCAATTACAAAATTAGTTAATCTTCAATTATTATCAGTGTTTGTACAATGATAGAAGTAAACAAAAGGAACACAAATGCACACAGTTTTTAAGGTGGAAACCCACTCCGAGACAAAAACCACCTAATGTTTTTCTAATATTTCTTTAATATTCAACTCCAATTGAAAATAAAGCTCCAACATCCTAGAATATAGAAAATCATTCTTCTCCAGCTCCCACTAGATGGACGCTCCAATGCTCAAGATTCTTCAGTAGTCAACTGAACAGATGCCCCAACACCCAATGAGCTACAACTCACCCTAGCACCACTCTGCCACCCTAGATTTTTCATAGGCTTGAACCTACTGGTGACTTCATGCACCATCCTAGCACCACCCTACCACCCTATAGAAGAATAAAATAAGAATGGACTCTCGTACCAAGGAAAATGGTCCACTTTACAATGATATAGAATGATGTAGAAGAAGAATACACACTCTACCATAACCCCAACTATGAAAAAACCACCTAATGATGATCCTAGACCACCCGGCACTGCCTCTTTAATTCTTGGCAGATAGACACCAGTACAAATTTTACAATGACTCAGTACAATGATACCTTTACAATGACTATATGCAGTGTTGCCCACTTGAAGACTTCATGTGTAGAACTTCCATCTATTTCTTTTCACCTTGATTGCTTCTCTTTTCATGCTACCCTTTTCTCCGCCTTGCTTTTCTTGCTACCCTAGAAAGTCTCATCCTTTGCAGCCCTTGACAACACATGATTTAGCTTTTTCTTGCCTTCTAGGATCTCCATTAGGGGAATTTTGAGGTCTAAAATGGGCCTCATAAGAAAAATGTACAACAAAAATAAACTTTATAACAACCAATAGGATTCAGGATGATGATGTCATCCATAATGGATGATTCACCATTTTTGGAGTAAAAAAGTAAAAATATTAAAAAATAATAAAATAATAAAACTACTTTTTCAACTCATATTTTCAACTTATCTCCCAAAGTTTTTACTCAAATTTAGAGCGGGAGTACTCGTTGGATGCGAAATTTAATTCCCCATCCAAGGAGTACCCATGTTGCATACTTTCGATGGGTCCTACTACACGAAAAATGAGAAATACATTAAAAAACGTGATTACAATCACATTTTTTTATGTATTTCTCATTTTCATTATGGTAGGACCACATCAAAAGTATGCAACATGGAGAACACTCTTTGGATGGGGAATTAAGTCCTATGTTACTCCATTTCCGAAATTTGTGGGAGATAAGTTGAAAATATGAATTGAAAAAGTAGCTTTTTTCATTTTTCCCTCTAAAATTTGATGATGTCATCAAATCTTATTAGATTTTTTCCACTATTATTTTATAATTTCCTTAGGAGGCCTATTTTAGACCTCAAAATTCTCCTAATGGATATTGAATCTAGTGTATCTTTGTTATTTCAACTCCCCGATATGCGATTTTCGGTTCTGTAGTATTAATCTGAGTTGTATTTCCAATGCCACAGGTCTAATCCAATTTGGATTCTTCAAAAGAGAGTTATGCCCAATCTCTCACAATGACCTAATTATGGACTGTTTTAGTAGAGCTAACTTATACGACGTGCCACATCTCATTGTTTCTTCATTCGGCTCTAAAATTGATACAACGAAAACTACATTCCGTGCACTATCTTCCACTTTTTACAGAATTCCAATCTAATACTCAGAGAGAGTTATGATGATTTTCCCAAGGTCACTTCTTTGAGATGATGTTAAGGAGCCTGCAAAAACACTGACTTCCACAGATCATATCTCTAAAAATATTGCTCACCTTGATATGAAATTTTTACAGGAGCTTCCTCTGGATTTCAGCTTCGCCTCATAAAAAATTCAGCTTTTGAACTTTCCTAGAAAAACTTTAGAGTAAAAATTCCATGATGACCTATTTCAGGTAGCAAAATCCCTACATAAGGAGGATATGAGGATCACAATTTATATAAATTCTTAGGTTGAGAGGAGCTTCAACAAGTGAACATGGGAGGGATTTTAGGAGCTTAAAAATTATTAATTATTGAATTTTTAATGACCCATGCCACAACCCCATGGGGCCAAAAATGAATATCTCTCAAACCGTGAATTACGTGGCATGCCATATATCAAAGGAAAAATCTTGACAAGTAGAAACCATCAAAAAAATCTTGACCCAGAATATAGTAATTTTATAGGTCAAAATTCCCATGCAATATTGGGGTAGCCCTTGGTGCTGCTTGGGTTGACATAAATGACAACCACTGATAAAAAATTTACCCCTTTGGAATTGATGGAAACACAAGTACTCCCCCTCCGATCATGACACCTTTTCCTACAACATTCTCTCCCCCTTTGACATCAATGGCAAAGGGTAACTCCCCCTGACACACAACCATCCTGCGGACTTGTACACACTTTCACTCCTCCTTTATATTCTGAATAAGGAAAATATAATGAGAACTTGGGAGAATCCCAAGCTTTCGGCGAAGATATTCAAATACTTCACGAGGTAAAGTTTTAGTGAAGATATCAGCGATTTGTTATTTTGTACCAAGGTACTCAAGTTTGATATTATTTTCAGCAACTTTTTCTCTAACAAAATGATATTTGATCAGAATGTGTTTTTTTTTTTAATGCATGATAGGATTCTTGGAGATGTTGATGGCACTAGTGTTTTCACAGAATATGGGAATAGACTCACTGAATTTTACTTGAATATCTTGCAAAGTTTTTTTCATCAAAAGGACTTGAGTACAACATGTTTTTGCTGCAATGTATTCTGCTTCCGTTGTAGATAATGAGATTGAAGTTTGTTTTTTGCTCAACCATGATACAAGACAGCCACCTAGATAGAATGATGCTCCACTAGTACTCTTATGATCATCATTGCTTCCTGCCCAATCTATATCTGTAAAGGCTTTAATAATGAGATTGTTACCCTTGGGATACCACAAGCCATATTCTTCTGTTCCCTTTAGATATCGAAGAATTATTTTGACAACAATAATATGTCATTCTTATGGTGCTGCTTGGAATCTTGCTACTTTTCCAACTACTTGCATAACATCTGGCCGGGAGACTGTTACATATAGAAGACTACCAATCATAGATCTGTACAACCTCTGATCCACATCCTTAGATGAGTTGTCTATGCGAAATTTGCAACCTGTTACCATCAGAGTAAGGAAGAGTTTGCAATCTTCCATTTTGAATTTCTTGAGCATTTCCTTGATGTACTTGGCTTGACATATAAATATTCCTTTCTCTTTCTGAGATATTTGAAGCCCTAAGAAGTATGTCAGCTCACCAAGTAAATACATCTCAAACTCACTTTGCATATTTGTAGAAAATTTCTTACTTAGTTTATCATCATTGCTACTAAATATTATATCATCCACATATACCTCAATGATTGTTAAATTATCTTTATCTATTTGTACATAAATATTGCTATCAACAGTACCTTTCTTGAACCCTTTTTGACGTATATATTCATCAAGACGAGCATACCATGCTCTGGGAGCCTACTTGAGACCATATAGAGCCTTCTTTAACCTGCAAACATAGTTTTATTTTTCTGATAATAGAAAACCTTCAAGTTGTTCAATGTAAACTTCTTATTCTAATTCGCCATTCAAAAATGTTGACTTAACATCCATTTGGTAGACTTTGATTTTTCTTGAACATGCATAGGCGAGAAACATTCTAATGGCTTCCATTCTGGAAATTGGTGCAAATGTTTCGTCGAAATCAATTCCTTCCACTTGTGCATAGCCTTTTCAAACCAATCTTGCTTTGTTTCTGGTAACCTGTCCATCTTCATTCAATTTTTTCCTGAACACCCATTTAGTCCCAATGACATTTTCCTTTTGGTTGTGGAACTAATTCCCAGGTGTTGTTCTTCTCGATTTGATCCAATTCTTCATTCATAACTTCTACCCAATGTTCATTCTGGCTGGCTTCCTCAAAACTACTAGGCTTAAAGGTTGCTAGAAACGAAATGTGAGCTTGTTGTGATGAACGAAGTTGTCGACCTTCATTTATGTCACCAATGATTTGATTTGATGGATGGTTCTTTTGAATCCATTCTTTTGTTCTCTTTGGAGGAGGTTCTTGTTGTTTTTCTCATATATCTTGATGATTATTATGTACTTCTTCCTAGTTGATAGTTTATTCTTTTTCTAGAATTTTCTCTGTGTCTTTTTCAGCCTCTATCTCAAGTTTCAAATATTCTAGATCCTCATCATTATTCATTAGAACACCATCTTCATCAAATCTAACATTTATGCTCTCCACTATATGTTTTCTTCTTAGATTATAGAATTTATAGGCCTTTCTTTTATGTGAGTAACCAACAAAGACACCTTCATCAACACATGATTCAAACTTACCCAAATTTTGATCTTCTCTTTTGATATAACATTTGCTTCTGAAGATTCTGAAATATTTTACATTAGCTAGTTTTCCTTTCCATATTTCATATTGGGTCTTGTTGTAATGATTTCTGAGAAGACTTCAGTTGATAATGAAGACTGTCGTATCAATTTCTTGAACCCATAATTTTTCATCCAATTTTGAGTCCTTCAACATTGTTCTACCCATTTCATGTACGGTTATATTCTTTCTTTCAGCAACTCCATTTTTTTGAGGTGTTCGTGATGTTGAAAATTGTATTTTTATTCCATTTTCGTCACAATATTGCTGAAATAATTTGGAAGTGAATTCTCTGCCATTATCTGATCTTAGACACTTTATTTTCAAATCAGTTTCATTTTCGACCAACTCCTTGTAGATCTTAAATCACTCAAATGCTTCAGATTGTTTCTTTAGGAAACTAATGGTTGTCATCCTGGTATAGTCATCTATCATTAACATGAAATATAATTCTCCATCTAAGCCTTTTGTTCTCACAGGATCACATATATTAGTATGTATAAATTCCAATGGATGTGATAAAAAGTGTTCTTTTGTTTTAAATTGGACTTTTGTCTGCTTTCCGTGCCGACAGGCCTCACATAGTGTGCTGGAAGGTTTTGAGATTTTTGGAATTTCTCGTACTGCTTCCTTTTTTCTTATCCTAACAAGATTGTCAAAGTTTATGTGACCCATTCGTTTGTGCCAAAATGAGCTTTCATCTTCTTTAGCTAGTAGACATGCTTTAGTTGCTTCATCCAGAACAATATGTCGTTTGGAGCTCGACTTCTTGTAGCCACAATTTTACCATACCTGCCTTTCCTAATTTCACATTTTGTGGAGTTGAATAGCATTGTGTGTCCTTGATCACACATTTGTCCAACACTGAGCAGATTGTGATTCATGTTTTCGACCAATAGAACATTCTTGGCTATAACATCTTTGCTTCCGAGAGTGACGGTACCCGATCCTATAACATTTGAAGATCCATCATTTCCAAAGGATATGGTTCCATCCTTCTTCTCTTTCAGAGATACAAATTTCCTTCTATCTCCAGTCATATGCGTTGAGCAACCGCTGTCAACATACCACACATCTTTCTTTTTTTGAGCCTTGAGAGCGAGAGCACAATTATTAGTCTTCTTCTTCTTCCATGTTCGTTCATTCTGTGGCTTCGAAGATTCTTCTGGAGGATTTTCAAGTCTGCAGTCTCTGGCTATGTGTCCAAAGTTCTGACATTTGTAACATTCCATATTATTTCTTAAATTTTCAAATCTATTGATGTTTTTTTGAGCCCTGGGAGGTTCATATTTGAAGAATCTCTTGGAATTGTATTGGTTCATAGGGTACGTACGACATTCTACAGCTTTATGACCAAATTTTCCACATGAATAACAATAGCCATGAAAAATATGTTGGTACCTGGATGAAAATCTTCGTTGAGGAATCATCTTCCAAGGATGTGCTTGCGAATCTTGTCCAATGAAGTCTTCATGTATGTCAGATCTCATAGGTTCATTGTATTTTGTTGTAGAAGGTCCTGCTTCTTCTTCTTTGTAACCGAGGCCAGTTCTATCGTTGTAAGATCGTTGATTGTTGATGAGTTCTTCCAATGCCCTTGAGCTATTGGCATAGTTTTGGACAGTTTTTCCCTTCTTCACTTCCTTACGCAGCGAGACTACTTCGGCTTCTAATGCTTCCCTTTCTTGGTTGCTTTCTTCCAACTTCTTTTGAAGTGAATCTTCAATACATTTGTGTTCTTCAACCTCAATTTTGAGACCTTGAACTTGTTCTTCAAGAGTATTGGAACAAATCTTCTCAACATTGAGCTCTTTTATAAGCTTGATTGCCTCCTCATAAAATTATTCTATGGTCAACCCTTCTTCTTCATTGTTTGATACTTCTTGTTTATTGTGCTTGGCCATAAACAATACTTTCTCATTGGCTTCTTCTTTGCTGTCACTTTCTTCATCGGATGATGAGCTATCTTATTTAGAGAGAAAGTTCCTTTTGGATCCTTTCTTTTTGCCTTTCTTGTTGAATTTCTTAAAGCCTTTCTTTCCTTTTGAGTTGCCATCACTTTTGTTCGGACATTTTGCTACGAAATGCCCAACCTCACCACAACCGAAACATATCAATGGAAGTTTACCTTTGAATTTTCCCTTACCAGGTTTTAGTTTTCTCATAAATTAAGCATATTCTTCATCTAAAAGACCTTCTCCATCATCTCCCTTTTCTTCACACTTGCAGGTGCATGTCATTTCAATTGAAGGTTGTTTTTCCTTATTGGTTTGCTTAGATGCAACGAACGCAGTTTCTAGATTTGAAGTACCCTTTTCTTCATCAAGTCTCATTTCATATGCTATGAGAACTCCATGTAATTCTTCCTTGCTGATTTTGTCCAGATTTGCACTATATTCTAAGACCGATACCTTTGGGTTGAATCTCCCTGGTAACGTTCTAAGAATCTTCCGTATAATAGTCTTCTCGTCAATTGGCTCTCCCAATCCTTCCAAAGTATTGGTTATTTCATCAACGTATTGGAAGTATGCAGCAATGTTGCAATCTTCTTTCATTCTGAGTTGCTCAAATTTTGCTCTATAGATTTGAAGCTTTGCTTCTTTGACATTTGAGTCACCTGCATATATATTCTCAAGCTTGTCCCATACATTTTTGGCAGTTTTACAACACAACACCTTATGATAAGCAGATTCAATAAGTCCACTGATAATAATATTCTTTGCTTTTGCATCATTTACCAAATTCTTCTTACCTTGTTCATCCGCGATTGATGTAAATCCATTTTGAACAATGTCCCATACTTCGTAACCTTGCGCCAAGAGATAGACCTCCATTCTTCCTTTCCAGAGTGCATAATTATTTTCATTGAACAGAGGTACACCATTCTTGGTATGCTCCATGACCTCCTTCCAGCTGTTAAACTGCTATTGAAGGAACCAAGCTCTGATACCAATTTTTGGAAATACTGAGAGGGGGGGTGAATTAGTATTCCTTTCAATTAGAGCATTAGTTAATCTTCAATTATTATCAGTTTTTGTACAATGATAGCAGTAAAAAAAAGGAACACAAATGCACACAGTTTTTAAGGTGGAAACCCTCTCCGGGAGTCGGGACAAAAACCACTTGAATGATTTTCTAATAATTATTTAATATTCAACTCCAATTGAAAATAAAGCTTCAACTTCCTAGAATCTAGAAAAGCATTCTTCTCTAGCTCCCACTGGATGGACGCTCCAACGCCCGAGATTCTTCAGTATTCAACTGAAAGGATGCCCCAACACCCAATGAGCTACAACTCACCCTAGGACCACCCTAACACCCTAAATTTTTCACAGGCTTGAACCTATTGGTGACTTCATGCACCAGCCTAGCACCACCCTACCACCCTATAGAAGAATAAAACAAGAATGGACTCACGTACCAGGGAAAATGGTCCACTTTAAAATGATATATAATGATGTAGAAGAAGAAGACACGCTAGAACATAACCCCAACTATGACACAACCACCTAATGATGATCCTATACCTCCCAACACCACCTCTTCAACTCTTGGTAGATAGACACTTGTACAATTTTTACAATGACTTAGTGCAATGATACCTTTACAATGACTGTAGGCAGTGCTTCCCACTTGAAGACTTCATGTGATGAACTTCTTATTGTTTTTCTGCACCTTGATTGGTGCTCTTGTCATGCTACCCTATGTTGCACCTTGCTTTGCTTGCTTACCTAGAAAGTTTGGTCCATTGCAGCTCTTAACAACCCATGATCTAGCTTTTTGTTCCCTTCTAGGATCTCGATATTGAATCTGGTGTATCTCCATTATTTCAGCTCCCCAATATGTTATTTTCGATTCTATAGTATTACTCTGAGTATTATTTCCAATTCCATGGGTTTGATCCAATCTGTATTCTTCAAGAGAGTTCTGCCCAATATCTCACAATGACCTAATTATGGATTTTTTCAATAGAGTGAACTTATACGTCATGCCATGTGTCAATGTTTCTTCATTTGGATCTAAAATTGATACATACAAAACTAAATTCTGTGCACTATCTTCCACTTTTTACATAATTCCAATCCGATACTCAAAGAGAGAGTTATGACGATTTTCCCAAGGTCACATCTTTGAGATGAAGTTGAGGAGCCTAAAAAAACATTGACTTCCACAGATCATATCTCCGAAAATATTGTGCACCTTGATCTAAAATTTTTATAGGAGATTCCTCAAGGTTTTAGCTTAGCCTCATAAAAATTTCAGCTTTTTAACCCTCGTAGAAAAAATGTTAGAGCGAAAATTTGAAGATGACCTGTTTCAGGTAGAAAAATCCCGACATAAGGAGGATATGAGGATCACAATTTATATAAATTCTTAGGTTGAGAGGGGCTTCAAAAAGTGAACGTGGGAGGGATTTTAGGAGCTTAAAAATGATTAATTATTGACTTTTCAATGACCCATGCCACAACCCCATGGGGTTTTATCCCACTAACTGGGGTTACAAACTTCAAACATGAATATCTCTCAAACCATGAAGAATTACATGGCATGCCATATATCAACGGAAACATCTTGACAAGTAGAAACCATAAAAAAACATTCTTCACCTGGAATATAGTAATTTGGTAGGTAAAAATTCCCATGCAATACTGGGATAGCCCCTGGTGTTTCTTGGGTTGACATCAATGATAACCACTTATCAACACGAACCTGCTTTATGTATTGTTCAATTTAAATGCTCCTCTTGGTCTTACAAAAACTAAAGCTATATTTTCGAAATTAAAGGCAGTGAAATTTTGCATCATTGATAATGTCCTTTATTGGAAAGATTCTGGTGGTCTATTACTCAAATGTTTGTTGAATAATGGTGCAGACAAGATTATGAATGATTTTCATGAGGGAGACTATGGTGGCCACCTATATTAGAATACTACTTCTAATAAGATTCTCAGGGCTAGTTTTTACTGGCCAACCCTGTTTTCTAATGTCTACAAGAAAGGGAAAACATGTCATAAGTGTCAAATTTTTTAAGGTAAAAATAAAATCCTACCCTTGCCTCTCAAAACCATTTTTGTTGAAAGCCCATTCCAACAATGGGGTTTGGATTTCATAGGTGAAATCCATCAGCCATAGATTACTTCACTAAGTGGATAGAGGCCATCCCTTCCAGAAATTCCACTGATGATGTTATTACCAAGTTACTTGAGACCCATATCTTGTCCAGATTGGCTGCCCAAGGAAAATCATCACTGACAATGCAGCAGCCTTTAAGTCCAAAAATATGGTTGAATTCTATGATAAATATCATATTTCTTTAGGAAATTGAACGACCTATTACCCACAAGGTAATGGGATGGCTGAATCATCCAATAAGAGTCTAGTAAACATCATCAAGAATTTATTAGAACAAAATAAAAAGTCTTGGCATAATAAGTTAATCAGTGCACTTTGGGCTAACAGACTTACTACAAAGAATTCCATTGGTATGTCACCATACCAACTTGTCTATGGAATGGATGTTGTTTTTCCATCTTCTCTAGCACAACCAGTGATGAACATGATACAAGAGTTACAAGTGGAACCAAATGATACAATCATAAGGATCCATCAAACCATTCAGTTGCAGCAAACAAGAGAAGAGGTATATAACAGAACACAACTCATCCAGGAAAATATGAAGAAAATATTTGACAAAAGGACCAAGGAAACTGATTTTGCTATTGGTGACAAAGTTTTAAAATGGGATGCAAGGAGAGAAGACAAAGGAAATCATAACAAGTTTGATAATCTATGGATGAGACCATATATTATAAATTCTTTTAGAGGTGACAATGCATTTTTTCTCAAATATATAGATGGAACATAGTTACCTAGTGGTCCTGTAATTGGCAGGATGTTGAAGCATTATTTCTCCTAGTCTAAATATTATTTTTTCATCATTGTAAATATCATAGTCAACATAGATTGGATTGGATGTTTTGCTGATTAAGGTTGAAGCCTGTAGAGAAGGCCCTAAGCCGTCGTCAATGGACCATCATAATATTTGAAAGCAGAAAACGAATCTGATTACATATTTCTCATATGCCCAATGGATAAGGCTATTGATCACAGGTTCTTGAAACTTCAATGCATGGAAGTTCCATCCCCAATTGGAGCCACTGTTAGGGTCCTATATTTCATAGGATCTCAAGGTGACTGAGAATATTCTTTCTGTCAAATCTACTTTGTAAAATGATTTCCAATCTGCAAATAATTTTCAAAAAAAAAAAAATGGGAGATAACATAAAAAAATCAAAAGAGGGTATATGTTATAAATAAAAAATATAAGATGTGAACCCCATCAAAAAGAAGAAAAAATAATAAATTTTGAAAGTGTTGCACATCCAAATTCCAATACTCTTAGTTTAGCTTATTTCTGAAAATAAATTGTGTGAAGCTTGTTTAAAATGCCACAAAATTTCAATAAAATTCAATCATACAGTTTAAGCATGATTGAATTAGGTTTAAATTGCTTGTTAATAGGTAGTGAAAAATAATTTGCCAAACTATTTAATCTTGACAGATTAATGAGTTAGGTAAAAAATAAAATTGGTTCAATAGTTTAATCTAAACCAAGGAAGGTGTTGTAACATCATTTGTTTTTATAAATTATCATAAGTAGTTGAATAAGTTCAAAATGATATGGTAGGTATGGATGCAAAATAATGAAAAATTTAAAAATGTTAGGATTATTATTTTTGTAAGCATCCATGTAAATAAAATATTAGGTGTGAGATGCCCTAAATAAAGAAGGAAAAATAAAATGTTAGGTGTTAGATGCTCTAAACAAAGGAGGTAAAACAAAATGTTAGGGAAGAAAGAAAGAAAAATAAAAGCTTCATTCTGTTTTAAAGGTTTTGATTGGCTGTTAGTCTAAGTGTGCCTACGGAAAATTTATTTGTATGGTTTAAATTCTAATTATTAATTTCTATCCTAAAGTTTAAACCATAGCATATTTTCCCCCTACTTTCATTTCATTCATTTCCCTTTTCATTTCCTTCCCTACTCATATTTCCACGCATTTCATTATAATCCCACACATTCAAAATCACCTTTCCCATAGACCAAAACCCAAAATCATTTACATTGTCATCTCCTACAAACCTTTCGAAGGATTATATACAATGAAGTGGCACCCATTCCATGCCACACTTCCTTTTTCATTTCATTTTCCATTGAAAATCATTAAACTTACCTTTTTTTTTCATTTATGATTTACCTTTTCATCGCTTTTCGCTTAATCTGCTTCCTTATTTCCCCGATCGCGATTAAAGTGGGGCCCTCATCGCATTTCACAAATTTTACATGTTTCACATCACAACAAAACTTAAAAACTGTGATCGCTGATTTGAAATTTTTCCATCACCAATTTGCAGTACATCGCATCGCATATGTTTTAAATTTCTTTTGAAAATGCCCTCAATCTATTTGTTTTAACTTGCGATGTGGCAAGTTGGACCCACCTTAGAAACTCCGCCCCCCACTTTACAGACTTGCAATACATTGATATATTATGAAAACATCATAAAACCTTACCTTACTACATAAAACTCCGCCGATTGCAGTGGGTTGCATTTCCCTTGACACGTCATCCTCCAAATAGTGAAAATTACACTTCGCGGTTTTAAGCATTTACATTATTTTCCAAGTGCTAAATTCTACGATGTGAGATGCGGGTAGGTCCCTCTCCCCACATTTTGCAAATTTTAGATGTTAACCTCACAACTTATAAATAAAACTTAAAAGTTGTGATTTGCACCTGTAATCCGGTCCCACTTTTTCCCTGCCACGTCACTTTCCTCCTCCCCCGTGCTTATCACTTCGTTTTTTTTAGTGTTTACATCCTCCGCACTTATAACTAAAACTTAAAACCTGTGATCTGTGCTGCGACCTGGTCCTACCAATCCCTCCACGTCATATCCCACTACGCATCGCATCTCCAACAACATTCTTCATAAACTTAAACTCTAAATGTTGCGAAGTGCGCGAATGTGATACGGCTTCAGAATTGAAATTTAAAAGTTTTCAGGTCCGGTATATTGGTTTTTCACACTGTTTTATTTGCAAAAATGGTTTTAACTTGGTAGAAATGACTTGGGTAGCAAATAAACGCTACAGGTCAAGTCGGGTAAATTTTTTTGCAGTAAAGAAGATTACATTGTAACTGTTGGAAATACTGAGAGGGGGTTGAACCAGTATTTATTTTCAATTGTTAATTTTTTCCATTTAGATTATTCACAATTAAAGACAGAGAGGTGTATAGTAATAATATTATTAAGGATTAATAAGAACTCAATCCTTTTTCAAATAATTGAGTACAATAGATGTGTGAGGGCACCAACCCTTCAATGAATCAGGCACCAACCTATTGCCAAGCACCAACTTGGACTTTGATGAGGATCCGACCTCTAGGGCTTCGATGCTATATTCTTCAAGGCACCAACCTTGTGTTTAGGAGCACCAACTCCTAGGACACCAATCCTTTGTCTTCTTTTAATAGAGAATGTGAATAGTACTTACTTGAACGTTCTTGACATAATTCTTCACCATTTAATCACTTCCAGAATTCTTCACTGTCTATTTGTGTTAATCACTGTACTTTAATCAATTCATCATTTTTGTTGTCTTCACTGTCCAATAGAAGATTCCATTAATGCCACATTCACTATCCAAATAATGTAATCAGGATGAGTTACCACTGTCCGATCTAGAGATCTTACCACTATTCAAGAGATCAAATGTTCATAGTTACAACAGTCCAGGGAGCAATCCAGAATCAGGATCAAATTTAGAGAACAAATGAAGGTTGATATGAGTTTCTGTTTCACGAATCTCTAAGTCTGGAATGCTACATAGTCAAGGTTTGTACAGGAGTTACAATCTGAGATATGTTCCTCCATAGAGAAGAATCCAAGCACCCACATTTCGAGTATACAACCTGCACAGATTAGAGAATGTATCACCACTGAAACTACTGCATAGTAAAGGTTTTCCAATAGCCCAAGATATGCCCCTCCACAGAAAAGAATCTGAGCACCCATAGTCGGAGTATACATCCTGCACAAATCCGAGAATGTATCACCACTGAAACTACAACATAGTAAAGGTTTTTCAACACTTCATCTAATGTAGGAGGTGATGTAATAAAAGATCCAAATTTAGTCACCTAATCTGAGTTTAGTCACCTAGATCCGAGTTTCACAAGAGCTGTGGTCTGAATATTTATGATTGTTAGTGGATCCAAAGTATATATATCTTCTACAAAGGATTCCCTATCTGAATAGATGATGTTTTTTGACACAGAAATAGACCTACAGTGGCTAAGTATTGGGTTGTTCTTCTCCTTAAGGGTTCACAAGATGTGAACCTTTTCTTTTCTCTATGTTATAACCTCTTCGCCAA
This sequence comes from Pinus albicaulis, assembly GCA_034641835.2. Taxonomy (NCBI): domain Eukaryota; kingdom Viridiplantae; phylum Streptophyta; class Pinopsida; order Pinales; family Pinaceae; genus Pinus; species Pinus albicaulis. The sequence continues at coordinate 1,380,882,792 of CM076584.1, forward strand.
GCTGCTTATTTAAAATGGAGGTTCGAAGTTGTATTTATAGAGATTTTCTTGCTATGAGCTGAAGGGACACATCAATTATACTGACGTTGACATGAGAGACCTAGCACAGGTCGGCTCAAGGACCAGATAAATACCCTTGACTTGAAAAATATATTTCTCCCAAACTATATGGAATTTTAGGCCAAGTAAGAGCTCATATGAAAGCTAAAATTATGCTCCGAATGATTTTGAAGGTTTCATAGAAAAAAATTTCCTCCAAGGTAGTGAAAAATAATTTTTTAATGTGACTGGTCTTTTACAGGTGCAGAAGTAGAGGTAGGAAAAATTTCTAAGGGTTCTTTATGGTTTTGAATAGCCTTCTTTATCATAAGGTTACCTGCAATAGTGATATGTGTCTTCATGAGTCCTCCATCATCATTTATCATCATCAAGAATCTTATTTCCATTAATGAAAACTTAGATTAACAGTAACTACAAGAGAATAGGGCGTTCATACAGTAGATATGCCAGCACAACACTCAGTTTAGTCTGCCAACATATCAGAAAATTGTGGTCCACATCCTAACTATCCGACTACATCAGCACATGCTGTGCACAACGCATTCCACTGAAACTATAATTTTGCAATAGTTAGAGTTTTTAGTTCAAGTCTCTTAGAGACTATTTCATTGTAATTTTCTGTATAAATACTTCATTTTTGGAAGTTTCAAAGGTTGATTGATTGAGAACAGAATCATTACTATCTTTTGGAGTACTGTAAGCTTTTCTAAAGCACTGGAGCATCAATAATAATCAGACCATTTACAAGATTCTTGTGGCTTAAATACTAGTGATGTCTTTCTTTGGTTAGTATTTTTTCATTTTCCTCTTTCATTGTAAACATCTGAATTCTAATTGTAAAGCAGAAAACATGATTAATAGGATTTACTTTTGAGTACCTTATTATAGCTGCCTTTACGATCATTATGTTTTCCACTAAAAGCCAAACTAAAGAATTCTTAGTTGCTCTTTAGTTTTGTTGAATTTCTTCATATTTATTTCATAAATCCATATATAAATCCAAGAGATCCAGTAAATATTCCTAGCTTGCGCTGTGTTTACTCTGTGAAAAATTGATGCAACCATCCAGTTATATTTTGACTCCATTGCCCAATAGACATTAATCCATTGAATACAATAAATCTTCCAAAATACAAAACAAACCCAAAACCCAAGTACTATCATAACTAGCCTAAAACTTATTTTAAAAATTCTATATCTTATAGAGAGAGCCCTCTCTGAATCTAGGAAGGATAGGTCCTGGATTCCAAAGTTGGTTTGATGTTGGCCTATGTGATTAGTTCTCACAATATCTATCAAATTACAGAACACTAACAATAGGAATGAGAAAATTATATTTAATAGTGATCTTGTTGAGCTCACTATAATTCATACACATACACCATGATCCATCCTTCTTGTGCACCAATACTACTGGAGCATAGAAATAACTTTGACTAGGTTGAATTATATTGGCCTCTATAATTTCTTCAACCATACATTCAATTTCATTCATTTGGGCATAAGGATATATGTAAGGCCTGATTTTTGGATGAACACTTCATGGAACTAAATGAATAGCATGATCATAATCACGAATAGGTGGGATGCCTTTGGGAGTCTCAAATACTTTGGAATGATTGTCCAAGATTTTTCTATATTTGTAAAAATAGATTTTGTCGATGTTTGAACCTCTAGTGATCATAATTGTGCAATTACACCTTGTTGTTATTTATTTAGAATCTCTGTCATGCCATTAGATTTTATTATCTTCCCTAGTTTCCCTATGATACCCCTTAATTCAATATCCTTTCCTTCTAAAAAAAATCCAATAAAATTTATCGAAAATTAAAATTTTCATCTCCCAAAATTGTAACCATTGGACTCCTAGTACAACATCAACACCACCCATTCGATGGAAATAATTGGACTATTCAATAAATATTCCCCTATGATTAGCTTAATATTATGTTGCTTAACAGAGAAATTTATAGTTCCTCCATTTGTAACCATCACTTAACACTTTGGTCTTGGATATAGAAAGAAATTCAATTCCTTAGCAATATTACAATGAATAAAATTATGGGTACTACCTAAATCAATCAACACTATTACCTTTTTCTTCTTGATATATCCTTTTATCTTGAGAGTGTGAGGAGTAGTAATTCTTGCCAATGCATTACAAGAAATGGTCAGATTCATTTCTTCTTTATTTAGGGTTGGTTCCTGGTGTATATCCTCCTCTTTTGATGTTTCATGTTCCTTTTCTTCCTCCTCTTCACAATCTATGTAAAATAATTTCTTCTCAACACACTTATGACCTTTAGTGTATTTTCTATCACAGCTGTAAAAAAGCTCTTTTTCTCTTTTTTCCTCCAATTTTTTTGGGGTCAACCTTGTTTGTTGTGGAAGGCTAGAAGAAACAACACTTTCATATGTATAGTTGTGAGTAGTAGACTTCCTTGTTTCCAAAATTTATCTTTCAAATGTTCTTTCCACCTTGAATGCCTTCTCTAATGAATCAGGGTCCCAAAAGTGAACCTCATGTTGGATGTTATCCTTTAAAGTCCCTATAAACAAATAAATAATAAGCTCTTCTGGAATATCATTTACCTTGATATTCAATATTTGGAAGTCCTCAATGTGCTCTGCTATTGAACCCTCTTGTTTGAGATTTATCAATTGGCTAAAAAAGGTATTTCTCTTTGTATCCTCATAATGTGCTACCAATTATTCCGCAAAAAAATTCCAAGTGACAATTTATTTACAAGAACAAAAACATTGATACTACACAAACTGATTTTTCTCTAAATATAAATATGCAATTTGTACCTTTTGTGTATTTGACATGTCATGTGGATCAGAGAATTGCTCCATATGTCGTATCCATTTTACTAAATCCTTGTCATCAAAATTCCTCATATGAATATTTGGAATGTGGTTAGTATTCAACCCACTATTGGAGTATCTAAATTCAAAATTCATATTCCTTTTTTCCACATCATGATTTTCATGGAGTACCTTGTCACCACTAGGAAGCATTTATTGTAGAAACTTTGTCAAACATTCCTTCAAACCTTCCATATCCCTTTTCATTTCTATTTTTAAACCATCCATCTTGAAATTCATCATTTCTTCCATTTCATATTTTAATCCCTTCTTCAAACCATCCATCTTATCTTCTAGTTCGTTTTTTATTACTCTTTGCGAGATTAAAATTTGTTGCACTTCATCTCATAATTTCGATATATCATGTTGCATTTCTTCCTCTTCTTCATGCGTCATATTAGATATTCCTAGTTTCTTACTAGGTGTGTTATTTTTTTTTCTTCAAGGAATTTTGGAATCAAACAACTATATATTTGTTTCACTAATCCCTTTGAATCACTTCAAACTGATTTTTTAAACAAAAATTATGCAAAAGTTAAAAAATTTACACACCTTTTTTTTTTTTTTTTAGGGGCTCGATATTGAAAATATTGTATCTATATATTTTAGGTACTCCAAGGTCTGAAATTTTGTCTTATGGTATCCCTATGAGTCTTCTTTACAACTCCACAATTCATACCAAAATTGGATTCTTCAAAATAAACTTATGTCCAATCTCCCACAATGGCTTGTTTATGGAATAGTTCAGTAGAATGAACTGATAATGAATTACATGTGTTTTAGTTTCATATTTTGACCCTAAAATTGATACACTAAAAACTACAATCTATGCATTTTCTATTACATTTTACGAAATTCAAATCCGAGGCTTTAAGAAAAAGTTATGACAATTTTCCCTAGGTCACCTATTCTACACTGAATTCTGAAGCTTGCAGAAACCCTGAATTCTTCGAACCATGTCTTAGAAAATATAGCGAACCAATATCTAAAAATAGGACATGAAGTTCACCAAGATTTCGGATTGACATGGATGAAATTTATCTTCTTAGCTTCATTGGAAAAAAATTATAGTGAAAATTCCAAGATGGCTTGTTTGAAGCAAAGAAACCATAGAATCCAAAGCCCTGATACCAAATGTTATGCAACCACATCACAACAAAGATAGATCAATGACTTAAAAATTAGCCTCTTCAAGGGGGGGAATTCCTTTACATCACATAAATGAACAATTCTTGGATGATACAAATGATAATACATACTTGGTATATATAGGATTCTAAGGGGTCACAATATAATTAAAGCCTACGTAACAATAATAATGTAAGGGCACAACAATAACAATAGTGGGATTCTATGGGGCACAAAAATAACAATATGGTGGTTACATGGGCACATCAATAACAATAGGGGCTACACTAACAGTAAGACTAAGGGGGATACACTACTATTATAGGGACCTAACAATTATCGTGGCTTCCCCATTTGACCTAGTTATAGATATAGTCTCCTCTATTCCTTTTCTTGGTTAAACACGTTTAAAAAATATTGTCATGTCACAATCATTTTGATATGGGAGAGAGTAATATAGTAATGTGAGTTAATGGTAATCAGAGTGTGATTTTCATCTCTAGTGTTGCTATGTTTCCATCAAAACTTGAAAGTACCACAACGGAGTCACTACAAGAACACAAGAATTACTTTGTTGCCAGTGAGCCTGAACAATACCCCAACAAATTTAATTGCTTCACCTCTTTGCAGAGGAATCCTTTCTCTTATTTCACCCTTTATTTTATTTTATTTATATAACTTTTCTTAGGCACTTTTTTATTTTACAAGGGCAGAATATGGATTCGGAAAAGGAGAGAGACAAATGTTCCTAGAGATACTATATATATATATATATATATATATATATATATATATATATATATATATATATATATATATATATATATATATATATATATATATATATCTTATATTGGTTTGCTTGCTATTGATTATCCCCTTTCCCTTCTTTACTCGACTGGATAAGCAAGAAAAACATTATTAAATTAGAATACCGAGTCCAGGGATTCAGATGCTAAAATAGATGCAGGCATCATGGTTCGAATTACGTCTTTCCATTCGAATGGATCATATTTTCCATTAAAACATCATTTAATTTAAGATATATATAAAATCAAATAGAGAACAGAGTAGCATATTAGCCAAGAGTTTCTCGTCATGACGATTCCCCTTTTCAAACTTTTCCACATTGTGTTTCGATCCAAACAGGATAATTTTTCATGTAAAGTCTTATTAAACACAACATGAAATAACATACAAGAAAAAAATAAAACAAGCCCAAAAGTATAAATAAAATGGAGGTTGAAATTAAAACAACATGCTAGAAAAAATTAAGAAATCAAATAAAATATCGTAGGAGAGCAAGAGAAGGATGAGTACAAGAAAGGGAAACTATAATGTAGCTACACCTACTCCTAACCTAACCAAATAGAAGGTTAGGGTCAAGTGTAATGATATTTCCAGAGTATCCACCATAATTTATCCCAACCTGCAAACATAAATATGCGAGCAATTAAAAACCATATAGAGAAATGTGCAAAAGTAAAGATAAAAAATTTAAAAGCTTTCACAATGAACTGAATTTCTTGCTTATCAGTTGAAAGATGTGCCATAATAACTACATTTAAGTAGTCTTGAGCTTTACTTTTTTGATTGAAATAATGATCATACAAACCTATAAGTTTTCTCATGAATGTACATTCATATGAGTTTTCATTTTTTTGCAAACATCAAGAAATATCAAAACTTATTATCCGCAACAGAGATTTCTAGTTAAGATTGCTCTAACCATTCAGCAATTAGATCTTGATATTTGAAACAACCAATTTGAAAACCTTGAGACTCATGAGAAGATAAATTTTCAATTAACATATTCAAATCACAATGATAATATTCAATATTATGATTAGATTTGTTGATTAGCATACAAGGTCCATGTTTCTCATGTGCAAATTTGGATATAATCTCCATATTTGCATAAGGGCTTTGATCCAATGAATGATCCATAGATTTTCAATCACTCAAGAAGAGATATTGTTCCAGAAATATGATTAACTTCATAACATACACAATATGATTAACTTCATAACATACAAAAGATGGATGAGAAGGTAATCAATCTCAAAAAATTTTGACAGAGAGAAATCCTCCAACCCAAAATGACCTTCATCTTTATAATCAGGATAAATTACTTGAAGGTTATAAGGATCTGCAAAATATGTGCTCTCCAACCCTTGGTCTAATAAAATGAAATTGCAAGAAAAGGGAATAACCAAAAAAAAAATCTTTTATCTGATCAGAAAGTATATCTTTAGCATTAACTTTTAAAAGTTGAACGTCCTTTAATAATGAACTCAAACCCAGTGGACAAATGTTAAGGAAATAATAATGCATGAAAATTTGGATCTAACTTATTTCAGAAATCTCAGCAGGATTGTGAGAACCTAACATAACCATTAGCAAGAGCTAAAGTGCCTTAACTTCCTGACAAGTCTCTAAACTTTCTAGTGGTGGATCATCAAATATGGGTGGATTTGAAAAATAAATAGGTATATATGCACCACTGTCATCATATGTATTAATGAAAACATTGTTAATGTCACTATTTTTATCATATTCAAGATTAGGCATATCATACTCTTGATAGATAGGGAATTTAAATGCATCGATCAGAAAACTCCCTTTATTATATAGATTTGGAACATCTTCCTCCTAACTTATGGAATATTTACATTTGAATGGATCATAAATAATAGATTCAAAATTTTCATCCTTTGATGGTAGAATCACGTGATCTTGTACCTGATTGTATCCATGACCAGTCGGACAAATATCTAAAGGATTTATATTTTCTATCGGTATAAAAAACTTATCGAACATATATGGATATAAAAAACAATGTGTTAAAGAAGAAGGATAAAAATATTCAGGAGTAGATATGCCAATTGTAATTGAATCATGTTGAAGATTACTTGAATCATCATAATTTTCATCAACATAATGATCAAATAAAGGCATAACAATGTGATTTTCAGATTGATCTTGTTATTCATTAACATAGTGTATTGAAGATCCTGAAGCCTTACAATCTATTTCTTTAGATTTGACATCTGGAGGTGCATCAATCAAAGAAACTTAAAAATAATCTAGAACTGACAGATCACCCCAATCCACAAATGGAGATTGTGAGCTATAAGAAACAAGTAATCTAAGCCTTCAAAAGAATAAAATATATCATCCAATTAACATGTATATCCATCACCACGTGTTAATGGATATAGGTATGTCATGATGATGGTTGTCCAAAGTCTCAACTTGAATGAAGGGTTTGGAATCATTTAATAGGTTATCATATCAGTGATCAACCAGACATGTGAGATCATCTTGAAAGAGGGAAGAAATATAATTCATGTCTTTAACACTTTTCTCCTCCACATGTGGAATGCAATTACCTTGTATACAAACACTGCTTGAAACAACATGTTGAACATCATTAAGATATGAAGTATATTGGTCAAACAGATCATGAAACATGGAGTCATGAGACATGGATGGTGTAGGAAATCCCTTGAGGAAATCCTACTTTCAATTAAATAAGATTCAAGAATTTAATTATGCATATTAATGCACCCTTGAAAATATACAGATTTAACCTTCACCTAAAACTCCTTGCAGTTATTGAACCATTCCAAGTTCTCCCCCATAGGATCTAAATCAAGATAATGGAATGTAGGTGGAAGAGAGGGATCAACAACTTGTTTTTCAAATTTTCCAATTTTATCATTATCACAAGGAGGGACCCAAATTGGTACTGATAAAGGAGGAGGAAAAGGAACAAAAGGAATGGTAGTTTCCTACTCACAAATTTGGGGTGTATCATTGATACAAATCTTTTTACTTCAAAAATGCATACATATTTTCATATACAAGAGCATGTAACCATGAAAACATATCATATGAAATAAGTATAAATGAAAGGAAACCATGAGAATCAAGACACAGCAGATTGGTAACGGAGTTCACCTAGTGTGGGATACATCTTCGAGCTCTGCTCAAAGTGGGGAGGTCGCTTTCATTAATCTTCAACAAAAATCAAATCACATGCATGTACAAAAATGCACCTTCAAAAATCACCCCCTGGGAATATTTTAGCTTCCTCATTGATTCTGCATGGAATATTCCACTAAAATATTCTTTATCTTGAAATTCATGCCCTACCTGGGCATGGTTCCTCCCCGGCTCCTATTTTCGCATGCTTGTACTTGGACTCGCCTCTCTATTGGTCAAATAGTGAAATGGGTTTATATGTGAAATTTTCGGCAGACATACCAAGGATGGGCCCATTGAGCTCTTGGCTAGCAAAAGTAATAATAAGAAAATGTTTGGGGAGATCCCAGCGTCAAACCATGTAGGACCCCTGAATTGGTGCAAATCGTTTATTGTTTTTGCCAATTTCTTTTAAATGTGGAGTCACTCGTTAGGTTGGTTAGGCAGGTTCAAAGCCTGTCAGCTTTGTTTTATATGGAGTTCACATATATATATATATATATATATATATATATATATATATATATATATTGTGCAGGATATCAGGTCAAATTCATGGGCCCCAAACCCAACATATATATCATATATATATTTACCATGTCGTGGGGTGGCAGGGGTGGTGGCCCGCCACATCCCCCCCCCCCATTTTTATAACAAATTATTTGAATTTTTTCCGCTCGATTTTAAGGGTCATTGGTTTTTTAACTAGGTGATAATTGTGCCCATACCGATGGCCAGATTTCGTGTGTCAACCCTTTTCCAAATTTTTTCCTCATTAGTTACTGCTACTGGGCCTAGCTTGACTAGAAATTTGACCGCGATTATCTGGAGCATATGAACTCAGATTTGAGTGTCATTTATGTCATTGGAATTAGGATGACAATCACTATGATGTAGTCCTGGTTTGGGTGAAATACGAGAACTTTTATTTTTGATATTTTTCTAAGCCACTTCTAAATTATGAGTGTTTATGGAGCTACCTAGATCATTCCTCCCTACTGAGGAGATGTTGGTCCTCCAAAAGCATGAACACATATTGCACACTTCCTGTGTCCTTTTTAAGCCACACTTTCAACATTTTCATTCCATGTAAATATGGTACATTATTTTCAATCACATACAAAACCACACATGACTCAAACAATCCCACACTTGCCAATAGTTTATAACGCACACTCTGTGGTCAATTTCACATCACAATAGAAACTAATACCTTGGATATCAAAAAAATTCCAAAACATCATCATTGCTTTAATAAGTGATGGAAAACACGTCATCACTTGTACATTTATATTGCAACGCATGATTTACGAATTGTGGCCATGACAAGCTACTATATCTAGTAAAACCATCTCTTCCTCAACAAAGTGAATGGGTCATATCCTTATGGCGGATTTTCTTATTCAACATCTTCACTAGCTGATTTCTTCATAGGTGCTTTCTAGGCATGGAGTATATGACATGTGGCTCTCTGATGTCCTTTCTCATTACAATGACCACAATGATTTTTTCTCCTCCAAAATTTCTAGATCATCTTGGAATGCCTACTCCTGGTGCATCTCTGATAAGTGCTCATGGAACTCTCACTATCATTAGAAGGTATTGAAGCACTCCCATCATCTTTCGTTGGCTGGAAATTGGTTGTCTTGGAGCATTCTCCAACCTCTCTTCTGACATACCCAAGTACTGCATAGCAAGGTAGTTCCTCCACTTTGATGGGATTCAAAATTCATTGGCCATTAATTTCAAGGTCCTTTCTTTGATACCCCATATTCTTCAACAATTTTGATCCAATTCATGTAGCATGTTTTTCAAAAATAGCAAAATCACCATCATAAAAAGAACATGAATTGAAGAATCACTTTTTATACCTTATGTTTGTTATGCTACAACTTTTCCAAGGCCTCCTCCTTGACTTGTAACTGATGTTGAAACCTTTTTTTCTCCTTTTGTGCTTCGTGTAGGAGTCTTCTTAGTTCAATATTCTCTGCTTGGATTATTTGGTTGATCTCTTGAAGCTCTTGGAACCATGCATCATTTGGTGCCCTCTTCATCTTTGGTACAACATTTGTTGAAATATTTGTATCACCTTTTGAATCAGAATCCAAGTCAATAAGTCCATATTTTTCAATCCCAAGCATTGCAATATTCATCTCATCACCTGAGTCTGATCCCAGGTCAATTGGTTCAACACCTGCAAATTGTCACCACTATCAAATACTTACCATAAAAATAAAATAAAATAAATATTATTTCTCCACCCAAACATTAACTCATTGTTATATTAATGAGTTAGCTATATCATTGTTTAGTAAATTATAACATAAAACATTTAAATCATTTGTGGGTGGTACATATAAATTCAATTTGTAATTATTTATCGCTGCAACCGCATTGTAATAATCCTAAGGTCCTTCAGACGTGGATATCATTATGAATTGAATCAACTATACAATATATGTTTTGGTTTGGCGATCATTCACACATGCAACTTGTCATTCGGATATTATTTTCAATAAGTAATTTTTTAACAGTGTAATCATTGTTTAATGCAGATCTGGTTGCTTATCCTTACGAATAGCTGGCTGCTGGAAGATACTAATTATTGTTGGTATTTTTGCACATTTTTGATCTAGAGAAACCTATATCTGACAGTTGATAATTCAGCAAGAGGGTTTAGTGTAACCACCTGACCCTATGTGTCACTCTCTCAGCTCATTTTCCCTATGCTCTAATATGTCTCCACTCTACAAATTTTCGTCTTCCAGAGTTTTCTTTCTGGAAGCTAAGGTAACTCTCCTCACTCCATAGAGAGCTTGGTCACAGTCCTAATTGACACAGATTATATCTTTTGCTCTAGAATTTATTATTGTTGTTGCTGCATGGAATCGGTTGGTCACACAACGTTGTTTTAGTTTTCACTTACTTTCCTTTTTCCTTGTCTCGCAGAGTACTCATCGTATTCAGGCATGTAATATTGTGGATTCCCTTGCTATTAAAATTCACTCAGATTATGAAGAGTGTGCTTGATTAGTTTTTTTTTCAAGGGTAGCTTCTCTTAATATCCTTTGCTCTTGATTAATCTCGTTCAAGAAAATATGGCTCAGGGTTTCTCGTCCGCCAACAGCATCGATTTCCCTTTTCATCGAATGGGTTGTATGAAGCAGACTTCTGAGCATGCTAAGACTATGAATCAAGTAAAATCGAAGTCCTTCCTATGAATCTCTGTGTTGCAAAGAGTCCCATTTTTTTAATAATTTCTCTGTTGATAATATTACTCACAAACTCTATTCATTATTATGGTATAATTTTTGGTTGATGTCGGAGTCCTGGAAGAAAAGGGGAGGTCCTCTCAAACTTCACAATGCATTTCCATGGGTGGCCATCACAGGTAAGTTGAACCCATTACCCACATTTGCATTCTTCTAAAATGATTACTGAGGGTTACTGAGGGTAGAACCCTCTACACGAATAGGTTTCAACTCTTAGCCCCTAAATCTCTTGCATGAGTGAGCTTCAGCTTCCTTTTCAAATGTGAAGTGTTTTGGCATAGGTTGTTTTTCTCAGGTTTTATTTTAAAATTAATTTATTCTTTGAAACTGTCCCTCTTAGGATAGGAGGATAATTTGTATATCGTCTTACTGTTTGGCTTTTTTATACATTTCTTTCAAATGATTATTCCTCTGGATGCTGTGCACAAACCCTACATAGTTCGTATGGTTTAAGTCATTTATATATGGATATCGTTGTACTGTTAATGTTTGTTGATATATATATATATATATATATATATATATATATATATTTCTAGCCAAATCCTCAGTATGATGGTTATAAGAGATGTTGCATTTTGGGTTTTACGTTTATAATATAAATATAGTCTTGTGACAGTTATTGAATCTTTGAGTTGATTGTCCGTGCTTCTGGAATAATGTATTTTTCCCAAAGTTGATAATTGTTTAAGCTTCACAACTTCTTCTTTTCTTTGCTAAAATTGGTTCGTTATGTACTTCAGGATTCAATGGTCAAAGGATCCTAATCCTTGCTCTGTTACCATAGGGCTTAGCTTCTAAACCTTTGAGCCTCATTGATTCTTTACATAGAATATTAGGAATATAAAAGTGGTTTACAAGTTACATCATGCGTAACATATTTAGTCTTGTTTTACTCTTGATATTTTTTCCTGTGTAATTTATTGTATTCAATTATTCAATGTATTTTTTCAAATAATATATAGAAAACTTGACAGTTCATGGAAATTTTCTCTGCTAGATTTAGAAATGTTTTATTTGTTGATCTATCCCTACTGTTTGTCCCTTTTATGATTTTTGTCTACACAGAGTTTAGAGTTGTACCAGATTGCAGTGTTTTAAATAGCAAGAATAACTACATTTTCTTTTCTATTTAGCCCTTTCATAACATTTCTTTTTTACTTTATCTAGTTCCAGTTTTTTTTCATCTCTTCAAATTAGTTAGAAACCAGTATTATTTCTAACTAACATAGAAAATATAAAACACCAGTGCAATGAATTTTAAATAAATTTCTTTATCATCACCTAAAACTTAACTAGTAAACTTAAATAGGTATCTATGTATTATCAGTTAACTAATGGAACCACCCAACCATGACAGAGATGATCATGTCCTTTGCTCCCATGCTCTGCACCAAAGTCCAAGGTAGCAGATATTTGTCAAAAGTTAGGCCTCATGACCTCTATCCAGCCAACACTCCTTTTGCGTTACACAACTCCACTGGTATTAAACCAGCTTTGGAAAACTCTTTTCTTTAAAACATTCTGTTGTTAACCCTTTCCTTATTTAATGAAAATAACCCCTTCCCCTTCTCAGGATTTCCTTTTTATCCTCTTGGGGAAGGTAACTGTTAGAAAATTGTCTCTTCCTTTTTACTCTGGAATCTTGGAATTCTTTTACCAATTAGTTAATCAATTACTCAATGTAATTTTTATTCATGAATTAGAATCAAGTTTTACCAACGAATAACCATATTCATTAATCTCTTTTCGCTTAACAAATTCAAATGTAATTATCAAACTCTTTTAGACATGACATTAAAATAAAACCGGGTGTTACACAAATCTTGCAGCTATGATCTTATCATCATCCTCTGATTCAGATTCTTGGTCTTGTTGCACAATTTCAACTGCCTTCTGCTTCTCTTTTTTTTCATTCCTCTTATGCCTCAACTCTAGATGCAATTTCCAACAACTCTCCTCGTCATTCCCTTCTTTGTCACAATGAGTACAAGAGGGATTTTCTTCTCTTCTCTTAGTTTTTTCTGCCCTCTTTGGGCAATTGTTGGGTGCCAATTTTGTACTTATTTCCTACATTTTTCCCCCATTTTACCTCATGACTATAACCATTGGGACTATCTTTGCCTCTTTTCCTACCTTTATATCTTAACTTGTGTTGTTTTAGCTTATTTTAATTACCTTGAAATTTCATCGATTATTATGATGTATCGTGTCTTTTTTATGACTAACTGAGGATGAATGTTTAGAGAAGATATATGGTATTTTTTTGTCTTTTGAGATGTTATTTGTAGCATAAAAGATCTATAGCACGAGGTGTATAGGAGCAGTTAAAGGTGTGTTGTTACTGTGAGCTATTACACCACGGCGTTGTTATACCATGTTGTTACAGACCCGCTGACGAACTGTTGTTATAGTGGTAATGCTAACTGGATATCGTCAAATTCTGATGCTAACCTTTCCTCTAGCTGTTATGCCATAGCTGTGATTTACAATGATAGCTGTAGAAGTTATTGTGTATTATATTTTTGGATAAACAACCTTAGGCAGTTTTGATTGTAATCTATATTTTTCCAATCAGAACTTTTATTAAGAAGTGGTTGTAACCATATGTATTCTATTTTGATCAGCATGAGAATCATAAAATTCTCATGACTGATCCATCCCTCGTTTTTTTGAGATGTAACCACTATATAGTTCTCGACCCTTGAGGTCGAAATGTTAGCGGAGAACAGTACTACTTTGGCTCTATAATTTTGGTCATATTAATACAAGTTATCCTATTTTTGTTGTTACATGCATTATCTGATTTAGTTTCCATTAAGTTCTTTCTCTCCCTGCGCCCTGCTAGGGAGGAAGGGACCTCCTCTTTAGCATGGATTGCAGCGGTTAAGGTAGCCATGTATATATATATATTTATTTACTTTATGTATCAGTGGAAGTGTTTTTGCTGTTGTTTTAGCTGTGAATAGATCTACTTCAATTCCAATATTTTATATGTTGTTACGCATGTGGGATTAGAGATACCAGCTGGGTAATTGTTGTGTGGCACGCTAGGAAAAATTAATTGAGGTGTGATCACAGTCTTGAAGATCATTTTATTTTTTCATGAGAGATTCTTTCCAGCATTTACTTCAACAACAATTTCCTTTATTTGGATTTTCTTCGGGTTTGATGTAACAGCACAGACAATGTGACTGTCATTGAAATAAAAAGACGTCCCTGGATTGATAATTTATGTGTATTGTTTTAGTCATTTAACAGTGATTAATACAGCCCAACATTTTGGCATCATTGTCGGGGATGGCAGTGACGATCCAATAAACCAAAGTTTTTTTTTAGATGATAGAGTGTACTCAGTCTGCAATTGTTGGGCGGTAATACGAGAGGTAAGAACCTGTGTATCTCTCTAACATACTTGGGCGAGCTCACCATTGCTACACTGGGGCACTTAGAGGTGAAATATCTATGTTTTTTTTTAGTGTGTCTCTAGTGAAACAATTGATGGGTGGTAATATGAGAGGTAAGAACCTGCGCATCGCTCTAACGTACCTAAGCGGGCTCAAAAATGTCTCACTAGGACACTTAGAAGTGGGAATTTTTGGGTGTTTTCCTTAGGGTGTCTTTAGCTATACAATTGTTGGGCAGTAATATGAGAGGTAAGAACCTGCGCATTGCTCTAACATACTTGGGCGGGCTCACCATTATAGAAATTGAAGCACTTCTAGGATAAATTGATACACATAGGGTCCATGTGTGCTAGTAGGATGATAGAAAAATCCACAAACACCCCCCACTCTACTAACTACATGAAAGACGGGTTGTAAAAAGGAAAAGAAGAGTGCATACTTGGGAAGAAAGAAATTATTTGGAGATCTAATCTCAAAAGAAGAAAATGAATAGTCTACTTCATACACAGAAAATAGGAAGACAAGACCACAGAAAGTAGCCAAGCCTGAGGCATCGATGCCTTCGATGTCTGGGCCTCACCACCCTTTGAACAACATATCCACTCCTGATATCAAGACTCTAAATCTAAAACATAAGTGGAAAATCATTGATCAGGATCTGAGAATTGAAGGACAAGGGGAGACCAGTGGGGAGCATCAGGGGCCTAAGGAACAACATTCAGTTGATCATCATTTGGACATTGGTAGTGTAGTCAAACAGTTGGTCCTGGAACAACCTGATCCTTTTATTTATCAATCTCCAGCATACTCTGAGGTCAATTCATCCCATCAGGAAGAATTATCCATGGGGGACGTGAATGTCAAGACATATAGCTCTGTTAAATTTGAATTCATGATAGTAGTGACAAGGGATGAGGCTCCTATGAAAAAAATTCCTTTGTCATCCCTACCATCCTTTCAAGGGATGGTTGTTGAAGGTCATGATATCATTTTCTTCGAATTCGATTTGTTGTGTAGAGGTTATGACTACACTTCAGATGCCCAGAAGCTGAAATTATTTCCTGCTACTCTGAAAGTAGCAGCATTAACATGGTTCATGAGACTGGGTGATGGCACGATTCGAACCTGGAATGACATGAGGGAGGCATTTCTCTTTAAGTATCAGGATTACTATCAAACAAGGGATTTTAAGGAATATATCTTCAGAAGTAGGAGGAGAGCTTGGAAGACTATTTGGAGTGATTCCATTAATATCTACAAAGGTCTAAGTTTAGTAACTTATCCCTGGAAATTATGAAACCAATATTATTAAGAGGTATAAGAGATGTTTTCTGGAGCATTTGAATCTGTTAGGAAAAGGAGACATATCGCAAGAACCGCTTGAAGAAATAATGAAGCTTTTCCTACGGAGCTCAAGAGGATCGGTCAAAGGGACAAGTTTAGTTCAGGACCCTTTAGTCCGGATATAGAAGTCCATAAGTGGAGGAGTAACCAGAGAGGAGATCGGAAATATATTTGAGGATTTTAAAACTGACCTCCTTAGCACTCTCTCTGCCCAGATCACTACGGTACAAGTTAAGAAAGTACCATTAGAAGCAGAAGAAGCCTTAGCAATATTCTGTCCCTAATGCAAAAAGAAACATTTGGAAAGATAATGTGGACTGAGTAGCGTCAGTCTATGCAACATTTGTGAATTGGCACATTCTGCAAATCAATGTCCTGAATTTCCTAGACTGAAGGTTGTACTTCAAGAATCAAGCGAGGATGTCCAATCTTCCTATTTCATCGAATCAAAGAGGCCATGGGAGCCATGACCTACAGGTATGCCTCCAGATTTTTCCTCTTTTTATCCTTGGAATAATGTTTATAATAGTCAACAATATCCATGGCAGTATCCTACTCCTTCCTCAAAACAATTTCCTTCACCATGGAACTAGTGGCCTTCCCCTCCACCAATGCAATATCCTCCATCGTAACCTCATCCTTGGAGCCAGAATTGGAGAGGTAACGACCAAGGTATAATACCCCCTACATTACCAATGCAGCAGTAGCTACAACTACCTTCTATTCAAAATACTACACCTTTTTTCTGACCCCAGTTAGTTCTGCAACCTAACCCCAATCTGAATAATAAGGCAGCCTAGAGCATAGACACTCCGATTACCTTATAGACTTATCTTATTACTCCTATTGGACTCAACGAGGTTCAGCTTTGATTGGGAAAATAAATCAGACCTAAACATACTCCCATTATTACCAAAGAAGAATGTGAGTCACCTAGAAAGGATAAGGGTGATTCAGAGACAGTTGTTACACATATAATAGCTGATACAACAGCTGATGTTACACCTATAGAAGGCAGCTCGGTAGGGTCTGTTGTTTCTACATCATCCAACCCAAGCAAGGCTAATGCATCTGTGACATCTAAATTAGCTGTTAAGATTCAGGATCCTCCATACCCTCAACGATTAACTGAAATTAGGCCAGCCTCACAATCTAAATCTGAATTCCTCAAGGAATTTCAAAATTTGTATGTGTAGATTCCGTTGTTATAGGCTCTTAAGTAAGTACCTATCTATGCTAAAACAGTGAGGGGCATATGTGTCAAAAGGCCTAGAAGAAAACCAAAAGGCCCTGCTACTATCCATGTTATGGGGAAAATGTCCGATCTAATTATTGATCAGCTTTTGTTGACTAAATATAATGACATAGGGAATCCTACAGTGACTGTCCATATTGATGACCAACACATAAACAACACTTTGATTGATCTGGGGAAGCCATTAATGTCATGACCAAACACCTCTTTATCTCCCTAGGACTTCATGGACTTAGACCTACACCCACAGTGCTTGAATTAGCAGATAGGTCCCATGTCAAGCTCGAGGGAATGATAGAAGAAGTGGTTATCACTGTGGCTTCTTGGAATTATTCGGATGATTTTCTCATTTTACAAACCAAATCCAATATGGGGGGTCATCCTTTAATCTTGAGAAGATTGTGGATAGCCACTATAGACGCATATATCGGGTGTAGGTCCAGATCTATGGTGATCTCATATGAGCATTCCACTAAGAACTTGAACCTTTACCCCCTAGAAAAACCTCATATGTATTTGAGTAGTCCCTGGTGGGATGATTTTGAACCTAAATCTGATCTTTCCCTACCTCTCCTCACACTTGGAAAATCACAATAATTTAAGGATAAAACAGAGGATGATATCGTTAATGGTTTTAATAGAAATTCACTCTTTGTTTCCTCCATTAGATATCTAGGCAAAGAAGATGAGGTAGATGATGTAATAATTCAAAATTTGAAAACTACTCCACATACTACCAGTAGTCCCGTTGAAATTGAACCTGGGAAATGTTTAAACATTAATCCTAACCTAACTACTGAAAAAAAAATTTGTTGATACAACTGTTATAGAAATATAAAAAGGAATTTGCATGGGACTATACTAATATGAAAGGAATCCACCCTGGCCTATGCACTTACCACATTTATCTTAAAGAGGACTGTAAACCAGTTAGACAACAACAGCGTTGAATGAACCCTTCACTTAAGGAGATAGTGAAATAAGAACTACAGAAACTCCTTAATGCTAATTTCATCTACCCCATTTCTAACATCTAGTGGGTGTCCCTACTTGTCATAGTTACGAAAAATAATGGTAAGTGGAGAGTCTATGTAGACTATAGAGAGGTTAACAAGGCCACTCAAAAGGACCATTTCCCTTTACCATTCATTAATCAGGTCCTGGATACTCTCTCTGGGGAAAAAAAATTTCATTCTTGGATGGGTTCAGTGGCTATAATCAAATACAGATTTCCCTAGAAGACCAAGATAAGACAACCTTCACTTTCCCTTGGGGTACTTTTACATACAGAGTCCTTCCTTTTGGCCTCTGTAATGCGCCATCAACTTTTCAGAGGGAAATATTGGGTATTTTTTCTGATCTCCTGAATGACTATCTTGAAATATTTATGGGTGATTTTACACCCTACGGGGATGCCTTTGAGACAACATTAGTTAATTTGGAGAAGGTGCTAAAATTTTGTGAACAAAAAAATGTTGCTCTAAGCACAGAGAAATGCCACATGATGATGACCAAGGGAATTGTGCTGGGACATTTCATTTTGGCATATGGAATCAAGTTAGATCCTACAAAAATTGAGGTAATCTTGAAAATCCCAACTCCTAAGACTCCAAAAGAGGTACATAGTTTTTTGGGACATGCGGGGTACTACAGGAGATTTATAGAAAAATTTTCAAAGATTGCATCCCCTCTGTTTTCTTTTCTCATGAAAGATGTGGAATTTGTGTGGACAGAAAAGTGTGAGAAATCTTTTTTGAAGTTAAAGAACTATGTAACAGTGGCACTTGTTTTACAAGGACCAAACTGGAGATTTCCATTCCATATCGCTACATATGCATATGACATAGTTGTGGGTGTTGTTTTGGGGCAGCTGGAGGAAAACAAACCTTATGTCGTTATTACATCAGCAATAATTTAACTCCAGCAGAAATCAACTACACAGTGACTGAGAAGGAATTCCTAGCAATAGTGCACGCTATCAACAAATTTCGGCACTACATCACCGGGCATCAAGTATTTGTTCACACTGACCATGCTGCAATTCAATTTTTAATGAACAAACCTATTACTAATGGTAGAGTTACACAATGGCTATTGTTGTTACAAGAATTTGATATCACTATTTTAGATAAAACCATAAAGGATAATGTAGTTTCCATTTTTCTTTCTAGATTAACTATAAGCGATGACTGCACTCCCACTGAGGATTATTTCCAGATAAATATATTTTTTCCATATCTACTCACTCACTGTGGTATGCAGATATAGCCAATTATCTTGTTGCAGGAAAATTTCCACACCATTTATCTTCCAAAGAAAAGAATAAGATTATAAAATAGAGTGCTACCTACTCCTGGATAAGGGGCAATATCTATCACATCGGGCCAGACTTTCAAATTAGGTGATGTGTTAGAGAAGATGAGGTATTTGAGATCTTGAAAGCTTGTCATGAGGAACCCTGTGGAGGGAACTTCGCTGACAAAAGGACTGGATATAAATTACTCTCACCAGGGTACTACTGGCTAACTATATTATAGGATGCCAAGAAGTTTGTGAAGGGATGTGATAGATGCCAGAGGATGGGCCAACCTCTGAAATCAGATGAGATGTCGCTACAACCTCAGATAGTGATAGAACCATTTGAGAAATGGGCCCTGGACTTTGTAGGGCCAATCAATCCTTCATCACAAAAAAAATCATATATATTGGTCTACACTGACTATGTCACAAAGTGGGTCAAAGCAAAGGCACTAACTAGAGCTACAAAGCAGGCTGTTTCAGACTTCTTGTTCGAAGATATCTTTGTTCGCTTCGGGATACCCAGAGAGATAATTATAGATGGAGGGCCTCAGTTCACATCTCATTTGATCAAGAAGCAAGTTGAGAAGTATGGAATTCATCACAGGATCACCTCACCTTATCATCCACAAGAAAATGGTCAAGTAGAAAGCACCAATAAAGTCATTGAGGGAATCTTAACAAAGAAAGTAGCCAGCCACCGAAGAAATTGAGCCGAGAAACTTCTAGAGGTGATATGGGCTTACATAACAACATGGAGGTGTTAGGGTCCTGTGCTTTAGCTGATTGGAAAGCCAAATGACAGTGTAACATCAAACCAGTCTTTGGAGCCCAAGGACCTAGCCTTCCTGGACTCAGAGAGGGCTCTCTCTATTTGTGTAAGGGATATCTGTGTGTTTGCTTATTGTGCTCTTGATTTTAGGCTAGTTATGAAGTAGGTTTTTGGTTTTGGTTTTTAGGTTGTGAGGGATGAACTGATCAAAGACATAAGATAGGTAAAAAGATGTCAGATCAACTGGGCTATGGGGTCGAAAAGGTCAAGAAATATTTTAGGTGGTGATACAAGGTTGTTGAAGGGCCGATTTGAGCCAGGTAAAATGGATCTTTGGGTAAAATGGAGTGAGATGGACATTAAACTTGTGAAGAAAAAAGGATTTCAAACATAAACAGTTAAATAGCTAACATAAACATGGTAGGGCTAACCATTAATCATGAGAAATGTAACTATAAACTGATTAATGCACAGAAATAAACATTCAAGCCATGCATAGAGATATATGACACTCTAACTTTAGGAAATGGCTATCATAATTTGGGGAAATACATTTAATATAAACAAACAACTCAAATCACTATGAAGGAATGCCTAAACATAGTATTTCAAGCTATTGGGCACTTTGAAGACAAGATTGCATAGTTTTAGGCAAAGGGCAAGATCAGTACAAGACCTCCTTGGTTCAACAAATGACAATCTAATCAATCAAATAGATGTTTCATAGGTGGAGATATGGCTAGCCATGAGTAATCAGGGCATACCGTAAATCATAGTTAGCATGCATAAAACCATAAATGAAACAAGCAAACAATATTCTTTAGTTATTAAAGAGTAATCAAGGATTCTTTAATATGACTAAGAATGAAGAAAACATAGAAGCTATAAAGAAACAGGAAATTTGAGATGCCTGCAAGGGAATTTCTCAAATCTATCCTCTATTGTCTTATAGCAAGCAATAACATGTAATTATGAATGAAAAATAAGAAACAAAACAAAGAAAGAGACACTATACCATTCTACCAAGTCATGGAATCCAACAACAGACCTCCTTCATCATCCAAAAAAATCCTAGAAACTATCCAAAAGCATGATACAAGTGTTTCTTCCAAGCTTGTATAACCATGTATTGCTTCTATTCATCAAGTTCAGCCTCATTTACAATGAAAGCCTTTGGAATATATAGGCCAAAGTGAGGAAAACCTCTTAGTTCAACTTGCAATCTTATTGGCCTATCCAAAATATCTAATTTTGTCCTTGAGGCTTTGCAAATCCCAAGGCACAAAATATCTAATAAAATATCTCAAAAATGCTAAAAAAGGGAAATATATTGACTTTTCATAACTAATCATGTACAAAAATAGCTAAACGCACATGAGGAAAAGTCACTTTTGAAAGGTTCAATTTTTACAAAAATACTCAAGAAATATATCAACAGAAAGTCTTGTGACTTGCCAGAAACTTTTGGAGGCCTTACCGATGTTGAAACGAGGCCCGTGATGGCTCGTTGGAAATATATGAGTGTCTATTTTCTGAAAATTCTTATTTTGATCCAAACTGACCACTAGAAGTCCTCCAAACACTGACCGGTGTGTAAAAACCCAAAAAATAGGCCTTGCTGATAAACAGGGCAGAGTGTGGAAAAATCGAGTGTTTTTCGCCATTTTGGGGGAGAAAATGATCTTCAATTGATCTAAAAATTGATGAGTATATGCCCTTGAAATTATGGCATCAAATGATACCATTTTCATCCTTTGAGGATGCCCTAAACTAAAATGGCGATGCCCATGAGTTTTAGCCAAAAACCCAAAAATGACAAAAAAGCAAAATTTGTCGAATTTCGCCCAATTTTGGCGAGCATGACCCTCAAGGGTTTTCAGAAACATGCTATGAAGCTGAGGAAAAATTTGGAGCTTTGAGATGTCTTTCCTCAATTTTTGTGCCGGGCGCTTCCTTTTAGCCTGCTTGAGTTTTTCCTGAGTGGCCTTCAATTTCCGTCGGGCAAACTAATTGAGTTTCTTATAATTCCCGGTCATCCTCCGTTGAAAGTCCAAGTCTCTATTTTCCTTCTCCAACTTCTTCTCCAAGTGATCATTAACCCTCTCAAGCCATGCTTCTCAATTGTTCTCTATCTCTTGTGCGAACAATGTAGTGAGAGGGGTAGATTGGAGAAGGGAAGCTTCTTCTTCCTTTTGTTTCTCAAGGGCTCTTTTGAGCCCCATGGTTCTTGGCCTCTTTCTCCTGGGCTGATCTTCATCTTCTCTCTCATCGAACTCACCCATGAGTTCTTCTAATATCACTTGTGCTTTGGAGGCCTCTTTTTTGTATTTGATGGCTCGTGTCTCATATACTTCCATATGGACACTCATCTGTTTGTTTTGAATTTGCAAAAAGTGATTGAAGTTTCTAGCCTTCTCAAGATCAGTCCTCAAAGCATCAATTTGGTTTTCTCTATTGATTAAGATATTTTTAAGGATTCGGGCTTCATTGTCTCTATCATCACTTTGAATTTGAATTATGTCAAAGTCCCTCTCCTTTTCATGGTTGCTTTCTTCTTTCTCCTTTCCTTTCCTTTGGGTGGCTCTTTTAGTCTTCCTCCTCTTGGGAAATTCAACAATGGGCTTCTTGGGAAATTTCCCCTTGCTTCTGAGGGCCCTAGTCAAATTTTGAGTTACAAATTTAGGCACCCTTTTCCTTGATGTCCAGGGCTTGGCCACTTTTGGAGAAGAGAGCATGGCCCCTTGCCTAGGAGAGGCAACTAGCACATGCTCTATTGGCTCTTTTCCCTTGTTACTTTTCTCATCATTCTTACCACTGTCTTGGATTTCTTCATGGATGCCTTGAATTTCCTTTTGCATTTCTTTTTGAGGGTTTTCCTCCTCACTGTGTTGCAACTCTTCATCATGTTGCTATTTTTTCCATGGGGCTGTTGTTCATCATCATGTGGTTGCCTCTCCTCACTGTGTTGCACCTGTTCATCATGCTGCCCTTCTTCTTCATGAGGCTACTCACCCTCACTGTACTGCACTTGTTCATCATCATGCTGCTCACCATCATGCTACTCATCATCATCTTCCTCTTCATCATGCCCTTCTTCATCACGAGGTTGCTCACCCTCAATATGCTGCACGTGTTCATCATCATGCTGCTCATCATTATCTTCCTCTTCATCATGCCCTTCTTCCCCTTGCCCTTCTTCATCATGCTGCTCTACCTCACAGTGTTCTTCTTCCCCTTTTTGCCCTGTTTCATCATGATGTTTCTCATCATCATCTTCCTCCTCTTGCTCATGCTCTTCTTGTTCAATTGGGACTTTGAGCTTCTTAGGAATGGGCTTGCTTGAAGATGGCGAAGGATGGTGAGTGGAAGGTGAAGGAGATGTATGAAATGAAGGGATAGTGGCAAAGTCTGGATGTGTAATTAAAGTATTCCAAGAGATTTTTTTCTTCTCAAGCTAATGAAGAATGATAACCTTGATGAGGGAGTGATGGAAGAGGCAGGATGTTTACTGAGAAGGAGGTTTTTTTTGAACAGTGGAGGCCATTTTCTCAATACTTTTATGTAGGAGGAAGGGGAGATTTAACAATTTGGCTCTTGTGAAATGCATGAGCAACCGGACATGATAGGCATAGACTCAGGAGAATCTTCCCTTGCAAGTGAAGTATTTCATGATTATCTTCATGAGGGGGGCATAACTAGTCAATAGATATGAGAAGGGAAAAATGGATGGACATGAATCTCTATACTCAGGCTTCAGAAAAGGATTGTATTGTTCTGAGTCCAGGTGGCTTTGTTTAAACCACTTCTCTTCGACATAAGGGATTTTGGTGGCCTTGGAAATGGACCTTGGAGAGAACTTGAAATCCAAGCCTGCCAGCTGAAAGTGCTTCTCTTGAAACCTCAAAGCACAAAGATGAGTTAAAGGGGAATAGCTTTTCACCTCCTGTACTCTTTGACAAAAATCTAGACACCCAACCTCATGGAAATTAAACAGGATTGATGGATGAATATTTACCTCTTCAGTGGAAACAGGCTCAAACCTCCTGTGAAGGCCACTCCTACTGTCTTGCCTGGGAGACATTTTGTTTTGAATGTTCTTTGCAACACCAAGCTATCTCGAATGGCTTTTGGAATGTTTCTCAAGCACACACCCTATTCTCCTTGTCAATCATTGTTTGTCCTCTTTGATGCCAATCAAAAAATATTTATCAAAATAAAAAGCACACAATCAATTTATTACTGTGTTTGGGCAAGGTATTGAAAAGAGGTATCTTTGTTTCCTTGTTAGAACAAGGATCCTTTGTGTTTTGATAGAAACAAAACAACCTTGTATTTAGACAAAAACAAAATCACCTTTCCCCAAACAACACTCTTCTGTTGTTCACTGTTTCTTTACAAGGTAAGACAAAACAACTCTCAACTGATTTGAAAGCCTTCATATCATATTTTGTTTTATGGAACAATGGAAATTTGCAGTAGGTTTGATTTTTACCACACAGAGAGGTCACTTTTGAAGTGACAAAGCATTCACATCATGATCACTGTTTTCACTTTAAAAAAACTGTGTTCACCTTAGGATCATTGTTTCCCTTTACAAACATTGTTTTCACCTTAGATTTGCAAAGAGAGGTTAATTTTGTTTTTACCACTACTCGGACACCTTCAAAAATTATAGGCTCTCTGCTCAACACAGGAAGAATAACATCTTTCTAGACTAACTTTGGGACCTTCAAACACAACTTTTTCTTCTTTGAACTATGGTAGATGCACAGAGTTGCTGTCTCATATCATAAAAAAAGAAATTCTATTCATATACCCAACCTTCATCTTTTAGAACCATACTCCTTCACTATCACTGTTTTTGAAAAACAATAAGGGCTCCTTAAGATTGTTTCAACACTTTCCCCTATCACTTGAAATGGTCTGTGTCATTTACAGCCCTAAACAACTTTGTTTTTTATCAAAAACCCTTCCCTTCTAATCATTATCTATTTCATAGTTTTCATATGATGAAGTGGTTTTAGGCACTATTTCCTTCTCATGGAAAAACACAGCAAACACCTTTCACGCCTTGAAATTTTCCAAGAGGAGAAGTGGAAAATACCTTGGAAATCCTTCACGAGCCTTGTTTGATTGATTGGGAAGCTTCAAAGATGTTTTTCGAGTGCCTTTTTATTGAGCGGCAGGTTCAGATGGAAGAGCGCTGCGCCGTGTGAGTTTTCGGTCGGCCTTCGGGCAGTGGTGACCAGCGCTACAGGCGTGCCGCGCGCCACTACAGACGCACCGCGCTACCATTGTAAGCCTTTGTATTTCTTCATCTGAACGCGCCACGCACTTTTCCAAGCACGCCGCGCAGGCTTTAAGCCTCAAGAATTCTGAAATTTTCTTGAAATTCCTCGCTTCGGTCCAGTGAGCAGCTATGAGAGCGATTGTGAACACTCGTTTATGTTTTTGAAACTTGCAATGGGCTTTGAAACGGTCTATAAATCCCTTTAAAGTCAAGAAACCTTTTGAACTTGATTTGTGAGGGTTTGAACGCCTCTTTGAAAAATGCCTTTGTTATAACGAAACTCAAATGACCTTTAAAACGCCAAAGGGGCCCATATCCAACTAATGTTGATAATAAAGTGCTGTGGGGGCTGCTTGAAAGTTTTCATAGATATGACTTTCCCCTAAGTGAAAGAAAATCATCTCAAGGCTAAACTCTTTTTCACTGTTTGCCTATTAAGGGAGGAAACTTGTTTCCTTTGTTCATATCTGTTTTTAAGAGGAAAACCCTGCTCAAAACCATATACTGACTGTAGATGCACCCTTTGAATGACATTTCTTTTTTACTGTGGGAACCTTAGTTGCATTCACCTAGGTTTGAAAAACATATGTTTATCAAAAAGAAGATCCTTTAAAGGCTTCTCCTGCAATTATATAAACAGCTAGGTATCTTCATATGTTTCATAAAAAGTCTTTTGTTTGTGATAGTATCATGCTTCATTTCTTTGAATGTTGTCCTTGAAATTAAAACACTTGTCATATTCCTTTCTTCACATTGATGAAAATGTCCAGGCTTTGTTCACCTTAGCTTCAAATTACCTTTGAAGGAGATCTCTAATAGAAGGAAAAACAAACCTCTTGGATTATCATGGTACCACTACTTTCCCTTTGTTTTTAACACCATTTTTCTATCCATAAGCCTTAAGTTGCTTTCCCACTACACTTAAAACCCTACCTCTGTTCCTGGCCCTCTTCTCATTAGATGAGGGAGGCCTTTATCACATTTCGAAACCCTCTTCTTGTAAAATGAAGGAGGTTTTAAACCAATGACCTGACCATCTTCTCATTTATGGAGGAGGTTTTCTTAGTGATTCCACCCTCTTCTCATGTATGGAGGAGGTTTTCTTAGTGATGCCATTTCATTTGCTTTCAAACAATGTTATCTTTCCTTTCACTACCTATTCATGCTTAAGCAGATAAAAGTGACAAATTGACAATATGCCATGAAGGGAATTTCTCTGAGACATATAATCCTGCTGTTAAATACCTTTATCCATCTTTAGACAATCAGAGGTAGCCTGGCCAGTATCTGCAGAGTATTTCTTGTTATTCATAAGTTACTAACCTTTGACTATGTTTGCAGGAGCTTATTGAAATAACTCTCTATCCTGTAGCTGAATCTCGGGCTCAAAACCACATGAGAAGCAACTGTCTTCTCATGTTGAGTTTAATAATTTCTTCTGGAACATTGGTACACTTCTGCTCTTGAAAGAGACAAGTCTACCTAACATCAATTTAACATGTGGCATATGTATTGCTGAGACATCAAGGCTTGTTAGTGGTGCGACCTAAGGGTGTAATCAAGCTTTATTTGTATAATGGGAAGGTCATCTAGGATTGGTTGATATTAGATATAGGTTCTTTTGGCTTTAGGATAATTTGCCAAGGGAGGATCGCCTAAAGCGCCACTACCTAACTTAGGGAGACTTTTTGGACAGATTTGGATTATTCTCTTTGGAGCTGATGGAAAAGTTTGTACGGCTGAGGCTAGATAGGACTTGACAATGAGGCTTATCTCGTCATGGGCTGATTGAAAAGGTTAGGAGGGCAAAAATGTTTATGGGTGTTTTCTAGCTGAAAATTTTGACATATTAGAGATCAGCTGCTAGAAAACTTGGCTTTAACAACTAGTCATCATCAACAGGTGAAAAATACTGATGACTAACAGGAGGAATACTATATGCTTCTCACCATATGAATTGGTGTATGGTAAGAATCCCTTATTCCCCATAGAGTTCGAGATAAAGACATTAAGAACAACATTGCAAGTCAATCTAGACTTAACAACAACACATAAACAAATATTAAACCAGCTCAATGAGTTGGAAGAGAAATGGTTGGCTACCATTCAGTAGACAGAGATCATTCAACAGTAGAGAGCTAGATGGCATGATGGGTTTATTAAGAATAAGAAGTTCTAGAAAGGAGATTGGGATTTCTTGTATGATTCAAGGTTCAAAGATTTCAAAGGCAAGCTCTGCACTAGATGGCTAGGTCCTTGCTAAGTAGACATGATATTTGACAATGGGACTCTACAATTGGTCACCATCGACAGTCCTACAATTGGTTAATGGGCACCGTCTGACGTTATATCATCAACCTAATTCGAAGGAGTCATTTGTTAACATTTTCGTGGACTCTAATCTTCATGTTACAACAGTGAGGGAACACTCCCTTGCGCAGCCTAAAATTTGAAATTCCAATAAGTGTAGTAGCTGAAAACCACCTTTGTGGTAGCTGTTACACCTGTTTAAAAAATAAAAATAATAAAAAATTAAAAAAAAACATAAAATAACAAAAAAAAAAATGACAATAAAAGCTAATTGTGAAAACGTATTTCCGAGGCACAGTCAGACAATTTGTAACAATTGAAAACCACTCCTGTGGCGACTATTACACCCATTTTTTTATTTTTATTTTCTTCCTTCCTAAAACATCATCCTTCCTTTCTGATACATTTTACAAGATGATGTTATTCATTTGTTTTTATTTCTATACCTATTGCTCCTAATCATCATGTTTTTTGAAGAATAATCTGAAGACTGTCTTGGATGTTACACATGTAACAACCGATAGTCATGAACACTGTTTCTCATTCTCGTCGCATGCATCAATAATTGTGTCAGCCAAGCGTGACCGCCACGATCACTGCAAGCAGTACGCCACCAATTCAAAATCCTCCTCCACGTCGCTTCAGGTATGTCATTCAAAAGGTAACGTCATCATTTATAATTTGGTGATTAATTGCAAAGTAATGATATTCCTATGGCAGCCGTGCGCAACCGTCACCATTAAATCAGGGGGGAGATATATTTTAATCATTGAAAAATCCATATTCATAAACCGTTATCAACCCCGCATGCATCCAATTAATAGCACAATCACCAATAATGAATAAATTCAGCCAGAAAAAGTGTGTGTACTTAGAACCCATTACTTTCCATAACGGGACATTTATGAAGAGTTTTATGAGGTACGATTTGATAATCTGTAAATTATGTCACCTCCCATCGCCCTCCTCGGCTGAAGCCTTGTATCCTCATCTCAAACTCATAATCTGAGATAAGCAGAGTAAGGATCTCAGAGGAAATAAGTAGTGCAGTGACATTACAATGGGTTGAGTAGTAAGGTGTGAATTGAGAAACAACAGCAAGATGGGTGGAACAATAGTTAGACACAATTTGGATTCCATGAACGCCTTGTAAAACTGTCTGGAGGCCTACCAAGTATTCAGAGACGCTGGATGGATTGAGTATTTCTAGAAATTGGAAGGCTTGGATGAGGTGGTTGCAATTGAATTCTCTCAGAATTTAAATAACCACTAGACCTGAGTCAGGGGCCTGCAAATTGAGGTGACAAAAGAAGTAATTTCTTGAGTAACCTCATTTCCAGTAGAGGGATGGAGGTGGTTTAACAGAAAAAAAAATGACCCCTCTTTGAAGGAAGACTTCCTAGAAGGAGAAGAAAAATTGGAGAATAAATGGAGAGGAATTGACAGGTTATCTCTCCCTCAACCATGGGAAGTTTTTGCCCTAGGTTTAATAAAATACATTACTTGTGAGGGAAGATCCACCATTTTTTTTAATTATCACTTCCCTCTACTCAATCATCTTCGGCACCAACACAAGATTAACCTTCCATTCTACTTATTATGGAACATTAAGAATATGGTAGTGGTAGTGAAGCCAACAACACATCTGGAAGCATGTGTGACCAATAATGGACTCATAAAATTGATCGTGCTGGATAGCCTAAGCCAGCAAGGAAGGAGCTGGGAAGAATTCAAGTGAAAGAGGCCTAGGACAAACCAAGGGAAATAGGTCGTGACTTTGGAAGGAAGTCAGGCAGAAGCTGAGACCCAGACTTGGCCTGCCAAGGTCAGAATTGGGAAATAACCCATTGAAAAACCAATTGGGGATAGACGACCAAAAAGGAGGGTGAAATTTAACTTTCCCATAGAACCTGCACCCATAACTGGAAAGCAGGAAGAAGTAGAAGTATCAGAAGAAGAAAGAGAGCCCTCCTCATCAGGTAAGGATGAAACACATTTCCTGCTTTTAGAACTTGAAAATCTAAGAAAGGAAAATGAACAGTTGAACAAATATTATCTGAGGGGAAGGAAATATTGGTACCTGTATGCATGAAATGTCTTCAAGAACTAATAGTAGTAGGGTATAAGGTCTATGGGGAAAACACCAGACCAATGGAAAAAAATTCAGAACTTCAGGAGGTCGTTACACAAGAACCTACAAAGGATATTGTTGTTACACAAGAACTAGCAGTTAAAGCAGAGCCTCCTATAGTAATTGACCTAGAGGCCGATACATAAGAACCTGTGGAGGCCATTGTTGTTAGAAAAGAAACAACAATGGACACAGAGGCTACTCTAGGCAGAAATGAAGGGGTTGATACACAATAACCCACTGATGAAGCTGTTGTTACACAAGAACTAGCAAAAGAGGTCACTAGAAAATTTGGCAGAAATTCCGATGGCCAATTCGTCGCTATTCCAACACATAGTCGTCGCAAGAGCGACAGTTCGAGGGCGGGAAAAACGTGGTTTACCATGCCGTCGCAGTTCCGATGCAATTAAAAAGTGTTGCACTATCGACACTTTTTCCATCGCTTCCAAACAAGCGTCACTCTTCTGATGT
Organism: Pinus albicaulis; assembly: GCA_034641835.2. Classification (NCBI taxonomy): domain Eukaryota; kingdom Viridiplantae; phylum Streptophyta; class Pinopsida; order Pinales; family Pinaceae; genus Pinus; species Pinus albicaulis. The sequence continues at coordinate 1,380,913,385 of CM076584.1, forward strand.
TTCCCAATCCATCACACTTCCAACCTTTGTAAACTATCGCACTTCCGACGAAATGTGGTCCGACGTTTTGAACATCGCTCTTCCGACGTTTGTAAACGGTCACAATTACGACGAAATGTGCTCTGACATTTTGAATGTCGCTCTTCCGACATTTGTAAACTGTTGCAATTTCGACGCAATGTGGTTCGACGTTTTGGACGTCGCTCTTCCGATGGCTGTAAACTGTCACAATTCCGACGAAATGTGGTTCGACGTTTTGGACGTCGCTCTTCTGACGTTTGTAAACGGTCGCAATTCCGACGAAATGTGGTCCGACGTTTTGAACGTCACTCGTCCGACGTTTTTATATTGTTGCTCTTTCGATGTTTCTAATCTGTCGCAATTCCGATGCTTAAAAGGCGTCGGTATAGTGACGGCAGGTTCAATTTTAAAAAAAAAATGAAAATTTAAAAGAGGAAAAATGTTGTTTTGAATATATTATATGAAGTAAAAAAGTCCATGAAGTCATTACATTTTCACATCTGAGGATTGGAACCCAAATATCCATCCAGAAAAGTGGAAGTCCCACCCCAGAAAATGATAGAAAAATACCCCATGTCACATACAGGGACATGATATAAAACCTAGTAATGGTCCACATGGAGATTATCGACAATCTGAGAAAGCATCCAAATATGCCCGAGGCATCTATAAGAAAGTGAAATAGTAGTATCTAGAATAGTAAACCAACAGATAGGGTACTGACGTCCATTGCTCCAAATACAAATTAAAGTACCCAAAATCCTTCAACAGAGAAAAAATCTAATCATGTGAGGAGTGTGATATGTCCAAAATATAAAAATACCATCAGATCATATCAATAAACCAGCAACATAGACCAGCATAGCTAGTTTTGAAGGCAGAGTGATAAACATTAATCATTTTTTTTTCACAAGAGAAAAAACGTTGTTTTGAATATATTATATGAAGTAAAACAGTCCATGAAGTCATTACATTTTCACATTTGAATATTGGAACCCAAATATCCATCCAGAAAAGTGGAAGTCCCACCCTAGACAGTGATAGAAAAATACCCCATCTCACATACAGGGACTTGATATAAAACCCAGTAACGGTCCACATGGAGATTATCGACAAATCTGAGAAAGCATCCAAATATGCCCGAGGCATCTATAAGAAAGTGAAATAGAGTATGTAGAATAGTAAAACAACAGATAGAGTACCAACATCCATTGTTCCAAATACAAATTAAAGTACCCAAAATCCTTGAATAGAGAAAAACGCTAATCATGTGAGGAGTGTGATATGTCCAAAATATAAAAAGACCATCAGACCATATCAATAAACCAGCAACATAGACCAGCATCGCTAGGTTTGAAGGCAGAGTGATAAACATTAATCATTTTTTTTTTCACAAGAGAAAAAACATTGTTTTGAATATATTATATGAAGTAAAACAGCCCATGAAGTCATTACATTTTCACATCTGAAGATTGGAACCCAAATATCCATCCAGAAAAGTGGAAGTCCCACCCCAGACAGTGATAGAAAAATATCCCATGTCACATACAGGGACTTGATATAAAACCCAGTAACGGTCCACATGGAGATTATCGACAATCTGAGAAAGCATCCAAATATGCCCGAGGCATCTATAAGAAAGTGAAATAGCAGTATGTAGAATAGTAAAGCAACAGATAGAGTACCGATGTCCATTGTTCCAAATACAAATCAAAGTACCCAAAATCCTTGAACAGAGAAAAACGCTAATCATGTGAGGAGTGTGATATGTCCAAAATATAAAAAGACCATCAGACCATATCAATAAACCAGCAACATAGACCAGCATCGCTAGTTTTGAAGGCAGAGTGATAAACATTAATCATTTTTTTTTCACAAGAGAAAAAACGTTGTTTTGAATACATTATATGAAATAAAACAGTCCATGAAGTCATTACATTTTCACATCTGAATATTGGAACCCAAATATCCATCCAGAAAAGTGGAAATCCCACCCCAGACAATGATATAAAAATACCCCATGTCACATACAGGGACATTATATAAAACCCAGTAATGGTCCACATGGAGATTATCGAAAAATCTGAGAAAGCATCCAAATATGCCCAAGGAATCTATAAGAAAGTGAAATAGCAGTATGTAGAATAGTAAAGCAATAGATAGAGTACCGACGTCCATTGTTCCAAATACAAAATAAAGTACCCAAAATCCTTGAACAGAGAAAAACGCTAATCATGTGAGGAGTGTGATAACCATCTGCAAAAATCCAGGCTCGCTTGTAAGATCAAGCTCGCTTGATTCCAAAATTGGTAACCATCTGTTGCATCCGAGATGTAAGGTTCAAGCTCACTTGTTTCGATTAGTAGCCTGCTACAGCATCCACCCTGTTCATAGAAAAAAGGTTCCTATAAATATACAGAGAAAGAGTATAATACGTAGACCATATAAACATGGCTCTGTATTTCAAAAAACAGGTTTAAAATAGAAATAGGGCAACATTTTCTTTTCTAAGTAAAGTTAATCTATTAACAGTGGGAATAAAATTACACCGAAGTCAAAATCATTGCCCAGACTCATGGCAAATTTGTCATCAAAAAATCAAAAAATTAAGAAGACTACCCTCATACGGGGAAACCAGTCTTGAACGTTTAATTTACAGAATTCAAAAATATTACAAAGGTCCAGCATAGTAAAATAATCTAAAAGCAGCCCAATTAAGTGGGCCGCGAAGCCAGAAAAACAAATTAACCAAACTACTCCTCCGGCTCCTCGACGATTCGGCACCATCCTTTGGAAGGTCCAGGATCGCTAGGTGCTACATCCACATTCTTGCCACAGCTCCCCTCCTGAAGGCCCAAATGCTGGCCAGCTTTTTCTGAGCTTAGACCCGCCGGACGGGTGCATTCTTCCTCTGTTTGGGCCTCCTGGCAGAAAGCCATAGTGACTGAAGCTGTAATTCGTGGGCAGTTGAGAGAGCAATTAAAGGAAAATTGCGCAGTGCGCGTCGTGGGAGAAGGTGAACTAGTGGTAGGGAAACGAGGAGTAGGGGAATCCATACGGTGGCCAGATCCTACAACCCGACCCCGCCCACTCCTAGTATTTGGATAGCAACCTACATAATCACTGGACTAGCCGGAAGACAACTCGGTTGAGGGGCTGGAGGGAGCGCACAAGAGTTGACCTCTAGTGCTCTCCCTTGCGGCAATGCATCCTTTGACGCACGCGAGGCATGGGTACAGTCTCACTAGCAATGGGCACAAGAGGAGACGGAGAAGCAGAATTCCAAGAAACAGAGGAAGACAGACAAGGACTAGACCGAGAGAAATGAAGATATTCAGCAAGGTCTACGCAGCAGTTCAGCTGGCCACTTCTCCTTCTCATCACAGTGAGCAGGCAGTGTAACCCAACAACCAGCTCGTCTGAAAAACCATAGCGAAATGCCATTTTATCAATGCAATGCAATCGAAGGATGCTCATCATAATTAATCTCTGATCATTAATGAGAGTCGAAGGCCGGATCATATTGGAGCATGCAGAATCGCTAATGGGAGTGGAGGTCTGATCTTGAACAGTGTTAAAATTTAATGTGATTTGATGTGAAAACCTTGGAACTTAATTGAACAACGTTAAATCTTAATGTGATTGATATGAAATCGCCACATCTATGTCCCATCGCCTTAAACGCCATCGAATGCACCCGCAGCCGGGAGCAGGGCAAGTTTTTATTGAGGACACATGGCAGAAATTGATTGGAGCGGATCTTTGTTTGGGCCGCTCGCGTAGTGGAAATCTGGACCCGAAAAAGATTAGGGAGAATTTGATAAGAAATTCACGTCACAACTCTCCCTCCGTACGCCAGCCCAACTTCGGACCCGAAAAAGATTAGGGCAGAATTCATTTGGTTTTCACATCACAAAATTGGCCGACGTCAGCAGGCTATTTTGGAACGCAAATTTGGTTTGAATTATGGTTTATCGCCGTTTGAAGTCCGGCGAGCTTGACTTAAGAACAATTTTGTTTGATCCCATCTTATAAAATTTGTGTTGGTTTTCTTTGATAATACACATATTTATAATAAATCATGGGAATACCACACTAAACATGTGGAAAAGTTATATAAATAATTATTGAGAACAATCATTTTTATGTAAAAATATCCAAATGTGCTTTTGGGAAATAAGAATTCGAGTATTTGGTTCATATTGTTTAAAGGAAGGAGTGAAGTTGGAGCCTCAAAAGATGCAAGCTATTACAAAATGACCTATTCCTAAGAAAATCAAGGTTCTTAGAAGATTTTTTAGACTTACATGATATTATTGATAATTTGTTAAGAATTATGCATGCATTTTAAGTCCACTCACATATCTCTTGAAGAAAATATCATTTATATGGAATGATGAGGCTACTTTGGCATTCTCTCTTTTAATGGATGCCATGTCTTCTACACCGACATCGGTTGCACCTACTTTTGGTAAAAAATTCATAGTAGAGTGTGAGGCACTAGGAAAAGGAATTTACGTAACATTAACACAATAAGGGATATCATTGGCTTTTAAAAGCAAGGAATTCAAAGAAAATATTTGGTGAAATCTACGTATGAAAATAAATGGAAGCAATATTACATGCAATAAAAAATGGGGATAGTATATCATTGGGAGGTACTTTAAAGTCAAGATATACCATGATAGCATAAAGTATTTTTTGAAGCTATGGATTTCATTGGAAGATTAACAAAAATGAGGAGAAAAATGCAAAGTTTTAATTTTGAGATAATCTGCAAAAAGGGTAAGGAAAATTTAGTACATGATGCTCTTTCTAAAATAGAAGAGGCCTCAAATTTATATCCAATTACATTTTCTATTCCTAGGCGGCTAGAAGAAGCTTGCCATAATGGAAAAATGACAATAGTACTAAACAAAAACTAAAATTTATAAAGGATGGGATGAACTCTATGGAGCATTGGGAGTGAAAGAGAGATATATTTTGGTGAAAATGTAGAATATTTTTATGCATGCAAGTGTTAGTATGAATTCTTTGTCGAAGCGTACGAAAAAGAACCACTTTAGCTACGCATAACTAATAGCCCTAACAACAATAATGGCTGCAAAACATCTTCAGATCTGCAATTAGTAGTTAAAGTGCTGCAACAAACAGATCTATAAATGAAAAGACATTAAGCAGTAAAGTAAAGAGTTTGCTCCATGCATCCAACAGACAAGACAAGAACACGATTTTTGAATGAATTTTTATATTACAGGGCACCTGGGAGGAAACAAGAAGGTGTATCCAGATTTCCTCAATGGGATGGGTTCTTTGTAGTCCTCAGCACTTCAGATCTAAGCTTTCTCTCTCTTGTAGATGTAGAAAACCCAATGTAGAAGGTAGAGCTCAATGGGAGCAAAATGGCAGAAAAATGAGACCAACTGTATAGATCCAGAGTGATCTAGTATGCAACAAAGGTGAAGAATGAAGGGGAAAACCCTCCTATTTATAACAAAATATTGGGTCATTCTAGATCTTGGTGCATGATTAAAATAATGTTAACCAAATCTAGATCCACCTCTATGGAATATTTTATTATTATTTGTTGGAGGGAAAGGGTGTTTGACTTGGGTCAAATCCCTTGATTAGTGAAAAATAAATAAATAAATGATTTATTTATATTTTTAAGGAAGTGGTTGGGATATAATCAAATAAATAATGATTTAGTTGATTAATGGTGGTTGATTTGGTCATATTTAACAAGGAATATTATTTAAACAATTATTCCTAGAAAATAATAAGATAACTATGGGTTTATCTCATTAATTTCTTTGTTTTTGGGTTAAACATGACTGGGAATAATAATTAAATTATGGTTTAATTAATTATTCTTTTTGGGGTTTCCTAATTAACATAGTGAAAGCAGTTTTACTTGGGGTAAAACTGGTCTTACATGGTGTACTTGGGTCCATCTAATGATGAAAAGTTAGATGACCAAAAAATGGTGTAACAGATTGCCCCCCAGCGTGCGAGTGTCAGGAGCAAATCGTATGACTGAAGTACGTTGTAAGAAGACAATCACTAGACAACAAAAGGGTATGTCAGAGAGAGAAATATGAGGTAGATAGTGTGCTGAAGGACTAGACCCTGAGGAGACGAGACTCGCAGGTGCAACAAGTCTCTGTTATGAGAGGGTACCTGTGCTGAAGGCGGCGGGGGAGGCATACCTATGTCCGCCGTGACAAAGTACAAAAGAATAGTGTGTCCAGTGAACAAGGGACCGAACCATAGAGTACAGCTGGCATAATCAAGAGCCAGATAAAAATACAATGAATAGTCTCACATACATGCTGTGCCTGGGATAACAGCCAGGACTAGTACAATATCATCTGAGTACATGAGATAAATACAACCCCACATGCCCCCTGTAAATGGGGAAGGGCTCACAAAATCTGACTGGTACATGCAAATCATAGAGGTGCTGTAAGTGGCTAAGGCCAACATCATCAAAATCTGGAGCGGCATCAAAGGCTGCAATGAAGAGGTCATCCGGGCATGTGGGGGGCTACCTGCAGGGCCACCCCCTCATGAGGGCTGAGACATCTCACACACGCCCGGGAATCATCAAGAGCCGCTGCTGGGTCACTGGACTGTCCAGTATACGAATCTCGATCATGCTGAAAGGAGCTGGAGAAGCAATCAAGTCAAAGGGAGGTAAGAAATCCCCCTGCCTGATCCGAGGCACCGAACAAAAATGGAAGCTGGAACCAAGGTACACCGCCCTCTAGACCTTGCTTCTGGAATAAATGTGCTGAGGTCGACAGAAGGAGGTCTGCCTTAGGTGAGGTAATGAGATCCTCAACTAAGGCACGAGAGAAGAGCAATAGAGCGACGGGCAGACTGACACTAATGATGATGGTGGAAATGGGAAGGATGGAGTGGCGAATGGACGACTTCCCTCGTTAGAGCATAAAGGGCATGAATGACATGGCAGCGACTGACACAATATCAAAAGGGACAGGGGACAGTGGGGCTGAAGGTCATGAGATGCGACACAAGAGAGAAACCAAGCAAAAAGAATGGAGGGCTATAGTATGGTGTAAAAGGATGCAAGATAGACTCCATGAATGCAATGATGACTCAACTCGGATGCTCTAAGCAAGGGCGACTAGATAGTGCCGCCACACAATAAAGGCCCCAATGGGGGGTCATAGAAGCATGAGTACAAGGTGGGTACTCATGACGAAAATCAACACGAACATGGACAAGGAAGGGGGCGATATGGTGCCCCAAGTACAAGTGTCGTAAGTGAGGAAATTCGATTTTAAGGAGCGGTGAAGTGATCCTTCGTGGAAAAATGTGTCCGGGTGAAGTATCAAATCACCAAAAACTAAGGAAAACCCATTTGAGAGCTCGGTGAGATCTATCTAGCGGTGCTGACGGTTCGTCGAACGGGGCTACGGTGTGGTCGCAGCAGTCGAAAGAAGAAACAGGGGTTCTCTTTTAATGAGTTGGTTTTCCCTCCAAAATCATTCATTTGCTATTGTTGCTGTGGTGAATGTGGAGAGGAGAGAAGGCCCTAAATCTTGCGGCGAACGTAGTGGAAAAACCGACCGTTGGATTCGAGATCTGTCAGTTGGAGGCGAGAGGCCTAACCTTGCTCTTGCATTTTGATGGATTACATTTGCAGTTGAGGGCCCAAAACCCCCAGAAACAGCCCCTCCTTCATCTCTATGGCCGGGTCGCACTTTTTTGGGGCAAAAAGTACGACCCACGATGCAGGTATAGGGCAACAAGTGCGACCTGGTCCAGAAAATGGCAGAAAACTGCGACCTGGGAGATAAGTGGGGTTTGGTGCTGTTTTATGGCTGGGAGTTGGATTGTGGTGTGTGGTTATGGTGTTCCCGATCTGTACCCTGACAAAAAGAATGTGGTTGTGCAGGTATGGCAGAGTTGCGGGTCAACTGGAGGGAGAGGGATCTGGGAACACTTCGGACAGAGATCCAGGCGGATCAGGGCATTCGTCGTGTATTGGCCAGATATAGGGGCATATGGTGCCCTCTCGGATGTGTGTAGGGGCAAGTGGTGCCCCCTAGAATGTATGGGGGGGCATATGGTGCCCCCAGCTTTTTGGATTTTGTTTGTAACATGCTATGGGCATGTCGGATGGATATATATGGGGGGGCGTATGGTGCCCCCAGTTTGTGGAACATGCTATGGGCACGTCGTAAGTATATGTATGGGGGGGCGTATGGTGCCCCCAGTTTTTTGGAACATGCTATGGGCATGTCGTATGTATCAGAGTAGATGGAATTATCAATATATGGTTTGCGACACATATTATGGATATGCATCGTCTTGTGATGGTTGATTTAATGTTATTGTCTTGTATGACTTGTGTGTGATAAATGCCAATCTAGAACATGGTTTGCAATACTATCTACGTAGTGATTTTGGTCTCTGGGTACATGGTTGAAAGTGATGGTTTCAAACGCACGTATTAAGACTTTCACTCGTAAATAGCGTCTGAACAGCACAGGGTTATGCACAGGATAAACACCAGTTAGTTGCATTACAAGAAGCAGGGAATCCAAACGAACGTGCAGATGGCGGATGCGATGCAACAAGGCATCGGCTAATAGGCCACGCGCTGCATCATATTCGGCCTGATTGTTGGTGGCAGAATCAATGCATACCCCGTTAGACAGAACGAGGTCATGCAAGGGGGTGAGGATGGCCCACCTTGCCGAGGCAAGATTCCTGGAGTAGCGACTTGCACCATCGGCGTAACCGATAAAGGGTGTGGACGGGGGGTCCTGCAAAATGGTGTGACAAGACAATAAATGAGTGGATGAAAGGAAATGACGGCAGCGTGAGGGTACAGAAGTCATCGAGTAGTAATGGCAGGGGGAAAGGGCAGGATGATCAAGGCTCACACAAGGTGATGTATGAGAGCTATCAGAAACATGGCGAGGACTCGGGCTGCGGAGGTCAACGGAGACACAAGTGGAGTGATCTCAGGTATCAACGGACACAATGGGGAAGGCTGCAGACGGGCTAGGCTCCGGGTGTCGTGCAGAGGAGGATAGGTAAAGAATGGTGACTGTAGACTCCGTCATCTGAACATCAAGGGGGGGGATGTGGATCGGAGCGGGGGGATCCTCAGGCTGGCCTGAAGCATACTGCGCGAGAATGGGAGAGGCGGATTGATTTTGTTCAACCTCATACTCGCGGATCACCTCAAGGGAGGAGCGGTAATGTGTCAGGTGAGGACAATAATGGGAGTAGTGGCCATGGACACCGCACAAAGCACAAGGCTTGTTGGTGCGGAGAGTCTTGGCGTTCTTGGGGACGGCCGAAGAAGGAGTGGGAGTTTCAGGGACCGTAGTGTCGGGGAACGCGAAGTTTACCATGGGTCGGATACGAGGTAACTCGGGACAAGCATGGGTGGCATGAACAATGACATCACATAAGGCACAAGGCTTTGGGGGTGGAGAAGGAGCCGGGTTGGTCGTGGTGGTTTGGTCTTTGGTTGCCCCCTTGCGGGCTTTGCCTTTCTTCCCGGGAGCCGACCCAGCAGGAGAAGGGTCCTGTGGAGGTGCTGGGGGCACAGTGGCTATGGAGGAAGCGAGGGGGACCGGTTGAACCGGTGTCAAAGCCATGTAAGGTTTGGGGTGACCAGGGGGGGTGGCGGCTGGGAGGTCAAGGTACCAAACCGGAATACCCAAGGTCAAGTTAGGGAGAGAAAGGGTGGCCATGACGGGGACGGAATATACTCCGGGAGGGGGAGCCAAGAAGGGGATCTGTCCAGCAGGGTAATGACCAGGAGGTATGGCGCCAAGATGGTTAAGGCCAGGGGGGACCGAGCCTGGAGGATAAAGAGGTTCGGGGGCACCAGCTGTAGGGGGAGGGCCAGAAAGAGGAGGTCCGGCTGGCTGAGATGGATGGCTAGGAGCGGGTTGCGGAGGGCGGGGAGGAGGGTGCGGGCTAGCCGAGGTGCTCACAGCAGAGCCTGGGAGACGATTGCATCACAAATTCTCCACAAGCCGATCAGCAACAAGAGGGGGAGGAAGGTGAGAAAAGTTCCAAGCAGGTGGAATCTTTATGACGCTCAGGGGAGACACCTGGTCAAAAAGAATCGAATGCTCTTTTTCTTGGCTACAAAATGGGCGAGAGGGGCACCAAAGGAACCTGATGGAGACGGCGGCTCATGATTCGATAGCTGGTCAATGGTGACTATCTTTCCATTATGTGGAAAAGACATCTTGCGGAAGACCGCGGATGGGACAGCAGACATGGCATAGGTGTAGCTTCGCCCCAATAGAATGTTGTAGTCTAGAGGGGCGTCAATGACTTCGACATCAACGCAAAAAGTCTTACCGGCGAGGGTGATGGGACAGTTACGAAACAGGCCAATAGGCTGGGAGGCATGACCGTCCCACGCTCGAAGGGTGATCGTGGAAGGGGCCAGCTCAGGGGATCTGAGTTGCTTCCAAACCGAAGCGGACATCACGCAGGTGGATGCCCCCTCATCAATTATACACCGGGATACAGTGGCGTTCCGGATTTTGACTGGGATTTGGAAAGCAACGGAAGGAGGAAGAGGAGGGTGGTCCAATTGAGTGGCGTCGAAAACAATCATTTGGTCATCAGCAGGATCAACAGCGCCCACGGCAGATAGTAGAGCCTTCCGTTGGGAAGGGCACGACTGGAGGAGTTCCAGTGTGGAAATGGCAACAGGGGATTGTGCCAAATCATCTACTATACTGTACGATTGGGCGGCTCGACCGGAAGCAGCATTTCGGCGTAATGGACCCTTTGGAATCTTTGGGTGAACCTCAACTTTGGGTTGAGGGATGTGTAAGGGGCCACTGGGTGTCGAAAGAGGCTCTGTAGAACCTGAAGATGGAGGCTCGGGAGCAGATTGAGCAGGAGGCTTGGGGTACTGGCGAGACCGAGTTTGAAGGTGAAGGTCGACAGAAGGGGACGAATCGGAGCGCATCATAAGGATCTGGTAGTCAGAGGAACCAGAAATGGACGAGGGTGTGGCTGCATGGCTGTCGGGGGGTTGGGTAGCCACGAATCCCTGTTGAGGGAAAGGATCAATGAACACAGCTGGTGGGGTAGTGGCCACATTAGGAGGAGCGTGAGGGGAGGTGTGTTGTCCGCGCAATGTGGCTTGAGACTCCCACATCTGTCGCATCTGGGGTAAGAGAGGACAATCGTGAGTGTAGTGACCGTAATCACTGCAACACGAACATGGCTTGTTTGTGCGAAGCGGCCTGTCCGGCCTGGGCGGGATGCCCTGAGGCTGGTTGCTAGTGTTAGGGTCCATACCAGAATTGGGTCCTCGGTTACCGGGGGCAGATGGGTTCTGGTTGCCTCTCCGCCTTCTTTGAGAAGAAAGGGGAATAAACGCACCCTGCTGTGCAAATACTTGCCCTGGAGGGGGTTGTAAGGGCTGTTGCAGGTGGTGAGGAGGCAAGGGAGGCGGAAGCGCATATGCTGGAGGAGTTGGCGCACCAGGCTGCGGATAAAAGTAAGGGTTGGGTTGGGCAGCATTGAGGTAAGCAAGAGGTTGGGCAAAAGGAGGAGGCATGCCGTATCCTGGATATATGTTGCCGGGAGGGGGCAGAGTGCTAGAGGTGCTGGCCCCTCCCTGAGGGAGGCCATGGCTCATAGGAGGGTGAGCAGAGGGGTGGGAAAGAGATCCAACAATACCGTCGGCGGAATGAGATGCCCCCGGGGCGTTAGCGCCACCGGTCCTGGGGATGTCAGGGAGAACGGTATAAACATAACCAGATTGAGCGTAGATCAGGTCATATTTTAAAGCTATTTGGAGGGCGGCTTCTTCAGATTGAGGAAAGTGAGAGGTGACATCTTTGCCGATGGGAGATGGGAGGGTGCGAAGGAACCAGTCCATGTAAACCCGATCTTCAAAGGGAGGGGCTCGACATAAGCTCCGTCTTCGTCGCCATTCCTGAACATGGGCAGAAAGGCGTGTGGAAGAGGATTGCTTAAATGAAGTCAGGAGCTCGGTACCAGTGTCGTATCGGAGAGGGAGATGGAAGTACGACAAGAAGGCTTGGGCAAGAGTCTCGAACGTGGTATGGGAGGAAGTGGCCTGTTCGACATACCATTTAGAAGCTTCGCCGGTAAGTGTGCGTTGGAACAAACGAAGACGGATGGAGTCGTCGGTAATGGAGTTGGAGGAACACCACATGTGGAAAGACCGGACGTGATTGGTTGGGTCTTCGCCATTAAGGCCCTCAAACTTAGGGATATCAGAGGGTAGCTTGGTGGGCATAGCGGGCCAGGTAGTATTATGGTGAATGGGGTCATTAATCAACCGATGGAAATCGGGGAGGCTGAGGCCTGCAATGTACGGCAGCACAGGGGTGGCCGGAGTAGTGGTTGTGACGGTTCCGCTAGAAGTAGGGCCGGCATTGGGGCCGAGAGAACCGCTAGCATTAGGCCCTGGTCCAGACATGGTGAAGGTAAAAGGGGGAGAACCGGAAGGAGAAGGGGGACCCGATGAATCAGGAGAGGAGTCGGAGTGCGGACTCGAAGGTGGACTGGCTCGACGACGGCGGTGCGGAGCAGGTCGATCAACCGGAAACCGAGGATGAAGGCCAAGAAGTCTCCGGGAAAGATGCCTTGGGGGCGCAATGATGACAGGAAGAAGGAAACCGACAAGGGCAGAAAGGGACAGAATCAAGAAGGTCAAGGGCAGATAAGGTGCAGTGACAATTGATTTTAGAGTCTTTGCCAGGCGGTGTAAACCAGGCGCTTCTTCACTTAGGGTCAGTGTGTGGTGTGCGTTAATTTTAATTTTTTTAAACCCTTTCCGTTGTTGAGAGCAAAAAAGTGTGCAACGTAGCTGAAAATAAACCTACAGAGAACAGAATAAAAATGCTGAAATAACAGAAAAATAACAGCTACATATGCATCTATCAAACCCAAGAAAGTGGGTCTCTCAAAACTATGCTGAAAAGAAAGGGAAAACTATGGAAACACACACAAAGGAAGCTCAACAGATCTAGGGTCAAAGGGGACAGAGATCCGGAGGATAAAGCTGCAGATAAGGGATGCAGATCACAGCCAAGAGACAGAGGCAAGGTGGCTGGAAAAAGGGAAATCAGCAAAAAACCGGGGGGGGGGCAAGGCAGAGGCCTTTAGAGGAGGTCCAAACAAAACGACAAGAGGTGATTTGAAAGGAAAAGAGGCTGATTTCAAAGGATCTGGAAGTGAGGTCACAGATCTGGAAAAAGAGGGGGCTGAAGCTCTGAAACCGACGGCTGAAACAGCTGAAACTCTTCCACAAAAAGTGGAGGGTACTAAAGCCCTAAGGGGCTGGGTTCCCACTTAGATGAGTAAAACAGATCAGATCTTGGTCAAGGCGGGCTGAGACAGAGGCTGGAAAACCCTGGCAGAGGCTGCAGCAGAACCCAGAAAAATTACAGAAAAAATGCTGGAAAAAAGGCAGGTCGCAGGTTCTGACCTGATCTGAGTTGAGGTCGCAGGAAACAGGCCAAAAGGTGCGTCCAGGTCGCAGGTTTTGGGCCCAAAGGTGCGACCCCCCCGTTCCGGCTGTTTCGGCGGCAGATTTTCTGAAAAATTGCCGTCTCAGGTGCGGCTGGTGTCGCTTACCTGCGCAATAGGGCCAGAAACACACGGAAGTTAGAAATTTTAGGTTTTTAGGGTTTTATGTGAAAAAAATGACATGAAAAGAGAAAAAATAAGCAGCTGAAAAGAAGCCCTAGGGCCTGAAGTAGCTGGATATGCAGGAATATGAGAAACGACAGCGGTCGTAATTTAAAACCCGTGTGGAGTCGCCATTTGTTAGTATGAATTCTTCGTCGAAGTGTACGAAAAAGAACCACTTTAGCTATGCATAACTAATAGCCCTAACAACAATAGAGGCTGCCAAACATCTTCAGATCTGCGATTAGTAGTTAAAATGCTACAACAAACAGATCTATAAATGGAAAGACATTAAGCAGTAAAGTAAAGAGTTTGCTCCATGCATCCAACGGACAAGACAAGAACACGATTTTTGAATGAATTTTTATATTACAGGGCACCTGGGAGGAAACAAGAAGGTGTATCCAGATCTCCTCAATGGGATGGGTTCTTTGTAGTCCTCAGCACTTCAGATCTAAGCTTTCTCTCTCTTGTAGATGTAGAAAAACCCAATGTGGAAGGTAGAGCTCAATGGGAGCAAAATGGCAGAAATGAGACCAAGTGTATAGATCCAGAGTGATCTAATATGCAACAAAAGGTGAAGAATGATGGGGAAAACCCTCCTATTTATAACAAAATATTGGGTCTTTCTAGATCTTGGTGTATGATTAAAATAATGTTAATCACATCTAGATCCACCTCTATGGAATATTTTATTATTATTTGTTGGAGGGAAAGGGTGTTTGACTTTGGTCAAATCCCTTGATTAGTGAAAAATAAATAAATAAATGATTTATTTATCTTTTTAAGGAAGTGGTTGGGATATAATCAAATAAATAATGATTTATTTGATTAATGGTGGTTGATTTGGTCATATTTAACAAGGAATATTATTTAAATAATTATTCCTAGAAAATAATAAGATAACTATTGGTTTATCTCATTAATTTCTTTGTTTTTGGGTTAAACATGACTGGGAATAATAATTAAATTATGGTTTAATTAATTATTCCTTTTGGGGTTTCCTAATTAATCATAGTGAAAGCAGTTTTACTTGGGGTAAAACTGGTCTTACATGGTGTACTTGGGTCCATCTAATGATGAAAAGTTAGATGACCAAAAAATGGTGTAACAGCAAGCATATTTGAATAAACAAATATTAAGGGAGTCCCATGTCTCTCTGATGGTAGGACGCAGGGTTCCTTAAAACATCTCAAAGGATCAAAAAATATATTTTTGGAAGGAATGAAGAAAGATATTCAAAATTTTGTAAGAGAAGGTCAGGTTTGCATAATAAATAAAAGAGAGATAGTAAAATTTCTAGGGTTACTTCAACCATTCCACATACATATTCAAAGACTAGAAGATATATCAATAGACTTTATTACAGGGTTACTAAAATATAAAGGTAAGTATTACATTTTTGTGGTCATTTATATAGACAAATTTTGTAGATTTTTTTTGTAGAGCTCAAAGTACATAAACAACAAGCCAAGTGGCAGAAGTGTCCGTGAAAGAAATTCATAGTCTTCATGTTTTCCTAAAGTAATAGTAACAAGAAAATTTTGGAAATAATTATTTAATATGAGTGGAGAAACACTAGCTGCCATGAGTTCTACATATCAAACACAATCAAATGGTCAAACAAAAATAGTTAACAAATTTTTTTAAGGTTATCTACAATGTTACTCTTTAGAAAAGCAACTTAGTATGCCATAATTAATAATCATTCCCTGTTCACTTTTGTTAATAGGTTTATGTCAGACGATGATGCAGGGGCATTAGGCACTAGCCAACAATGTAGGAGGTTTTTTCCACATGTTTTGGCTAGGAGGGTTCGAAAACATTTGAGTTGTAACAGCTAGGTGTCAATACCTCAGCTGACTGTATTACTTAGACTAGTTAGAGTTGTAGGAGTCGAACAATTTCAGTTAGTTGAATTATTATAATTAGACCTTTTGATTTCTAGAATGGTCCTCTCATAGGAACCGAAGAGCCATATGTTATGTATATAAATTGTAATTCCTTGGATGAATAAAAGAGAGAGGGAAGAGGAGAGTAGAGAGGGATTGCAATAAACCTCTCGTGTGTGAACAATTGTTTGGTTAAACATTTCCAAGCTTAGTTGCCATTGAATTATCTCAACCGTTAATTGTGAAGAATTGCTGATCATGGAGGTGATTGGGTACCGATAATTCCATTCTTTTCCTGCCTTTGAATTCCCCGTGAACTCACCCCACCCAAGGCGAGGTCTGCAGTAGAGAACCGGGCCTTGAACACCGTTAAAATATAAAAATTCGCTAATAAAGAGACAAAATTGTTGTGCTTTCTGAATCTGACCCGAGGATTGGACATGAGTTAACAAAAGGATAGCGGAACCAGACTTCAGCACCCATGTCTTCAAGCCCCGTACCAAACCACGAGTATTTAGAATCACAAAAATGCTGCCCATATCGCACCACTTTTGCGAGTAGGCGGTATTTCCTATTCGCGAGCGATTCCATAGGGAATGTGACACGTCATGAAGTGACCCCTGGAAACCACTGCTTAACCGACGCCATCGCACATTAAAGCTCTCGACGTTGGAAGCCGAGCGAAATTGCCAAGAGTCGTTGGATTTGAGAAGGGCCATTGGATGGTGGTCGCACGTTGAACTTTCCCGAAGGTTAACTAAGGTGTGCGGAGGATAGCTAGGTGAAGATACGATGTTGATTGGTTATTGATATATAGGCTGGCCTGAGTATAATGAAATTGTTTAATTAAACGATTGGCAGATAATTAGCATAAGTCTAGAGCGTGATTGTTGTACAAGGCCAGGTGAAATATAGAGCCAAAAGTTCATTACAAGTTATTTATTTAAAAAGAAACGTGGAGTATAAATACACAGTGTTGAAAGTTAAACATTGGTTATAAGGCTTGGAGATAATATAAAGTCAGGAATATAAATTAAAGTCCAAGCATTGTGGATAGTATTTATTTGTCAAATTCTATGAATTTATACGAATTTGATAACAAATCAAGAAAGAAGAAGTCAATTAAGACTAAATGGAGGAAAGAACTGCAAACCAAGGAAAATGCTGACAGAAATGTATCAGAGACACACCAAATCTTAGAGGTCCAATTTCAGTTTTGTTGCATCACACGATGATCTCTCCGCATTTACTTTTATTGAAGATCACTATTCTAGAATAAGGAGTTATTTTCTCCAAAAATAAATTTAGCCAAACATTGATAATGCATCAAGGATATCTTACTATGCTCATAAGTACATATGTTCTACTTCTAAATCATGTCTTGGAAGTATCAAGCGGTTTGAATTATTCACCAGTTTTAGTTTCATACTCAAAGTCTTTTCAGCATTTTCAAAGATCCAATACATGAAAAAGATAATGGTTTAAAACAACATAAATATTTGAAATTTTGCATGAATTTTATGGCACACTTTGAATATGAATTTTGAAGTCATGCATGATGTTGTATAGGATCAAGTGTCATTTTGAATACCAAATGTTTCACAAGAAACTTCTCAACATGATGCCCCAAATATGATTAAATGACACATTGCATCAACTATTTCCATAATAAAAAAGTGCACCTCGCCATAAGACTAAACAACTACAAATGTTGTAGATCTAACAAGACCACAATCAAATGTATTCTACAAGGCCAATAGTAGAGGAAAATGAAAAGGAGTTTGCAACCAAAAAATACCCAGGGAAACTAATTCAATTAGATACACCAAACCATCAAGAAAAAGGAAAAACTAAAATTCTCTACTTGGCCCCAATATTTTCAACCTGGTCCTCTAATTCAACCAATAAAAAGGCCAAAACCATAAAGCATTGAGATACATTTCATTACATCACAATAACAATAAAATTTGACCTCAAATGCATAACCCTTTCCTTTTACTGCTAGAAAAGCTTTATGCATTACTCTAATGTGGCTAGTCCATAGGCCAAGTAGACCACTGGGTAACAAATATGTTTCCTTTTCAATCTTGAGTTTTCAAATTATGCCTACCAAATCTAAGACATTTAAGAGGGAGAACTAATACAACGCGTTAAAAAGAAAACCGTGAGCACACATCTACAAATTACCTTAGCTACTCATTACACCATCATTAACTATTTTCGGAGAAACACAAGCTGCCTCTCCAAGACAACATTTTTCCCTTCACTTAAGGGCGACTCCAACAAGATCAAAGAAGTTTGTTCACACCTCTCATAGACAAATTGACAATGCTTTCAGTAAGTGTGCAATTGAATGCCAAAACCATATGCCAAAACAACCCTCCATGAAAATTAAAATAACACATTAAAATCGAATATAAGTGGACAAGTGTTTAGATCCACTGCTAGTTGAAGTTTCAATGCAAGTGTGTGACCTTCCTTTAAACATAATTTTTCTCCACCCGCAATTTTTTGACACTGGTTTAACTTGTTGAAGTACAACCTTTTCCATAGCTCTTTTATTAACTACCTCTCTCTCGTCGTGTAATCTCGTAGTCCCTCTTCTTCTTGAGCGATTAAATGAATGTGGGTGAAAAAACTAAAAGAGGAAGACAATTGTCTCGCTATAATTATCAAACATTGCACCCAACTTTCCCTTCCATTGCTACCCAATGAGGTAGATGTGGAATTGCTTTCACACCGTCCAAAGCAGAGGCCATCTTCTCTTATGTCAATATACCATAAGATCTTCATATTACTATGAACCTAAAAAAACATGACTCCCATTGCTAAAAACCACTTTTAAGTTGTAACAGGCAAACTAAACAACTATCGCAACTTTTGGCAACTTCTGGAGCATTAAGAGAGAAACAACCAAAGAGAAATACAATCACAATCCTCATTTTAATGAGACCAGACTATATATTTGCATTAAGATAATAGAAAGAAATCACGACTATATTAAGGCCAGCACAAAACAATCTTTAACCAGTGTCTCTCGCGGCCTTCGGGTTGCCATGCTAGAGGTTGCATATTTTTAATTTAAATTCTTGACCTCTCGTGCCCATCTATGAATGCATCCAATGGGATATCTACATCAAATGCTCCTTTATATCCCCAAAAACAAATTCCCTACTACAAGAGCACCAGTATTGATGGATCACCCCACACCATCCCACCCACTAGAAACGGTGAAAAAAGGAAACCCGAGAAAACTTCTGAAATATCTCAAGATGACTATATGGGTGGTTCTTATGAATCAACCAACCATTCAGAACATGCTCATCAATCCAAACCATGAGTATTATGTGACAATATTCAAGCAGGCACTGAATTGGATTTTTGAAGCTATGTTAGAGAAACCCTAAACTCTCACTGAAAATAGGTGAAATGTGACACCACTCAGGGATTGACATGTGCCAATTGGTACAAGTGGTAGACAATTGGCATGCTCAAACAACGAGGTGATGCAGGAATGACATGAGGGAGAAAATATCAGAAAAGCCCCAAATCTGGAGAACTAAAGCTCATCACCAACACGAGATTGACAACTTTACATGATGTAACCTATGAAATCGTAAATGGAGAAATCATAGTAACAATAAAGTAACCTATGTAACAATAAAGTCGGATTCATCCTGGGAGTGGTAATGGGAGAAATCATAGTGAACAACAGGAAACATGCAGAGTTGCTTACAATCGAATAGATGAAAAAACACATACAAAAAACCTAGATAATAATCATGAACAAGCTTAATATTGAATTATGAACTGTAAAGGAACTTACAAAATGTGACATTACGAACTTGGTCAAGCGCACAAGAAAAAATATCCTGGACATGACCCTGTTTGACAAGTTGTATTGCTCATGATGCAAGAGGATTTGTACCTGCACTGCCAAGTCAATCAAAATCCATCATTATCTATACAATAAATACAAGTAATTGATGTAGTATTTTTTACTCTAAGATGCATTCTTATGATAATGTTAGAACATATGTTGAAAATGTCAAAACATACCTCAATAAGCTCCTCTTCGTTTCAAGAACAATTTATTGAGTCGCATGAACTTGGAACAAGCCTCCCACGATCTGAAAGAGTAGCAACTAAGTCAACAGTGACTTTTTTGTTGCTACGCTGGATCAAGGGAGGTTTGCTCCAAGATTAAATCGCTCCAATAAATTATTCTCTACTAAACAGGGCCAACCACGTGAAGGTGGAAGCTCTTATGGACCCTCCCCCCCTCACATCACTCTCAATTCCCCAATACCCAATCTATATTTCATTTTTTACTTTCATGAGCATAAAAAAAAATATTCAATAACTAATAAAGAAACAATTCAACAAAAAGTACGCAAGGAAACATTGCAATTAATGCTTGACATAAAAATAGTATGATAAATGAGTTTTTATATAACGCAAAAAACGTTTCAAGTATGGTCATTGGTAACGTTCCAAGTATAATACAATATTTTACATTATCGAATTTTATTTTTCTTCTTCCTATTTCTAAAGCTCCTAATTACATCATCAATATCATCATGCTCTGCTCCTGTTTCGTGCCTTTCGACCCGCACTGCTGACCTAGTTGCGTAGTCACGATGTCTGGTCTCATCCAGTGACGGGGCATCGCCTACAAAAAAAGATAATATTAAATTTTAATTGTCAGTTTTTAAATATCATTGAACTAGTTCGGTAATATTAATAAAAAAAATTGCAATGAGATTATTTACCTGGTGCACCAGTTATCGGCCCTGACCTAGTTGCGTAGTCACGATGTCTGGTCTCATCCAGTGACGGGGCATCGCCTACAAAAACAGATAATATTAAATTTTAATTGTCAGTTTTTAAATATCATTGAACTAGTTCGGTAATATTAATAAAAAAAAAAATTGCAATGAGATTATTTACCTGGTGCACCAGTTGTCGCCGCTGACCTAGTTGCGTAGTCACGATGTCTGGTCTCATCCAGTGACGGGGCATCGCCTACAAAAACAGATAATATTAAATTTTAATTGTCAGTTTTTAAATATCATTGAACTAGTTCGGTAATATTAATAAAAAAAGTTGCAATGAGATTATTTACCTGGTGCACCAGTTGTCGCCGTTGGGACTGTTGCCCTATCTTCCTCTCTGGTGGTAAGATCCTCAAGGGAAACATTCTCTGTCATTTAAACAAAAAACGTTATAAGGACAACCATCAAGGTATAATTAGAAAAAATTATAAGTGGAAATTAATTATCGTCATGGCCCTCATTGATAGTAGCATTGTCGGCCTGGTCCCTACTACAATGATCAGGTTGCACGTGAGGATCATCTACATTTGGCTCTAAAACTGGGTTATTTGCGTCGTTTGTAGTGTTGCTCCCCTGATTTAAACAAAGTTGTTAGAAATTAAATTTATGGATGAAAACAAACATATTGAAAGGTTAATGTTTTACCTTATCAGGCATTCTGGATCTTGGGACCTGCCCCAAGCTTATGCGACGTTCAACTACGACTTGATAGCCGAAATGGAAAGCGATATTTTTATCTTCCTCTGTAGTTTTTGTTCCGAAGTCATCACCCTACATTACATATGATTGTGTATTTTTAATCATATTTGACAGGATTACAAAAACGTTGGAAGGCGATACAATTAATTATAAGATGTTTAGCTACTTAATTACAATTCTTGCAGCTAATTTCAAGTAGCCACCCTGGCCTAGCTTGTGATGGCCCTTTTTCTCAATCCTAGATTTGGTTGCCTTTGAGGTGTCAGGC